>CM066580.1:24365162-25047568 GCA_033816785.1 Picus viridis | reverse complement strand
CAGAGCAGAGCTGATTTGGGTCAGGGCTGTGAATTCTTTCTCTGCTCAGTGAGGCATTTCCTGCAGTTCAGGACAGGGTTGCACAGCCAGAGGCTTCTTCAAGCAGGGAGAAAGTGATGGGCAGAGACACAGCAAAGGGCAGGGCTGCAGACTGAGGGCACTGCCGCAGCTTGTGCCCCACCTTGGGGTGCAGGAAGGGAGAGGTGGCACCCGAAGAGAGGTGCAGACAGGACAGGGGACCCTCCCTGCCCAACAAGGGATTACATCCCATGGACAGCATCTTCCAGAGCAAGCTGAGGGATCACCAGGGTCAAACCTCTTCCCTGGCCGGCATCCCAGGAGGACTCTGTCCCTTCTGCCTTCTACCCTGATCCCTCTGTTCCTGGATTCAGCTCCAAAATCCAGCTCCTGAAACCAGTTCCCATCTGCTGCTGAGTCCAGGCTGGGACTTGCCCAATGGCTGTCCACAGCAGCAGTGGTGCCAATGGTGCAACCATTGCCATCAGGGGTTGGGTTGGCTCTCAGTTTGTGTGTCTCTGTCTCTATTCCATGGCACTATTCCTCTTTCCATCCCAGCCGGGTTAGTGTCTTTCCCACCCCATTGGTCTCTCTCCCTTCTTCCCTTTCTCCTCCCTTTGGGAAATGAAGTGGTTCAGAGACAGCCTCTGGCATTTGTCCTGTGGCTGGCCCAGCTCCCATTGTCTTTCTGTGCCTAGCGGGTCCTACGCACAGCTGGGATGAAAGAAGGGCACTCTTTAATGGGAAAACTCATAATTGCTGTCTGGCTCCTTACAAAGGAGGAAAAAAACAATCTAACAAACCCACCCACCAGCTGAACCACAGAATCATTAAGACTGGAAAAGATCAGTGGTGTCCAGAGGGCTGGAGCACCTGCCTCATGAGCACAAACTGTCAGATGACTTTAAAAGGCTTATTTACCTGCTACCTAATGCAGAGGAATCTTAAGTCTACAGGTTTAATTTTAGTTGCTTAGTTGGAAGGTTTCTACAATCATGAATGCCTGTTTTCCCACTTCCCAATATATTTAAGAAATTAAACTATTTAGACAGTGTTTATGGGTTGATTTATTTGCTTGGGTGTTGTTTTGGGGTTTTTTTAGGAGCAATTGCTGTACATTTGAAACTGAAAATACGATTTTGTAGTTCTGTCATAAACAGTATCTAGTTAAATAGGGTTAACCGTAACCCATATTTATGTATTCAATTAAGAAAATGTGTATTTAACTGGTATTAATGACAATTCTCCAGCTTCTGGTACTTGAAATAGTCTCAAAAGCTGCTGGTGGTTCACCCTGCCCCTCCCAGGCATAAGTAAAATTTGGGCAGAAATAAAATTTAATATATATAGTGTTGTATTGCCAGAAGTCAGAAAATGAAGGTTAAGGGATTTGAAAGCAAGTTTCATTCAAAGACAGAAATTTTAAGCTCGAGGCATTAATTTACTGGAGTGATCACCATCTTCTTCTGAGCCCCTTAAGCCAGCTTGCTTTCCTTCATCCACAAAGTGAAAATTTATTGTGTATATTGCAGAGGAGGATGTGGTTTAGCATGGTGGGTCTGGCAGGCACTGGTTAGTCTGGAGGGCTGCTGATGTTCCTGGTGTTGTGCCACTGGAAGCTGGTGCTGTGAGAAAAGAGAAAGCAGCAATCTTCTTTTTGCAATTTCTTTCTGCAGTGCGGTCACAGTGTCTTTCTCTTTCATTTGTCACAGAAGGTAGATAAGCAGCAATGTGTAGTATTACATATGCACATTTCCCCCTTTGATTTCTAAGCAAAAACTAATAAACCAGGAAATAATTCCAGCAAAGACTCTCCCTGCTGCTTTCTAAGGTTTTGTAATCAAACATATAAACTTCAGGTGAATACAACAGGTGAAATCCTCTCTGCTGTGATTTTCAGTGTGTGTTTGTGGGAGGTATGTGACACTGCTTTCCTCCATCGAGTGAACTGTATTGGATCAGGTAAAATGGTGTACTGTTTAAGTAATCCTCAGTGGAGAAGTTTGCTTGGGTTTGTTGTTTGCTTGTTTGTTTGTTTTGGTTGGTTGGTTGTGGGGTTTGTTTGTTTTAGTTTATTTTTAAAATTTTGTTTTGTTTATATTTTTAATTTGTTTGTTTTGTGTATGTTTGTTGTCGCTGTTTTGGGTTTTTCCCCCCAAGCAATAGAGTAGAAATGTTCATAGGATTTTCTTATTGTTGGACTAAGATGTTTTGTGGTTATCATATAAATAACATTAAGGTGCAATGTGGGGATAATTATTCACAGGAACTGGTGATCCGCTATCAGAAGGAAAACACATTTCAATATTATTAAGCAATATTTATTATAGTATTTAACTACCGTTAAGCAATATTTAAAGAAATTTTCCAAATACTTTTTGAGGTGTGGCCAAGGCTGACTTGGCATAGTTGGGCCTTCTATTTACAAAGCTTTTGATGGTTTAGGATTCAGTTTTAAGATTACTGGATTACAAGCCACCCTGTTGAGAGAGCTGGGAAATGCATCTCTGCTGTGACTTCTATGAGTCAGGGTGTGGGGGGGTAAATTTCTGGAAATAAGTTCTAATGTTATGGTTTGGCTTGGCCCAGATGAGGGATGATAAAGGAGATAGGCAAGTAATGCTTCCTCCTATAGGAGTGCTTTGGGGGTAGTAGGTATCAACTATACAATACAATACAATACAATACACCAGGTTGGAAGAGACCTTCAAGATCATCGCGTCCAACCCATCAAACAATCCAACCCACCCAACAACTAGACCATACAGCCAAGCACCCCATCAAGTCTTCTCCTGAACACCTCCTGTGAAGGTGACTCCACCACCTCCACGGGTAGCCGATTCCAATGGGCAATCACTCTCTCCGTGTAGAACTTCTTCCTAACATCCAGCCTAAACCTGCCCTGGCGCAGCCTGAGACTGTGTCCTCTTGTTCTGGTGCTGGCTGCCTGGGAGAAGAGGCCAACCTCTGCCTGGCTACAACCTCCCTTCAGGTAGTTGTAGAGAGCAATAAGGTCACCCCTCAGTCTCCTCTTCTCCAGGCTAAGCAACCCCAGCTCCCTCAGCCTTTCCTCATAGGGCTTGTGTTCCAAACCCCTCACCAGCTTTGTTGCCCTTCTCTGGACACGTTCCAGCAAGTCAACATCCTTCCTAAACTGAGGGGCCCAGAACTGGACACACTACTCAAGGTGCGGCCTAACCAGTGCAGTGTACAGGGGCACAATGACCTCCCTGCTCCTGCTGGCCACACTGTTCCTGATGCAAGCCAGGATGCCATTGGCCTTCTTGGCTGCCTGGGCACACTGCAGGCTCATGTTCAGCCTACAATCAACCAGTACCCCCAGGTCCCTCTCTGCCTGGCCACTCTCCAGCCACTCTGACCCCAGCCTGTAGCACTGCCTGGGGTTGTTGTGGCCAATGTGCAGAATCCGGCACTTGGATGTGTTAAATCTCATGCCATTGGACTCTGCCCATCTGTCCAGCCTGTCGAGGTCCCTCTGCAAAGCCTCTCTGCCCTCCAGCAAATCAACTGCTGCCCCCAGCTTGGTGTCATCTGCAAATTTACTGATGATGGACTCAATGCCCTCATCCAGATCATCAATAAAGATGTTGAAGAGCATGGGGCCCAGTACTGATCCCTGGGGCACACCACTAGTGACAGGCCGCCAGCTGGATGTGGTGCCATTCACCATTACTCTCTGGGCTCGGCCCTCCAGCCAGTTCCTAACCCAACGCAGTGTGCTCCTGTCCAAGCCACGGGCTGCCAGCTTGGCCAGGAGTTTGCTGTGGGGAACGGTGTCAAAGGCCTTGCTGAGGTCCAGGTAGACCACATCCACAGGCCTCCCCACATCCACCAGGCGGGTCACCTGATCATAGAAGGAGATCAGGTTGGTCAGGCAGGACCTGCCCCTCCTAAATCCATGCTGGCTAGGCCTGAGCCCCTGGCCATCCTGTAAGTGCTGTGTGATCGCACTCGAGATGACCCGTTCCATAATCTTGCCTGGCACTGAGGTCAGGCTGACAGGCCTATAATTCCCTGGCTCATCCAACCGGCCCTTCTTGTGGATGGGCACCACGTTGGCCAGCTTCCAGTCTTCTGGGACCTCTCCAGTGAGCCAGGACTGCTGAAAAATGATGGAAAGTGGCTTGGACAGCTCATCTGTCAGCAATCTCAGCACCTGGGCTAGGATGGATCCCATCCGGTCCCATGGCCTTGTGGGGGTCCAAGCGGCTCAGTAGATCTCTAACTTCCTCTTGGAGCAGTGGTAAACTATGCAGCTCTCTGGCTCCTTCTGCCAGCTCTGCAGGCCAGCTGTCTGGAAGACGTTCTGCCCTGCTAGTGAAGACTGAGGCAAAGAAGGTGTTAAGTACCTCTGCCTTTTCCTCATTCTTTGTTACAACGTTCCCCTCCGTGTCAACCAAGGAGTGGAGGTTGTCCTTGCCCTTCTTCTTGCTATTGATGTATTTATAGAAGGACTTTTTGTTGTCCTTCACAGCAGAGGCCAGTCTAAGTTCTAAATGGGCTTTTGCCTCCCTAATTTTCTTCCTGCACAACCTAGCAACATCCCTAAACATTCTGTAGGTTGCCTCCCCTTTCTTCCAAAGATGATACACCCTCTTTTTTTCCCTAAGTTCTATTAAAAGTTCATTGCCCATCCAGGCTGGCCGTCTGCCCCGGCGGCTCATCTTCCGGCACACCGGCACAGCCTGTTCTTGCACCTTCAATAGTTCTTCCTTGAAGTAGGTCCAGTTCTCCTGGACCCCTTTATTTTTAAGGACTGATTCCCAAGGAACCTTCTGAATTAGTTCCTTGAGTAGCCTGAAGTCTGCCCTCCGGAAGTCCAGAGTGGAGGTCTTCTTGCTGCCCCTCTTGGCTTGGCTGCATACTGAAAACTCTATTATGTCGTGGTCACTGGTGCCTAAACACCCTCCGACCACCACATCACCCACCAGCCCTTCCCTGTTGGTGAAGAGGAGGTCAAGCATAGCCTTACCCCTGGTAGGCTCACGCAGCACCTGGGATAAGAAGCTGTCCTCCATGCACTCTAAGAACCTCCTAGACTGCCTCCTCTCTGCTGTGTTGAGATCCCAACAGATATCAGGCAGGTTGAAGTCACCCATGAGAACGAGGTCAGGTGATCTTGAGACAGCCTTAAGCTGCCTATAGAATGCCTCATCGACATCCTCCTCCTGGTTGGGTGGTCTATAACAGACGCCAACCAGGATGTCTGCCCTGTTGGTCTTCCCTCTAATTCTCACCCACAAGCACTCAACCCTATCATCCCTGATCTCCATCTCAACAGCATCCAGTGCCTCCCTTACGTACAGGGCCACCCCTCCACCCCTTCTTCCTTGCCTGTCTCTCCTGAAGAGCCTGTAGCCATCAATTGCAGCGCTCCAGTCATGCGAGTCGTCCCACCACGTCTCTGTGATGGCAACTACATCATAACTTTCTTGCTGCAACAAGGCTTCCAGCTCCTCTTGTTTGTTACCCATGCTTCGTGCATTAGTGTACATGCACTGCAGCTGGGCTGCTGGTTTCACCTCTAGCTCTAGCTTATCACCTCCAGACTCCTGCCTAAGGGCACTGGTTTCCGACCCTCCCCCTTCGAAGCTAGTTTAAAGCCCTGTCAATGAGACTTGCTAATTCCCTTCCCAGAATCTTTTTACCTTTGGGGGACAGGCCATTCTCATGTATTATGACCTTTCCCTCCTCTGGGACAGATGTACTCCATCTGTTACCAGCTGACCTGGTGCAGTAGAAAGTTCCCCAAGATCGAAAAACCCAAAATTCATTCGTCTGCACCAGCCCCTAAGCCACTTGTTGACTACAGCAGCTGACCTGTTCCTTATTGTGTTCCCTCCTGCAACTAACGGTATTGATGTAAAAATTATTTGTGCACCTGACCCCTCAACCAGATCTCCCAGGGCCCTGAGGTCATTTTTGATAGCCCTGGGAGGCCTGGTACCAACATCATCATTCCCTAACTGCATGACCAATAAGGGATAATAATCAGAGGGCTGTACCAGACTGGGCAGCCTTCTGGTAACATCTCCAACTTGGACTCCTGCTAGGCTAATAACTTCCCTATGAGATGGGTCCGGCCTACATATGGGACCTTCTGTTCCCCTCAGGAGGGAATCACCAATTACAATTACCCTCCTTTTCTTTTTTAGGGAGCAAGTCCTGATGCCAGGGGAAGGCTGTTTAACCTTAGGCTGCGTTGCCTTAGGCTGCTTTACCTTAGGCTGTTTAACCTTAGGCTGTTTAACCTTAGGCTGTTTAGCCTCAGGGAAGACCCCAGATGGTGTGTCCTCCGGCATCAGTATCTCCTCACCCTCGATCTCCAGCGCCCCATACCTGTTTTCCAAGGGCAGTGAGGGAGGTGGGGGGAGGCAAGGAGGTTTTAATTTGTGTCCTTTGAGAGGAACGTGTATCCATTCCCCTCTGCTTTTCGAACAACCAGTCTCTGCTGGGGGAGCCTGTGGAGCCTGCTTACTCGGGTTCATCTCTTTCCTCCTGTGGCTCATCACTTTTCTACAATCCCATACATCTCTAAGACTAGCAACCTCATCCTTTAGTCTGGCCACAAGGTCGAGCAGATAGCCAATCTGCTCACACCTAATGCAAGAGTTGCCCCCACTACCCTGCATCTCAAGAGCCAGGCCCCAGCACTCACTACAGCCAGATACCTGGACAGCTACCTGCTTGTGTTCTACCTCAGTCTGGGTCGACACTGATTTTTTAAAGGAGATTTTGCTGCGCGTTATAACCATGCTGCCCCTGGCCACGGCCGTGGCTGCCCCTGGACACACCACCCACTGGACAAAAATTTAGAAAAAGTGCGGCGGCGCGCGAGAGCACGAGAGAGTACCAGAGAAGGTGGGCTGCTGCCGAGCGGAGCCGCGCGAACTGCTGTCCGCTGTTCAAATTCCGCTGCCGAAGGCGCTGGCCTCACGAGCCGTAAGCACGTGAAGACAGGGCCGCCCGAGTGCCGCTGTGCGTTCAGGAAGCGTGGCGAGCTCAGCCGCCACCACAGCCCGAGGAGGAGAAGCGCGAAAGCCCGCCCAAGTGGCCGCCGATCCGGCGCTGTTCCAAAGGGGCTGCTGCCGAGCGGAGCCGCGTGAACCGCTGTCCGCTGTTCAAATTCCGCCGCCGAAGGCGCTGGCCTCACGAGCCGTAAGCACGTGAAGACAGGGCCGCCCGAGTGCCGCTGTGCGTTCAGGAAGCGTGGCGAGCTCAGCCGCCACCGCAGCCCGAGGAGGAGAAGCGCGAAAGCCCGCCCAAGTGGCCGCCGATCCGGCGCTGTTCCGAAGGGGCTGCTGCCGAGCGGAGCCGCGTGAAGCGCTGTCCGCTGTTCAAATTCCGCCGCCGAAGGCGCTGGCCTCACGAGCCGTAAGCACGTGAAGACAGGGCCGCCCGAGTGCCGCTGTGCGTTCAGGAAGCGTGGCGAGCTCAGCCGCCACCGCAGCCCGAGGAGGAGAAGCGCGAAAGCCCGCCCAAGTGGCCGCCGATCCGGCGCTGTTCCGAAGGGGCTGCTGCCGAGCGGAGCCCTCGCGCGAAGCGCTGTCCGCTGTTCAAATTCCGCCGCCGAAGGCGCTGGCCTCACGAGCCGTAAGCACGTGAAGACAGGGCCGCCCGAGTGCCGCTGTGCGTTCAGGAAGCGTGGCGAGCTCAGCCGCCACCGCAGCCCGAGGAGGAGAAGCGCGAAAGCCCGCCCAAGTGGCCGCCGATCCGGCGCTGTTCCGAAGGGGCTGCTGCCGAGCGGAGCCGCGCGAACCGCTGTCCGCTGTTCAAATTCCGCCGCCGAAGGCGCTGGCCTCACGAGCCGTAAGCACTGTTGCACCCTTTGGCACACCTTATGGCTAAAAGGCTCTGCCAACTAAAATACATTCTTGTAAAGTGAAAAATACATTGTACTGTGAAAAGGACGTTCCATTTTTTTCTGCATTAAAACTTTTTCTGCATGAGCCAGATTTGAAGTTTCTTTCTCCTGGTTGACCTACAAAGATAGAATGAACTCCAGCTGTGGTCTGTGAGGAGGTTGTCCAAGGCTGCCAGCAGAACTAGAAGCATTAAATGAAGATTCACACTTCAATGCCCCTGCTGGCGAGCCTGGCTGGGGCTTAACCTAAATAGGGTCAGTCAGAACCCACAACTCCTCATTCAGTGGTGGGTCAGACAACTTGTGAATCATAGAATCAATAAGGTTGGAAAAGATTGTGAAGTCCAAGGAAAATTGAAGGTGTGGAGAGAGAGTGAAAACTTTAAGCTACCAGGATTCCTGTTATTGCCCGTATGGCATAGAAATTATTTCCCACCGCTGATAGAAGGGAAATCACAGGTCACACTTTAAGTTGTGACTGTATTTTTAGACAATCAATGAACAATAGCAGAAGCTTGCACAGCAGTCCCTGGAAAAACTCTCTAGGGTACATTGTGTCAGAGAGACTTGTTTTTGAAAGGATTGTTTTGAACAAGAAAAACAAAAGAATGCTTTTAAATATTTTCTTTTAAGTTGTGTACATTGGGAAATCTTCATGAAGCATCTTAGTCAGTTCTGCCCCTTTGGTATTCAGGCTAGACTTTTTGCCAATGTGACAAACTTAGAGATAAAAGTACATTTTAATGTTTAACAGCTAATACAAAAAGAGAGTTCACATTTATTTGCCACCTACGGTGGTGGCTGCAGAACAGCCATCGGTGGAGTGTGGGGTACTGAGCATATGTACAGCATGTTAGCAGTGTGGTAGGATTACAGTTGGTCTTTCTCACATATTTGAAACCAGTTAAATGGAAGCAAAGCAAAACACCTCTTTTTATGATACTTTCTTTTCCCATATTCATACTCCCACCCACCAGCAGCAAAGTTGCACTGACAGGCAGAGAGTGACAGCATTATCACAGATAAACCACAACTGGCCTCAGACTTTGTGTGGCAGGTATATGAACGAGGTTAAATCAGACCACCAAACTGTTCTATTTTAATAGTCCCTATCTGTTTCGGATACCGTTACACTGGTTTACAGATGACGTGTGATGTAAAGGTTAGGCTGGCCGTGCTAGATCCTGAAACTGAAGAGAAAAAGATCTCAAAAACCCCCAACCAAATCCTCCTAAATTTTGTATTAGCCTAAGAAAAACATTTTTAAAGTATGATTTGTTATTGTGTGGTTGGTTTCTGGGTGTGTTGTTGTTGCATGAATTTTTACAGTTACGTATCTTGAAATGCTATCACCTAAAGACAACTACTCCCGATAACAGCAAATTCACATCTTTTGGCCAGAAGGGAGACTAACTCCCCTTAGGATGATCCACTGTCACTCCTGGTTTTCTTCCTGGAAATACTTTGCACATATTGTTTGTAACAAAAATCCTGCTTGAACCTACCACAGTGCTGCAGGGGATGTGGTAAAAATGGGGAGTGGCTATACTAAATTATGTACCTCTTTGCCTCTGTGAAGCAGTCCAAAATGATGTACAGGAACTGTCTTCTGAATGCTGCATGATCAAACTTGCAAAGGGCACGAGTAAACCAGTTATGAGAAACAGGACAATTTTATAGGGATTGCTGTCTTGTTTCACTGCATCTGGTTTGGTCTCGGTCCCTCTGTACTCCTCTAGATGTCCCTGGGTGTTGCTGGTATCCTTCTTACGGTTAATCAATATGAAATTTTATACTCTAAGAAGACTTCATTGGATTTAAAATTTCAGTGTCTGTGTTAGGAGAAAACTTCACTTGTCTCCCCAAGAAGGGATGAAGAGGGAACTAGGGCGAGGTTTGGTACACAGGATCAGATTGTATCTGATGCTATGATACGCAACAAATAGCAGAAATGCTACAGACTCTGGACTAGGGAAAGTGGTACTATGGGAACCAGGGACACTGATTGCGCGCACACACCATCAGATTGCTATCTTGATTGCTGAGGTACTCCCTGAGTGACTGGATTTGTAGTCTTTTTCATCCCATGCAATCAAGCAAATGCCCAGTAAAACTTACAGTATTTACTATTATTTTGCAAATTACTGTTTTCTAAATTATGCTCAATAAATTGCAGAAAGTAAACATATTTTATCAATATTACTATAGAAATAACAGAATACAATGGTACTGGAGCAAGGCAGAATTAGACCTGTAGCAGACTTATCTTGAGTATAGCTGAAGTATGGCTAAATCCTAGACTGGAAACAGGACTTTTACTGCTGATTTTCTTTTGGGCATAGTTGTTATCTACTGAGAGTATTTCGCTAACTAGAATACAATCTAGTTTCCCCTCCCTGGTTCTCCATGCTCTATGTAGATTAAGAATAGCACTTAAAAAAAACCTCTGTGGAGTTATAATGAATACTTCTTGATTTCTGCTCTGAAAAGGCTGGCTTTTGTCATGATTAAGTTAATGCAAATTATGATTGCAATTATGACTGCAGTCCCAAAGTACTTCATCCTCACTGCATGCCTTTATTAAAACATTGCAATTGCTTTGACAGTGTGTACAAATTGTGCTCAGGATTACATAGGTAGAAGAGAGAGAAAAGAATTTTGAAACCTTTCATCAGAATATTTTTGAAGTTACAGAAAATATTTTCCTATTTTGTTTCTAGCTGCTAACCAACTGTCCTGTGAAATGAGGAGTAAAAAGCAACTTCCCAACTTTAATGCTGGGAAATGCAGTTACGCTATCTTGAGACCAAACTTCATGCTACCATTATAAGAGTGACTGTTCTGCATTAATGCAGCCCACTCTCACAAGCCACTCTCCCCCAGCAAAGATGGGAGGAAAAGTGACAGAAAAATCCCTATGAATTCTGGGTTGAGATAAAATGTAAATGGGGTAATACAATGCACAGTGACCTCAGTCTCTTTGCAGAGAAGTGCAGCAAAATGCAGAAGCAGCAGCCAGCAAGTTCTCCCCGCCCTCTGACCCACCCACCAGAGAAGATCAACGCTCTCAAAAAGGGAAACTGGTAGCAGCAACTGGAACAGGAAGCCTCTGATGTTACAACCTAAACTTCAAGCCCAATGATGCTTTACCCCAGCCATCACTTTAGTTTTGAAGCCAGCATGACAGCAGTATTGTATTGAATCTCATCAGCAGATTCAACTCAGCCCGGGACAATGAGTAAAGAATTGTTGGTTGATGAATGTACCCCTACACTATGATCCTTCAAGGATGAGCACAGCTACAGATGTGTTTCTGACAGCTGCCTGTTCAAAAAGGTTTTTCAGTGTTCTCTAATACCAATTATCAGATATTTGCAGTTAAAGGTCTCTTTCTGAGGTGTACTTTCCTTCAAGTCAATAAAATTTAGGAGGAATAAGAGGCTTCTGGGTGGCTGTAAAAGACAGAACCCAACATTACATTACCTGTAAGTGCCCTTGTTTTCATGATAATGTCAATTCAAAACTGAAGACTGTTCATATGTGATATTAGGTCATAAGCTTGCCAACTGAAAGTCACTTAAGAGAGCAGGGACCACAAAAACCTAAGTACACTGAGAAGACAAATATGTTTGAGATTATTCAAAAAAGAACAAAATGTCAATGGGAATTCTTGTTTCAGTTTCTGTTCAGGTAAGGAAACTGGCTTCTTCCCCAGCTTTAGGATATGGCCTTCTAATCTCTCTCTTTCACAGTCTAACTTCTGTAAGCATCCTACTGCTACTGATGTTCATTATGCTTGTGGCACAGTTACAGTGAAAAAGACAAGGTAGGATAACATTCAGTGCATGAACCTTTAGGTGGAGCTGTTTCTCCTTGGATGATCTGAAAGTTGCAAAGACCGAGTATCCCCAGTAAGTAGGAGTGGACTGACCTGTGCCGGAGTGCAGTAATTGATTTTTTTTTTTTTTTTTTTTTTTTTTTTTTTTTTTAAGGCATGTCTATTACTGTCAAAGCAGAGAAACTGTGTTCTGCTCATATGTGTTCAAATATAATTTAAAAGAACTAAATATTGACTGGGAAAAGAAGCTGCATTTATTTGGGAAAATACACAAGTATATTCTGTATCACTGAAGTCAGGGATATTTTTGTGGTACGCAAAAAAAAAGTGATCATTGCGTGCAAGATGTTACATGTTAGTTAGCAAGCTGAGCTTTATAGCATTTAAATATTTCCTTTGGAGATGATAAAAAGTTGATTTTTATTTTACTTTATTTTCCCCCTGTTTTTGTGGAAGCAATACTCAAAAGGATAAGAGCTGGTTTTTTGTTTCCTATCATGATTAACACAAAATATTTTCATTACAAGGCTGTCAGGGTTTACCAGCAGTAATTCCAGCACAGCGAAGGCCAATCTGTAGCTGATCCTTGGGAAGTGGTCTCTCCTGCCTTTGAATTAAGTGCCACTTCAGAATGATGTGTTCTCCGACGTGCAGAGTCTCAGCTCTTATGCTGAATAAACCTGTTCAGGTGGTCTGCAGATTCGGTGGTGCCCACCAAGCGCATCAGGCTACTCTGGAGCAGGCAGTTACTCTAGCCTGCAGTTGCTGTCAAGAAATCTGGGGTTAGGTATGGGCTTTATTAATGGTTCTGGCAGCTGCAGCAGCCTGTTTCTGTACTGCTTTGTTATGGGACAGGGATGTATCCAGGATTTGATGGGAGAATAGAATCATTCCACAAGGAAGAGGTGTCTAGAGTTGTCCTGGTGGCAAATGAGCAAGATATTTAGCCTGAGGATATCTCTGTTTTTTTCCCCATATGGCTTGAATTGCTAAGAACAGAACTGACCTGATGGGTACTTTGTTCCAAGTAGGCTCCACTGCTCCACCAGTGGCATTTTAGATTAATACTGCTTAGGGTGATTGTGTAAGCCTAGTCACTTCTGGTTATCCATCTCCTTATGGTCCACGTGATATATCAGGGATGTTAGATACGTCTCTAGCTCTTCCTTTTACTGTGTGTTTTCCTAGTGCAGGATTTTACAAATAGCAGTTCTGTATTCAGATGGATGAGCCACCTTCGTGATTGCACGGCCCCTTCAGCCTTTTCCCTTCCAGATGGAAGAGATCAAGGCTTTCAACCTTCACTTGCAAAAGCAATTGTCTTCCTTCCCTTGGATTGGTTTAGTTGCCCACGTGTCTCACCACTGCATCTACTTGAGAGAGAGGTGACAACCGTGCCCAGTCCTCACAATGGGGTGTAGCCTGGTAAATATGGTTTTGCCATTACTAGTAGGCAACAGCAATGTGCCAGTGCAGGCTCTTGAGACTTTTGTAGGCTCGGTCTGCACCTGAGCTGCTTTGGGCTTGTTCGCAACAGTGGTTTAGTGAGTAAGTGACTATTGCTTGCCTCTGCGCTTTTGGGAGGAACATTTCTGGTCAAGGCTTAAGAGTGGATACTCACCAGCCAGAAACTGATAGTTCTCTTTGGGAGATGGTGCTCAGGGAAGCTGCTATGCCACTGCAGAAAACCAAAGAAACCCAACCCCAAAAGCAACCAAACCCCCAGACCAAACAAAAATCCTAACCCAAACTGTCTGTGGATGGTTGCACTAATATGTGATTCCCTTGTCTTCATTTTTCATCTTTGAGATGGCATTACTATTGACAGAAGACAAGATAAACTCAGAGCAGTAAGAAACTAACTGTCTTTTGGCTAGGGGCAGGCACTGTGGAATGCAGTGCAAACTTCTTAATTTTTTTAAATTATTTGCCTAAAAAGTATTTAATAATTAAATATTTTAAAATATAAATTATATTATTTAAATTTCAAAATTGTTTTCAAATTAAATGTTTTCAGGTCACTGATGTTTTCTCAGCCTTTCTAATGACTGCTAAAGACAGAATGCATTAATAAGTGACTGTGACATGCTCTGAGAACTTCCCTGCTTTCTACTGATTGCTGCACCAGCTCTGACCAGTGCAGGTGAAACAAGGCCCATCCCATTCCACTTAGGACAAAGCAGAAAATAGGATACACGAGTTAAATATTTATGGAAGTATCCAGACCTCTGACTTTGAAAGCTTGTTAATCAGGCTCAGAACTAACTTTTATTTAAGCTGTACTGAAATGCAAGTTCTGCCCCACGAACCAAACCACAAACCCCAGTTACAAAATACCCCAGACTTATAGTGAGAAAGGTCTATGAAAGATACAGGTGTTGAAATGAAGAGAACTGTGCTCGAACCGCTTATAGTGAGGTTACCTCAGAGTGGACCTAATGACAGGGCAGCAGCTAGGCCTTTGGTCTGTGTTCGCCTCACCTTGCATCTGTGGCATGTGCATTTCAGAAGCCTTTCTAAGGAATTCACCAGTAAGGCAGTGCTTCTCTGGATCTGCTGTCATCAGAGGAGGGCTTCTAGAGACTGTGCTTCAAGATTCTCACAAGACCATTCTAGACATTCTAGATGATTGCCTTTCTTCATGGACAATATTAACTGTTACAAGTGCTTTTGCATTACAAAGTGTTTTTTGGAGTCTAGTTGGATTCAGTGGATTATCCTGAATCGTGCTCTTCCTTGTCCAGGGGATCACCGGCTGCTCTTACTGAAACTAAGGATTGCTTCATCTCTTTAGAAAAGATAAAGCATAACATATACATAAATACTGCATCAATAACTTCAGGCAATGCTTTGTTTATTGTGAGTTAAAATGTTTCACCTGCTCTCTATTGATTCAGATGAAACCTAGTATTTCATTGAATCTTAGAGGTTAATGTCTATTTTTATTGAAAAATATTAATAATCTAATAGACTAAATGCTTGTAGCCTGTTACTGGCTTTTCACAGAGACAAGTCACAAAGGACAAGGCAACAAATTTAAGATGGTTGATTCCCAGTGCTTTCTTCTAAGCATGTCATAGTACCTTTACCTTAAAAGAGAATGCCTCAGCCCCATGCAGAAGCAGGAAGTACATCTATTATAGTGAAAACCTAAATGTTTACTGCTTTGTACAGTGGCTCTTCTGGATAGCTTTTATGTGGTTCTTTAGTGCAATGGACACCAAGAATATTTATTAGCCATTTTTAGGCTTATTTGGGAACTTCTGTTGTATGCAAACTTCCTGGCTGGTTGTGCTGTCCGTCTTTGTTGAAATTTGAAGTGGGAAGTAGTTGTAAGTAAATCAAAGCCAAAAAAGATTCGTCTGGTGCTGCCGCAGTTTGAAGAGCAGAAGGTGTATTGTAAGGACTGTGTGAATTCAGTCAGGGAGGAATCCAGGAACGGTATTTGCACTGATTTTGTATGGGTTCATGAACAGCAGTCTTCTGTTTGTGAACTAAGTTGTGGACATCCACAGCTGTTTCAGGAGTACAAGTGGCTGACTGCCTGTAGACCTGCAAACAGGAAGCAGTCTTGTTTCACAGTAAGAGGATTGGACGTGGCACTTGGTGCCATGGTCTAGTCATGGGGTCTGTGGTGACAGGTTGGACTCGATGATCTTCGAGGTCTCTTCCAACCTTAGTGATACTGTGAAGAGACGTAAGTGCAACAAGGTGGTTTTATGTAATTGGTTTGAATGTCTCAGAAAACACCCTCAGGTGTCATTACAAGAATACTTCAATGCTACATAACAGCTTTTTAATGGTTGGATAATGAAAAGAATATTGGTAGCACTGTTCTTTATATATTACTGGCTTTGCAATAGTTGGAAAGGATGGTCTGTGTTGTTCACAGAGACAGACAGAATCCAGAAGAGATTAATAGAAAATACATAGGGAAGGACAGACATCACCAGCTCATTAGAGATATCAGATGAATTCATTAATACCAATGTAATAAATGCAATTTTAAAAAGAGGAATTAAAAATCTTAAGGTGTCTTACCTGTTAATGTTGAACTGTTGAGCAGAATAGTTTAGGTTCAAAGGGACCTTGAAAATCATCCAGTTCCAACCCCCCTGCCATGGGCAGGGACACTTCCCACCAGCCCAGGTTGCTCAAGGCCCCATCCAATCTGGCCTTGAGCACCTCTAGGGAAGGGGCATCCATGACCTCCCTGGACAACCTGTTGCAGTTGTCTAAAGACCACAATGCCCTTTGGAAACTTAGATATGGGAGACAATCTAAGCAACTCAAGATAGCCTGGTCCCAAAAGATGCTACTGTAAACATTGTGTTCTGTTTACCTGCCAGTGCAGCTTATCATTACATGGCCTTGCCAGTGTTTCTTTCTTTGGCACCTGCTCCTCCCTTGACTTTCTGAAGACCTCCCTGTTATGATCATAAAAAGGCTATTAATATTCAACAGATGAGACAATAAATAAAAAAAATAATTTTAGTAATCATAAAAAAATCCCTTAGAAAATATTCATAAAACCTATTTACTGGTTCAAAATAATTGGTTTTGGAACAGATATTTCACCAGCAGGAACAAGTAACCATTTAAACAATATGTACAAAAAAAATCCAGAAACAACAAAGAGCACTTTAAACTGTAAAGAAAAAAAAAAGGAACGTCGCCAATGAAGCTGGAGATTGCCCACAAGGCAGGGGGAACTCCAGAATTCCCTAGGGCAACAGACCTTTAATAGGTACTTATAAAAATCAGATTTCGTGATTACTCACTGATCCTGGCACCCTGCGGCACACGTGGGAATTTAAACAAAACCAAAAACCGCATCGACCACGTGAAAGCTGCAGCAGCTCAGTTTCACTTTCTGTTGGTGTCTGCAGCTTGTTGCTGAGACACAGGATTTATTCCCAAAGGCTTTGTAGATGAAAGCCCTCTAGCTGCTGCAATCCTTTGCAGCGGGACTCGTCGCTTCTTCCAATAAAATGTAACTGTCCCGGGGACTCGACTCCTCCAGGGGTTTGCCTCTCGGCCTGGCAAGATGCATCTGCTCTGCCCCTGGGCTTTACTACGCTATACAGCGAGGAGTCTTTGCATCCCTTTCTGGTTAAACTGAAACACAGCTCAGCTTCCAAGCGTGTCTTGTGATTTCTCCCAGAGCTTGGATAATTGCAAGGCAAGGCTTTGGCTCTTTGGGCTGGTACTTATAGATTCCCGAAACAATAACGGCCAGTGACAAAAAAGATTGACAGATAAAAACCTGACACTGTAACCTATAGAAAGTTTTCTCCAAACGTGGCCAAAGGCACACACACCTGGCCCACTTGGGCTCCAGGACATGTTCAAACAAGCCTGGGCAACGTGGCCATTTTCCTGAAAAAATGGACCTGCTGGCTCCTGCCCCATTGTCTGGTTCAGAGCAATTTTGAGGCTGTTGGTCCCTTCAGGACACTCCCACAACCTTATTCAAATATTCTGTCTGGCTTCTGGTATGATCCCTGCAGGTTGTGATAAAGCTTTATTAGTTTCATAACACTTTCATTACAGAATAATCAGAATCACACTAACAAGCCCTCTCATTATTGCTGTATAAATCTTGCACCATAGCTGCTTATTCATAAGTACTGAGTGGCTGAATGTTCAGCAGGTGCAATAGGCAAATAAATCTTTGCTGGGCAAAGGCCCGTCAGGCTACTGTTTATTTCCACACAAGGCTGAAACTCTTCTTTAAGTCTTTGATCATAGTTCTCTTCCATAAACAGAGTACTTCCGTAAACTAATGTACTCAGCTCTGGTGAGGCCACACTTTCAGTGTGGGGCACCTCAATACATGGGAGTTGTTTCAATCATAGCAATAAGTAGTGTGAACAATCTGATAATATAAGCTTAGAGCTTGAAAAAATGGTAGACCATGCTTAACATAAGTGTAGAAGTAACTAGTAGTTTAGCAAAATAGTGCTGTGCTAGCAGTGTGTAACTAAAATGAAGTACTGGTAGCTGTAAACACAAAGAATTATCTTGGAATAACAGGATGTATACGTCAATCAACAACTTTGCATGATATTAGTAGTTTAACCAATAATGTATAACAGTAGGATGTGTGGACAATTGTGAGGAACCAATGAAATTATACTAAGCATGCTCTGTGAGTCTGTGTGTCTATACAAGCTGTGGAGGTTCCTTGATTAAATTGAACAATACTTAGATAATATTGGTTGTGCGTATTGATTCCGATCTCTGTCGTCAGCAGAGAGTTATTGAGGTGCTGGAGCCAGTGCAGAGGAGGGCAAGGAAGCTGGTGAAGGGCCTGGAGAATAAATCTGATGAAGAGTAACTGAAGTAGCTGGGGTTGTTTAGTTTAAAAAAGAGGAGGCTGAGGGAGACCTCATGGCTCTCTGCAGCTCCTGAAAGGGTGCTGTGGAGAGGCTGCTGCTGCTACTTAGTGATAGAACAAGAGGGAATGGCCTCAAGCTGCAATTGGGTAGGTTTAGACTGGACATTAGGAAACATTTTTCAGGACAAGAGTGTGTGGTGGTTTGAGCCTTAACTGGAAGTTAAGAGGTCAGGTGGGGGCAAGGCTGAGAATCTCTCCCCCACTCCCCTCCTGCCTCCCAACAGAGAGGGGAGAAAAGGAAGGAGCAAATCCACCAAACAATAATTTGGAGTCGGCTTGGAAGTAGAGAGGTAAAGAGTTGTCTTTAAAAAATATATATATATATATATATATATATATATATATATATATATATATATATATATATAACAATAACAGGAAAAGTTTCATAAAGGCAAGAAACAAGGATGGATGGGAGGTGGACAAAAACAAGAGAATAATACAAAACCAGCCTTTCTCTGAGGAAGCGTGGAGGCAGCAGGGAGAAGGATCAGGTCCTACCACGTGGCAGAGGAGCAGGAGGACAGCTGCAGGAGCTCTCATCCAGCAGAGGCAGGAGCCAGAAAAGAAGTGCCAACAGCTACGATGTCCTGCTTTTTTATACCCTAGCTGGGCCGGGAAGGGGGGTGTGTGTGGTGTGTGTGGAGTGGAACAGACTCAGCTTCCCAGAGGAAAAACGCCCTGCAGGGAGTGAAAAGTACCTGCAAGCCCTCCACCCTGCTTTGTTCTTTTGCTTTCAGAAACGGGCGTTAACCCACCACAGAGTGGTCAGGCATTGGAATGTGATGCCTGGGGAGGTGGTGGAGTCACCAACCCTGGATGTGTTTAAAGATGATTTGGATGTGGTGCTTGGGGATATGGTTTAGGGGTGACCTTTGTAGAGTAGGGTTCTCAGTTGGACTTGATGATCCTGAGGGTCTTTTCCAGCCTGAACGTTTCTGTGATTCTGCGAAGTAATGGAATAGCTGTTTCACCTATTGTCCAGCAGCATTCTAGGAGGTATGCAGTAACCGTTTGGAACAGGTTGTTATGCAGGGCAGCGATGCCCTGTGGAGCCCAACTTGCATGCAATAGGCAGAACTTAACTTCTCCTGAATTTGTCTTTGTGTGTATATGAAGACAATATCAAATAGCTTCTTAAACAGAGATTTCTTACATAGATATTTTAGATTCTACTTTCCTGCAGTGTTGTAGTTAAAGAAATTACAGTGTCAGGATGACTTCTAACCTTCTAAAATAATTTGTCCTTTGAATGATAGCAATTTATAACCACTTTAAGGATGGTCATTTGGAGAAAAAGCAGAGAATCATGCTCAGATTTATAATACAAAGGCAATCTAAGTTTCAGTTAGAAGTACTCAATACTTCCTTTGTGATTTTTCTTTTTATCTTTTTTTTTTTTTTTTAAGGAAAAAAAAATCATATCTTTGTTCTGATGATTTGTGTGATGTAGAAACTTGGATATTGTGTTAACTACTGTGGAATTAATCACATTTTGTACTGTGTGTACACATCCTTGTCCTATAATCAGTATTTCTGCTGATTTCTTGTAACTTTGGATCACTTTTAGAAAGCTTTTTAAATATATTTGTGATTCTAAAGATGCTTTCCTGCTGATTTGTTATTTTGGATTAATTTCAAATGTGAATATGTATTGAGTTCTAAGTTTGTGCTCAAATTCTCACTGCTTGGTGCTGAAACATTTACCTGGACAATGAGTTATGTTTCCCTTGCTATGGTGCATCATTACATCTCTACATGAATAAAATGTAAAGGCTCTCTAGATTAAAGATTATACACCTGTAGTAATTTTTCTCTATTCTGAGAAAGAATTGAGCAGCTCAGAAACAGACTCCTGTTTTCCTGTTCTCTTGTGCTGCCAGGTCACGCTACTTTTATCTAATCTTACAAATCCCAACCAATGAAACAATAAATATACATTTTAGAGTATATTTCAAATAATTTAATGTGGATTTGATTATGATAAAGAGCCACAAGCAGAATCCTGCTCTTTATGCTCAAGATCATATTTTAGAAAGGAATTCCTGTCTTGGGGCAGGTGAGGATGGTAGGCTTTTAAAAAAAATACTTATGGACTGTTACCACAGTTGTTTGTCATTTTCCTTTGTATTCCATCTTACTGATTATGTTATAGAAATCATGAAATGTGCGCATGTTGCTGCTCTGTGTCCTTGATGTTGACTTACTGGTATTTTAGTGTGAAGCAGTTCATATTCTCTGCCACTTTAATTTCCTTTCTTTGCTGTTTTCAATCAGGGAACATTATTTACTGTATTTTACTACCGCTGTGGTTGAACTGTTTCAGACAGGATATGTGTTTCTCTTTGTTAAAAAAGGACTGATTGGCTGTTGCCTTCAGTCATTTAAATAGTAAGTTTTCTGGAATATTTTTCATTAACAAAGCATTTTAGCTTTGCAGTCCAGGGACCAACTGGCTTCATTTTAGAAGACAACCTGATGCAGTCAAGCATCTGCTTTGTCACTCATTTTGCGTCTTCTGTGCAGGGATAAAATGCTTGGGGTCTTTTCTTGAGTGCTAAGTAGGATGCTGCTTTCAAGTTAAATGTCTTTTGCTAAGAAGGAAACTAATTTTTATAAATAAAAATAAAAGGTAAGAAAAATGTATAGGCTATAAGGGGATTTTTTCAAAATTATGTACATGGATAGATGTCTTCGTCTCTACTTTTAATATTTTGTTTTCTTTATATCTATGTACCTTCTATCCTCCTTCCTTTTCAAGTCTAATTAAAATTTTTTAGTAACATGAATATTTAGGAAGTTTGAAAGCTAGGTAAATAAATCTACTATGTGATATTACTTTGAAATATGATTATATCATATTCTGTTTTCTTGAAGAAAAGAGATGAAGTAACAAGCAAGGAGAGAGGCACTCTTCTTTGCACAGAGGCTTCTGGGAGGCTCAGGGGAGTACTTGTGACATACCTCAGTGTTGGGAGTTTTTTGGTCATGTAAAACTGCTAAAGTAAGAGTATGAAATAGCTCCCAGATCTGAGATACTGGGTGGTAGTAAATAGCTTGATCCTACTGGCTTTTGTAACAGCAGAAAGTTCCAGAATCATGCCTCTTCAGGCAGGGAAGAAAAAACCCCTGTGCTAAGTGCTCTTAACAGTCTGAGCTAATCTTGGGGTTCATTACTACCTTTTCTGCTATATAGTGGAAGATATAGTTGTTTGGTTCAGTTTTGGCTTGCTTTATGCTCTATGTGTGGTGTGACCTTTTTCTTTGTTTGTTTTGGATGGGGTTTTTTGTTGTTGTTTGATTTGGGTTCAGTTGGGGTTTTTTGCTTTGGTTTTCTTAACATTTTTGTGTTTGGGGTTTTTTGTTGTTTTTTTGGTGTGTTGTGGTGTTTGTTTGTTTTTTAACCTTCTGAATTTACATCTGGCTTTTAGATTTGTAAGAGCATTCAGCATCCCCTTAAATATAGTTTTAAACCTGCAATATGTAAAAATGTCATAACATTTTTTTTTCTAATGTAAGAAACTTGAAAGGTTACCTATTCTCTTCTTCAATGAAGAAACAGCTGCTGTGTAACAGCTTAAGATGATACTGTTGAGAAAATATTCAAGTTAAAATGTGGAAAAGAAGTATCTTATTTTAACAGATGGACAGAGAGTATGTGTTGTGAATAGTCTTACTAACTTCTCTGAGGTTTTATGTGTGTAGATGGTGATTCCTTGTATTTTTTGAGCCACACTGTTGAAGGACTTTTCATATTCTTAGTAATCCTGTCCAGATAAATGGCTTGCTTTTCTATAATATAAATGTTAACACCTTTAAACACTTAGGGATCTGGTGCCCCTTACCTGGTGCATTGAAAAGTCTTGAAATTATCTAAATCTGAAATAATGAGCTGTGAAATATAACTAAACATCTATAACTTTGGTAGACTGAAATATCACTCTATAAGGGATTTATTCGTGAGGTTTGTGGTTACAGGTTGGACTCGATGATCTTCGAGGTCTCTTCCAACCTTAGTAATACTGTGATACTGTGATACTGTATTACTACTGTTATCCTGTATACTCTAAAGCTCTTTTACAGCACATGGATTCATTTGTATTTTAAATTTTATTGTTCACTTTACCTTTCTCTCTGCTGCTTCTTTGACTATTTTGAATTATTTTGTTTTCATACTGCATACTAAAACCCTCTTAAAGCTGCTGTAGTAGACCAGAATGTCTTAAAATGCTAGCACCACCTTTGCTGAGACAGAAAGAGCACTTGTACAGAAAGAAGAGACCACAATGACTCATCACTTGACCCCTTTCCCTTTGGCACTACAAAGTGTTTGGAGAACTTCTGACACTAGCAACCATCAAGCAGGATTTCAGATGGTGACAGGATACCATCTGTATTAAGTGCTATCATCAGCTAACCTTTCTTGATAGTTTATTGTTCCCTGGAAAAATTATTATCAGTGTGTTAATGTGCTTTGCACAAAGCTACATCTTACTGCAAAACTCTACACTGGCAGAAAGCTAAGCTAGTTTTGCAGACTGTCAGTGTTAATAATTTGTTCCATTTTGTCATAAGAAATCTTATTTCAGTGAGTTTTGTGAAAAGCTAGGGATAGCACCAGAAATGGAGATTTCAGGGGCAGGTAATGATGTAGTGCATTTCTCTGTACCTATTTCAGTGTATCTGTGTTGATTTTTGTGTGTGTTGGGGTTTTGTTTTGTTGTTTGGTTTGTTTTTAATAATTAAAATTTTCTTGCTTTTATGAAGGGATATATGCAGAGTGTGAGAAACCTAATTTTCCACAGAAAAAAAGATCCTAATGGAAGTGTAGAATGTTTCTTCTTTTAAACAGATAGTTTTGTTGTAGCAGTTTGGGCTGGGTGTCCCGCTGCTGCAGCCACGTAAGACACATCCCCAGTGTCCCGAGGGTCCAGCCCAGTGGGTGGACACAGGAAGCTGCATATTTCATCCCATAATGTCCTGCTCGCTATAAATCTACTTGTAAAGTCCTACACTTCCTCTTTCTTCCCTCACCACTCCTGTGGAGATGGTCCCTATCTGGTAATGGAGGGGGAGTCATCTCGAGGCCTCCTGGGGCCTGGCCAGGCCTAATGCCTGGAGGAGAAGGGGAAGGGCAATCTCAGATCTGGCCAGCTGAGATTAGCCTAACAGTGGAGTGGGGGGGGAAGAAAGAGCCCTGGGAGGGTTGGGTGGGGAAAAAGGGGAGTGTTAGGATGGGATGCTTGTGGGTATGTGTGACCGGTTTAGGCTGTGCCTTTAAGAAAAAGGACATTTGCTGAACACTCTGGCTGAATGTTTTGATATTAGAATGGAAACAAAGATATGCTAAACCAATTTCATTGGTAGAAAGAAGCTGTAAGTTCTAGCTTAGACTATTCAGTCGGGGGGCAGGCAGTCTTCTTCCCCTGTACTGTGGGCTGGCCTGCTTTTCTCTCTGAAGCAACAGCTTGCTACACAGGGACAATCTTGCTAACCAGATAAGAGAGAAAACTAACTTTTGCATTCGCTTTTCTGGGCTTAACAAAGTTTTACCCTTTTAATTACCTTCCTTTCTCTTTCTCTCTAGCCCTTTTGGGAAAAAGGGAAGGTAGGGAGGGAGAAGGGAGGGACAGGCCGAACCCCCCTGGCCGCAGGGGGGTTGGGGAAAGGTCTCCTGTATTACATACATTGCTGTATATTTCTGTATATATTGTAAATATTGTATGTTTTTGTACATATTCATTGCATTCCATTTTCTGCTTGTAAAATACAGCTTTCATCTGCTTCTCCGGCTGAGTTAGCTGTGGATTCTTTTGTGTGTGTGGGGGAACCTTCCTACTCCACCACAGTATGCTTTGGGATCTCTTTTTGTCACTGTGCTTGTGGTTGTCTGTAAAACACTCACTGCTTTTCCGTTTAAACTTTCCACCACTTCTGCAATCCGTTTGTCTGAGTCTGCCCTGGTGGGAGGCAAGGAAGGACCGGCCTTTCCAATCCACCACATTTGTTTAGTTTGAGGTATGCATTTCCTTCACCTACTGGTCAAATTATTTTAAATGGCATTGAAAAGCTGTGTAGAAAAAAAATTCATTCTCCTTCAAGTCTTTACTAGAATTCAGAACTGAACGACAAGTCAGTCCTTCAGAAATGAAGGCTTCATAATAAAGTTTTAATTGTTGCAAAATTTATGTTCAGATCAAGATCCAGCTAGGGAAAAACTTTTATACCAATACAGGGAAATATTTATCATCTTTGGATATGTTTCCTCACAGTTCTTGCTACATTTCCTGAATGGTCTTCCATGGCTCCCTTGTAGGAGATGCATATACCTGGCTTGGGTTGGTTTGCCAAGTGCTTGAAAAGTTCTCTCATTACAATCTAGTGACAATTTTTGTTTTGATCCAAACAATCATGCTGTTAGAAGGACAAAAATCTGGATTTACAAGAGGAAAGGGGTCTCTGCCTTCCCATCGTCCTTATTTGTTAAGGTATGTGCCTTGCTATCTTTAGAGGATTTCTGCCCTTTTTCCCCCCTCACCCCATCTGAAACGTCAGACTGGTGGAGTTCCTCCTGGGTTTATGGCATTACCATTTGATCAAACATGTCAGAACAAAGAATTTGCAATGTATTCAATTATTGGAAATCCATTTATTTTTCTTTTGAGAAGGTAGATGCCATAATGTTTTATGATTGTTTAAATATCCATGTATTTCATCTTCTGCTCAGTACCAGTTGAGTCTTAAGCCCATTTTGCCATTCCTCTGTCACCCGTGTTTATGACAGAAAGTGAATGTAGCTTTTCTAATCAAACTCGATCAGGTTATCGTGATGGAGACCTCTTAAAGCTGCAATTTTAGGGATGATCAACTAACATAATAGAAACATTAATGTATCTATGAAGCCTGAAGTAATTATTTTACCCTTTAATGTAAAGTTACTAAATCTCTGGGAATTGTCAGGTTGTGCATATATCCAACATTTATGGAATTTTTTTTTTTTTTTTTTTTTGGTCGCTTTATGACACTGGGCATTACTAAACTCATGTTTCAAATGTTTCCAAAAGACAGTCAGAGGGCATATTCAGATGCTTAGACTGAAGGTGAAACACAGCAAGTCCTTTAAAAACCAATGTCAATTGAATGTATTTTCAGTAGAAAACACTACATAGGTTTATAAACCCAAAATGTTAGTAACTTATAAAGTTTATATGTGAAATTTTAATTACATCCTTGTTGAAACAAGCACAGTTATTAATTACCACATGGCAAAAGCTAGAGGTTTATTGCTAAAATGAGCTGTACCTTTTCTCTCTGTCTTTCAGTTCTCTGGTTGAAATACAGGAGAGCTCATGAGTACCTGATACACAAATGTGTCTTGCACTCAGTTGTTTTGAGCCTGGCAAATAATATGCCCTATTATATACACTGATACTGGGCAGCAACTGAAGGTATTTCTCTGTAATTCTGCCTGTAGACGTCTTAACAAAGGAGATAAGATAAGTTGTGCTCAGAACTCAAGTTCCTCAAGTTTTAGGAACTTGAAAGGTTCCACACAAATTTTTGTACTGACGTGGGAAACTTTAACACACTGGATTTACTCCAAATTGTTCATGAAGGTTAACAGTTACGGTCTTCAAGGTACCATAGTTGGCACCATTAATGCTAATTTCTTCTCTTATCAAATAGCTTTTTGAATAATTTGTAGATAGGTTTGAGACTTAAGGTTTTGCATAATAACTGCTCATGGTACTCTTTCTCCATGGACCTGTATGATGTGTGAATTCTGAACAGCAAAAAAAAAAAAAAAACCACTTCCTTTTATCTTTGTTTTGAAAACTTAAAAGAAAACACCTCCTTCTGACAGGAAGGTTATTTCCTAATCACACTGTGAGAATTGTCACTCCAAAAAAATAGTGCTGCATGGTCATATATAATTTTATATACCAGATGCCATAAGGAAATCTCTTTGCTCTTATCTGTAATTAAAAAAAAATATCACACCCCCCCCCACTGCATTTTAAAACCATCTCATTAATAATCAGTTCAGCTTCTTATTGCTTTAGGTACGCATAATTTTTATAGAATACTATAGACTTGATCCCCCTCCCCCAGTTTAAACATTAAATACTGCAGAAAGCATATGTGTTCTGATTTGGAAAATATTTATATATTAACCTTATCTATTAAGTTTATTTATTAAACTTCTGGCACAATTGATGGCCTAAGTTCTCACAAGAAGGAAACCCCTGCTTTCTGATGTGTTTCTGAAAGGTAGAATTGTATCTGCCTAAAATTAAATCTGCCTCTTAAGAGGTTTACAGACATTAGTAATCAAATTTTTATACACCTACATATATCTATTAGATATAAACAAACCTTGTTTATGTGATAACCTCTCTACACATTCACTACCTCTGACTTACAGGAATATAATTCGGGGCACACATCTTTTGGACAGCATCATAGTAATTTCTTTGTTAGTTTGTTTTGGGTGTTTTTGTTGGTTTGGTTTGTTGGCTTTTTTTCCTAAGAAAAGCTGCAAAAGCCCCAGTTGGTAATAGAACTCTCATTACATAGCACTGACCTTGGGCCAAAACTCTTTAATGTTTAGACTGTGCACGCTTGGATCCCCAGGCAGTATGGATCATATCCCAACTGCGTATGAACGAGTGATATGGTTTCTGTTCAATGGTTAGGATTTATGGTGGCTTATCACTTCTGTGTCGAATGTTGAAAGATAGATCAATGAGCACAGAACTAAGAACAGACATAATAAAGCTAGTCTTCACAACCTCTGAACAAATTTGAAATGCTCTTAGGCTAGTGTTTGCAGTTGTTTAGTTGACACAAGCTTAACTAGTCCGTAAGTCATTGTTTACTACGTCACTATATTATGGCATGGATTATTTTCAGGCACATGTATGCAGTGTGGTCTTTACAGTACCTGAGATGAACAGCCTGCACAAACACAGGCATTTTTTCAAGAGTTTAAGTCACACCTTTGCAGCAAAGTCAGATTATAAAATGTGTGTCTCTTTCCAACTCTTGATTCTTTACCTCTATGATACCCATTTCTGTTTGTTGCACTTCCTCTGAGTTTCACCTCATTGCCCGTGAGCTTCTCCTCTCCTTCACTGCAATTTTTTCCTTTTTGAGTTCTCTTGCTGTTGTGCCTGTGTTTTGCTCTTCTTTTGTGACCTCGATTTCTTCTGCTGCTGAGGCTAATGTTTCCCTTTGCTACTTACCAATGAGGTTGGTGCCCCTATCTGCCAGCTTCTCCTCTGACTCCATTCGTTTTCTGATGTTGAGCACAAAAACATTTGGAGTGAAAAAGTAGATTAGCAAGTAAACTGATCAATGACAATTTAATAACTTTCCTCCCAACCTGGAACACCCACACCATGAATTTCGCTCCAATATGTCATTAAAAAAATGAATTCTATAGGAAGTTTTTTTAAAAGAACATAGGAAAAAGAGTAAAGCAAGTAACCACCACAGGGAGCTTCTATTATCATATCTATCTCAACAGAACATTAGGTCTTGGAAGCTGTACTTCTAAAGCTTTCCTTGGAAAATAACTTTCTTTTATTTTCTCAAGAACTTCATGCCCTCAGGATGGATACCAACACTGTGCAACACTCCATGCGGCAATCCCATCCCGGGGAGAGGTGTTGCACTTGGCTGAATTCCTCACATACATGTAGCAATACCTATTTGCTGGACTGATCTTACTGATAGGTTAGGAAATGAAATAGAAACTCATGCATCTGCAGCTTCCAGAGCTCAAATTCTCAATACCAGAATGTCATTGTGTTCCAGAGGTGGGTTTTGTGCTGGCAGTGTGGGTTTAGACCTTACAAATAGTGTACAGAGTAAGGCCAGCCTAGATGTTGAAAATTAAAGTGTTTTTCTCATTATTTTTTTTAATCCCATTTCCTTAGTTGTTCTTTTCCATACTTTATCTTGGTAAAAAAATGGAGGATGACTGGAACAGGGAATGGGATGAGATAATGATCTTAATAGGAAGTGTGTGAATTGGAGGCACTGCTGTTACACAAATGTGCGTTGTGAGCCTATATTCAGCTCTGTGCCAAAAGAAACAGGAGGGTTGCAGTAGGATTTGCCTGGTACTTGTTCAGTATATGGATGTGGAGTAACCACAGTAGAAAGAGAAAATGATGAAATAATGTGATTTTTAAGCAAATGTTTATTCATAAAGTTCCTGCTTTTCTGCTGGTCCTGTCTGGCTGACTGTGTCTCAGCAGGCTGTGTAACCACTGACACATGCCGCAGGAGTGAGCGTGAACCAGTGGTGCTGTGGCATCTGTTACACAGCCACACAAACAAAAATGAAAACACAGCTTAGATGGAAAAAATGTATTTTGTAAAGGGAAGACTTACTCTTTCACCAGTTTTAACCTAACAGGGATTAAATTTGCTTACTGATGGCGGTGTATTATGTTTGATTGATACTATAGGAGATTTGTTTT
Organism: Picus viridis; assembly: GCA_033816785.1. Taxonomy (NCBI): domain Eukaryota; kingdom Metazoa; phylum Chordata; class Aves; order Piciformes; family Picidae; genus Picus; species Picus viridis. Next base: position 25,018,937 of record CM066580.1, on the reverse strand, counting down.
GCTTCTGGAAGAACATTGGAAAGGTGTTGTCTGTAGAAGAAGTAAACCTTACGTGTTCTTATGTGCCACAAGGGTGTAAGACATGGGCAGCCCAATGAGAACTGAATACCTTCCCATGCCAGTGCTCTTTGAAAGCATGTCATTTCCATATCTTACACTACTGACATCTTGCCTGCCTAACTGTTTTTAAGGTTTGAGCATTCTGAAGTACTGATTTCTGTGACTCTCAGTCAGGAAAATTACTCTTAGGTTATGTTAAAAGTGGAAGGGCACTAAGGAAGTTATAGAAAGTGAGAGGAATCTAATGGTTTCTCAGCATTGATAATTAATGTTTTGTTGTTTCTCCCACCTAATCTTGAGGTGATTATTTTTGTTTGAACTGGGTTATGGTATTTGTAAGTAGACCGGAAGATAGATTATTATGGTACCTTAATAACTCCTAACATGACTTTTTTTTTTTTTCACTTTTTTTTTTTTTTTACTTTTTTTTTTTTTTTTTTTAGAATTCTAGAGATAGGAGATAGATATCTCTGTGCTTGTTTGTGTAAAGGTAACATTAAAATGCTACTGCTATGGTCATATAATTGCGCTTGAAGTTACATACAATCAATAAAGCATGGTGCCATGGGTCAAATATCAGACAGCAAATTTGCAAGTTGGTGAAAAAAATGTTCAGATTAACTTTTGATGATATTCCTCAAGACATGTTTTAACTCTTGTACAGTTTATTGTATAAATGTATTAACCATATTTATTTTATTTAGAAACACATACTTTTATATGTCATTTACACTGGCCACCATTCCTGATGGACAAACATTTTAGGGCAGTGAAAAAGGATATATGGATGAGCTATACAGGCAGAAGTGATACTTTGTAGAGATTTGGAACACAAGCCCTATGAGGAAAGGCTGAGGGAGCTGGGGTTGCTTAGCCTGGAGAAGAGGAGACTGAGGGGTGACCTTATTGCTCTCTACAACTACCTGAAGGGAGGTTGTAGCTAGGCAGAGGTTGGCCTCTTCTCCCAGGCAGCCAGCACCAGAACAAGAGGACACAGTCTCAGGCTGCGCCAGGGCAGGTTTAGGCTGGATGTTAGGAAGAAGTTCTACACGGAGAGAGTGATTGCCCATTGGAATCGGCTGCCTGGGGAGGTGGTGGAGTCACCTTCACTGGAGGTGTTCAGGAGAAGACTTGATGGGGTGCTTGGCTGTATGGTCTAGTTGTTGGGTGGGTTGGATTGTTTGATGGGTTGGACGCGATGATCTTGAAGGTCTCTTCCAACCTGGTGTATTGTATTATTGTATTATTATTATTGTATTATGTCAGCACTGTCTTTTAAATTCTTCCAGGACAGATGAAGCATTTGATATTCTGGTCTACATTATTCTATCTTTTGAATAAGATGATCACCATCTTATATACTGTGAGAGATTACCTTTGAAGAATATCAACACAGTAATTTGGATTCTGTAGAAAGTGTGTGTGTGTTCAGATGGCTGAAATCAACTCACTACACTAGCTAGCGTGAAGAGTGTCAGCCTCTAGGCTGTGAAGGGTTTGCTTGCAGGGAGCAACTGTATTGGGCCAAAATGTGCATCATGGGCATCCTGTTTTCCCTTACTGTTTTTACCTATTGAAAACAGTTGAAGATGTTGCAAACAATCCTGTGCATCTTGTTCTACATTGGGACAGGTGTCCTGTTTAAATATTACCTTGTCAGGTTCTTCCATGCACAGCAATTGCCCATGTTAATACAGGTACTTAATTCTCCCTCTCTTGCTCTTTAGTGAAATCTGTTTAGTCTTATTAGTGTTTGTGTTTTCTTGGTGTGCTCCCAATCCTATCGCAATTATCAATGACCAGATGGCATTGCACACGTTTTTAAACTGAACGATCAACACTTGAAAAGCCCTTGAGGCATGGCTGGCCAAGCAGCATAGCTACCTCCTCAGCAGGGAAGTCAGTACTTTTGGCTTGCAATGAAGCTGAAGTTAAGCTTTACCTGGGAAGTACATTTGTATTTGAAGGCACTCCAAAGCCCTTGCATGTTTAGCTACTTAAAACTTTTGTTAGTTTTCCTACAGTTTTCCCATGAGACACAGTTAATTGGCTTTTCTGTGCTGTTTACTCATTCTGAAAGACTTAAAATATGCTAATGTGGCCCTTTTAGAAACAACAGAAAAAAAAAAAAACCAACCAAACCCAAACCAAACCAAACAACACAAGCAAACTCCCCCCAACCAACCAAACACAACAACAGCAAAAAAAACCAACAAACAACCCAACAACAAAAGCCAGCAAAACAGCCCAAAAAAATCCCTCTCCACCTTTTTTTTTTTTTTGCTTATATCAGGCTACAAAAGATGTGAAAAACAACAACAAAATTAAGTCATCTATAATTCTGGATTTGAACACAGATATTCATAGACGCACTATGAACAAGTTACTTTTAGGAATATTCAGTCTTTCATAACAATATCAATTTAGGAGATAATGTCACTGGAACAGAAAATTGTGTCAGGTGAGAAGGTGCCTCCTGCACTTAAATGTCATGGCAAAGATGGAGATTTTATGCATAATAAAAGTTGAGGACATTTCACATATGTCAAGCAGTAAGAAGCAGTGGTCATTTCTGACAATTGCTCTTACCACTCTTGTAGCCACTTTGCAACAAACTGATACCTGCACTCCTTTAAATTCTTATCATAATACAATAAGGGATGAAACCACTTGGTCCATATAATTTTATGATTAAAGGTTAAATGTGAAATAGAATATCTGAGACCTATTCAAAAAGACTGAAGTACTCCTGAGGTCTGTGTTTAAATAATAGACACTCATTGGGATCAGTCTCCAATAAAGGGGTTTATATACCCTGGTGGTGGAGGAAGAGGGGGTTAAGGAGTGCAGCAAGGACAGAAAAGGGTCCTATCTGAAATCAGCAGTATTACATCAGAGCTCCAGATCCTCACCTACTGAATATCCAAAGATTGTATAAGTGGTGAAGTGAAGAAGGATTGATCACATCAGGAGAATTTACAGCAAGAATAGGATGCTTTCTCATGGTTTTGCTTGAAAACAAAACAAAACAAAACAAAACAAAACAAAACAAAACAAAACAAAACCCCACAGAAACAAACTAAAGTCCAAGTGACTATCCTGCTCCTGTATTTGGAGCAAAGTCCTGGAAGAAAAAGGTAACTAGATTTTAACTTCGAGTAAATGCATTGGGTCACCTAATGGGTACCTACCTTGACTGTTCTTCATTCTTCAATCTGAAGAGAATGCATAATAATAGAAATAAATAGGTGAAATACCATTTCCAGTATGAAAGTGTGGTAAAAGTAGCGTCTTATTTTGTCTTTAGGGCATCTCAGCTGTCCTGATTGAGCTGGGGCATCTCTTCACACAGCCTGACAGACATATGTACAATGTGATTAGTTCATTAGGTGGAGTGTTCTTGGAAAACTACCCTGAGAGTTGTTTCCAGAGGTCAGGGATGATCACACATTAGTACATCTGCATGTGTTTGTGCAGTTTCATTAGAAAGGCAAATGCAATAAATCCTCAAAGTTTCAGAATTGGGCTAGAATCCCATTTAATTTGTTGGAATAGACTTACTGCTACTTTGTCACTTTGATTATTTTCTGCATGTTCATTAGCACTTTAGTCACCTCCAACAGTAACATGACCTTCCCTGACCAAGGCTGCAACATATGACTGACAGAGGTACCCAGATGCGGCTCTATTACAGAGCCAAGATGACTGTGGACTGTGGTCCTAAAATAATGCTGAACAGGACTCTAGCTGAGGTCCTTGACTCATTCTATAACTCCAGTTCTTTCAAGAAAAACTCATCTATGAAACCACTAAATGACTTGCCAAAAGCAATATTCACAGAGAATTTACCAGTCGTTTATCTCTAGTTTCAGGGGTGTTTTAAGTAATTAATTGGGATTTTTTTGCTATCTCATTTGTCTTCTCAGTCTTGGATATATGAAAGCATATTCACCACATGAATAGGGCTGTGTGAATAATACAGTGGTACACCTTTCATTTCCCAAAAAATGTATAAGGAAAAAGATGAGGTGACAAATCCCTTTTGTGTAACAAGCAGTTATCTCATTTCTGTTCTCTGTTCTTCCATTTCCCAGATCAGGAAACAGTATTTTTATTAACCTTTCTTCCAGGAATATATTTGTCTTGTGAACCTTTTTCACACCTAAAATATCCACAAAATGCTGATCACAGATGGGCAGGAAAATGGTCATGTGAAGGGAAAAAGTGGTCATTTTTTATTTCCATTTCCTTTTGCACCCTGTGTTGTGCCCTATGGCAATAAGATTTTATGTTCATGCTTCCTAATTCTTTGTATTTGTTTTATGATTCAGAACAGCTAATGGGAATGTTTAGCATCCCTAGCTCACAGTGATTTACAGTGTGCTATGTTAGCTGCATACTGTTAGACTTCTCACGGTGACAGCGATGCATCTTTTAAGCTGATCAGTGATGCTTCCTGTCACACCAAATCCTCACATAATTAAGCAGATCATATGTCATAGTTTGAAATTACTATAAAGGGCAAACTGAATGACAATGTTTTGTTCATGACCTTCTAATCTCGTCTACAACAAATTAAATTTTGTCTACTGAAAATAAATTTATAAAGATGATGAAGTGTCTTATGGCCAGAAAATCCCTTAGAAGTCTTGAATGCGTCTTGATAAGCATTGCTTTGTAAGCTTTATGGCCATTTGTCATTGTATCTAGTGAATTCAATTGTGTTTGCATGTGTTGAGTGGTGGAGGATGAACAAGAGGCACTTCACTTGATCTCCTTGTGAAGAAATATTGGATTCTGTGATTTACGTCACCTCAGAGGATGAAACTTGTGTGTGCAGACACTGACTGAGAAACAATAAGCCGTGTCAGTTCATTTCAATCTCCATCTAGAAGCAGTTGGAAAACATTGTTCTGCAGAGCAAGGTATAAAATAATAGGTATTTCATTTGATTAAAAATAAGGCACTCATTTTTCTAGATTGTGTACGAATACTGATGCTAATGGAAACCCCTCCTATTTCAGGTCATTGCTGTTATCACAGACAATTCTATCATGCAATCCTTGCAGTAAAATTTCAAACTCCACGACAAGGTCATCATTGTCACAGGGAAATTCTTCTACAACTTCATTACTGGGCTGCAAATGCCTTTTAAATTTCCAGTATACATTAGTTCAAGGTCCATCAAACCCCACAGAATCTCATTAAAAACAGTGCTGTATTGTATACCAAAGCACAGAGTAAACAATAAGCAAGAAAGACCAGAAACTTTCTTGGCAGGGGCAGAAGCATCAGTTTCCTTACAGAAAACAATCAAAGTATATAATAGAGATTACCAGGATTAAAGTTAAATAAATTTTAAAAAAAATAGGAAAAGAAAAAGAGAATGTGCCTTATAAAGGTAACCACCTTGAGATGTCTGTGTTTTATTCCCAGCCCCAGCTGCTCTATGAAGGATTCAGGAAAAGGTGAGATGGATGTTGTAGGCAGACTGCACAACCTAGTGCTCTGTATATAGCTTTTATTTATTAAATGACAATGCTGAATTCTGAGGCAGTTTGTCTTGCTCCCTCAATAAGCCATCTTCTCATGCAAAAGATCATGAGATTGTTGCGGGACAAATTCTAATGTGAAGTACCAATGGGGTACCTGCAGCCTTACATTTCCTATTGAGTAAAATTCATTTGAAGTGAAAGATATCTTTCAGAAACAAGGGGTCTGTGGAGTTCATTTCAGTACAGAATTGCAGGCTGAATAGTAAATGTATCTTTAAAAATTATAGATTTAAGTAAGATGTTCCTGTTAAAAGCATAAATATTAGGACTAGTACTGTTTTTATGTGATGTTGCTGTGCAAAAAACCAAACTTCTTGGATAGAGACTAAAGGAAAAAAGGAAGTAAAGGAAGATTTTGTGCTAAGACATTTTGAGCAAGTACTTAAAATGGGCGTCATTCAGCACGAGAGATAAAAGTTAAAAGGTGACATGAAATATCAGCAGAAATTTCATTTTTTTTCTTTAATCTCTCCTTTAGCAACCCTAGAAGTGAAGTAGAAAATGACAGCTGTGTTAATCTGTTTTCTTACGTGAGCACAATTTATGCCCTTTTTAAAGAATTTTCTTTCCTGTGACCTGTGAAATGTGTATTCGGTACAAACCAAATGCACATCATAAATGTTCTTCCTTTATCCTTATTACAGAAATGTACAGTTAGTATTTTCTTCATGAGGGGACCTGTTTTGATAGTAACAGCTTTTCTGTTCACTGATTATATCCTTCCCCTGCATTTTGCAAATTATTGACATGAGGAAATTTTACTGTCCCGATAGCTGAATACGTCTGTTCTTGCCCCAGTGACATTAGTATTCTGCCTATGCATTTGATCTTTACAAGGGTTTGCCAGCTTTGAAATATGTGACTCAATGGAGTGTTCAAAGGAAAAACGCCACCACACTCTTATTGAACAGGTTTGTTAATGAACGTGAACTAAAATAGTATCAATAATTAGCCCTTTACAGTTGAACGTGTCAGATGCTGCACCAGTGTAGGAAATAATTGTGAAATACACCTGAGAGTATTCTGACCTTAATACTAGCTTTGGCATTTCTCAACAAGTGAAGGCTCAAGACACTGCTTTCTTAGCAAAGCCAGACTTCACCCCATAACTTCAACCCCCTTCAAATGGGACATCTGTTATTAAGGATCTAACAGAGCTGTTGACACAAGAACGAGAAGAAATACTGAACTAACCATGTGACCGATACAAACATTTTGAGCAATAACACTTTGGGTCACAAAAATAATAGGTGCAAAAGCAGAAGCCTCATCTGGCTTCATGACCAGAACTGTTTTTTTCTGTCATAACAGAACTATCCCAATGCTGCATTTGTGGTATTGGATTTTTGCTAGTCACTCTGGGCTGTACGGTGTTCATTTTTATTTCTTGAGACAGAAGTGGAAGGTAACAGTCTGCTGCTTTATGTTCTGGGCTCTTCTGTATAAAACTGCTTGCTAGGAATTGCACAAAGTGAACTTAAGCTCTCACAGGGTGATGCATGCATGGAGCTGCAGAACCTTTGCTTGCTCATCACTCTGAAGACCAGCAGAAATGATTGTTCAATGAAGTCAGTCTCTTAAAGCAGCAGAGAATCCCTGCACAGAATATGCTTAAGCACTTCTTGTACTGGTGGCTAATGCCAAAAGCAGCTGCACATTTGCTTGTTCAAGCATGTTTCACCACTGTGAAATTTATCATTCTCGTATTGTGTTCATATTTGTATGAATTGCATCATTTTGGTGCATGCCGGAGTTTGCACAGTGCAAAGTGGGCTTCTCTGTGGTTCAAGCATATTTAAATCATGAGCAAGGTACCATATTTCAGCTGCTGATATGATCATTTATGACTAACCTATTACAATTTGTTAGCACAGAACTGACCTTTATCTTGTAAGCAAAGGGCACGTTTTACAGCTTCCTGCACATGTCTTATCTACTTAGAAGGTTTTACAGAAAAGTAAGATGTAGTGACATTTAGTTTTATTCTAGTTCACTGCCATTAACCTCCTCCTACTGACTTTTACATAATTGTGTGCAGTGGTTTATCGAGAGAGTGCGAATTAGGCTGCTGTGCCTCGGACTGAAGCGTGTTTCAGCACTGCTGCTCTTTGCAGCACCGCAATATTTAAATGCTTGATGTCACACTGTGTGTGCTCCTGCCTGGGACATGCATTTACAGAACTGCCTACAACACACAGCTTCATCAAGTAAATGATCACATATCTTCAGTGCTCTGAGCTATTATTCTCTTGATCACCCGTTGACTAACCACAAGGAGTCTCTGCTGACTGGCCTACACCCATGTGCTTGCGTGTACACTGGGAGCTAGATGGGAAACCAGTTTACATAGCGAGGTTCTTTTGAATGTTAATACTTCACTCGGCTTGCTTTCCATTTATACCTGCCCTGCTGTTTAGTATGCTCAGTGCTTTAATTTGCACCCCATGGATCAATTCAGCTATGAAGTTAACAAATTATGGAAGGTTTTTGTGGCACATATTCAGTGGTGAATTTTCTATACTTTTTTCCTTTTTTTTTTCCCCCCTTCCCTCCAGCATGTTTAATGGATTTGGACATAAAATCTGGGCATTTCACAGGCTCTTTGATATGTATAAGAAGCATGTTCAAAATGAGGTTTTCCTTTCAGTTAATTTAATGTTTGGAGCCTCTCAGATTTACTGAAAGATGGGTAGATTTACTGTGTGAGTAACAAAAGAATCATATCATCCCTCCTCCACCTCTATGGTTAGCCTTCCTTGAATGTGTTCATTAAACTGATAAATGAATTCAGCAATGAGCACTAGAAATGCTCCTGACTAAGAGAAAATGAAGTCAGAACCACATAGCTGTCTAAAGCAGATTGTGAGTCACATCAAGTTCTAACTGTTGCTTTGGATTGATATGTTTTTCTGGTGTTACTATAATTCCCAGTATTTGACAGTGTTGGTGGATTTGGAAATAATAGCAGGAATTGATACAAATTCAATCCAAACATGAATTATTCACTGCCAAATATGTATTGGTCCATAAGAATGTTTCAGATTTCAGTCCTATCCAGACAGAGCTTTTTGCTAAACAATATGCAGTTCCATTCCCTGTGACAGCTAGCAGAGGACCGCTCTTGCCTTGGAATACTTCTTTTGTTGTTTTAAGACATCTGTCCTGAAAAACTTTGAACTTGTCTTTGGACTGCGAAGCTGAAATAGCATGAATGTATATTTGTTTGAGTGCAGGAGATCAATTAAGCTTGTCTCACTTGCCATTGGTCCTTGGGCTAAATTGGACTTATTCACAAAGAGGTTAATCCTTTTACTGTGTGGGTAACTATCAATGTCCATAGCATGTTTCTTTTCCCTAGATGAGATTTCCTAAATGAACAAACTTAGTGGCTTGTTCAGAGCCAAATTCATACTTCCAAAAGACCAGCTCAGCAAGTAAGGGAATATACTAATATACTCCAAAGCTGTCAAAGCTGGGAACCTCTAAGGCAATAGCTTTATTTTTATTTTTTTCCCCAAAGAAACTTAACTTGCTAGCATGTAGGTCGTGCACATGCAACATCATGTAAAGAGAGCAGGCAAAGGGTTATTTATGTGTATTTGTCATTTGACTATTTTGTGTCAGAACAATGAGATTGACTTTTGTTGATTTGTCTAGAGGCAGAAGTTCCCTGCTTATTTACATAGTAGGAAAGAGATGGATCTCCGTGACAGACTTTTTTAATTTTCTTCCTTTTGATTAGGGGCAATGACAGGGTCCTTCCATGAATTTTATGTAAGAGATTTTGCTTCCTACAGTGCTTGGGTAAAAATAAGATTGCAGCAGGTATCACCTTGATAAGTAGCTAAAATAATTTGTCGCAACACAGATAGATCTGACAGGTCATGTGTAGTTTAATATCTAATGCATTAGACACATTACTCACTAAAAATATCTGTGGCTAAATCTGAAAAGGACTAGACAATTTATGGTCACATATTAATAACATCCAGATATATAACAATAAAGGAAAGTTGTTTTCCTTCTGTGTACAGAATTGCACAGTTTGCTTGGTATTGTTTGCTCTTTTCATGTCTAAGAGAGCGGCAAATGGTATTTCTCCCCAACCTTACGCATGGTCTGTAATGTTCATCTACCCCAAAACAACTGCATGTGACTGAGTTAGATTTTCTTCCAGTGAGTTACTGAGAAATACCACAAACTAATAGTTACTACACATCTTTGGATCAGGGGAGCAGAGGTTCCTGGCTTGCCAGGCCAAAAGCAAAGTGTTAAGGTGTCTCAGATGAATGAAGGAGCAGATGGAGTGGTTTTTCTTTTTCATTTGACCAGAACTTCTGCAGTAGAATAGAGAAGTCTTTTAGATGGGAATGTACATTTTGCTAAGATGAGGCTATTTATAGAGTTGCCATTTTCAGGCTTGTTACTAGAATAAGGCATTTTTTAGCAGAATGTTTCTTCAGGTGAATAAATTGGAGCTTTGTTATACTGCAGAGATGTTAGCCTTACTGCATCAGGGCAGAAATCTTTCAGACACTCACGTGCTTAGACCCCACTGAAATGGTTCCAATTATTATTGTTATGAATGTATATCTCTTCCTCTGCTTAAAGGTTTACCTGTATCTTATTGTGTACTTATCCTTAGCCAAAGATAAAAGAAAAGATAATTTTTCTCTTCTCTGTCTTTAAATATATTTGCATTAAACTATCTGAGATGGGGTTGGTGCTGAACTTAAATTTCGGGAAAAATAGAAAGTATAACGTACCTACTAGGCAGTTGGGTTTTTTCACTTTTATGTCCACATTTCAAATAAATAGTATTTTTTATTCGGTATTCTAATGTCACTGAAATACCCAAAGAATCAGTTGAGATGGATGATTAACACCAGGCCCTAAAGTAGACTGCCTGTGTGCCAGGTGTAGAATGGAAGACTGGCAGAGAGCACAACACTGTGTACTTTATGCAGAAAAGCAAAGGACATACTTGAGAAAGAGAAATACACATGGGTTGGTGATTTTGTCTGATGGAAGTAGTAAGCAGCTGATGAGCTGTCTTCCAAAAGTAATAGCAGAGGCTGCATCCTCTTTTACTCATTTTACGCTTAAATTTTTAATTACTTTTGAATGTGCTTTGTTTAAGATGAGTGTGTTTGTTTTTCATTCCAGTGTCCTCAACCCTGGTTCAGGCATAAGCACTTCAGTTATTATTTATTCACCACGTTAATCTCTTGACTCTAATTTTTGACTGTTCTGTACTTAAGACATTGTGCCTCTGAATGTTTCTTTAGATACTTTCAGTTGAAAGCAGGTAGCACTGAAGGGAGATTGTGGACAGGTGGAGGCTGGTCTCTTCTCCCAGGCAGCCAACACCAGAACAAGAGGACATAGTCTCAAGCTGCACCAGGGGAGGATTAGACTGGATGTTAGGAAGAAGTTCTATACAGAGAGAGTGATTGCCCATTGGAATGGGCTGCCCAGGGAGGTGGTGGAGTCGCCGTCACTGGAGGTGTTCAGGAGGAGACTTGATGGGGTGCTTGGTGCCATGGTCTAGTCGTTTTGGTGGGTTGGATTGGTTGACAGGTTGGACACAATGATCTTGAGGGTCTCTTCCAACCTGGTTTATTGTATTGTATTGTATTTGTATTGAAATACTGTTTTTCCTTTTCTGGTATATTACAAAGACAGTGATCAGTTAGTTGATCATTTTTCATAACAGAATCACAAGATGCCACCAATTTAAGGCAAAACTACCTATCTTTTCAGAAGATGCATCTCTGTAATTTCAATGAATATTTTGTAGAGTAATCTGAATATTCTGAACTATCACCCACTAACACACAGAGTGCTCATCTAGCTGAGGGTTTTGTGTCTTCCATAGAAGCACGCATCCTTTCAGACAGGAGATGTGCAGGCATGCAACATGTAGAGGTCATGCTGATGAAGACAGAAGATTCCTCAGCACGGGTTTCTGAAGGCTGTTCTCACCACGGTAGATGTTATTACAGAGGTCAGGTTTTGGACTCTTCCAGCTGACTCCAAGGAGCTGTAAATGTTCTGTGGTACAGCTGGTTCACACATTAACATTTAAAGGTAGGACTTAGAATATCCTGATACAGAAATGAGTAATGGCAGACATCATACTTGACTGACCTATCATCCTTCTGCAGTAAGTTACTAGCTCAGTGGATGGTTTTTATCTCGGCTTTAGCAATGCTTTCAGCACTTCTTCCATCACTTCCTTATGGACAACATGAACCACCACTAAACCTTCATGGCAAAGGAGGCCATACATCCTGTGAATTATGATGTATATATAGTATGGCCAGCAGGTTGAGGGTGGTCCTCTTTCTGCTCTGTGCTGCCCTATTAAGAAAAATATGGAGTACCCAGCCCACTTCTGTGCTCCTCAGTACAAAACAAACACTGGGGTGAGTCCAGCAAAGCCCACAAAGTTCACAAAGACAATGGAGAATCTGACATAAGAGAGGGAGGGAGAGAGTTCACACTGCTTGGCCTGGAGAAGAGAAGCCTCAGGGTATGGGGAAGGAGACACAGATTTATTTTCATGTCTACAAAAATACACACTTTGATAAATGACTGGTGGAAGAGAGTAAAGAAAACAGTCAGACTCTTCCCATGGTGCCTAGTAAATGGAAAAGACACAATGAATGCAAACAGAAGCACAAGGAATTCCATTTGAATGTAAGCTTTTTCACAATGGGGGTTGCCCAGATTGGTTATGGAGTGACTGACTTCATAGATACTCAAAACTCAAGTGGACAATGTCCTTGGCAAGTTGCTCTGTTTACTCCTGCTTTCAGCAGGGAGACTTGGACTCAGTGGTGCCCAGAAGCACTCTGGTTCTGTAATCCTGCTATGAGGCCTGGATAGACTCTTCGGTCCCAATGGACATAAGCTAACTGAGTTGCAGTTCATTTTCCATTTCTTTTAGCACTCAATAATGACACTGCTTACCCAAACAGAATTAAAAGCTTGTGGAGATTATTACTTAGAATTCAAAGTGTGGAAGAATATTGTTTCTGTGTTCTTTGTGATAGCGTCTACACAGGGAAAACTTCTGTCATATAGAAACACCAAGATGAGTTTTTTACCGAGGCTCTGTACTTACTTTAAAAGCTGCTGATAGAGCATCTTGTGGCTCTATTAAGTTGTTTAGTTGGCACTGAAGGAATACAGTGAATCATTGTATAATCTGTAGCTATAACAAGGATATAATAGGAAAGTGGTTTCAAAGTTCTCTAAAATAAGTTGAAGTACAGCAAAAGTTCTGCCCATGTGTCTACTTACTGAATATTAGAAATCCCTCTGAAAAGTCACTAATGGTAAGAATATGTGAGACTGCAAAAACTGGATTTGAAGGAGAGGTGGGGTTGTCTTTCCTTTCTGTTTCTACCCCCTGCCAAGACTGGTTTAACTGGCTACAAAACTCTTGAGAATCTGTCTGCTTGGTATTACAGTTAAAAGTATCTACTTTTTCTGTCCATTCTGTCACTCAAAGTGTAGGAAATGTCACGTTCCAGCAGTTGGCCAACTTTGCTTTTACATCTCCTGCCTAATTAAAACACTCAGGGAAGCTAAAGAGTTAATACTTTATTTCTTGAATGCTATTATTGCAAAAAGATGTAGGAGTTACCAGAACCGATGTTTTCAAAAGCAGAATGTGCCCTTTCAAACAAATCAAGGGCAGGTCTGAACTCTTGCATTTTTTTGAGCTATTACTGTTGGAAAAGAGGTCAGATTAAGTGGAAGATGGCTCTACTGGAGTCCTGAAACTTTGGCTAGTTTCTCACTTCAGACCTGCTTTAGAATAGTGATACATAAAGAAATAAAAGGATCTCAGAGGTTTTGTTCCTTTTTTTTTTCCTGAAGAATGATATGACCTTTTCAGGGAAAGAAGTCTGTAATGCCTGAAGTCACAATATATCCACAAACAATTCTAAAAATAATGGCTTAACACATTTTCTTTCATTTCCAGTCTGAATAGGTTGAAGATTGAGTTCGATATGAATGTTACAGTTGCATATTTAAGTAAAAATGTGTACTGTAATTAAACAGTATGAGTTATGTGTTGTAATAAAATATTCATTAATAATTACAGAGTGAAAGAGGGAATGGTTCTGAGTAAACGAATCAGTGAATTTCATTGCAGTAATAGTTTGTAACTGTGATTTCAAATATGGTGTTTGAAGGCTGTGTGCCCTTAGCAAAAACCCAGTGGAGGAAAAGGCGTAAGTTTGAAAGATGTTTGAAAGATGACCTTCCTTTTGTCAAGGGCTGTCGTGTCTCAGGAAGGTTTGGCTGTGGTGTGGAACTAGAACTGATGGTCACTATCTGGGGAGCAAATTTGTCCAGGGCTTCACTTCTCCTGTCTCTCATGGAAAATGCTGTTTGGGCATCAAAAGCAGAGTCTGTAGGAAGCAAATATTTACCAGTTGCATGAGATAGAGGATTGTATCTCTAATCTCTGTAAAAGCATTGGTGATCTTCCAGAAATGGTCACAGGAAGAAAAGATCTCTTCAGAGTTCAGGAATTGCAACTGATTTTCTGTTATTTGAACAAAGTGGAAAACCCTTAAGGTTGGCTCTAGTTTTGAGTCTTTGGGCCAAGAGTTCATTGGTGTTTGAAATAAAACCCACGCTGGAAAAGAACAATTTTAACTGAACCAGATACTTGGTTCTTTCTACTTAAATGTTGCTCCTGACACTTTGAAAGGAGAGAGTATCACCTCATTGCAGTATGATGTAATGGTCTGTCTGGAAATGGTTACGGTTACAAAGAAAAGGGGGTTACTGAATGTAAATGCCTGACTCCTTGGCATCGCTGAATTAGCTTGAAAACAAGCAGGATAGGATGAATCATTTCTCAGTCTGTTTTGTATGACCCATATTCTTAGTCAAGATGTCAGCAGCTGGTTTGTTCTATGCCTATATGGAATTCTATTTAGAAGTTAGTGTAGAACAGGCATGAATGCTGTTGGGTGTGTCTGCACTGTGCCTTGAAGCCGTCTCTGCTTGCTGACGCTGGCTGTTTGCTTTATGCCAGTTTTGTACGATGGGGTGTATCTGTAGCAACAAAATGCACCGTAAAGATGAGGAGCAACAAAGAGAACAAGACTAGGCAGAATTTCTTTACATTAGAAAAATAGATTAGAAAAATAGAAAAATGTCTGGGGCCAGTCAGGCATTTTTCAGCAAAGCAGTATTTTCTTTTGGGAGGTGTAGGGTTTGCTGAGTTTGAAGTTTTATCTTTGAGCATCTTGAATTCAGAATTTTTCATGTGCTAAGGGCTGGGAATTCTGGTTCATACCAAGTTTTCAAGGCAAACCTATCCAAGAGTGGCAATTGTGAAAAACAAGGAGTCTGAAGGATAGCACAAATCACCCTGTAAAACTGAGTTTTAAAAGAAGCAAAAATTTTCTGTGAGTGGGGGATCTTAATATTTTTTACTACATCCTTTTCAAGATTATTTTAGTTATTATTAACTACCTACCTCTGTATGGAAGCCAGTTTCCTCAGAACAATACAGGAAAGGAGGTTCCATTTAAGCATAAGGAATCTCTACAGTTTTTGCTCTTTGAGTAATTTGGTGAGCATTGTGATAGAGGTGGGAGTATATTAAATGACCAATATAATTAGACAGTGTTTTCAGAGCCTTTATTTTAAGAACTGTTTTCCATTAATTGCTTTGTTTTATTTTAACAAATGGAAATAGAAATTTTTAAACACCTAATTAAAACCTTTTATTTTATAATTTGAAGAGCTAGGGAAAGAAAAGAAGAAATAATAGTGAACAGCAACCAACAGCTTGTGTTTTTTTCTCTATTTTGATGTAAAAGAAAGAAATTGTCTGAATAAAAAGTGCTTCAAGACTTGAAAAGTAGGAAAATACAGAAGTAGTTTATTGTATGAACAAGTTAGGTTGCTGTTTGAAAACAAGTCTATGTTATCATTAGAAGGAAGCTGTGTTGTGAGGTTTCTCAGACCAGTTTATGTTCTTCTTGATACAAATCAAAGTTGCACCCTGGGGACATGTAGTGGGACAGAAGAGTGCCAGACTCTTATATAGAGACGTGTCCATGGTCTTGCAGGTAAGAGACGTGAAAGGAGATTCAGAACTGTAACATGTACTAGGTCACAAAGGTCATGTATGGATGGAACAATGACAGCCAGTAAGAACGGATGAGAAGGCTGTGGACTTGATCAGTGTAATGCTGATCATAAAAAAATATTATAAGGGGGAAATACTGATGCCATCTTATTTGGAATACTCTTTGCATCTTTTTTTCAGCTATACTAAAGAAATAATTATTTTTGGTTGTCATATATTTATGACTAAGTGATCAGAAGAGTAGAATGAAAGAGCTCAATATTGTATGGTTGTTATTGACAAAATTATTTTAAGATATTGGTGAGCTGTAAAATACATAGGAAGAAGAGGGAATAAATTCTGTTGTGGTTTAAGCTCAGCCAGCAACTAAGCACCATACAGCTGCTTGCTCACTCTCCCCTCCCAGTGAGATGGGGAGGAGGATTAAAAAACCCTAACAACAACTGAAGTAAGAAGGGTTTAGTAACTACACTAAAATATAATAGTGTGGTAGGTTGAGAAACCAATTCTCCCATGGGCAAAAGAAAGACTCAGACAAAACAGGTTGCAAAAATGGTGGAAAGTTCAAATGGAAAAACAATGAAAGTTTTACAGAAAAAACACAAGCACCGTGACAAAGGAGAGAGATCCCAAAACATACCCAAGAACATCCCACCCCCACTGGGGGTACACCTAAACCCCCTGCCCAGGGCTCTTTCTGCCCCCAACCCAGCCTTGGGGGGGCAGGCCCAAGGGAGGCAGCTCATGTCATTTACCTAGGCAGTGGCGAGGGAAGAAAGAGGAAGTGAGGGCCCCTCGCTGATGTTTTATAGGAGAGCAGGGCACTATGGAATGAAATATCTGGCTTCCTGTGACCACCCACTGGGCTGGGCCCCCTTTGGGACATCCCAGATGTGGCCTGTGTGGTGGCATCAGGGGCCGGCACCCAGCCTGAACCACCACAAATAGTAACAATAATAATAACCACCTGTAATACTAATAATAGTAATGAAAATGAAAATAACAAAATAAGAGAGAGAGATAAAACCCAGGAAAGACAGGTGATGCACAAAGCAATTTCTTGTCACTTGATGACTGATGACTGAGCAGTAATCTGCCCCTCCCTGCCAGCTCCACTGAGTTTATTTACTGGCCATGACATCCTATGGTATGGAACATCCCCTTGGCTGGTTTGGGCCAGCTGTCCTGGCCATGTTGTCTCCTAGCTTCTTGTGTATCTCCTCACTGGAAGAGCATGGGAAACTGAAAAATCCCTAATGATTAGAAACAAATAAAACATCAGCTTGTTATCAACATGATTCTTATACTAAATCCAAAATACAACACACCACCGACTACTAGGCAGAAAATTATCTTAGCCCAAAACCAAGACAACATCACAGGTTTTGTCAGCACATGAATAAGGAGCCATGAGGATGATTAGAGGGCTGGAGCACCTCTCCTATGAGGACAGACTGAGAGAGTTGGGGCTATTCAGTCTGGAGAAGAGTAGGCTCCAAGGAGACATTCTTGTGGCCTTCCAGTATCTTAAAGGGGAGGGAAAAACGGGGAGAGAAAGCTGGGGAGGGACTTTTTAGGGTGTCAGGTAATGATAGGACTGGGGGAATGCAACAAATAGTGAAAAAGGTAGATTCAGATTGGATGTTAGGAAGTTCTTCTGCATGAGGGTGGTGAGAAACTGGCACAGGTTGCCCAGGGAGGCAGTGGAAGCCTCGTCCCTGGAGGTTTTTAAGGCAAGGCTGGATGTGACTCTGAGCAACCTGATCTGGTGTGAGGTGCCCCTGCCCATGACAGGGGTTTGGAACTAGATGATCCTTGAGGTCCCTTCCAACCCTAACAATTCTATGATTCTGTGAAGGAGGAGAGAGCTGGCTGTATCAATCTGCTAGAAATGAGAAGTGTCCTAACTGTCTTAATTTCTGCAAGAAAGTCAAAAAACGTAAATGTGTTTAAGATGGCATTGTATGAATGTGAACAAAACCTAAATTCCGTATCTTAGGTTTTTGTCTTGGAATAAGTGCAACAATGTATACAATGGAAAATCAAATGCTATAAGCTTCTATTGTCTGTTTTTTTTTAATTCTGTTTTACTCAATGCATTTCTTCCAGAGGTGGATGCATACAGCAGGTGACCTATGAGGTTACAGAGAAAATGGCTACAGATTTATCCACTCTTTTGAAGTACTGTAAAGAAATATGTTGAGAAATAGTGAGAAATCTGTCCAGTTTGGTGTTGATAAAGGTTACAGACACCTATAATGTTCTCTGCCACACATCTGAAAGATCTGTGATTTGTGTATCACCAGGTGGTTAAAACATAACTGCCTTTTCTAAGTTGTCATCTGTATACCAATTGTACCAGTTAAGTGAAATCTGTGTTCTTCAGTGACAAAGCAGGATAGAATAGAAGAGCTGCTTGGAAACATCTAGCTGGATTAAAGATGCTGGTATCTTTTCCAAATCAGTGATCCAGGCTGAAGCACACAAAGTGAGTGACACAAGAATTTCTAATCTAAATGCAGAAGTGCAGCAGGTTCCCAGAAGGGATATGGAAAGTCTAGGTGGAAAACTACTTTGTGGTGATGTGTAGCTTTGATTTAGGAGATCTTTGATAGCTGAGAACAGAAATCCTATCCATCTGCTGAAACTATATGCAGACCAGCCTGTGCTGCAAGGCCCTGGTGAAGCACAGACAGTGTGTCTGTGTGCCCAAAGCAGTTGAGACAGTGGGAGTTTCCACAGGCAGCACTCATTTTGCTGGCAGAGAACAGGGTGAAATCCTACATCACAGTTTGCATAAAGTGTAAAGAGATTCCAGATTTGCTCATGCCACAGGGCTAGCACTATTCTGATTACAGCAGTGCTTAAAAACTTTTGTTCACAGAGTTGAAGGCAGAAGCAGCAGCCCAGAGTGATTTCTCTTGTGAAGTTTCATAAGACTTTTCTGAGGATGTCAGTTTTCTGGTGCATTTTCCCATAATGGCAGGGAAGCTCACCTATTTTAAGGCTTTCCAACTTGTCTTTGTTTCCACTTTTTACTTGCTGTTCAAATTTCCAGACAAGGCACAGATCTGCTCTTTGAGGTATAAGTGAAAATCCTTCTCTGCTTGACTGTTCTCTGCCAGACAGTGCTAACAAGAAGCCTTCCCAACAAACTCTTAGCTGGAATAAGCTCCAATGACCTTAAAGAGGATATTTTGTTGTGACACCTCTAAACCTCAGAGGTGTGGATTGCCTATTCCTCAAAGCACACATTCCTCTAATCCTGAAAAGGCTGGATCTTCTCTTCCTCAGAGAAGACAGTCAAAGACCTTTTAAGAGAGAAACCCCTTTTCAGTTCTTTGAGCACCTGGGAAATGGAAGCAGTGGGAACCAACGTGCAAATCCTCAGGTGGAGTCTGCAGGTAGATTCCTTTCCAAAATAAAGGATGAAGTTAATACATTTGCTTTACTGTTGCTGTAACCCAACCTCTGAGAGCTCTGATACTGCCAGTCACCTGCAGTTCTATTCCTGTTGTGGTAGCACTGAGAGGTCTTATGCTCTTTTAAATACCTGAGGATGAAGTGTTGAGGGGAACATTACTGTTTGCAGACCAGGTCTGTGTGCTCAACCCAGTGGATCCAGATCCTAACCCTATGAAAGAGTTACTTGGTGCCTTTGGTATCAGTGTAGTAAGTTAGAGGTAGAGAAATGCTGAGTCTTTTCCCTTTCTTGTAGATTCTTTGTTAACCTTTGCTGGGGAGCTGTCTGGCTAGCATGGCTTAAGGTCATGACACTCAGTTTTTTGTCTGTTTCTCTGTCTTTTTGAGGCCATCTTCTACTTACCTAAAGGAGCTACACAACTGAGGATAAAATGAAAATCAACCTTTTTAAAAAAATATACATTCATGGTTAGAGCCAGCCTGTGTAGAAATTAGTGAATGAAACCTGTATCCAGAATGAACCCTTAAAAGGCTATTATGCAAGCAGTAATTTTAATGTCTTTATTCAGCATATATTTTTATTAACAGAAATGAAGAGCTCTTCCTCAAAGTACACTAACCAGTCTGTTTGTGACTGTGCTGGATAAATTCTGCATTCTAGAGTTTGCTGCAGCTTTAAATGGTTTGATGTATTGAGGCACTGTCGCTTGTCAGTGCTGGGATCAATAGAAATCAATAGGTTTCCATTCAAATGAGAATATCTTGAGGCAGTAGTGAAGTGCAGTAGAAGGAGTCCTGCCAAACTTGCAGAGAGAAGCTGGGAATTTAGACTGTAAGGATGAGGATTAAAAGCAGGCCTTAAAGACAACAGACCCTGATAAACCCAGGGACAATTGCTTACAGGTAAGATAAAAATGTAGCAGAAAACTAGTTGTCTCAGCTTCCCACATCTGATATGTAAGAATTGCCACTGGTCAGTGACAGGAAAATACATCAGCTGTGTTGGATCGAGTAGTGAACATCACCTTCTGTGAACTGTGTTGGAGAGAGGCTGCATGCGTAGAGGCAGGACCTGTGTGACATCATAGGGAGGACAGTTCCCAGCTTCAACTTAGAGCTCTGGTTTCTCCAAAAGGAGTCTATGCCTGGCATAGACAGTCGGTGCCTGTGTTTGCCCAAAAGAGGCTCGGAGGTGGGATAAGAGGTCATATTGTGTAAACCTTGAACTTACAGTATGGAATTTTCCTGCTTTAGGTCCTTGGCACCTCCAAGGAGTGTGTTGGAATGTCTAGAAAAAAACCTAGGCACACACATGCCACAGTATGGAGCCATGTGGTAAATGTCATCTTGGAGTGGTGGAGAGGTACCTGTTCAACACTGTGGAAAACTGCCTTGAGATGAAAAATCAGTTGTGTATCTTCCTTCAAGTCTTCCCAAGAAGAACCTGGACATTAGCTTGCTGCTGTTGTACTAGACAGACAATTTATTGTTAAATGCCTGCCTGTAAAGAAAAATCTGCTTTTTCTGTGAGCTCTGACATTTACTCAGAGTAAATCTAACATGGATTCACTCAGGACAGTACAGCTTGACAGACACGACATTTACTGCTGCCACACTTTAACCAATATTGTGATGATAAGGTCTTGGCTAGCCAATGGAATTGGTGAAATACAATATTAAACTTAATGGATAGTCTATTTACCCTTACAATAAGCTGTAAGAAGAAATAAATTAAGGGTCTATC
The DNA here is from genome assembly GCA_033816785.1 of Picus viridis. Taxonomy (NCBI): domain Eukaryota; kingdom Metazoa; phylum Chordata; class Aves; order Piciformes; family Picidae; genus Picus; species Picus viridis. The sequence continues at coordinate 24,998,026 of CM066580.1, read as the reverse complement.
CATTCTTCTTGGTATTCACTGAAAAAAAAACCCAAACCAACCCATGAATTAAAATTTACCCTTATTTCCATTGTCTCCAGACATTAAAAGTATGAGTTAGTTTTTTCTGCCCTTTTTTGGACTTTGTAAATTTGTTTTCCACAGCCTTACTAAACTGCGGTTTATACATGATGCTTAAATACTGTATATTTATTATGAAAAAGAAAAAGGCATTTGTTCACATTCTGTGCCATCCATAAAAATGAAGAGAGCTCTTGTTGCAAGTGACCTTTGGTAGTTTTCCAGACTTGAAAAATTCTTGAAAAAAGCCAAGCTCAAAAAAGGGTTTGCTTGTGTGCTTAGACCATTATGGCAACAGCAAGACTACCCAAATTAAGCTGAGTTTGGAGGGATGAAATTCCATATTTCTTTTGCATATATTTTCCTGATACTTGACAGGTGGAAAGACAGCCTAAAGCAGCATGTATGTGCTGTTTTGGAGGTGTGAGTAAGGACTGCCTTCTTCAACAATTTGTAATTGTTGAGATTCCATTGAGGTTTAATGATTCTTTCATGATTCTGCTCCCCTCCCCAGTTACCTAATGTCATTCAATTATGGTTTGGGCATTGTTATGTCAAGTGAGCCTTTCCATACAGTAACAAGAAAGACTTATGCAGTGGAAAGTTAATTTATGGTGTTCACTGGATAATGTGCTAGCTTTTCTGAAGATCACTGGAAAAAGGACAATGATCATTCTACAGTCTGTTTTTTGGGAGCTTTGTTTTCTGCAAAATGGTCTTTATGAAATATTTGAGATTCAGAAAACAAACAGGACCTGGGTGTATTTCCCTGCAGTTTTAAACCTGGTTGTACATGGCTGGGAAAACCTCTAATCACGAGGTGGAGAACAGCCTGCCAAACTGGTTAGGCCACACCTTGAGTACTGTGTCCAGTTCTGGGCCCCTCAATTTAAGAAGGACACTTTGAACATGTCCAGAGAAGGGCAACGAGGCTGGGGAGAGGCCTCAAGTGCAAGTCCTATGAGGAGAGGCTGAGGGAGCTGGAGTTGTTCAGCCTGGAGAAGAGAAGGCTCAGGGGAGACCTTATTGCTCTCTACAACTACGAGAAGGGAGGTTGTAGCCAGGACAGGGTTGGTCTCTTCTACCAGGCAAGCAGCACCAGAACAAAAGGACACAGTTTCAAACTGCACCAGGGGAGGTTTAAGCTGGGAAGAAGTTGGGAAGTTCTACACAGAGAGAGTGATTTCCCATTGGAATGGGCCGCCTGGGGAGGTGGTGGAGTCACCATCATTGGAGGTGTTCAGAAGGAGACTTGATAGGGTGCTTAGTTGCATGGTTTAGTTTATTAGGTGGGTTGGATGATAGGTTGGACGTGATGATCTCAAAGGTCTCTTCCAACTTGGTCTATTCTATTCTATTCTATTCTATTCTATTCTATTCTATTCTATTCTATTCTACTCTATTCATGTGGGATTTTATCTACCCATATATTTGCTAGAAGGCCTCCTCAGGTAGCCATCCAGTCGAGGAGATTCCTCCAGTGTGTTGATGATAACTTCCTGATGCACATAGTGGATGAGGCAGCTAGGAGAGGAGTGCCAGGAAGGGACCCTCAGGTCCTTTTCCCCTTCACTGCTCTCTGCCATCTTTGGTAAGTCATGGCGGACAGAAGAGGCACCTGGGGACTGGAGGAGGGCAAATATCACTATAGTCTTCAAAAAGGGTAAGAAGGAGAACGTTGGTAACTCTAGACCTTTCAGCCTGACCTCCATTCCCAGAAAGGCAATGAAACAGCTCATCCTGGGAGAGAAGGCAATCTAAGAGGTTCTTAGAGTGCATGGAGGACAGCTTCTTATCCCAGGTGCTGCGTGAGCCTACCAGGGGTAAGGCTATGCTTGACCTCCTCTTCACCAACAGGGAAGGGCTGGTGGGTGATGTGGTGGTCAGAGGGTGTTTAGGCACCAGTGACCACGAGATAATTGAGTTTTCAGTATTCAGCCAAGCCAAGAGGGGGGAGCAAGAAGACCTCCACTCTGGACTTCTGGAGGGCGGACTTCGGCTACTCAAGGAACTAACTCAGAAGGTTCCTTGGGAAACAGCCCTTAAAAACAAAGGGGTCCAGGAGAGCTGGACCTACTTCAAGAAAGAACTCTTGAAGGCGCAGGAACAGGCTGTGCCAGTGTGCCGGAAGATGAGCCGCCGGGGCAGACGGCCAGCCTGGTTGGGTAATGAACTTCTAAAGGAACTAAGGGAAAAAAAAGAGGGTGTATTATCTTTGGAAAAAGGGGAGGCAACCCATGGAATGTTTAGGGATGTTGCTAGGTCTTGTAGGAAGAAAATTAGGGAGGCAAAAGCACATTTGGAGCTCAGACTGGCCTCTGCTGTGAAGGACAACAAAAAGTCCTTCTATAAATATATTAATAGCAAGAGGAAAGGCAAGGAGAAGCTCCACTCCTTGGTGGGCATGGAGGGGAATATTGTAACAAAGGATGAGGAAAAGGCAGAGGTGCTTAACACCTTCTTTACCTCAATTTTTACTAGCAGGACAGGACGTCTTCCAGACAGCTGGCCTGCAGAGCTGGCAGAAGGAGCCAGGGAGCAGCATAGTTTTCCCCTGTTCCAGGATGGGATAGTTAGAGATCTTCTCAGCCGCTTGGACCCCCACAAGTCCATGGGACCGGATGGGATCCATCCTAGGGTGCTGAGGGAGCTGGCGGATGAGCTGTCCAGGCCGCTCTCCATCATTTTTCAGCAGTCCTGGCTCACTGGAGAGGTCCCAGAAGACTGGAAGCTGGCCAACGTGGTGCCCAGCCATAAGAAGGGCCAGTTGGAAGAGCCGGGGAATTATAGGCCTGTCAGCCTCAGTGCTGACCTCAGTGCCAGGCAAGATTATGGAACGGGTCATCTCGAGTGCGATCACACAGCACTTACAGGATGGCCAGGGGCTCAGGCCTAGCCAGCATGGATTTAGGAGGGGCAGGTCCTGCCTGACCAACCTGATCTCCTTCTATGATCAGGTGACCCGCCTGGTGGACGTGGGGAGGCCTGTGGATGTGGTCTACCTGGACCTCAGCAAGGCCTTTGACACAGTCCCCCACAGCAAACTCCTGGCCAAGCTGGCAGCCCATGGCTTGGACAGGAGCACACTGCGTTGGGTTAGGAACTGGCTGGAGGGCCGAGCCCAGAGAGTGGTGGTGAATGGTGCCACATCCAGCTGGCGGCCTGTCACTAGTGGTGTGCCCCAAGGATCAGTGCTGGGCCCCATGCTTTTCAACATCTTTATTGATGATCTGGATGAGGGCATTGAGTCCATCATCAGTAAATTTGCAGATGACACCAAGCTGGGGGCAGGAGTTGATCTGCTGGAGGGCAGAGAGGCTTTGCAGAGAGACCTCGACAGGCTGGACAGATGGGCAGAGTCCAATGGCATGAGATTTAACACATCCAAGTGCCGGGTTCTGCACATTGGCCACAACAACCCCAGGCAGTGCTACAGGCTGGGGTCAGAGTGGCTGGAGAGTGGCCAGGCAGAGAGGGATCTGGGGGTGCTGGTTGATGGGAAACTGAACATGAGCCAGCAGTGTGCCCAGGCAGCCAAGAGGGCCAACCGCATCCTGGCCTGCATTAGGAATAGTATAGCCAGCAGGAGCAGGGAGGTCATTGTGCCCCTGTACTCTGCTTTGGTTAGGCCACACCTTGAGTACTGTGTCCAGTTCTGGGCCCCTCAGTTTAAGAAGGACATTGAGACACTTGAACGTGTCCAGAGAAGGGCAACAAGGCTGGTGAGAGGCCTTGAGCACAAGCCCTATGAGGAGAGGCTGAGGGAGCTGGGGTTGTTTAGCCTGGAGAAGAGGAGGCTCAGGGGCGACCTCATTGCTCTCTACAACTACCTGAAGGGTGGTTGTAGCCAGGGGGGTTGGCCTCTTCTCCCTAGCAACCAGCACCAGAACAAGGGGACACAGTCTCAAGCTGCACCAGGGGACGTTTAGGCTCGAGGTGAGGAGAAAGTTCTTCACCGAGAGAGTGATTCGTCATTGGAATGGGCTGCCCGGGAGGTGGTTGAGTCTCCGTCCCTGGAGGCGTTCAGGAGGGGACTGGATGTGGCACTTGGTGCCATGGTCTGATTGTGAGGTTGTGGTTACAGGTTGGACTCGATGATCTTCAAGGTCTCTTCCAACCTTGGTTATTCTATTCTATTCTATTCTATTCTATTCTATTCTATTCTATTCTATTCTATTCTATTCTATTCTATTCTATTCTATTCTATTCTATCACCTCTTCACTGTTCTTCTGAGTCATTAGTGCCTCCAGGAGGATCTGCTCCATGATCTTTCTGGGCACAGAGGTGAGACTGACTTGGCCTGTAGTTCCCCGGTTCCTCCTTCTTGCCCTTTTTGAAAATGGGAATAATGTTTCCCCTTTTCCAGTCTGTGGGGACTTCCCCAATCTGCCATGACTTCTGGAATATAATAGAGAGGGGCTTGGCAACCTCATCTGCCAGTTCTCTCAGCACCCGTGGGTGGTTGGGGACTGACTTGCTGGATAGCAGTAAAGGGAAAAAGGACCTGGGGGTCCTAGTGGATGGAAGGTGGACCGTGAGCCAGCAATGTGCTTTTGTGGCCAAGAAGGCCAGTGGCATCCTGGAGTGGATTAGAAGGGGTGTGGTCAGTAGGTCAAGTGAGGTTCTCCTCCCCTTCTACTCTGCCCTGGTGAGGCCACATCTGGAATACTGTGTCCAGTTCTGGGCCCCTCAGTTCAAGAAGGACCTCAGGGAACTGCTTGAAATAGTCCAGTGCAGAGCCACAAAAATGATGCGGTGGAACATCTTCCTCCTAAGGAAAGACTGAGGGAGCTGGGGCTCTTTAGCTTGGAGCAGAGGAGAGTAAGGGGTTACCTCATGAATGTGTACAAAGGTGTAAAGGGTGAGTGCCAAGAGAATGGGTGGAAGTGGAGGCATAGGAAGTTCCATGGAAACATGAGGAAGAACTTTTTCACTGTGAGAGCGGTGGAACACTGAAACAGGCTTCCCAGGGGAGTTGTGGAGTCTGCCTCTCTGGAGATACTCAAAACTCACCGGGATGTGTTCCTGTGTGATCTGCTCTAGGAGATCCTGCTCTGGCAGGGAGGTTGGACTGGATGATCTTTCAAGGTCCCTTCCAGCCCCTGACATTCTGTGATTCTGTGGAAAAAAATGAAGCATGCAGGGTTCTGTGTCTTCTCCTTGTTTGGAACATGAGAGGAGTGGTGAAAGCAAATTTTTCAATGTGGTCTTTAACAGCATAGTTACAGATGTACAAAACCACATTATCATTAGTGATAACTTGGGGGTCACAAAGAGATTTCAGCAGTCACATCTTCCTCATGCTCAGTACTAACATTAACTTCTGGTATGCAAAAGGTCAAAACCACCTGCTGAGTGCTACTGTGAAAGAAATGGATTGAGGAAGCTTCTCAAGTACTGGTATGTGTTAACCTGAACCTAAGCAAATAATATGCAGAAAAAGTCTTGCATAAAACTGTGACTTTCCATTGCTGTGTATAATGGTCATGAATGAAAGGTTTTTGCAGTAACAGTTCAAAAACACAAACAGAGCTAAAACAACCCCCAGAACCTAAGAAGCATCTCAAGGGGCAGAATTCTTGCACCTATTTAACATAAATTACACTTTTATTTTGTAAAACTTTGGTAGATTCCTTTTTCTCTAAGAATTCACAGTGCCTTGCAACCAAACAAGAGAGTAACACAAAACCTGTTCCAGTTGCTGCTTTTGTGTACAGCACATGAATATGTGGAGGGACTACCTATGTCAAAATTAATATGCAAAGAAATGTTGTCATTTTTAAAATTCCAGAAGGCACCTTATTTGTAGTGGTAGCAAAGTGATACCTAAAAGAGTTCTGGTTGCTTGTACTTCTGTGTTCAGCTTTTGCATTCAGGTGTTTCGTTAAGTGGATTCAGTGCCTGATATTTTTTTATAGCAATATTTTTCTGTATTCACAGGTGATGAAAATAAGTTCCTTGTGCAAAATGACAAATTTTTTGAAAAATAAGTATGGTTTGTTTGGATCATATTCTCTCAGCAGTGTTTGAAAAGATGGAAGTGACTTCCTCTATCAACCAAAGCTTCCATTGAAAAGGGAGCTGATGTCTCTGAAATGGGGATTTGAAAAGTATGGAGCGAATAAAGGCTGCAACTGAGTATTGAACAGAGTTAAGGATTCATGGAAGGAAAATCCATCAGAATTTTTGAGGAAAGCAGTCTCTCTGGCTCATAAAGCTTTTGAGATTTTGTGGATATCTGAATGCTCACAGCATGCCCTTAGCTTTTCCCTTTCAGGGTACTGGGTTACAACTGCTTTTACTAGATAAAGCTGCTCTTATTTGAACCCTGCATGCTTTGAGGAAAAAAAGGTTAGAAATGGAGGAAAAAATTATCTCCAGATTGTACCATCTTCTGCAGAGGTATGTATATGGGTGTAGTCCTTCATGAATGCAGTGACAGCAACATGAGGATATTTCCTGTCTCTACCGCTTGGAGGACCTGATGGCACACATACCAAAATTACTATCTTTCAATAATGCTTTAACAGGATGATTCTCTAGCAGCTTATATCTAATGACCAACACAACAGTAATTTTTGCAGCTTCCCAGAAAGGACATGGTAATCATATAAAGTGAATGGCCAGTGTTTCAACTGTTTTATTTTGCTTTCCCCAGAAAAATCAGTTCTAAATATGCATCCAGAGTCAGCATTTCTTTCCTGTTTAGACTCAGATCATTAATGTTACACATTCTTCCCCATTTCAACAGCTCACATGTTTTGTTGTCCACCAAGTTCAGAGGCTCTGGGCTAGCAAATCTTCCAGAACCTTTTATTTTTAGAACTGCCAAGTCTGGAAAATACTCACGACGCTGGGAAGTGTTGTCTGTGTATTTATAATCCCCAAACTGTAGGGAATTTGTTGTCCTTCAGCAAGCTTTTAAATATGCCTCCTGTGTAATTTTGGGGTATGATACTGACTACTTGGGGAATCTCTTTTGGCAGGAGCAGTGCTTTGAACATCAAAACAACCTTCAGGGGTTTGGTCTTTCTCCACTATTGATACCCTTTGTGAAAAGGCATGCAAAGCAAAGATAATTTTTGTTTCTGTCTTCATTCCTTCATATTGGAGATGGAGTGTTTAAATTACAGAATAAAATCATGATAGTGCTCATACTGCATAGTATGCTGTGTTAGGAGAATAGCTCTCAGGGTAGGTCTGCTCATTTTAAGCAGCAGAAATATTACGTGAAACTCCTAGGGAAGGTCACATAAGGAATCCATATAAGCCAAACAAAAGGTTGTCATGATCCTTTCCAAGCAGTGATCACTGTTGTAAGTTTGGGGGTTGGTTTGTGGTTCTTGTTTGTTTTGGAATTTTTTTCCCCAAAGTGCTTTGCAAACTGTAGAACCTTTCAGATTTATTCCTGTTAGGGAAGGTGTTGATGATGAAAGTTGGTTGTCTCCTCCATGCAGGTCTATTTGTTTTAATGCTGTGTATGTTCTTCGGTATATTGCTCTTAGAACCAAGGACACATCTGGCTACACTCATTCTGGCTTTGCCTTCCTTCCCTTGCTACCTTTTCTCCTTTGTATCTTATTTCTCTTCCACTCTCTACAGGTACAAGCATATGCCTGTGGACTAATAAATTTGATGCCTATCCATTAATGACTAATATGCTCTGGGTTGAAAATAGGTAACTGGGTATAAAGTAGTGTCAAAATGTGGGTTTATTTGGTACAATATTTCTATTTCAATTATAAAATTCCTGAGCACGTTCCTAACTTCATTTGTAACTCACTTTGGAGTTGTTTGCTGAACTCTTTTGGCAGAAGGTGTGTAATGTTACACAAAAATGCTTGGGCTACCCACCCTTACCATTGAGTGTCAAACTATCATTAACTCTTACAATACAATACAATACAATACGCCAGGTTGAAAGAGACCCTCAAGATCATCGCGTCCAACCCATCAAACAATCCAACCCACCTAAACAACTAAACCATGCAGCCAAGCACCCCATCAAGTGTCTTCCTGAACACCTCCAATGAAGGTGACTCCACCACCTCCACGGGCAGCCGATTCCAATGGGCAATCACTCTCTCTTTATAGAACTTCTTCCTAACATCCAGCCTAAACCTGCCCTGGCACAGCCTGAGACTGTGTCCTCTTGTTCTGGTACTGTTCTCTTCTAGAGAAAGAGGATGTCTGTTGTAGTGCAAGCAGCTCAGGAAAAGATAGGTTCTTGACTGTGCCTCAGAACACTTAGATAACAGCACTCAAGGTGCTGCTGCTGAATATTTAACAAGTAACAAAACATTTTCAGGGTTGAAGCACTTGTTTTTAAAATATGGAAGCAAATAGCCATAATTATTTTCAAACCGCATAGCTTCTATCCTCTGGTTCTGTTCAAATGATGAATTAAAAGTTGAATAGTCTTTGTATAAAGTAACTTGAGAAATTATAATATTTAGCAATAATACTTTAATTAGCAAAATCTATGTTCTTGAGAACAATTATTTAACATATTGAGTTTAATTAACAGCTGTATTATTCCACCTTTTATGCCACAATAATTAATGCATTACTAATTTTGTTGGCACAGATAGAGAAACTAATTACTTTAAATTTTCATGCCAGTAAAATGACAAAATTCATTAAGGTTACCACTGGAGTTTTTACAGGGTTTTGGGTAACTAATGTTCTGGTTTATTCTTGGGTGTTTAACCTTTTTCTTTGTTTGTTGTTGGGTGGGAGTTTTTTGTTGTTTTGGGTTTGGTTGGTTGGTTGGTTTTTAAGCATAAATTTATAAAAGGATACATTTCATAGAGAAAAATTCCATAACTTAATGAAAGTGTATTATAAATGAAAATCCTGGGTTTTGTTTTATTCCAAAATCTTGCATTTTGCAGCTTTCAATATATGACATTTGGCCAATATAGTTTTTAGTGTTAAATTTATAAGCAGGGCTGCTCCCTGTTAAAATTATGCCATGGTGAATTATGTACCTACAGATAAAAGGGCATAACAACCTCAGAAACAGCATAGTTTATTTTATAATTATTTATGGCTTTTAGCTCTGTTATGTTTGATTAGTTTGTCACTAATGTGTGCATAGGTGCAGAGCACTTCTGTCAGTAAGTGTAAGGTTGGATGATGTAATCCATGTCTGTGAATTGTGATGCCAATGCCAGTGTCAAGAGTAAAATCCTAGGAGATGCCTTTCTGACCAGGGAGAGAGTCAGGATGCTCAATTGTGCCTGGAATGATGGAGGGAGGAGGCAGTGGGGAAAATGTGGCGGGGGCTGAACGTTAGAAGCTCTGTTACAGTGATAGACTGTGACTGAATACTCAGTGAGGGGATACCATTCTGAAGAATTTATTCTCCAGGGCTTTTTGCAGCATCAGATGCTGAGCAACCTGAAGCTTCCACAATTATGGGAATGGAAATGGTGTCATGCGTGTTGGACATGTTAAGGAATATGCCACTAAGGATCAGAATCTACTTCTTTGAATCCAGCAGATGAAAAGAATGTGCAGGGCATCTGTTTGTATAGCTGCTGTGCTATGCACAACAGACATTCCTGTAAACTTGTCACAGTCTTACTCCTCTTTCTGTCCTTCAGTGTTTTTGAGTTCAAAAGAAGCATGGATTATTTTTGTGAGGAACTAATGATATGACAATGTAAGAGTGAGAAGAGTCTCCTAGAGTTCAAAGAGCCACAGAGTAGTTGGACTTAGCTTGAATGGTAGCCCAGTGCCCACTGGCTTAAAGTGGGCACTTTTATGATCTGTAGGCTATTGAGGGTTTTTTAAGATCTACTCTGTCAAATGGAGAAATATAAGCAAGGGAATATGGTTCTGTGTTCACACAATGCTGACATTTTAATCTTTAATTATACTGGAGCAGAAAGGGTCAATGGATTCTTATTGGGACTGTGAGTCACTGTAACAGTGACACAGTCAGCCTGTAAGGTTTGCTCATTTCAACCTTTCAATAGGCAGCTGTAGGGGAAATTGTGTGGTTTTCTCATGTCTCTCTCTCTTTTAAAGCCTGGTTTATTCTATTATTATTCTATTATTATCATTATTCTATTTCAGTTTCTTCTTTTAACCTCTGGTAAGTCTTCCTGGATGGGGTGAGAGGAAAGGAAAAAGTGCTAAACACCACACAAGCTCTCAGTATGCTTATTCAGCACTTGTCTAGGGAATTTTCAACTTCAGCTGAAGCCTCTTTAGGCTTCCATTGCATGACTTATCCTATTCCTTAACATGAGGAGAAAAATATATTAATGTTTGTTTACAGTGAATAACCAAAAAGAAACAGTTCATTTTAATGAGGATAAAAATGTGGATATGCTTTAATCAGAAAGATAGGTTCAGAAAGACCTACTACAGAATACCTGCAGCCTTGTGAAGAGTGGGGGTTTGTCCTGACTTCAAAATGAAGAGAAAAATCAAGCACAGTTTCATTCCAAGAGCTGTCAACTAGAGCTATTTCTTGGAAATATCTTGTGGGAAGAGGCTTGGTGCTACATGACATGGCCCTCTAATTCAAAATTCCTTGCAGAGTTGAGGACTCAAATATTACGAACCACTTAAATTAGGCTGGAATTTAAAATGCCTTTGGGAAAAACTTGACATTTTAGGAGAAATGCAGATATTACTGGAATTGGAATTCGAGGAGGTCTTAAGAATCGAAACCTTTGGTTAATGTTCATTTAAATTACTCCATTGTGAATCTTAGTTTGCAACCTTTTACTCTCTTAAGAAAAAAGCTTTTCTTAGGTAAGCATCTAATACCCCATGTGTAGCCACTGTTCCCTAAGATATTTGTTGCTCATTGTATACTAAAAATCTGTTATGGTTAAGTGAAGGCTAAAATTTTTGTAGAAGATGGTTCTTAAAAATAGCTTAAGGTCCTAGTGTTCCATCCTTTTCTACATAAACTGTGATTAGTCTTGCCAGTTGTTAGACACCACTGCTCAAAGGCTGCCAGAAGTTAGCAAAATGCAGTTCTTCTAACTGTTTGCTACTAGGATGCAGCAAGTGTTACATTCTGAAGTAATTTTTCCTATACTAATTCAGCCTAGAACTATTGTCTAAATCTTATATGTTAATAATGATTTTATAAAAATGCAGATAATTCTATAGACATGGTCTGTGGTTTATAGCTTGGGTGCACAAACATACATCTTTCTAATCTCTCTTGCTTCTGCCTGCTCAGAGGCACTGGCAATTCATCTCTTGTGGACAGAAATAGAATAAATTCAGTTTATTTTAGTGTTGAGTTAAAATACTGCAAAATGTCAGAGATTCTGAAGTTCACTGGACTCAATGAAACTTCCTTAAAACTGACTAAAGGCAAAAAACCCAAAACACTATTTCAACAGTTCAAAATTGTTGTTATTAATTGGAGGCTCTAAAGAGCAAATACCCGCTTCAGGCTCCCATGTTTAAAGGATACAGTTGACTGAAGCAGAAGTTTTCTTACAGGAAATACATAAATGTTAGGTACTGTTCACAGTGGATTTACATGAAAATCATAATCTTGGGTAGATTTTTTGTGGTATCTCCATTCTGCTTTACCATACCCTTACCATAATTTCCTGCATCCATTGTTACACTATTGCAGATAATGTAAGCTAAGTAATTTAATGTGTACAATGTGTTACAAAGTGTAACACATTTTCTACCCAGAGTGCCCCATACATCCATTGTTCATTCACTGGATATCTAAAGTCACAATTCCACATGGAAAGTTACAAAGTGACTGGAAGTCACTCACACAAAGCCTTGTGGCATCAGATTAAGTTTTAAGCGCTTCATGGTAAGAGAGCATTTTTATGCATGGCCAACAGCACTGTAGGTTGTTCAGAACCTTTTGGTGATCCGCTACAGATTATTCTAAGCAAAGAGAAGGAATAATTCCCACATGTATGCACATTCATTTCTCTGGCTTTAAGTAGCAGCTGTAATGTGCAAGCTTGGTAGGGACACATGAGTATTCAAGGGATATTTTTCCTGTGAGCTTCCCCTGTGCAAGTACTCTTACAACTGAGGTTGGTAAAAGCTCAGTGTTCAGTCTTCAGTGCTAGTTAGACGGTGGCAGTAAGGGAAGCTCAGCTGTGAGCACTTTACCCACACTGTACAAATTATTTATCTGACCTACAGCTGGTGGACACTCATGCACCCTGTGGGGATCCACGGTGCCAGCCTGCAGACCTCTAAGCACCATTTGCACCTGCTGCACTGCTTCACCATGTGCTGAAGACATTACACATTAAGGAAAATACTACACCCTGGGGCAAGAACATGTTGAAACAGTCCCTGTAGGAGTGATTTGGTTTGGGTTTGGCATTTGAAATGGTGGGTTTATTCTATTAATTAGTTGGAACACTTAACTTTTAAATTTCCATCACAGAAATACCACTGTGATTAGTAGGTAAGAAAGGAAATAGGCCAGCTAGATTGTTGTTTTTTTTTTTTTTTTCCTTGTAGCCAATATAAATTAAAACAACTGAATGACATGTTCCAAAATCACACCCTTTTCTTTCGCTCCAGATTGGGCAGCCCTGCAACCATTCACAGATTAGTGTTTATTATCAATAAATCCAATAGATTACAGTGTAATTTTAATGATCTTTTTAACTGATAGCTAAGAGGACAGCCTGATAAAAACTACATATTCTACATGTTTTCAAACAATGTTTTAAAACCTAAAGGTTTCCATTTTAATGTCACACATGACTTCCTCTGAGACTCTTCTGGGGATGCCAAGTGTTAAGGAATGAAAATGATCCATCACTAAACACTTTGAAGGAGGATTTTTATACTTGTAGAAAGCAACAAGAATAGCATATTCAAAAGAGGAAAGTAAAAAATGGAACCAGGAGTAAAAATATATAGCTCTGTGATCATAATCTCCACAGCAAATTGCATTGTAACTCTTGTTGTTCTTTATGAAACTTGACAATGGGAGTCGTGTGGCAGCTTCTTACTTCAGAATAAAACGCTTTGTGATAAATACTGAAGGGAGGTAGAGTTCTGTCTGTTAGTGCTACAGATAGCATCATCAAATGAGGTGCGTATTTATTGTCTTTCCAAGAGACATTTAGAAGAAATGTAGTTTTGTAGAACGGTATCAAGACAGCAAATGAGGCTTTGATGCTTTTATCAAAGGTGCTATTTTTGTTTTCCTTATTGCTAGGATTAAAAATCAGCTTCCCTGATGAACCATATTCCTCGTGTAGGTGCAGCTGTCCTGCAGATTTGTTTTGAGTACTGTTGGAGATCTTTGCTTACTAAAAGCAGGTTTGAATTAGAATTTCAACTTGGTGGCATTAGGCTGGAAGACATTTGTTACTTGTAACTGTTGGATATGGTGGAAGAGTACTCTTTGCCACCTCTTGACTTAGTAGGAGATGTTATTACAATTTGGATTCCATTTATAGGTTTCAGGCTGCTGCAAGACTGAGGGTTGCACCCGCATCTGTTGAGAATTCCTCAGTTTCTTAGGTGGCACCACAAGGTGTCGGGTCAGACATGATCTTGGTTAGTCTGGAGCATGCCAAAGAGTTTTTTGGTAAATATTTGGTTCTCTTCTATTTTATTAGATGCAAGCCTCTTTTTACCACCTCACCAAGCCACATGGTCACTTAATTGCAGGTTTGTCTGTTACTGCTTACCCTGGAAAAATGTACTGTTTCTGGGGATACACAAAAGTGAAGTGGAACACTGTGTGGTTTGAGACATGAAATCATCCTTTACCACAATCGTTGCAATGAGACATGAAATTCTTTCTAATCTTTATAATATCTGAATGATTTTACATGGTGAAGTGGAATGGTGGTAAGCTGATGGACTTTTTAGTAATAGAAATTATAGGAGTGCATGTTGATAGTACTGAGAAAGAAGTATTACAGATGTTGTTTGTAGACTTGTTCAGCCATTTTATTTTAAATGACTGATGATGTTTTATGTTCATGGTGCTTAAAGCACCTTGTAACAGACACTTCAAATTACTTTTTGTGTTAAATGGAGTATTTAGCCTTAAAAAGACTTGGGAGTGCTTTCTACTGTTAAGAGTCAAAGCAGACAGTATCTTTGGCCTTGCAAAACTCAGCAGTTCTCATACAGTCTGTCTGAGAGCCTTCAGAGAAATAATTTTGTGACACATTTTACTACACATTTGTATTCTTCCTTCGTAAGGAAAAATAATGTAAAGACTTGTGTGGCCTTTAGAATTCCATGAATGCAATATTGTGTGGAAAAATGTTCTTGAGTAAATGCTGCTTCACTTTATCCAACTCCTGTTTTCTTTCCCGATTGTTCCAAGTCTCATTACTCTTCAGTGCCTGCTGTACAGTTGCAAATTTGAAGACATGTGGTGGTTTGGCTCTGGCCGGGGGGCCAGATGCCCACCAAAGCCGCTCTATCACTCCCCCTCTTTAAGCAAACAGGGGAAGAAGGAAAGGAAAATATAACAGAAGCCAGAGAGTAAAATAGGAGCAGTTTAATAACACTAATAAGCAAATAGCAATAGACCGCGCGGAAGCAGAAAAACAGAGCAAGAGATGTTAGTCTCTACTTCCCATCAGCAGGACGGTGGTCGGTCTCGGGAAGCAGGGCTCTCTAAGCTTGGTGGTTCCTTGGGAGGATGAACGCCATGGACGAATCCCCCCACACTTCCTTCTTCCACTTCATTCTTATACCTGAGCTGATGTCATGTGGTATGGAATACCTCTTTGGCCAGTCTGAGTCAGCTGGCTCAGCTGTGTCCCCTCCCAAGATTTTGCCTGCCCCTTGATCCACTCTTGGGGCAGGCAAATGTTGAAAGGACACAGCCTGGATACTAGATTCAGCCATAGCCAAAACACTGCTGTGTTATCAACTACTGCTGCAAAAAACCACAGCACTAGAAAGATGCTGTGAGGAGAATTAACTCCATCTCAATTCAACCCACTACAATCTCCACCCCTTATTCCATACCATTTGCATCATGCTCAGGTTCTACACATTTCAATACATTTAATTATCTCATTTGATTCTTCAAAACAATAATTTCTTGCTTACATTCACAATGTGATCTACATACTTAAACCATCTCAATACTCCAACATATAGAGATTTATATCAATATCTCAGTCCCCTATTAAAGAGAGTTTGATTTGTTGTTTTTGTTATTCTGTTCTTGAACACCAACTCCAGCTGGTCTCAACCGTTGTGTCGCTCTTGATCCTTGCAAACCTTCATCAGTCTGGATTCTTCTTACTTTGCTACTTTCTGCAACATGCAACTCACATTATTCACATTCCAAATTACCTTTCCCCCAATGTTAGATCCCTTTGAGGCACACACTGAGTCTCCCCATTTCTTTTCATTACCCACCAAGTACATCCAGGCCTCTGAGCAAAGACAATCCCACGAATGGGTTTGCCTTTCCCCATGGGAGGAGCAACCCACACTGCCTTTCCTAGCCATTTTCCCATGTGTACTACAGGGACCTTATCTCCCCCACAGTGTGCAAGGGTTCTGTTTGGGCAGGACCAGGACGGTTAGCAGATCCTCGAGAATTAACCAGGCAAGTGGCTTCTGCTAAATTTGCATCCCAATGCCTCCATGCCCCATTACCCAATGCTTTCAGCATAGTCTTTAACAGTCCATTGTATCTTTCAACCTTCCCAGAGGCTTATGGGTGATAGGGAATGTGATACACCCATTCGATGCCATGTTTCTTGGCCCAAGAGCTGATGGCATTGTTCCTGAAGTGAGTTCCGTTGTCAGACTCGATCCGTTCAGGGGTACCGTGCCGCCACAGGATTTGCCTTTCAAGGCCTAAGATGGTGTTCTGGGCAGTAGCATGATTTACAGGATATGTTTCCAACCAGCCTGTAGTTGCTTCTACCATGGTGAGGATGTAACGCTTGCCTTGGCGTGTTTGTGGCAGTGGTCCAATATAGTCAATCTGCCAGGCCTCACCATAGCGAAAACCCAGCCACCGCCCTCTGTTCCAGGGAGACTTGGCTCTCGTGGCCCTCTTGATTGCAGCACAGGTTTCACAGTCATGTGTGACCTGTGTGATGGCTTCCATGGTCAAGTCCACCCCTCGGTCACGAGCCCACCTGTACGTAGCATCTCTCCCTAGATGTCCTGATGTTTCATGGGCCCATCGAGCTACAAACAGTTCACCTTTTCGCTCCCAGTCTAGATCCACTTGAGCTATATCAATTCTGGCAGCCTTGTCTGCATGCTCATTGTTTTGATGTTCTTCATTAGCATGAATTTTAGGTACATGAGCATCAACATGACGTACCCTCAGAGTCATGTTCTCCACCCGAGCAGCAATGTCCTGCCACAATGAGGCAGCCCAAATAGGCTTGCCCCTGCGTTGCCAATTGGTCTTCTTCCATTGTTGTAGCCATCCCCACAAGGCATTAGCCACCATCCAAGAATCTGTGTAAAGATAAAGTACTGGCCACTTTTCTCTTTCAGCAATCTCTAGAGCTAGTTGGATGGCTTTCACCTCTGCATATTGACTCGATTCACCTTCTCCTTCAGTAGCCTCAACAACTCGTCGTGTAGGACTCCATACAGCAGCTTTCCACTTCCTGTGGTTTCCTACCACACGACATGATCCATCAGTAAACAGAGCATAAGGCCTTTCATCTTCAGGTAACTCGTTGTATGGTGGTGCCTCTTGGGCACGAACCACTTCCTCAGGCGATGCTCCAAAATCTCTACCTTCTGGCCAGTCCATAATCTCTTCCAGAATTCCTGGGTGGTTTGGTTTTCCCAGTCGAGCTCGCTGCGTGATTAGTGCTACCCATTTACTCCATGTAGCACTGGTGGCATGATGAGTGGAAGGGATGTTTCTTCTGAACATCCAATGCAGCACAGGCAGCCTGGGTGCTAAGAGGAGAGGTGCCTCTGTACCCACTACTTCCGATGCAGCTCGAACTCCCTCATAGGCTGCTAAAATCTCCTTCTCAGTTGGTGTATAGTGGGCTTCTGATCCTCGATATGCTCTACTCCAAAATCCCAATGGTCGACCTCGGGTTTCACCTGGTGTCTTCTGCCAGAGACTCCAAGTGAGACCGTGCTCCCCAGCTGCGGTGTAAAGGATATTCTGCACTGATGGTCCTGTTCAGATGGGCCCAAGTGCCACTGCACCAGCTATCTCTTGTTTGATTTGTTCAAAAGCTTGTTGCTGCTCACTACCCCATTCAAATTGATTTTTCTTTCGAGTTACTCGATAAAGAGGGCTGACAAGTTGACTGTAGCCTGGAACATGCATTTTCCAGAACCCCGCAAGGCCTAGAAAGGACTGTGTCTCTTTCTTGTTAGATGGTGGAGACATTGCTGCTATCTTGTTGACCACTTCCATAGGTACATGACGGCGTCCATCCTGCCATTTTATTCCCAAGAACTGAATTTCTTGCGCAGGTCCTTTGACTTTACTCTTCTTTATAGCAAACCCAGCCTTCAAGAGTATTTGAATAATTTTTTCTCCCTTCTCGAACACTTCCTTTGCTTTATCGCCCCATACAATAATATCATCAATGTACTGCAGATGTTCAGGGGCCTCACCCTTTTCCAGTTCACTCTGGATTAGTCCATGACAAATTGTGGAGCTATGCTTCCACCCCTCGGGCATTCAAACGGCTTCTCCAGCGAAAGCCATAAACGCGTTCCCAGAGCCCTTGAGAACGGCTTTGCAGCTGGGGTCCCCGTTCGCCCTCCTGAGTTTCGGGAGCTGAGCTCGCCCGCTCGCCACGGCTGGCTCTTTCCCGCAGCGAAAATGGGCCCGATCCTGATCTGCTCGCCGCTGCCCCTCCCCCGCCTCACCCCCGCCGCTTCTACCGCCCGCAGAGAGCAAAGGGTGGAGGAAGGGCAGGTCCCGCGTTCTTAAGCGGTACCCCAATTCCGATGGTCAGGAACCACCCCTGCATGGAAGAGCAGGAGAGGGCTCCATGCCATCGGCCACGCACCAGGTGTCCCCCTGCAATCCACAAGAATTCACACAATCGCCCCAACAACAAAACTTGACCCCCAACTTCCAAAACCCAAACCGACGTCCAGAACTGAATTTAAACTCTCCATTTTTTGCAATCCGATCTGCAAAGTGGCCACAATAACAAACTCCTACTCCTGCCTGGCTCGCCAGGAATGCAAAGGGGTTGAGGGCAGACCCCCTCCCCACCACAACCATCCTCTGCTACCAATAATGTGATGGGTTTAGGCAGCCCCCCTCCAAACCCTCCCCATCACGGGCAGAATAAAACAACTCAAAACAAAACGGATTGCAAAAGTGATGGAAAGTTTAAAGGAAAAGCGGTGAATCTTTACAGAAAGCCAAAAGCAGAGTGACAAAAGAAATCCCAAACAGTCCCAAGATAGTCCCATCCCCACCTGGGGGTACATCCAAGACCCCCAGGGCTCCTTCTTCCCCCCTCCCCACTGCTAGGCTAGTCTCAGCTGGCCAGATCTGAGACTGCCCATCCCCCGTGGCCTTGGGCCTAGCCAGGCCCATGGCCGGGAGACAACAACTCCCCCATTACCGGGCGACGGCGAGGAAGAAAGAGGAGGTGCTTAGGCCTCGCATTAGATCTTATAGTGGTGCAGAGAATTATGGTAGAAATACCCAATTTCCTGTGTCCACCCACTGGGCTGGACCTCTGGACACAGGAAGCAGGGGGCACCCAGCCCAAACTGCAACAAGACAATTGCCTGTTGTTTCCTTTAATAGCAGTCATTAATACAAGGAATAATTGGGGACTAGATAAATCATTATTCTAGATTATTTCACCAATGTGTATATATAAAAACTAATGATTGGGAAATTACTGTTTTCTGATGCCAGCTGGGCACTTCCACCGCTTTCATTTTCCCAGACCAGGAGCTTGCTAGAACACTCTCTGGGATGACAGCTTCTAAAATAGCAAATTTTTGCTGGGTTTGTCTTTTAGAGAGTTACACTGATCACAAAGAGACCAGAGCAAGGTGCATTGTTAGAATTGCACAGCAGGAAGGAGTGGCAACTTGCTTTCTCATATTGATGGGCAGTGTTTTGAGTTCCTGCATTTGAAGCAAATATGCTGACACATCAAATAGAGCAGCTGAGCTATCATGAGAATGTATGATACATTTCCATAACTGCATCAGACAAAGTGACAGAGCAGAAGCAGAGCCTAGTCTCTGTGGGTTGGCTACAGATTACAAAACCCATCTTCATCATAGTTACTTTTCAGAGTTCCCTCCTGCTATTCAGGGGTGTACAATCTTTTATGTGTTTTGTTCGGTATCTTTGGAAACACATTTGCTGCCTTAAGGTGTAGTGAGTCAGATTATCTTTTGTTAATTGTTAACATTTTCAGAGCAGTCTTTACAAAGACTTGATTTCTATTATGTTGCACCGCAGTGCTGCCTCTTAAGCATAATAAAAAATCCCAATTAAAAAAAAAAGACCCCTTAATCAGCTAAAAAACCCCACTAAAACAGCCAAACCACAAACCTCCAAACCTTTTTGTTATGTTTTCTTTGACCTGTTTATATTGGCTTTGACCTTTGTTGGTTTTGCCACCATTGACAACTGTCACTCAAATCCAAACCCTTCTTTTCACATTTCAGGCAGCCCTTTCTTTGTTAATAATAAAGCCATATTTGTGGGGGTAGTAGAAGGGAAGTTCTCGAAAGCTGTAGGTGTTGCTGGTGTGTTGTCACTGACATTCTACTACAGTATGGGTTGTTAAATTTCCATATATGGATTTCATGAAGAGCTGTACTGATATTCCTGGAATGCAACGCTGTGACTTAAAAAGACCTGGGAACTGGAGATGAAGAAGGCTTAGCAAGGCATTTTCTATCATCTAGCCTACTTCTTTTTTTCATGTAGTTATTTAGAAATGTAGTGCTCTGAGGTTTCAGATAAAACCTTTTTCCTTCAGTGGATTCGGCTAGAATGAATCTTGTAATACATAAGGGGGGGGTGGGTGGGTGGAGGGGAGCCCAAGTCTAAAGCAGCCATAGCTTTGTGTCTGTCTTTGTGGAATAGGCAGTTATTGATTATCCACACATCAGGTAAGTCTCTTTCTAATGCCAGGAAGTAATTTTATTACATCTCAAAGCATGCATTTAAGAAGTTATTTAAAGTTTATTCACTATTGTGGTGGATAACAATAACCTGTCTTAATAAGAACTGTGTTTCAATATCTTGTGCTGGTGAATTTTAAGTACAGTGGAATGCACTTTCTTCCTTTTTTTTTTTTTCCCACTAAATGTTCTAATTTTGCTGGAATATGTTTTAAATATTATGGAGAAATAAATCTACAACTTTGTTTACTGTTTATAAATTATTTTGTACATGCCTGTTATGAGCACATTGATGATTTTTCATTGTTGCAGTTCACCCTTTTGGAGTGTTGTGCATTCTACACATTTTGTAAGAATTCACCATGGAATAATAGGACAATGCCGGTGCTTCACAATTGAGAATATTTCTGAACCATTTCTTCAGTGATTAAGGGCAGGAATGCTTCATGTTTTATAACTAAATAAGCACAATCCAGCAATAAGTTTACTTGCACTTGCAGCCTAAGGACAGAATGTTTGGATTTTCATAGGCTTGGGAATGTAATAGTGAGCCTTAAAGTTTTCCACAGAAGCCATTTGAATAATTTCTGTAGTTTTTCAAAGTGATTGTGGTGGGTGGTTTTTTTTTTTTTTTTTTTTTTTTTTTTTTTTTTTAATCCACTGTGTTGGTTCTCGTTATTTGATATCTGTTAAGTCCGTAGGTTTCTCTGAATTTTCTGGAGGACACTTCAACTGATCTTTTCTATTGTTACAGGGTAAACATAGGATCCATGGCTGAGCAGTATCTCATTGAAGTGTCCCACACTTAGTCTACAGTACAAATTGAAGCAGACAGACCATAGATAGGGCAGTTTTTAATTGACTTAATGCCTCGTCTTCATGGTTTTAGGACTCCTAAGCAATGAAAATGAATGTTTGAAGCTGTATCTCCAAGCCGAGACTAGTTCCTCCAACCGCTACTGAAGGCTGGGATTTAATTGTGGCTTTCCTTTCCCATGTTTTGTATATCATGATATGTTTCCCATTTTAAGTCTTCAGTGGCAGAATCATCCTTATAGAAAGCTTGTAGGATGTGCTTTGGAGAAAGCCTTAATGCAGTAATTTCCTGTGTATTGTAAAATGTATTGCAAAGCTTCATCAGAGTGTTTGTTCTACTTCAGACAAGTATTTATCTTCTCCTGGCTGATACTCATTTGCAGGATGTTGATTCCTTCAAAAATAAAATGAATTTCAGTTCTCGAGTGGTTTATGTACCTGTTCTGCTGCAGAACTCTAAGTAAATTCTAGATGGCTGTGCATACTTCATTCCTTTGGACTTGGGGGTACAAAGAATGTCTTCTGTGGACCAGTGCCTAGCTTTGGGAGTCAAATTTGCATGGACGATACTTGGACATGCAAGAAATTAATTGCTTAGTGCCCTGGGTAAGAGCCCTGCATGAGGAGAACTGCAAAACACAAATTGGTGAGTGCTCATAAACTAATTGTCTTCCTCAAAACTTGTAAAGCTAAATGAACTTTTAGAACAAGTGAAGCTTTACTTTTTCCTGACTGCCCTTTAAAGAAACAGGGGTGGTACGTGGCATGGCTCATCAGAGTCTTCATTCTCCATCAAGGGGCACAGTAAGTAAGTGACTTCTTTAGTGTGGTGGTTTCTCCAAGCCTAAATAGAGATCAAGTGAATCCTGTCTGGAATGTCATATTTGTGAGGTCTAACAGACATTCAAGCTATATTCTTGGCTATCATCTTCAAGGATTATTTAAATTATCAAAGAATTACAGAATCATAGAATCGATAAGGTTGGAAAAGACCTCAAAGATCATCAAGTCCAACCTGTCACCCAACACCTCATGACTAGACCATGGCACCAAGTGCCACATCCAGTCCCCACTTGAACACCTCCAGGGATGGCAACTCCACCCCCTCCCTGGGCAGCCCGTTCCAATGGCCAGTTACTCTCTCTGTGAAGAACTTTCTCCTCACCTCGAGCCTAAACTTCCCCTGGCGCAGCTTGAGACTATGTCCTCTTGTTCTGATGCTGCTTGCCTGAGTGAAGAGACCAACCGCTTCCTGACTACAACCTCGCTTCAGGTAGTTGTAGAGAGCAATGAGGTCTCCCTGAGCCTCCTCCTCTCCAGGCTAAACAATCCCAGCTCCCTCAGCCTCTCCTTGTAGGACTTGCGCTCAAGGCCTCTCCCCAGCCTCATTGCCCTTCTCTGGATACATTCAAGTGTCTCAATGTCCTTCTTAAACTGAGGGGCCCAGAACTGGACAGAGCACTCAAGGTGTGGCCTAACCAGTGCTGAGAGGCCAGGAGGGGGTTGGTCTCTTCTCCCAGGCAACCAGCACCAGAACAAGAGGACACAGTCTCAGGCTGTGCCAGGGGAAGTTTAGGCTCAAGGTGAGGAGAAAGGTCTTCACAGAGAGAGTAGTTAGCCATTGGAACGGGCTGCCCAGGGAGGTGGTGGAGTCACCATCCCTGGAGGTGTTCAAAAGGGAATTGGACATGACACTTGGTGCCATGGTTTAGTCATGAGGTGTTGGGTGACAGGTTGGACTTGATGATCTTTGAGGTCTTTTCCAACCTTGGTTATTCTGTGTGTGTGATTCTGTGTGTGAGTACAGGGACAGAATGACTTCCCTGCTCCTGCTGGCCACACTACTCCTGATGCAGGCCAGGATGCCATTGGCTTTCTTGGCCACCTGGGCACACTACTGGCTCATGTTCAGCTAGCTGCCAATCAGTACCCCTAGGTCCCTTTCTGCCTAGCTGCTCTCCAGCTTGTCTGACCCCAGTGGGTACTTCAGTGCATAAAAAGATCAAGTGTTGCAGAAAGAGATGAAAATGCAACTCTGTAAAATTTGCTAAACAATTTTGAAGGAAAGTACTGTAGCATTTCTTTGAGATTCTTAAAAGCTAGTTTACATGGTGCTTTAAAAGTGATTTAATATTTCTCTCTATGGTGGTTTGGGCTGGGTGCCCTCTGCTGCATGGTGTACTTCCTGTGTCCAGAAGTCCAGCCCAGTGGGTGGACACAGGAAGCCAGGTATCTCCTACCACAATCCCCTGCACCGCTATAAGATCCAGCGCGGGGTCTGGCACTGTCTCTTTCTTCCCTCGCCAGCACCCGGTAACTGGGGGAGACATCTCCCGGCCTTGGGCCTGCCTAGGCCCAAGGCCAGGGGATGGGCGGTCTCAGGCCTGGCCAGCTGAGACTAGCCTAGCAGTGGGGGGGGAAGAACGAGCCCTGGGGGTCTTGGGCCCACCCTCAGGTGGGGATGGGATGCTTACAGGTCTGTTTTGGGGTTTCTTCTGTCACTGTTTCTGGTTCTTTGTGCACATTCACCCTTTTCTATTTAAACTTTTCCATCACTTTTACAATCCATATGTCAGAGTCGTTATTTCTGCCTGTGGTGGGGAGGGGGGCTGCCTCAACCCACTACACTCTATTTTTGATATCCATTCTAGATCTAGATCTAATTTTTTACTTACACTGAATTAGATAATTGTTCTGTCTGTGCTAAAACTCTGATCCTAAAGGATGTATACCCTAACAGGAACTGTCTGCTTGACTGAATGCAAACAATGAAATAATTTCTTCATGGTTCCCCCTTACATCTGTGAAAGGCTGTAACTGAATGTGTGCAACTAAGGAATCTGGGCTGCAAATGCCAGGCACTGACATTTGACAACTCAATAGTAATGTTTCCTGGAGTTTGTGATAATATGGCTGTGCCAGGTGAGAATGATCTGTGAAAAATATGGATACCAACAAATATTGATTGTAGGCTGAACATGAGCCTGCAGTGTGCCCAGGCAGCCAAGAAGGCCAATGGCATGCTGGCTTGCATCAGGAACAGTGTGGCCAGCAGGAGCAGGGAGGTCATTGTGCCCCTGTACACTGCACTGGTTAGGCCACACCTTGAGTACTGTGTCCAGTTCTGGGCCCCTCAGTTTAGGAAGGATGTTGACTTGCTGGAGCATGTCCAGAGAAGGGCAACAAAGCTGGTGAGGGGTTTGGAACACAAGCCCTATGAGGAAAGGCTGAGGGAGCTGGGGTTGCTTAGCCTGGAGAAGAGGAGACTGAGGGGTGACCTTATTGCTCTCTACAACTACCTGAAGGGAGGTTGTAGCCAGGCAGAGGTTGGCCTCTTCTCCCAGGCAGCCAGCACCAGAACAAGAGGACACAGTCTCAGGCTGCGCCAGGGCAGGTTTAGGCTGGATGTTAGGAAGAAGTTCTACACGGAGAGAGTGATTGGCCATTGGAATCGGCTACCCGTGGAGGTGGTGGAGTCACCTTCACTGGAGGTGTTCAGGAGAAGACTTGATGGGGTGCTTGGCTGTATGGTCTAGTTGTTGGGTGGGTTGGATTGTTTGATGGGTTGGACGCGATGATCTTGAAGGTCTCTTCCAACCTGGTGTATTGTATTGTATTGTATTGTATTACCAACATTCATTTTCCCTGCTCAGCAATCTATAAATATGCATCATTTAAATTCACTGTGAATAGATATTTTAACTTTTCTAAATATGTAGTTCCACTCAGTCCTTGATAATAGTGACATTAATAGAAGAAAAACCTCTATGTAGGTTTTATGTGGGGAGTAATCACTTATGTGAGTCTGAAATATTACCTAATTATTAGTGAATCATGAAATGATTGCTAGTTTAGTTTGTTGAATATTGTTTTCTTGTTTTACCTTCTGTTTGGTAAGAAATTTCTTAGGGATGACATTGGTATTTTTAGTGGCTTTAATGACTGTGAATTTAATAAGGACTTGGCAACAGGATCAAAGACAATTGGTATATGACAGACGGATGTCACAGTAGTGAGCATGCAAGAATTACCTGGGCAGATAAAAGAACCTTGCCACATTCAAAGTTCTGTACAGTTTCACTTTGCATAAACAGAAAACATATTAGAAACCTTACAGGAAGTTTGCTGAGGAAAGACAAGACATTATTCCTTGGCAAGAAATACCACTGGAATTTTATAATTCAATATGGAGCTTGGTTATGTTGCATTGTGACAGACATTTTGTCATCATCCCAGTCTTTACTATTAGTGTGTCTTTGAATGCAGAATATGAAGCTTTAGCTGTAAGTGATTTTGATCTGACACCAGTTTTTGCCGTGTATAAATAAATTTTGTATTCCTGTTGTGTTTGTGCTCAGCCAGTCAGTAACAGCAGTGCCATTTGTCTTCCTTTTTATTGGTACAATTCATCCTTCTACCACTGTAATGTTGTGAAGACCTTCCCCTGAGCTTTGGGAGAAATAGATTGCTATTACAGTAATTGGTAGTCTATGACAACTTGCTATCATTTCTTTATTAGTCATGTTTCTTAACATGAAAAAACCTCATCTTCGCATGTTTGAATTCAGCTGCCCTGACAAAGCTAATTGCTCCTCAAGAGGTGCCATTCTGGGCTTTGCTGGGAGTGGGAAAAGAACAACTGCTGACTTCGGTAACTTCCTTTCTCAGCAATTTAACATTTTTTATATAATTTGCTCTTGTGTTCTTATATTAACAGATCTGCTGATAACATTGTGCTTTAAAGGCTACAAACCAAGGAGAACATAATGTAAAGCATATTCAGAGTGCTAGTTCATTACACTGCCAGATTTGGTAAGTACAACATAGTTAACCTTTAACCTCCACAAATGCTTGAATACATTTCAAATACATTTATTGTAAGTTTATAGATTTGTGTTTTATTTGAGTAGCAATCTGCTGAAATGAGCTTGCTGATAATTTTGATTGCAATCAGGTTGTTCCCGAAAAGAAGTCACAGTTTGTTTGTATCCTCTACTTCATAAACTCAAAATCTAATTAGAGGAAAAGGGGAATGCCCCATAAATGTCTCTGTGCTGAGACAGATAAAGAGATGCACACATGAATTTATAGATATGGAACAGGAATTTGCTCCTTAGTCCCAATAGTTCTTTACAGCCTAATGATCCAGTACAGCAAAATAATAGATAAAAACACTTTAGCAGTGTAGGCAAAATTAAGCAAAACATTCCGTATGTCTATGCCTTTGGTTAATGCTCTGGCTCTGCCTCATAAAGTGCCAAGGGCCTGCTGGAGAGTTTTGGCTGGTGTTTACCAGGCAAGGCCTTGGTTGAGAGGACTGCAAGGCAAGGGTCTGTTTTTTGGCAATCTCTGCGTTTCTTTCTCAGGTTCCCCCTTCTTTGTGCCCAGGTACAAGATGGTTCCTGCCCAGCCTTGACTGCCAAGGGCTGTTTGCTGTCAGGCACCGAATGCCAGCTTGTCAGGCCATTGCCACAGCCAGTGCCTGCAGAGCTCGAGCTACACAAGTCACTGGTGGCGACAGCCCAAACCAGCAAAACCAGAACCTGAGATGTACTCTGCTTCTCAGGTCAGTGAAGAGAAAATGACCCTCTGCTTGTAATGGCAACAGTCACAAAGACAGGGATAGCAGCCCTGCCGGGTTTCTCCCGTGGAGCTTTCCAAATGCTCAAGAATTACCATGTGTTGTGCAGGGAAATGCACAGCCTAACACATGCTTCCGAAGCTCTTGCAGTCCTTGCAAAGCCTGATGGAGGTGGGAGGGGAGATGCTTAGAGACATCTATTCTAAAATCAAGTGAAAGGAACTGTTCTGAACCTCAGGAAACAGGTTGTGGCTATTACAAGTGTCAGGAAATTGGATTAGGTAGAAGTTACAACAGTCAGAAAAGCAGCAGGGTTAAGAGCAAAACCAGTGTGGGCTATGCACGAGAAAGTGCTGGGAAGGGCTATGTGTTCAAAACGGTCTGGCAGGAGCCTGCTTGTAAAAGAAACTCCCAGAGCAGAAACTAATTTATGTGGTGACTGTGAATAATTCCACTTCCAGAGACTGAATTAATTTTCCCTGCTTTATTATATCAAGAGTTCAGAAGGCCTTTGTGCCTTTTATTCCTTATTACTAAGGCTGAATTGCATCAGATCTTTAATTTGCAAAATTACTCAGTAAAAATACCTGTTTACAACCTAATGCAGGCTTCTTTCAGCTCAAAGGAAATGTTTTTTGCACACAGATGCATTCATATCTGTGTCTGAAGCTCTCCACCAATTCTCATTGATTGAAATCCAGATTTTCAAGTAATACAAGCAAGACTAGCAGAACCTACAGCTTTAAAAGAATGTTTACATAGATTATAAGATGCTAATTTTACCAGTGAAATGGAAAATGTAATATAAACCAGCATGAAAACAGGTATTTATTTTGAAGGAGATGGGCTGGAGCAGACCATAGACCTTATTAACCTTAATTATAAGCCCTTAGAGTGCCCTAAATTCTTAGTCCATGAAGTATAAAATGCTAATCTGCAGCAGTTGTAGACTCATCATGTGCAAGAGTATTTGAAAATGCAAATGTGAGGTCTTTTCCAACCTGGTTCATTCCATTCCATTCCATTCCATTCCATTCCATTCCATTCCATTCCATTCCATTCCATTCCATTCCATTCCATTCCATTCCATTCCATTCCATTCCATTCCTCCATGTCTGCTTAATTCTTCACTACTTCTGTCTCTATGGAGATATAATCCCTGGTGTCTACCACTAGCAGCGTGCCCACTTACAGTCCATGAACTTGTTGAAGTACTCTAGAGGGTCAGATGGAGGCTAATCTTCAGACCATTCCAAAGAAATATACATGGAAGTGCCTTGGTGAAATTTCACCCCAGTTAGAATAGCAAAGGACCTTCAAGTCATTCCTAGCATGTAAATGGGTATCCTGCAGACCTACTTGTGCCTGTTGCTGTTTGAAAATTACTCAACACTACCTGGCTGTATTTTATATATCTTTGGAAAGTGTCTCATTTGTGATGTTCATTTTCCAATTGTGTATTATGCTTTCTTATTGGGTTGTGCTGCAAAGTTTGGGTTTTTTAATTCATTGAAACTCAAAATACAATGTGGAAATGAACTGCAAGAACATGACCATATTAAAGCAGAGAAATGGTGGAAAACTTTTAGTCTGTATTAATTCAGCCTGACCTCAGTGCCAGACAAGATTATGGAACAGGTCATCATGAGTGCAATCACACAGCACTTACAGGATGGCCAAGGGATCAGGCCCAGCCAACATGGATTTAGGAGGGGCAGGTCCTGCCTGACCAACCTGATCTCCTCCTATGATCAGGTGACAGCCTGGTGGATGTGGGGCAGGCTGTGGATGTAGTCTGCCTGGACTTCAACAAGGCCTTTGACTGTCCCCCACGGCAAACTCCTGGCCAAGCTGTCATCCCCTGGCTTGGACAGCAGCACTCTGAGCTGGGTTAGGAACTGGCTGGAGGGCCAAGCCCAGAGAGTGGTGGTGAATGGTGCCACATCCAGCTGGCGGCCTGTCACTAGTGGTGTGCCCCAAGGATCAGTGCTGGGCCCCATCCTGTTTAATGTCTTCATTGATGATCTGGATGAGGGCATTGAGTCCATCATCAATAAGTTTGCAGATGACACCAAGCTGGGGACAGGTGTTGATCTGTTAGAGGATAGGAGAGCTCTGCAGAGAGGCCTTGCCAGGCTGGACAGATGGGCAGTCCAATGGCATGAGATTTAACACATCTAAGTGCTGGGTTCTACACATTGGCCACAATAACCCCATGCAATTCTGCAGGCTGGGGACCGAGTGGCTGGAGAGCAGCCAGACAGAAAGGGACCTGGGGGTACTGGTTTGTAGTGGTGTGATGCTTTAGCCCGCATGCACCAACAATAAAGCACAGCTAACCCAGTCGGAGAAGCAAATGAAAGCTGTATTTTACAAGCAAAACTACACTCTACAACAGAATGCAATGAATATGTACAAAATATACAGTATTTACAATATTATACAAGTATTTTCAGGAAATAACTCAACACAGATCCTCCCTTGCAGGAGAATCCCACCTCGGGTTCCCTCCAAACCTATTTCCCCCTCCTTCACTTTCCCCTAGTAGTTAATTAGGTGAAAAAGGAGAAAAAGAGAGAAAAGGATATTAAGGGAAATTCATTAGCTCAAAGCAGTTGTTAAGAAAAGTTATTTTCTCTTATCTTGTCAGTTTCATTCCAGGGTCGGCATGCATGCAGTCTGGCCAAGAAAAGAAAGTCAGGTCAGACTGAAGCTGGAGTGAGAGAAAGAATGCTAGAGATATTTGCTATGGCACATCTTCTATCTGACCAATGAAATTAGTTTAGGATTAACCTTTGTTTTCCTTTTTACACCTAAATTTTCAGCTAGAGAATTCTGCAGCTATCTTTTCTTACAGGCACAGCCTAAACTGTCACATGGTTGATAGTAGGCTGAACATGAGCCAGCAGTGTGCCCAGGTGGCCAAGAAGGCCAATGACAGCCTTGTCTTAAACACCTCCAGGGACAGGGCCTCAGCCACCTCCCTGGACAACCCATTCCAGGGCTTCACTACTCTCATGGTGAAGAACTTCCTCCTCATGTCCAGCCTGAATATCCCCACCTCCAGCAGGACCCTGCACTTGGTCTTGTTGAACCTCATGGGGTTGGCTTGTGTCCACCTCTCCAGCCTGTCAAAGTCCCTCTGGATGGCATCCCTTCCCTCCAGCATGTCTGCTGCACCACACAGCTTGGTGTCATCAGCAAACTTGCTGAGAGTGCACTCAATGCCACTGTCCATGTCACTGACAAAGATGTTGAAAAAGACTGGTTCCAGCACTGATCCCTGACTCAGTCCCACACCTCACCTGGGCTCTCGTGCTATTTCTGGATCTCAAATTTTGCCAGTGGGTTATGTCTGTAAACCCTTCTGTCCTGAAGAACTCATGTCCTTCATTTCAGAACGTGCCTAACTCAGTGCTCAGGTGCATAATCCTAATTAGCTGTAAATATACCACAGAGAGATGTGCTTGTATGATGTCACATGCAAGAAATTAAACATAGATAGCCTTAGACATGGTTTGGGTTTGTTTCTAAAGATTTCTCTGGAAGTATTACGATGAGTGGATTTTTGGAACATGGGAGTGAGCTGCTGACATAGGCACAGTGTTCTTTACTTTCTTGAACCTATGCAAAATGGATGGTGATTCTACACAGTTGCTTACCTAATCAAATCATTTGTGACAGAATACACACAGGATGTTTTTCCTTGCATTTTTGTTTTAATTGTATCACTTAAATGGTGATTAGCTACTATAAACTTACTATCTGTTGTTTACAGCTCAATAGAATGGTGGATCACGTGCATAACTTTGGTTGATTGTTCCCACAAAGCTGGAGATTAAATGTTGTCGTTTTTCTCCAAGCCAAAGGTGATGCTTCGTTATTAAAACAATTGCTCAATTCTTATTTCATTAAAATAGATTATTCTTATAAGGCAAGAAATCTGAAACCTTTATTCCATCTTGTTGTGCATTTGGGCTTTTGAACCTATGCTTTCTTTTGCACTTTTTACAGCTTGGGCTGCTGTAATTCTGTGTAATTGTAATTTCAGTGTTGTGTTTCTTCCCTATGCTTTTTTCTACAAACAGTAGGAGCAAGGAATTGCAAGGATTTCTTGCTCATGTAATTTTTTATCATGCTTGCCTCTGATTCAGATTGGTGCTGCTACTGCAAGGTAAGTTTAAGTCCAGTCTGTTTTCTAGGGATGTTCTCTGGATCTCAGTGGAAAGTCCATTCACAGTCCATGCCTGAAGAACTGTGTTTTTCAGGAAGGATCATTTAGTCTCTCTGGGCAAGTGCTGCTCTAGCAGCAATGCCAGATTATTTGAGGCCCGCACTGAAAATGCAACTTTTATTTCCTGTCATTCTTCTCCTCTTGGAAAAATTGCTCTTTTGTGTGTTTTTATGTTTTTATGATATGATAGGGCACAAATCAGTGTCTGGCCTTATAAAGTAATGTCATGCTATACTGTATTACACCTATAAAAGTGTATCAGAGACTTTGGAATCATAAGAGACTGTGCAGCCATGTAAAGAACGTTTCAACCGCTCTCAGGTTTTAGATGAGAAAGATGAGTTCATGATTACCAAGTTTTCAGTCTGGACACTTTCACTTTTTGTCACAAGACACATCTTTCGGTCATTTTTTGGTGATTCAAAGGGAAAGGGCACATGCAGGAATTACCTGAAGGTTTCCTGGTGGCTTCCCCTTTTCAGCTGTCGCAGGACTACAGTAGGCAGTATGGGCAAGACCTGAGCTGGTTTGGAAAAACGCAGCTGCAGAAACGTTGTCTTCAAGTAACAAAGTCAGCAGGTGGCAGACGGGGCTGCCACAGCCAGTCAAGCATTTGTGAGTCTGCAAAGTGATCCCAGCCAAGCGATTACTGCTGAAACACAACAGCTTGTGCCGTTGACTTGTTAAGAGTTCACTTTTTCCACTGGCATAGTGTTTAACAGAAATTTTGCATCACTGTTTTTCTGTCTGCCTGTGTGGACAGATGTTCATAATTCACAAAGTTTTCATGGCTGTTAGCACAAACTATTTAATTATGAACACATATTTTTAGATAATTTTGATTTTTAGCACATACTCCTAAAGGCAATTACTCAGATAAGTAATTAGAGAAAACAGCCAGAGTATTTTTATTTCCCATTTATGATCAAAGTGAAAATAACTGCAGTAGACACTCCACTTTTTGCTGGAACAGTGGCTGTATCATAAGCCATAGGCTGCGTTAATTTGGAATTAACATTTGTTTACTTTTATGTTAGAACTCATTCCTGTATAAGTAAAACCAACAGCAAGAACATCAGGAAGCAGTAAACCGATGCATTTGTTGCTTGTGTTTAAAACTGGCTCGGTTGTTTATATTCAAATACACATTTTTGTCTTCAGTGGCTTGGGTTGGGTTTTTTTTTTTGTTGTTGTTTTTGTTCCTAGGATATATTTTTAGGAAACATCCAGGGTTTTTTTAATATGAAATCTCCAAAGTATGAGCATTTTATTATAAATTTGTAATAGTGGTTTCACCAGAGAGCAGGGAATACTCGTTGCATTACAACCATGAAGATGTATTTTCTGTCATATAGTGGTGTGTTACCTCCTTAAATGCCTTGGATATAGGATAAATATGCTGGAGGCTTTTTTCCGCATGTCTTGTCTAGGTTCACTTGGAAGGAGGATTGTGGTACTCAGCTTTTCAAGAAGGTGGTTTGGGTTAACTGGAATGAATGCTTGAGTGAAACCAAGGAACCACATGAACCACGTTGAAAATAAACTTTCTTAAACGGCCAACTTAAAAATTGCATCAAAATATGCATCAATGTAAGGAGAGCAATGCTTCTGCTTGAATGTTTCCTTGTATACCTTATGAAGTTGTGGGATATGTCATGCTCCATATCCTGAATATGCCAAAGAGGCTTGGAGTCTTTACAGTACTTGATAACATACCTCTGTCATCTGTCTTAATTTCATGGTGAATTAAAGTAATTCTTAATCCTTAGAGTCTAGCTTACAGAACAGAAGCCCCCAAAGTACTGGATAAAGCATTTGAGGGTAGATACAATGCTCAGGTTCATTAGTTCATGTCATTGTCCTGAAGCATTTTGGAGAAGCAGGTTTTGGACTAGTAGACAAGAAGTGGATTAGAGATGGTGTGATGGAACTCCATCAAAGCCTGAAGTATGTGTGTCTAGTAGCAGAGTTTCAACCAATAAATGTAGGCATTTAACTGTAATTTTGCCTTTAAGAAGTAGAGAATATTTGAGATGTCTTTGCTTTTAGAAGCTGTAATAACCCTCCAAATGTGATTTGTACTTTAGAAGCTTATTTACAGAAAACAGACCACTGTTAATGACATTTGCATGGAGATTTCCAAATGAATATTTATAAATATTAAATATGAATACAGCACTCTGTGTGTAGTGGCACAGACATTTCTATATACAGATGTGTGATTTTTGCTGAACTCAGCATAACTGACACATCTCTTGGGGAAACACCAAGCAGCTTGTTCTCCATACATATGTCCCTTTGGCATCTTTTTATAAAGTCTTGAAAGCATACTGTTTTACTGGCAGTAAAGCAGTAATAATGTCTTAACAAAATCTGAAAGAATAACTAATCACTTCATATGCCTGAAATAAAGGGATAATTGAAGTTGCTTTGGGTTTCTGCCTCAGTAATTTCTTACAACAACTCAGGTGACTTTATTGCCTTTCATTATGTATAAAATAACGGCACATTATTGATTAAGATCTTAAACTTTGCTTGTGTCTGCAGTGTCTCATTGCTACACTTCTTTGTAATAGAAGAAATCAATTATTTAAATTATTTCTCGTTATACTTAGTACAAGCCAGTAACTCACTTGCACAGAGACTTTTCTTAAGCTTTGCAAATATTTTGATGAGACTGTTGCATAATTTGTACTTGAGGTTTTCTTGTAAGAGTGTGTCATTGAAATTGCCAGGATTATATATGTCAAATACTCAAAGCTGTAGAATTGCATCTCTATTATCACACCTTTCTAAAAAGATTTGGTTTAATTGTTTTTAGTCCTTATGGTCAGGCTCTTAAGCTTTTCTGTGTAGATGCAGGCCCTTCAAGTACACCAAGGAAGGCAGGTAGTGTGCACCCTACCCCAAGAACTGAGAAATGGGGTGTAAGGAAAATCAGTAAATGTGATATGAGTAAGCTAAGCAGCTGGATTTCCAACATTAAGAACCAATTTTATGCCTTCAAATGTTTTGGGACTGCAGTGGATTACAGTGGAAGCTCTAAAAGTGTCTGGTCATGGTCAGCCTGTCAAAATGTAATTAACATCATCTCCATCATAACTATGAAAGTCTACATTTAACTTTTTGTTGGCACTTAATCTTACCCCGCAGTATAGAGAAATGTGGGATGTATTTATTATGAAGTTACTGCGGCACTGATGTTACAATGTGTTAGCATTGCCCTCTGGGAGCCGTGCTGCTGGGCATGTGGCAAAGGGTAGGGAATTTTGTGGCCCACCAATGTGACAGCCATATCCAACAGTGTCAGCCCAGCTGCTGTGAAAGATCTTACCTTCCAGTTTACAAGAAACCAAAAAAAAGGGGAGGGTTTTAATGTTTTTCAGTCCAGTTTAAGCCTAAGAGAGCAGTGAGACAAAGTACTACTGTGCAGGACTTTGAGTTGGCAGATGATGCTTTGGCACTATAAAATGCAGGAGAAAGGTTAAAAGGCTATAAGAGTGTATAAGAGTGCCCAAGTGTATTTTTGGTGACTGCCCAAATATATACTCCCTGGAGAGCATTGAGCTGAATGTGGCCGAGTCACTCCATCAGCAGTTTCTGTTGGACACCATCTGAAGAAGCTGTTGTTGAAGATAACCTTTTTGGAACATTTACCCCTTTTTGAAGAAGTATTTTGTGTGAAGATCCTCATAATGGTTCTCTTTCTGAATCAATATATGTTGCCTCCTAAATGCAACCATGCATAGCTCCTTAATGTTTGCAACCACCTTACTCATTCTAAAACTGAAAGTTGTTCAGGTGGAAGTAGAGATGTTAAGGTGTAGAAAGCAGGAGTTTTGCTGACATTAGTGAACAATTCAAAAGTGTTCACAGCAGTAAATACACTGATTTCTTTGTATTAAGAAAGAAGAAAGGAGTTGAGCAATTCTGTTAGAATTTCTATGCATTAATTCATTTGGATGAACATGGCATAAGTTCATTTGAATATCTGAATGTTAATTGCATTGAATTTGTTATTAAAGTAATTATCAGCTATTTTCAACTATGGCTAATCAACTACAGTAATGTGGCATTAAACTTCATGGAGCTATATTCACAGAGTGATGGTCAGATTGCTCTCTGTTAGGGAAGACAAGAAGGAGTTATTGATGAATATTAATTTTAATTAGTACATATTTGTTGAGAAGCAATTCAGCAATCAACCTTAGTAATATGTGATCCTGCTTGTAAGCTGTCTGTATATATACACCACCATGTGTAGGATGAAGGCTTTATTAGAGAAATAGATTAATGTCTTAAGTACTGGGTTTCAGTTATAATTTACTGTTTACCCATTAAGGAGAGACATTGGTCTGTCTTAACACACTGAAAATCTAATTATCTTTTTTTTTTTTTTTTTTTTTAATTAATTATTCCTCCTAGCCAAAAAAGGAGGAATAAACCTTAACCCCAAACAAATTATAATAAACAAAAATAATTTAAAAGCTTTATTAAGTTCAATTAATTGGTTGTAGCAGACAAATTTTGTTATGCTTTGCTAGACGGTGTATTGTAAGTAATTTTGATGATCTCCAGTTGAGTTGGGCAAACAAAGCCTGCACACTAAGGCAAAAATGGAATTGTCTTGATAATTACAAAACCCATTGACTTCTTTGGTATTTGTGATGAATGGGTTAATTAGCTACTTTATTACAGCTAGACTTTCAATGCAGTAGAACAGGGGTAATTTATTTTACTACGCAAACTAGTATAGTCAAAATTGTATTGTTCTGATTTGTTCAGGATAAAAATCTTCAGAGCTACTTGATTTAATGCTAGATAAGTATGACTGTGGATGCAGCAATATGTTACACTCATGGGTGAAAAGGTAAGGTCCTGCTTTAATTTTTTTGTTGTTGAGCTTGAGCTAATTTACAGAGTTCTGAAGCAGATCTCTCAAAGTTAAAGTAGTCATTTCAGCTCAGAGGAAGGTACTGTGCTGATCTAATGTTTTGATAATGTTTAAGGGGGTTTGGTTTTGGTTGGGTTATTTTGGAGGTGGTGGTAGCTTTTTGTCTGTTTTGGTTTTTTTGGGTTTTTTTTTTTTCCCCCTCAGGCCTCTGAGAATAAAAATTGTTTTTTTTCCCCAAAAAAGTTACCCTGTTCTCCAAGTGAGCATATGGTGCTGTGTCCCCAAAACCACTTCCTTCAGTTCTGCTTAGAGAAAATCTTTAGCTCTATTCCTGAGAAGAAAAAGTGTCAGATTGTAACATACTAACAAGAGATTTTCTTGCTCCTTTTCCAGACCATACTCTGAGACATTTTGGGAGCACATTCTATGTACTCACTAAAAAATAATGGAAAATTAATTATTTTAAAAATTTAAAGTCTAGTTTTTTTATTTGATTAAGTCTCTGATGGTTAGCTGAGATGCTCAGTTACTCTAATTTTGCCATAATGAAATTACATTCTTTTTACTTTAAATGTTTTCTTTTTCAGTTTTCACTGCCATCTTCCTTACTCACATTTAGCGCTGTGTTGTTTGGATCCATTCCATTGTCTGTCAATTCTTTCTTCAGCAAAATCTTCATCATCATTGTTTTCTCCTTGTGCTATTGTCAGACTCTAAAATGTTTTGGCACGTAACAATTGGCTTGAATTCTGCTTTGTTTCAAAGACAGGAAATTTTCAAACTGAACACTTATTTTTGTGCTCAAGTAAGGTTATAGCTGTAAAACTTTTTTTTTTTTTTTTTTTTTTTGGTGTGTGTTTGACATGGTTTGTGGCCATTTGTACAAACCAACAAAGTCTTTTCAGGAGTCCTGGTGTACAGCTTTTCCTCTGAGTCATAAATAATGGGAAATATATAAATGATTCATTCAAATTATAGTTCACTAGAAGTATCTTAATGATTCATTCTGATTATTTGTCATCTTGCATTTGCCAAGATACTATTTTGATCAGTCATTTTGTTTAGTATTTGTTTAACTGCATTGGGCCGTAAAGAATGTCATACGAACTGCAACTCCTTAGCTTGGTGTCCTCGTAGTCATTGTTCAGCAATGAATGATCATCTTGGTCCTAGAAAAATATTTTGAAGGTGGAAATAATTTGGTTCTTTCTTGCAACATAATTTTGATATAAAAACAAAGACTTGCAAAAGTTTTCATTTTGGATCTTTCCGAATGCCTTTCTAAGATGCCTTTTCCAGTTCCTTTCTTAGGTGTTGCTTTTGACAGTTTTGGCATTTTTGTAGGGGATTTGCTTGGTTTGTTTGGTTTTAAATCTCACTTTGACAGTAGGTTTTTGTTTCTTTGCCATGTTCGTCAGTATGTGAGGCTATGTTTTCATACAGGTGTTTTGATTGAGCAGTTCTGCTGAGAGACAGCATGGGAAATGGTACTACACAGCAGAAAGGGAATTAACTTCCTGTAACAATTTCTAGTGTTACATGTAGCCTGCTGGATGGACAGAACTGTTGTGCTGTGCTTCTGTTTTGGGCTGAGACAGGAATCCAGTATGTGCAGGTATTTTTATCATGACAAAACTTCGTGGGCAAGTCAAAAAGGAGTGTGCCTGTTAGATCCCCACCACAAGGCTGGGGACTTGGAGAAAGGAAGGGATGGCACAACCTCTGTGTGCCACCTCTTTTAGAAATAAGCTGGTTAGAGCCTGTGCTGCTTGGTGTTCCTCATACATCGAGGAGCAATGGTCATGCTTCCTGAACAGCCTCCTTTGTTTTAAATTACTCTCCTTCTTGCATGCATGCAAATAAACTCTTCAGTTATTTCATGTGATGGATTTTTTCCTTCATTGGGAAGCAGGCTTCCGAAACCCAAGAGGAATGGCACTTCCTTCTCCTCTCCGTATACAGCCACTTCAAACAGATATCAAACAGATGTCAATATCAAACAGATATTTTTAGAAATTTTGCAGGCATTAGTATAGTATTGTGATGGTTTAACCATTCATTTAGAATAATCTCTTGTTTTTCTTTATACACCCCACTGTGGATTTGTTTATATTTCTCCGATCTTCTGCTAGAAAATCTGCAGCTAAATTTTAATGGCATAGCCTGAAATTGTCACAAGTATTTATGATAAAGGTCTGAGGGAAAGCATTTGATGTTATCAAGAAGATGTTACTTGTTTCAATTTGCTATATGCCTGACAACACGCGAGTTTACTCTGTACGAATGAAGTTTGGGTGTGTATTTACGTAAGCAAATAACATACCTTTCCTGGCAGGAACAGAGGAACATCCTTTCCCTTTTTGGACATAAGACTTGAGATTGATTTATTGACTAATATGGCCTGCTGTTAAATACTATTTAAAAAACTTCTGAATTCATCAGGAAGTAGTTTGTGTATGTTGAATATGGAGAAAACATTGAAGAGATTATCCAGTGTCAAATAGAGAACTGTTTTATATACAACTCTAAAGATCTGAATTTAATAGTATAGATTAATCTAATTCTGAGTTTTAGGAAATGAGCAGGATTTGGGATAATTTTTTATAGTGTTTCTGATCATTATCATTCTTCTCAAAAAAGTCATGAAAACATCACTGAAGTGTTTTAGAAGTTCCCGCTGTGCTTCTAAATGTCACTTTCTATATTTAGTTGCTCTGTCAGATGTGGGTCACATGGGCATATGTTAATGAGGAATCCAATGTTTCATTTGTATATACCTGAAATCTATGTTCAATGCACAGTGAAAGCAAAATTCTGCTCCTGATCACATTTCACAGTTGTGTCTAAAAACAGCAGTCATAACTGTTACACAGTAAGGATATTTTGTGTTTCCTGGGAAATTTTTGCATTTAGAATCAATTTCATAGCAAAACAACATCTGAACAACATTCTGTCTTTCCCCCATCTCCACCTTTGCTGTCCACCTCCATTACAAGGTCTCCTTAGCAAATTCTTCCACTGACTGAAACTGTAGCTGACTCAGCTGAGCCTTTGAACTCTCAGGGCACTGTGCTGCTCGAACACCAATTGGCAAACTGGCAGACATTAGGCAGCCTTCTTTCTACTGCAAACAGTTGTGCAAGTTAATATCAAGATATGTATCCTAATGCAGTTGAGTCATTTGAGCCTGATAGGCATGGCCGAGCTACACCACATTCTGTGGCTTAGTTACCTCTGCATCTATGTATGGTAACAGCAGCATGTGTAGATGTAAAAATAGTGTGTAGAAAAGCAACATGTCCTGGCACACAATTATTAGTTTTCACACAATTATTAGTTTTCACACAATTATTAGTTTTCACACACACAAAAAAACCCCAAACCAAACCAACTCCAGAAAACCCAGAATTTTGAGTGTTCATGTCTATGTCAGGAGCGCAATGACAATCAGTGGAACTGTTACCTACCTTTGGACTTACTAAAAAGAGGTTTCGAGGGAGAAGATATGGCTCAGACATTCCCTAACAATTCTTACTCTTGCGCCTGTGTGCATTACAATGTGTTACTCACTGAGGTTAAAGATCTGTAAGATGTTTTAGTTGATCTAACAACTCACCAGTGTGAAAATACATAATTGTACCCCTCCCTATCTGCCTTTCCCACCGTTACTCTTCCTCTGTTGCTGGCTTGTCATTTCTGTCACCTTTGCACTGGATCTGGTGTTTGTCAAAGCCTTCACACAGCCAGTTCAGGAGCAACATGGACATTATTTTTTTCCATTTTAGTTTTCCTGGATAAATTAATTGAATCAGTTCACAAGGAAAGAGCTAAAATATTTTTAATAATGAGCAGAATTCCATTTCAGTGCAACCTGCTCTGGTTCTTACGTTGTTGAGCTTTACCCTAAGAAGTCTGGTAAGACTAAATCTGTTTCTGTTTCTTACTAGCAACTGACCTATCAAGCTTCCTCACTCCCACTTTTGATCCATTCTTGGAACAGGGACTGTTTCTCAGTGGATGTTGAGGCTGGCACACTAGTGCCTGGAAGCATTCATCTACTGTAAATTTCTTCAGTGAGTGTAGGAAGTTTACCTTTATACTTGCAGTCAACAACAAAATGAAATCAACATTCTGTATATTTTTGGTGTTGTTGTTTTTTGTTGTTTTTTTTTTTTTTTTTCCCCAAGGAGAATTACGTTTTGAGATCATTAAAAAGAAATCCATAACCCTCTGCCCCTTCCCTGGCAAACCTCTGTGTTCATCAAGTTTAATTTTTGAAAGTGATACTATTTCCAGATACTCTGATTCTCTCCATTACAACTTTGAAAGGATTATTCAAATATTTTATAGTCCTAACTGCACAGAGCACTTTAATCCTATTGTTTGCAGACTGTCATTCTCCTGCCTTCCTTCTGCGTGCAGTCTCCCATTAGACGCTACAGGCACATCCTGGTAATCTCCAAATCCAGCAAAGTGCTATCTGGCAATCAATGCCTGCCTGCCCCTTCTATTTGCATTCCATTCCTTGCATATTTTAAAATAAAAGATCCAGACTCACAATCTTCTCTCTAGCACAGTATAAGCTATGACTTAAAAACACATATAGAATTGGTGTCTGTCCTTCTTAGTCCTGAGCTTGTCAATGCCATCTCCTTTACCTGACTTCTGATAGCTCCGACGGATTCACCTCTTTGCTTTCAGACAGGAGTGCTGCCCTGAATTGTTAAATGAGTAAAACAAGATTCCAGTCTCTTAAGTAAAAGGGGGAATGATACATCTCCAAGTAACAGGGACCAAGTGGCAGCTCCTGAAGCTCTGTGTCAGATGCTAAGGTGAAAGTGCCATTAATTTGCAGGAGCAGTAAGTCTCCATTCAGTACTTGTTCCCTGGCTTTTTGAAGAAAGGCATAGTCAGGTTCCAAGCGCTGGTGTCTGCAAGTTGAAAACCGTTTGGATCCATGTCTGATGGAGGTGCTGTAGCCTGTCTCTATGTGATCCTGTGGATGTGTGGCTGTGCCAGTGACTGCAGAACAGTCCTTTTGTAAAAATTCCACAAGAATCTCCAGGCAGCTTCTATTGCTCAAGGTGTTCTTTACTCCTGTGCAATTGCTGCATTTTGTTTGTAACGGGAGTCTAAGAGTTGTGTGAGTACATAACCATTTATGTTTATGCATTCTGTATGTAAATCACATCTATTTTAGTGTAGGAAGAAACTGCTGTAGTTTGCAAGAGTATTAAACACATGAGAAGTGATTCATGAAGAGATGGATGTGTAATCTTTTTCTGGGAAGATTAATTTTTTCTTTACAGAGAAAGTGCTATGGTCTGCTAATGATGCCAGTAGATCTTGCACAGATGGCAGAACACAGAACATCATCTTCTGCAGTAAAATTTGGTCCTTTTGGCTGCTACCAGTTCTGCCAAATGACTCTTTATATTGTCACCAGTGGTGCTGAACTGGTGCAGAAAATGTTTTGTCTGGGATTTCCATGAAGTGTTAAGGAAGGAGAGTTTCCAGAGAAATATTTGGCTTTTTGCAAACTTTATACTATAAAGAAAGAGGGAGGTGGTGCATGTAAGAGTCACATTGCTCCAGTCCTCATTAACTGCTGTGTAGCTCAAGAATCAGAAGTGCATATTTGCTGTTCAGAGTCATCCTTGGCTGTCACCATGGAACTGGTTTTCAAGCAGTAAGCTCCTTTCTCTGGGAGAAAGAGACATTTACTCTGTGGCACAACGTGGCTGCCATTTATCACACAATTGGGATTAACTGAAGCCTTTTTCACGCCATCATATCTTGCTGTATCATTATATATAATGTCAGCTCCTGGGGATTTTACCTATTCTGCTAGAGCAAATTAAGCAAATCAAATTAAAGAGATCATTCCTCATTCCCTAGCAGCCTTTGAAAATTGTGGGAATGGGCTAAAACGCTGCTGTAGACTTCACTTTTTATAGTTCCACTGTTCATCAGCTGCATTGCCTATTGTGCTCTGTCAAAAATCAGCTTATTTCTCTCTGTGCTTCTGAAAATAAGTGTTTGACGCCCAGTGTGTGGTTCCAGCTTTTTCACGTTATGTGAACTCTAATCTCTCCCATTCCTTGACTAATAAACCAGTCTGTTTTCCCAGTCCAACAGATTTGTTTCACAAGTACATTACCAAGTGAGAAGCATTTACAAGCAGCTTTGCTGGCAGGGGAAAAGGCTACCAGAGCAGATTTTACAAATATGGAGCTTATGCCGCCTGTATTGTTTGGAAATTTAAGGAGCCAACAGACTGGTTAGTTGACTTGTTACAAGGCCTTCTGATAGCCATCTGCCACACACACCTTGCATGGTAATTTACCAGTAGGGATGAAGTCTCCAAATAGATTTACAGCTGGCATATACTTTTTACAGGAATTCACAACACCTGCTTTCAGGTAAGCACCAGAAATGCTTTTTATTTTATTTCATGTTTTCTTACAAGGTGTGAATCAGTCAAACACCCATTGTGAAATGTGTGGTAAGTGTGACCTGGTTGATAGTATATAAGCACTGCAGATCCAAACAAGATTCTTGGTTTGCTTGGAATCGGTCAGTCCAAACAATGAGCCCCCTTCCTGATTCAAAGGAGCTTTTGTTTGTCGCAGTCTGTACATAGTTTTGTCTGTGTTAGGGAATTCAGGTTACTTGCACTCTTTTGCAGTTTCTTTTGCACCTCTCAGATTTTACCTGTTGTGATGGACCCATTTAAGTAGATAAGTTGCTGGTTGTTGTTTTTTCTCAAAGCAGCAGAGAGGAATGATTATGGCTACCATCCATAATAGGAGAAATGTTGTGAAGAGGCAGTGCTGCAGTCACTGGATACATCTCTGTCATTAGCCAGTCTGACATCCCCTGTGGTAGCCTGTACTGCCCAGGGCTTTTGATGGAAGAGACAAAACATGAAATTCCCTACTGAAATGCTTTCCTTTCATCTACAGATTGTTCTCCAGTGGTAACAGAATAGGCAAGTTCCCTCTGTTCATCATTTTTTCTTGCATATTAGTAAAGAATATGCATATTATCTCAAACATCCCTCAAACTTCAACAAGCCAGACAATTTAATTGAGTTTATGGTGGTTTTTTAATTATTATTTTAGAAGTACACTGCATTGGAGGAGGGGTGTTACTTTAAAAATTGATTTGTTCTTTCATTATTAGAATGGGACTTTCAAACCATGAATATGTGTTAAAGGATTAATGTTGAAAGACTTCTATGTCCATCAGGTTAAGCAGCTGTTACAGCTGTACCACTGAATATTCTGCCTGCAATCAATGTTAAGGGATTAATGTTTGTCCTTTACTTAGCATAATGTATTAGCATTATGTATGAGAAATACTGTA
Organism: Picus viridis; assembly: GCA_033816785.1. NCBI lineage: Eukaryota > Metazoa > Chordata > Aves > Piciformes > Picidae > Picus > Picus viridis. The sequence continues at coordinate 24,954,999 of CM066580.1, read as the reverse complement.
TCTCTTGCATTTAATATTTTCAGTATTTTAGGTTTTGATTAGATGTCTGCTGTGCTTGTTGGCACTGTTACATGGGTTACAAAAAGCTGGAAAGAGTTGTATAATGGTCTGTGTTTAAGTTATTCTATACCATGAGGGGCATTGCTTTATATGTTGTATAGAATATCATGCTGTCTTTCACAGGATTTCTGTTGGGAAAATTGGGTTACCTCAATAAAACCATAACCTAAAACTGTGCCATGTGAATCAAATTCTTTCAGAGTTGTGAAGATGGCAACATGAGAAGTTTCCAGGGATGTCTAACGCCTCATATTTGAGATATTTGGTGGTGTATTGGTGTCATGCAGAGCAGAGTGAGTTTGGGGGTGGGTCCTCATTTTTCCATTTAAATGAGAATTGCTAATAATGTTGTAATGCTGCCACACATTTTTCCTAGTTCGTTTGCTTGAAGGACAAGTCTGCCTATCAAATGATGTCTTAATTTTTCATTAAGAAAAGAAAAATTGGTTTATAGGAGGTAAGCATATGGCCCAGAATTTCATCCAGTCAGGAATCAGTCAATATATAGGATTGCAATTCTATTTCCTTTCCTTATTTCCTCTTTTTTCTTTTCAATCTAGGGAAACTCATCTTTATGTTCTCCTTTCTTCCCTAGCATTTTTGTATGATCACAGAGCTTTGAAGATGTCCCTGAGATTCTTTAATTTTTTGTTTTCTGGTAGGCTACAGGGCATGTTAGACTGGTGTGCTATTAATGGGCCTAATTGAGATAAAGTTTAATGGCTTTTCACACACTTCATCACTAGGCCAGTGGCACATTTCATTGTCATCTTTTGTCTGTGGTCATTGCGTTAGCTGGTCCTAATTATCATTGTTTCAAAGATAGGTAGAATAACTTTTTCTCTTGGATACCTGAGTCTTGCCCCAGCCCCCTCCCTCTTCTTTTCCCCTCTCATCATTATAAGAGAGTTCATAGTATCATAGTATCAGTCAAGGTTGGAAAGGACCACAAGGATCATCTAGTTCCAACCCCCTGCCATGGGTAGGGACACCCTACACTAGATCAGGCTGGCCAGAGCCTCATCCAGCCTGGTCTTAAACACCTCCAGGGACGGGGCCTCAACCACCTCCCTGGACAACCCATTCCAGGGCCTCACCACTCTCATGGTGAAGAACTTCCCTCTCATGTCCAGCCTGAATCTCCCCACCTCCAGCCTCATTCCATTGAGTTTAGTCCATCCTCCTTACCACCACCTGGAATAAAATGTTTCTATTTACAAACTGTTTTCACTCATCGAGTTCATGTCTAAACCAAATTGCATACAGCTCAAAATCTGTTAATCATCTTTGACTAATGCTGTTTAAAGTCTACTTTAGGCAATCACCAGAATGAGTATCATGACTGTATCTCATGGACATTTCTAGCCTCTTAAACCCCCTGATATCAAGGAAGGAATACTTCTTGATGGAAGGAAGAAAGAATTCTTCTTTCTAAAGCCATCAGTCATGTCTGTAATGGTCTTTAAGATGTGGAAGTAAAAAGCTTTCACAATTTATGCTCATGCTACTGGTTCTGATTATTTGAGTAATAGTACAGCTCTACAAGTTTAGAGAGGATAATGTCTCCTAATGGGTAAATTTACTTTTTTAAATCTGCAACTGAATGCACCTTGTGCACTCAGCCCTGTTTTTCTTGCAGTTATTTTGTCTGCGTAGTAGAATGGTTGAATAAAAAATATGAGGTGTCTGTTTCACAGTAGCAGAATTAGTTTTCTGGGGAATACTGTAATATTTGAAGGTGCCTTGAGAGAGCCAGTGCTGGATTGATAAGAAGTGAAGGGGCTGGTGAGATGATACTTGTAGATGATTACTGCTGTGTATTCCTGAGTTAGCAGTCCTGCAGTATTTCCACTGTGGGCAGTAGTGAAGCTCTGTTTGTGATGCAGATCATTAAATAGATTAAGGGTAAAATTTGTCTCTGGCCCTATGCAGAAAAAAATAAATAAAAACAGTTCCATGACAGGTTATGTATCAACATTTAATTTAAACATTAGCGAAGACTTTCCTGTGTCATTATGGGGCATAATGATTATACCTTTGAGTAGTCCTGAAGGAATAAATAAAATTGTCACTGCACTGAGTATGAGTCAGCTGGGTCATTGTGCAGATGGTGACACAAACTTGTGTGTGTCTGTGTGTGGCTGCCACCTGTCAGGCTCTGCTGCCATCCAAGGAGACCTGGACAGGCTGAGAGCTGAGTGAAGGGGAACCTCATAAAGTCCAGTAAGGACAAGTGCAGAGACCTGCATCTGGGGAGGATTAACACCAGATACCAGTACAGACTAGGGGTGGTCCTGCTGGAAAGCAGCTCCATGGAGAAAGACCTTGGAAGGGTGGTGGGCAGCAAGTTCTGCATGGGACAGCAATGTGCCCCTGGGGCCAGGAGAGCCAATGGGATCCTGGGGTGCATCAAGAAAAGTGTAGCCAGCAGGGCTAGGTAAGTTCTCCTGGCCCTCTGCTCTGCCCTGGTGAGACCTCGCCTGCAATACTTTGCCCAGTTTTGGGCTTCCCAGTTCAAGAGAGACAGAGACCTGCTGGAGAGAGTCCAGTGGAGGCTATGTGTGCCTGGGTGACTTGAGCATCTCTGCTATGAAGAGAGACCTGGGGCTGTTTTGTCTGGAGCAGAGAAGGCTGAGAGGGGATCTGATCAATTTCTATAAATAGCTGAAGGGTGGGTGTCAAGGTGAAGGCGCCAGGCTCGTTGTGGTGGTGCCCTGTGATAGGACAAAGAACAATGGCTCCAAGATGGAACACAGGAGGCTCCATCTCAATAAGAGGAGACACTTCTGTACGGGGAGGTTGACAGAGCCTTGGAGCGGGCTACCCAGAGAGGTTGTGGAGTCTCCTCTGGAGCCTTTCAAAACCCACCTGGCTGTGTTCCTGTGTGACCTGCCCAAGGTGACCCCACTCTTGCAGGGAGATTGGACTGGGTGGCCTCAGGAGGTCTTTTCCAACCCTTAACGTTCAATGATTCTGTGATCTGATTCCTCCAGTCCTGGCTGACCGGTGAGGTCCCAGATGACTGGAAACTGGCCAATGTGCTCCCCATCCACAAGAAGGGCCAGATGGAGGAACCCGGAAACTATAGGCCAGTCAGCCTGACCTCAGTGCCAGGGAAAATGATGGAGCAGATTATCCTGGCAGCAATAACTGCACACCTGCAGGATGGCCAAGGGCACAGGTCCAGCCAGCATGGATTCAGGAAGGGCAGGTCCTGTCTCTCCAACCTGATCTCCTTCTATGATCAGGTGACCCGCCTGGTGGATGTGGGGAGGCCTGTGGATGTAGTCTACCTGGACTTCAGCAAGGCCTTTGACACTGTCCCCCACAGCAAACTGCTGACTAAGCTGTCAGCTCGTGGCTTGGGCAGCAACACTCTGCGCTGGGTTAGGAACTGGCTGGAGGGCCGGGCCCAGAGAGTGGTGGTCAATGGTGCCACCTCCAGCTGGAGGCCAGTCACTAGCGGTGTCCCCAAGGGATCAGAGCTGGGCCCCATCCTGTTTAATATCTTCATTGATGATCTGGATGAGGGGATTGAGACAGTCACCAGCAAATTTGCAGATGACACCAAGTTGGAGCAGATGTTGGTCAGTTAGAGGGCTGAAGGGCTCTGCAGAGGGACCTCGACTGGCTGGACAGATGGGCGGAGTCCAATGGCATTCAACAAGTCCAAATGCCAGGTGCTGCACTTTGGCCACGACAACCCCATGCAGAGCTAGAGGCTGGGGCCGGAGTGGCTGGAGAGCGGCCAAACAGAGAGGGACCTGGGGGTGCTGATCGACAGCCGCCTGAACATGAGCCAGCAGTGTGCCCAGGTGGCCAAGAAGGCCAACGGCATCCTGGCCTGCATTAGGAATGGTGTGGCCAGCAGGAGCAGGGAGGTCATTGTGCCCCTGTACACTGCTTTGGTTAGGCTGCACCTTGAGTACTGTGTCCAGTTCTGGGCCCCTCAGTTTAAGAAGGACATCGAAACACTTGAACGTGTCCAGAGAAGGGCGACAAAGCTGGTGAGAGGCCTTGAGCACAAGCCCTATGAGGAGAGGCTGAGGGAACTGGGGCTGTTTAGCCTGGAGAAGAGGAGGCTCAGGGGTGACCTCATTGCTCTCTACAACTACCTGAAAGGTGGTTGTAGTCAGGAAGGGGTTGGCCTCTTCTCCCTAGCAACCAGCACCAGAACAAGGGGACACAGTCTCAAGCTGCGCCAGGGGAAGTTTAGGCTTGAGGTGAGGAGAAAGTTCTTCACCGAGAGAGTCATTCGCCATTGGAATGGGCTGCCCAGAGAGGTGGTGGAGTCGCCGTCCCTGGAGGTGTTCGAGGGGACTGAACATGGCACTCGGTGCCATGGTCTAGTCATGGGGTCTGTGGTGACAGGTTGGACTCGATGATCTTCAAGGTCTCTTCCAACCTTAGCAATACTGTGATACTGTGATACTGTAACAGCCACAGACCCTGTAGTACCTCAGAAAGGGTTAAAAGAAGGTGACGTACACAGTCAGGGAAAATGCTACTGTATTTCACCACCATCCAGGATTTTTGTGTGGTTCCTGTAGTTTACAATTTTAATTCAAGATATTATGACAAAAATTTTTTGGTCAAATTCTTAGAGAGGCCACACGTCCTTCCCCCTGTATATCCTGTCAGCACACTTCTTGTTGCTAGCTTGTGTATAAAGACTGCCTTTAAGCACCTCAGAAGCAAAGCAGCTTCCTCCAGCTTCCATCAGACTCAAGCATTGTTAGTTTATATTCTGTGCTTTTGTTTGCTAATACTTGTGCAAGTCCCACAGCTCTGCTGGCCTTTGATAGAGCCTCCTTCTGATGACAATGGTGGTGATAATGACAATTGTCACTTGGGTAGGGCTTTGTGGTCCTAGTATGTTAGTGGAGGCAAGGTACAGCTATCAGTATCTTTGTTGATCTTAAAAGTGAGTCTGAGTTCACTGTCTTATTTCCATTTCTGTGCTAAGAGTCTACCTAGACCTGGTAAATGATCTTGTGTGAGTTACTGAAAGATTAATTTAGGCAGTACAATGAAAACTAGAAGTGGATGTAGTCTTAGAGAGCAAACCTCCTAAACCAGGTGGTGCCACTTCTGACAGGTATTTGTAGCTCAGATTGGCACTGTGCTGTAGCTGTTTTGCTTTCCTTGCACACTTCTTGGTAACATCTGCAGGTGTTTCTGGACAGCGCTGCCAGGACACAACAGCTGGTTACAAGGATGTTAAGGGTAAAAGAGATAGGAAATTAGCTTTCCTGGAGTCAGATGTAACAGAACAGATGTGGGTATCTTCACAATATGACTATAAAAGTTCATTTTGCACTTCGGAGATTCCACAAATACAGGTTCAATTATAATTCACCACCTTGTTTTGTGAATAGAATAGAATAGAATAGAATAGACCAGGTTGGAAGAGACCTTCAAGATCTTCATGTCCAACCCATCGTCCAACAGCATCTAATCAACTAAACCATGGCATCAAGCACCCCATCAAGTCTCCTCCTAAATACCCCCAATGATGGCAACTCCACCACCTCTCTGGACAGTCCATTCCAATGGGCAATCACTCTCTCTGTGTAGAATTTCTTCCTAACTGTTGTGAAGAGGTTATTAAATTTATGAATATGAAATATGAATTATGAAAATATGAAATTTTATTATCAAATTATTAATAACCGATGAATCAACAACTTATATACATGTTCTAGTGCACGTTCGTGAAATACATTCCATAAATGGCTTAGTATTATGATCAGAACTTAATTAAACTATCTACAGACTGTCTCTGTGTTTTATATAACCAGGGGTGCAGTTCCGCCGCTTGACCACTGGATGGCGACTCGGCGGAACGCGGGCGGCTTTTGGCTAATATAAAACACGGTATTGCAATCTTTGTGCGCGTCAGCGATGACTCTGCCACACGCGGATACTTTGAACTGAGTGCTAGTGGGTGGAAAGCACGTGGAAGATATTCCGTAGCTGATGTTTGTAGCAAGGTGGGGGTCCGGCTGGCTGCTGCCGCTGGACTGGTTCCTGATCGCGTTCGGTCCGTGGGGGCGGCCCTGGGAGTCGGCTCGCACAGCAGGGCGAGGCGACGATTGCCGATAGGCGGGCTCAGAGGTTCCCGGTCGGACAATAGCTATGGCGTCAGCCTCGTGGCAAACGGCCTTAGGGAGGGTAGTGCGGCTTCTCGTTCCTGGGCTTAAAGGAACAGCGCGACGCTTGAGATAGTCCCTTCTCCCCGACAACTGGGCAGATCTTACCCTCGGGGCTGATCCAGTCCTCCGGTAGCACGATGGGCTCCCCTGGAGATATGACCGGCTAATAGCGACGCTGGCTTCTCGGGCTCAGCGAAGGTCCTCCTCTGGGCTGATCCTCACGATCAAAGTGCTTCTCACGATGCAGAGGCTTCAGTATGCGTGCATGTGTGACAGAAGCTAAAAACAAGCTCAAAGGCAGAGACGGTGGCTCGATAGCTGCTCTCCTGAGCAAGTCCAGAGGCAAAGTGAAGAGGAGGCAACTTGTTTACCAACAGGGGTAATATTTATAGATTCCTCGAGGCTGGGTTTGACCAATGGGCACTCTGATAGACAACTGGCTTCAGCCTATAGAAAGGATGAAGCTGGAATTATGCCCATACTTGGTAGTGGTCCTCCTCCTAAAGGAGGGGAGACCTATCCACATGCTGGGGGCCCAGATCTGGGATCTGGGCAGAATATGCCTTCACCACACTAACCTCCAGCCTAAACCTCCCCTGGTGCAGCTTGAGACTGTGTCCTCTTGTTCTGGTGCTGTCTGCCTGGAAGAAGAGACCAACCCCCACCTGGCTACAACCTCCCTTCAGGTAGTTGTAAAGAGCAGTAAGGTCTCCCCTGAGCCTCCTCTTCTCCAGGCTAAGCTACCCCAGCTCCCTCAGCCTCTCCTCATAGGGCTTGTATTCCAAACCCCTCACCAACTTTGTTGCCCTTCTCTGGACATGTGTCAGCAAGTCAACATCTTTCCTAAACTGAGGGCCCAGAACTGGACACAAGACTCACAGTGCAGTTTGTTTGCAGCTCCTGTGTATGTATTAAATCTGACTACAGTGACTATAGTGTTGTGTGCTTTCAAGGTGTGGCTTGAAACATGCCTTCAGAGCAGCGGGTACTGAGGCCTCAGTGTTTATCATTGCTTATCTTTTGCAGTGCCATCTGGTGTCAACAAAACAGTAAATTCCTTGCTTTCTGAGTATTCTATCTGAAAAAGTGAATTAAATATAACTAAATTCAACCTCATTTTTTTGTCTCTTAGACATGTAATGTGTTTTAAAAAAGGTGGACTTGGATTTTAAAACAGAATTATGGTAAAGTATTTGTGGTGAGTCCTGTTTTGTGTTACTCACTAGGAAGTAACCTCAGAAATACAGTTTATAGAAGTCAGAAGGCATTTTGTATTTCATTGGTAACTTCATTGGCAACTTCATTGGCCTGCAAATAACTTCATGGCACTACAGTAACAGACTTCAACTTCTGCCTTCCAGAAGTAACATTTTTGTACCTCAAAGACTATGAACAGATCTTAAGAGCTTCGATCTTTAATTAAAACTAGGGTGTTCATTTGGAGGTGGCACTTGGTGCCATGGTTTAGTAGTCATGAGGTCTTGGGTGACAGGTTGGACTTGATGATCTCTGAGGTCTTTTCCAACCTTATTGAGTCTATGATTCAATGATATGAATCTGTATTTGGGAGGAGTCGGCATGGCTTTACCAAGGGGAAGCCATGTTCAACCAGCCTTTGGTGAGGACATAACCAGGTGTGTAGATGATGGCAGTGCAGTGGGTGTGGTGTACCTTGATCTCGGGAAAGCACTTGGCACCATCTCCCACAGCATCCTCACAGCTAAGCTGAGGAAGTGTGGTCTGGATGATCAGTGGAGGTGACCTGGTTGAAGGGAAGAAGTCAGAGTACTATTCAATATATTAATCAGAGGCCTAGAGTAAGCTAGGCTTTGTGCTTTGAAATCTGTTTTCTAGGCTTACAAAAGCATGGATACCTTGAAAAGCAGGGAGGTGTAGTAAGACTCCCATTGGAATAAACACAGGGTCACAGTGAAGGTTTGGTAGAGAAAAGACAGAATTGCTGTTCTAGCTTCAGTCTCCTGGAAAGGTAACCCTTTTTTTTTTTTTTTTAAATCTAAGATTGTGGAAAGAAATAAAATACAGCAGACCCAGCTATCCAACTGTGATCACATAATTACACATTTCATGTAATAACGCTTTTTATTTTAGCTTTTATTGTTTCCTGCCAGCAGCTTGTTTCTTTTCACTGCGTTCTGTTTGCCAGCAGATGGTAGCAGAGGATTGAAAAGTAAATTGGGTTTACTTTGAACAAACAATTATCTAGTGAGGAACAATCACATATCACTGAAGGCATGTTTTCTGCCTCTCAGCAATAGAAGATAAATTTTTAAAGATGCTTTTTACTGATCAGACAACACAAGAAAAATGAAACGTGATTATTTTTCAAGGTTGTTTTTAAGCTCATCTATCAGCAGATGCATATGCTTCAGACTGAAATTCTTTCTAATCTAATACATCAAGGAACACTGACATCGTGTCATCAGCAGGCACAAGGAATGGGTCATAGTCTTTGGTGTTCTTTTCACTAGAATCTGTATTACAGGCAAGCTTATGGCACGTGGCAGTTTCCAGAGGATTTCCTGGCATGGAGGCCCATATTTACAAACACTTCAGGAGCCCAGATTCCTGCATGGAGTTCTCAGCATCCTTCCCCATTCTGCACGTATGCCCAGGAAGGAAGTCTGCAGTTGCCAGTGGGAGGCTCGGAATAGCCAGTGGGAGGATCGGAATAGCCAGTGGAAAACTTGGATTTGCCACTGGGGGGCTTGTAATTGCCAGTGGGAGGCCTGTGATAGCCAGTGGGAGACTTGGAATAGCCAGTGAGAAGCTTGAAATAGCCAGTGAGAAGCTTGGAATATCCAGTGGGAAACTTGGAATAGTCAGTGGGAAGCTTGGAATTGCCAGTGGGAAGCCTGCAGCAGCCAGTGGTTTTGTGTGGAGAGTCACCATGGTAGCTGAGAAGAAAAAAAATCAAGACATGTACATGAAATCCTGTTGCTTTCCAGAGCTTTGGAGCCTACCATCTACCACAGAAGAATTATCTTGACTGCCTGGACAGTCTTTGGCAAGAGACTTAAGACAGTACAGGTAACCAGTGCCTGAAGCTGTAGGTGACCTCCCGTGCCTAAGGCATTGCTGCAGGTCAGCTGAGCTGTATGACTCATGACCATTCCAGCTTGGTAGCAGTGCCATGCTGGTGTGTCTAACAGCCTTCTCAGTCACCCTAGTCTTTTTATGCTGCTTTCCCTCATCACATACTGCTGCTCTCCTCTTTCTGCTGTGCCTTTGTGGCACTTCCAGTGCTATGAGAAGGCACTAGCAATATTACAATAATGATGTAATTAGTTCATTCTTTCCCTTTCGTGTCCTTACAGCTGCCAGCTCAAAAGAGCAGATCTTGGAAGAAACCAGCACATCATGGTGGTGCTTACTGCCTTGTGCTTTGCAGCTGTTAAACAGATGTTGGATCTGCTGAGGAACCAGGTAAAACTAATTTCAAGAAAGTGAAGGATCTAGGTTCAGTTGGCCAGGTGTATGCACATTGACATATTCCACCTCCTTGGAGAATGCCCAAGCCACAGTTTTAATGAGTTAGACATGGGATGTCTCTGAGGAGCTGTGCATGTTAGCTGAGATAAATATTGTGGTGTATGGCTGTGGACAGTGTGCTGTAGAAAACTGAAATAACAACAAGGTGCAACTCAGGTGATAGTTCTATTATAAAAAATCTTTTGTGGGTTTGCTTCACAGGTAAAAGAATGTTAGCTTGTATGTCTTCCATATGTAGACTGTTCTCTTCAATTCATAAGAGAGCTGCCTTTTAATAATTTTCCTTACTAAGCATTTTCCAGTAGCCAGTATAGGGCCAGGATAATTGGTTCTAATCTGAATGTTAACACTGACATTACTGCACTTGACAGAAAATGAGGACTAATGACTAAAACATTGATAAATTGAATAAATTGGTATAAGTTTAAATTGCTTAGCTGCTATGTAGTGTTGTGAAATATTCATGTCAGTCTGAACTTGTACCATTATATTTGCCAATTGCTCTTTTTATTTACACAAAATATCATGCTATGGAAAGTCATCCTTATATCTGGTGAGACTTGTTGACATCTTTATTGATGATCTGGATGAGGGCATTGAGTCCATCATCAGTAAATTTGCAGATGACACCAAGCTGGGGGCAGGAGTTGATCTGCTAGAGGGCAGAGAGGCTTTGCAGAGGGACCTCGACAGGCTGGACAGATGGGCAGAGTCCAAGGGCATGAGATTGAACACATCCAAGTGCCGGGTTCTGCACATTGGCCACAACAACCCCAGGCAGTGCTACAGGCTGGGGTCAGAGTGGCTGGAGAGTGGCCAGGCAGAGAGGGACCTGGGGGTACTGGTCGATGGGAGGCTGAACATGAGCCTGCAGTGTGCCCAGGCAGCCAAGAAGGCCAATGGCATCCTGGCCTGCATCAGGAACAGTGTGGCCAGCAGGAGCAGGGAGGTCATTCTGCCCCTGGACACTGCACTGGTTAGGCCACACCTTGAGTACTGTGTCCAGTTCTGGGCCCCTCAGTTTAGGAAGGATGTTGTCTTGCTGGAGCGTGTCCAGAGAAGGGCAACAAAGCTGGTGAGGGTTTGGAACACAAGCCCTATGAGGAAAGGCTGAGGGAGCTGGGGTTGCTTAGCCTGGAGAAGAGGAGACTGAGGGGTGACCTTATTGCTCTCTACAACTACCTGAAGGGAGGTTGTAGCCAGACAGAGGTTGGTCTCTTCTCCCAGGCAGCCAGCACCAGAACAAGAGGACACAGTCTCAAGCTGCGCCAAGGCAGGTTTAGGCTGGATGTTAGGAAGAAGTTCTACACGGAGAGAGTGATTGCCCATTGGAATCGGCTACCCGTGGAGGTGGTGGAGTCACCTTCATTGGAGGTGTTCAGGAGAAGACTTGATGGGGTGCTTGGCTGTTGTTGGGTGGGTTGGATTGTTTGATGGGTTGGACGCGATGATCTTGAAGGTCTCTTCCAACCTGGTGTATTGTATTGTATTGTATTGTATCTAAGCAGGTGTAATTTGCAATACTGCAATTCTTACATATGATTTTTCAATCTTGCCACTTTGAACGTGGTTCTGTTTCAGAGCTACAGGAGACTTGTGTTTTGTTTACCTTAAATGGAGCCAACACAATAGTGTTGAAGGGAGAGGAGTGGGTACTTTGCAGTGAGTAGTGAGAGCTGATATATAATCTGTTAAAGAGGATTTGTTCATTAGTGTGAATGTTCATAAGAGGAAAAAAAGATCACATAAAAGTCTACCCACAAATAAGGAAACTTGTAATTTCTTAGTTGGTGACAAAGAAGATCCACAAATATACTTGGGAAGAAATTCTGATTTTATTGTGCAATATGTTTGCCATTACACGAGGTCATTACCTATACAGCTGCCAATGGTGCTGTCTTACTCGTGGAGCCCTCCATCAAAGAGATGAGACACTGCACATACATATATGTGACATATTTGAGAGGCCTGATCTAGAGGTGAGCTACCCAAAACAACAGTGGTTCATCTTGAAAATACACTTCAGCCTTGATCATTCCAAGTATGTAGGACAGTAATGTAAACTTAAGACAGTTATGATGAAACATCAGTTTCTTGGAGATAGGAACAATAATTTAGATAAATTATTTTGAATATTTTTACCAATGGTTATTTTTTAAAGTTACAGTGGAAAAAAATAAGAGAAATAGAATGAGAGGTAAGTAACTTATGAAGGGTAAAGAAACACAGTGGCCTCCAGGTGCTGGGTGGAGGCAAGATGCATTTGAATTTCAAAACCCCAATGACTTTATTCAGCACAAACAATCTGCATCTCTTTTGTGTAGGTAATATCTCAGCAAGCCTTGGAACAAATCCTCACACCCTACTGACTTTTAATACTTAGCAGAAAATGAGTTGCTGAATAAAAGATGCTACATGTTACAAGGGCTTTTCACTGAGAGTCAACATAAAAGCTGCAGTTAGTCCCTGGGCTGTCAGGAGTAGGTGAATCTCGTGTCCCACCTCATGGACCTGCATAAAGCTTTTCTAACACACACCTGGGGATCTCCCTTCATGTGAAACTTAATCCATTTATGTGGAGGACAGTTAAGAGACTAGTCTGCTGCTCATTAAGGAATGTATAAGGAAGCCTAGATTAAGGAACATGTTCTAAAAGAGTACCCGGGAGAGGAAGGAGGTAGGCAGGGGATTGAAGTGTGAGTACTAAAGCATTTTAACTGTTCAAGCATTGAGAAGTCTGAGGAGACTATAATAGCAAAGATTTAATTCTCTGTATGGTTTAGGGGCCAAGAGAGAGGATTTGTTTTAAAACAGTGAAGTGAAAATGAGTTTCTAAAGGGATAGAAAAGGTGCGAAAGGGAGGTTCTGAAAGCTGGTAAGGTTATTGGTTCCTGCCCTATCCCCTGCTTTAAGCAGTCATTAACTGAAAGCACCAGAAAGGCTCTCATATTTTTATAATGGCAGATCTCACCTGGGGTTCAGCTGTGCTCAACTGGCAGTGTGAGCAGAGCTCACCTAATGGAGAAAGTACTGGTATGGTCCCTAGAAAATTCCTTGAAGAAAAAGAGTTTTAGAAATCAGTACCTCACTGAAAATAGATTGCAAACATATATGACAAGTTAAGAGTCTCCATGGCAGGTTGGCAGCTTCGTGATGTTGAATTATTGCATGAAAGGGATGCATTCTTGCATTCCTGTAGTAACCTGCATACACTCCCTTTAAATATGTTTTATTACATCACATTCTTATTTTTGTAATCCTGAATGCCAGTATTGGAAGTCTCTTGTGATAATGTAAATGAAGCATGATCTGCAGAAGAACTAACTTTTTTACGACATAAAATTACTTTATCTGTTGTTTGTTGCTTTATTATTACTTTATCTATTGTTAAGGTATCCACAGTAGTAAATCTGGGTGTTAAAGGCTGCTTTTCAGCCATGGAATCCAGAACAGATACTTTTAGTTTAGGTAACACTGGTAGTATTTTTCTGGCTAGTGGGAAAAAAACCAACAAGAGCAACCACAAAACCATCAAAAGCAACAACAACAAAAAATAAACCTACCTCCAATAGAAAAAAAAACCCATGCTTTCTTTAAATTTAAATTTAGAAATTATATTAGTAGAAGGAGGCACAAACAATGCCATTTTGTCATCTCAAAAGTAAAATTCATACAGAGCTGTTGCTTAACTTTCCTTTACAAAACAAACCCCAAAGTTGCAGAGGCTGAACTCCATCTGCATGTTATGCAGTGTGTGTAAATGGGTACAGTCTGTCCAGGAAGCACTGGCATCTGTAGCATCTGCATGGTTGATATGGGCATGTAAAAAATGCTTTGGATCTGCATGGTCTCAGCCCTGTCAGTACAGACAAAGGCTGCTGTATTTCACATGTTATTTCATCCCCTGTGGTCTGTAGAGATAACCATGAACATGGGAAGAAGAATGTGCATAGAGAACCCAAAGAATCTGATGCCTACTGTAGAAGCAAATTCACATCTTCATTGCCTAGAAGGACTTAGAAGACCCAGTGTTGAACAGTAGAATTGGGTAGAGTCAAGTCAACAGCAGAACCCTTCAGCCCACAATGCCAAAGTATGCTGCAGGATTCTTATCTTTGCAGGGTCATCCTCAGAGCCATGTGACATGCCTTTTTCATGCCTTCCACCCCACCCCCCAACCTTTGAGAATAGTGAATGACTCCATTCTTTATATCTTTCTTCTTTTCCCTGGGTCTTCCTCTCGCAATAATTTGCTGTAAGTAACAAAGTTTGGTGCCAGGCAGCAACAGTAGCAGAACTTCCTAGGAATTGTTCATCTCAGTAGAGATTTACTTTTTATTTTCTTCCTGAAAAGAATTTCCTTTTAAATGAGAATTTACAGATCTGGTGTTGCAGTGAGTAGCAATTCTGAAAAGATGTCATAGTTCAGAGATATGATTTAATTGACTCATCTACAGGAAAAATAACTGTCAATTCCAGAATCTCCTGGAAAGCCATAGACATACAAAGCAGAGAGAAATAATATGGTTGCCATAGACACAATTTCAGATCACGATTTCTGTTTACTGCATTGATAACTCCTTTATTGAAACCCGGGTGGGGAACAACAAAAAAACCCAAACCTGTGGATGTTCTGAAAAGTCTGTTGTCCTTGCTATCATAATGAGACTACTTCAGAGCTCTTCAAACCACTAATTACCCTAAAGAGATTGTCCCACAGAGATCCAGTTAAATATTTACATATGCAAGAATATGTTCAAGATCATTATGTAAGTACGGCATGCACAGAAAGATTTCTTAGTCAAATTCAGTAAAAGCAGATGGACTTGCTATATGGATAGCATAAAGTTAGCAGGGAAGGTGTAATTTCTGTAGATGCACACCAAAATGTAAGATCCCTTGTTCTTCCTCATCAGGGAGCCAGTAAGCTAATTCATCTGAAGTCTGCTGCTTGCTTCTTTTGTGCACAGCTCCTAAAGGGTCAGTAGGACTTCATACATGTATGGATGTGGGATACAGAAACCTGGGGAAGCTTTTCTCATAGTCTGTGTGTTATCCTCCATGGAAAGTTCTCTATCCAATTACTGGAAGATGTAATCTGTTCACTCTGTTTGGACTAAGCCCTTGAAAATTTCATTTGTTGGAAATAGATGTCAGACACAGAGATGTTTAAAATATCAAAGTCTAGTATAAAGAGAAAAAAGCTGGCCATCTACTTTAAATCTTTGGTAACTGGAAGCTTGCAAGCATATTACTGCTTAAGAAAAACCTGACAGCCAACATGTAGGGATTTGAAGGTAACTCCATTAACTCAAAGAGGAGCAGTTCAGCTAATCTCTGACATTGCACCTAGACTGCTGACAAGTTCAGCTGCGCTTTCAGAGGAGAGACTAGTGGCAACCACAAAAGAGATAGTCACAGAGGGAAAGATGGTGTCTGAGGAAGAGTTATACAGGATTTTTTTATTAACATTAAGGCAATCTTTGCTACTCCTTGGGCAGCTTGCTCTCAAGACCATGTGGGAATTGTTATGGTCTGCTCTAATAAGCATCATACAGAATTGTGTTTTCTGTCTTTCCTTATGGAGTTTCAGCACAAAAAGCAAAATACAAGAATTTATTTTGTCCCAAATTTTAAGGTACTAGACAAGTATTAGAAGGCCTTGTAAGATACTTATTTTATACTCAAATACCATGTCATGAGCAGTGGTGGTGGCACCATTCACACACAAGAGGCTGCACCAGACATCCACAAAAATGCAGTTTCAACTTCTCAAGGCCAAGTTCAGTTTCCTGATGTATTTGCACTACACTTTCTCTGGTGGTGTGCTCCACAACAGCATTGGTCTGACACATGATAGGGTTTGACAGTGCTTGTGAACTGCTCTGTTAAAAGCCAGAAGTGGTTTCTAATTACACTAAGTTAATGTTCAGGAGGCTGAGACATTCATCTCAACTAGGTAATTAATTACTAGATTGCTCAAGACAGCAACAGAACAAGCAGATGGCCAGACAGACATTTTATGACCCAGTTACCAACGTCCAGTCTGTGCAGGACTGCAGGTCTTCTGCCTTTTGTTCTGACCTTTACACTATTGCTGTAGAATATAGGAGGTCAAAGCAGGAAACACTCAGAACACAGAAATGAAATATGGGTCCTTCAAAATAAGGAGATACAAATCAATTGGTTTCAGGTCCCTCTTTAAGCTGTGGTTACTTCCCCAGCTAAAATGCATAGTAGATGTATGATAGAAGCTGCTAAGATGATGAAAGGAAGATACTAAGTGTTTATGTGTTGAAGCCATCAGTCTGTGCCATGGCTTCAGTAGCAGGAGTCCATCGTGTGTGTTGATCAACTGTCCCAGTCTCCTGCTTGTCCTTTCTGTGTAACTTGAAAAAAGAATCTGCGTGGAGAAATGTCACTAGAAGAATGCTTTCTGTGGCAACAGGATTGGGTGCATCTTGAAGGGAACAAACAATAGTAGGCAGCTGCAGAACAGACAGAAGGAAGCTTTATCTCTTGTACTTTTCCACAAGTCTGTAACAGTCTTGTTTGCAAACACCCATGACATTTTTGCTCTTGTGAAAGTGTTCCTAGCTAATGAGAGGCATTTGTTGTTACTGGGCTTGTCTCCTAAGTAAACTAGATTATTCTGGTGGGACTCTTGCTTGGCTTATGTTTTAAGGAATGAGCTGGTAGGAACAGACAGGAGAAAGGAAGCTGAGAATTAGATGTTTCTTAGAGAAACAGTCAGGATACCATTTCTTCTGCAGGACCTAATTAAATAGGACATGTTTTGGGTTCTCCCCCAGCCTTGCTTGGTTTTGTTCCTTCATCACATTCTTCCTTTTAAAATGGCAGTTACAATTTTAGGGTTCTACATGTAGCTGATATGGAAACATTAACAAAATGGAGCCCCAGAATTTCAGGGAATGCAGGAAATGTCACATTAAAGATTGCATGGTGCTAATTCTACTGTATTTTCATTTTGTGTCAGATATTATTTTGGGTATGTTGATAAAGGTTATAAAATCATCAAATCTTTAATCTAAAATTGTGATTATCTAGGAGTAGAATAATAGGAAATTATTCTATCTCAGTGGAATTCCATGGATATGTGGACTGATAGTTAATTTTAAAAATGTGTCAGAGATCTGCTGCAATGTATAAGATTACACTTTTAGTATTTAGGATAATTAAAATATGTACACTCTGTGTGTCTTTTTCTACTCTTTATGGGGCAAAAATAAACCTTGATGTAGATACAGGTTATTACTCTCCTCCATTGCTTCTGTATAAACTTTTATCACAGATCACAGAAGGAACCTGTAAAGATCATCTAGGACCCCTGATAGGGCAGGGTCACCAAGGTTAAATCACCCAAGAACACCTCCAGGTGGGTGTCCAGAGCCTCCACAGCCAGTATTCTGCCAACCTCAAATACGATTTCTTCTTTCATTGTCTTCAACATGGCATTTAAATGTGGAGCTATGCTGGGATGTCCCTTTGCTTTTGAATTGGCTCTATTTTGTGGAACTGAATCAACTGTATTGGATGTTACCTGCTGATGCCTCCAGTAAGGGCATATTACATTGATTTTTCATTTTTCACATTCAAGCCAACTGAATACTTATAGTGCTGTGTGTGTTTCTGACAGCAAGGTTGTTTACAGGCATTCAGTCAAGATGTAACATATCTGGACAATTACAAACCTATAGTATAGGTTTATCAAACAGCAAACATGAAAATAGTAACTTGTGGAAGCTGACTGTCCAAGACGAAGGATTCAGGGCATGTGAAGAGCTTGGGAAAAGCATTCTGCAAGGGTGTGAAGTTTCTTCAGCTGAAGGCAAATATCTGCCAGGATGTTGTAGTGAAGAGCAAGGTATTCAAGTTTGTCAGGCTGCAGGTCAACATATTATCCTTCATGTTAGAAATGTTATAAAATCCCTAGAAGTGGTGAAATTCCAGTGGTTGAGGGCTTTGGAGGTAGGTGCAGCTGTAATTTAAAATGTAGTAATATGTTTTCACTGACTACAAAAAAAAAAAAAAAAAACTAATTGAGAATTCATCTTAATTGTGAGGGAGGGTAAAAGAGATAAATCTGAAAAGACAAGTGCAATGTGTAGACAATCCTAACATCAAATGTAATCCTGTCATCATTGGCTGTGTTCTGTTCTCTAGAGCACTGTCACAGAACCTTCTATCTGTATTTTCACCTCAGGAATTGCTGATTCAGATGTAGCTGGGTGTCTGAGCAGAGCTTCTTGGGGGGAGAAGTTTTTTGCCTACAGTGCAGAAATGTCCAGACTTGAAAGCTACCCTTGTGTCTAACACGATGAGTTTTAAATAGCCTGTTATGAATTGTGCTGCCCAGGTGCCATTCCCCTAGGGATCAGTATCCTGTGCAAAGTGGGAGATTATTTCTCTTGCAGAATTGTCTATCTGGCTTTCCAAAGTAATCTTACAAATCCTGAATTCTCTCTGCAGTCTTCTTTTTCTGATGCTGTGATCTATACAGGGAGTTGGGTATTATCGGTGCCAATATTGGATTGATTAGAGGTACAGCACTATTTGGGAGTGGGGTTGTGTCCTGGCTGAAGAAAAGTGCTGTAATCAAGCAGGCAGTCTGCAGACACTAAAGAAATGCTGCAAACAATCTTGTATTTGTGTCAGACTTTCTCTTTAGCCCTAGCTCTGTTCTTTTAAAACATGAATAACCTCCTTTCTTGTGCTTTTAAGTTCTTATCAAACTGTGGAGAGGTTTTGAATGGCTTAAAAGGCAGGTATTGCATAAAATCTCCTGTTTCACATGACTTCAATATTTAAGAAAATGTTTGGTGATGTATAAAGAGGTGCTTGGCTTGATCAGTAGTCCAGCAAAGGTTTTTTTTCCCTTCTTCGAGATATATTGGACACCAGTGAATTTCCTTGGAAGGCAATTGGCATTGCCTGTGAATCTATGGAAGTGATTTTCCTTTGTCTTTATCATAGAGTCTGGCCCATATTCTGAATTGCTAGCATGCTCTCTCTTTTGGAGATGCACTGTTTCTACCCAGTCTCTTTGTAGGAGTGCTGCAAAAGGAGTCTGATTTAAGCCTCATTCACTTTGGGCATCAGAGAGATGTCCCTGTCCTGGGGAAGCCAGGAGTCTCTGCTTGCCATATACCCTTGAACAGTGTCCAGGATTGAGTTGCAGCAGTATAGAGCATTACTCTTTCTGATAAAAGAGTGGTGCATTTCATTACTTAAATGGAATTTGAATAACACTGTTAAAATCAATAGTAGCTTCTTATCCATGTAAAGATAATTGATATTACTGAAGATCTTCAAATACAAGGAGCATTTGATTGTGTTTCTTTCCATTGTTCTGCTTAACACATTGGCACAGTAAAATTAAAGGCAGGGTGTAAAATGGCTAATGAGCAGTGGTTTGCACTTTTACACTTGGTGGTCTCTACTAGCACATTAGTTGTATGTGGAGATAAGAGCTGCTGCTTCACAGCAGGCAGTGTGGCAAGCACCAGTCCTGCCTGTGCTCTGTGGCCATTCATGTTCCCGCATTACTGTTTGTCTGTGTTTCTAACGCTAGTCAGGTGCCTGCGTTAGTCCCTCTGTGTCTGTCTGCTCTGAAACTTAGAGTCTGGGACTGGGGATGGAGAGTGTCTATTATATTTCAGATATACACACACCTTATTCCTGCCCTGGCCCAGGAGTGTACAGGTCACTGCATGAGTACGTCAGAAGCATGAAACAGAGCAACCCAGGAGACTGGTGTGAGCACCAGGTTTTCAGGCTGCCTTTTCCCTGCCATGGTAGGATGAGGAAGCAACTCTAGCTGGTGTGTGATGGGTGCCGCCCTTTTCCCACTCACGGCTTAAGTTCCTGTTGGGATATAATGAAGTGCAGAACAAGGATCTGCTTCGGAGCATTGCGAAGAGGAAGATTTTCTTACATATCCTATTTCTTTTAGTGTTCAAAGTGTTCTACAGATTTTTAGCTGTTAAGAATGTTAAAGAAAATCCCACATCTTTTGTTTTATTTTCTGATTTTTCACTTTGTTTATATTTGTGTGAACTGAACATCAAAGCTGGTGTTGTGTATTAGCCAGAGTAGAGGGTAAAGACCTTTGACATTTTCACAGTGGATCACCTACCATAAACAGCTGCCAAAGTTAATCCCTAGCAGCTTCCTGAAAGACTGCTATCTATTTTAATTTGTTGTGATCACTAAACTATCACTAAACTTCCTGGTTTGCTTTGCTCTTCATTTATCTCAATCAGCAGTTGCTAAACTGCAACAACCCCCACCATGATCAGGAGTCGAATCCTATCAATTTGCACTACAACTGCTCTGTATTTTGTATCACTTTTTATCTTTGAAAAATCACACAATCTTTAGACCAAGGTGATGAAAACGTTGTTGAAAGTTTTAATTATGTGTTACAGGTGGGAATGGAAGGGGAAAGCAAGCCTTTTCATACCATACACACTGAAATTTTGATCCAAAGATTTTCTATTTTTGTCTAGTACTAATAAATTTTACACAACCTTTCATCCCACTGCAGATGACAACATTTGTCACATGCACTCAGGCAGAGGTTATGGCTGATGAAGTGGTTTTATTGCTGTAGTGATGATAGCTGATCACTGTTCCCTTGCACATGTTCTGTCAGGTAAGTCACGCAGCTACTAGGTAGCCTGTGAAAATAGTGCCTTGTTCCACTTCAGCAGAAATGTTTTGAGCCAGCATGGCAGCAAGTAATTTATATCTAGAAGTTGATAGAACTTCCTGCAAAATGTATTTGCTTAAGCACACAGTATGTTAGTGAACATGTAAGTATAACAAGAAGAAGCTGAAAATAATTGTACACTGGATGCTGTGGAGGTCACTGGGCAGGTTAGCCCAGTGGAGATAGGGTGGGAACAGCACTTCATTCCCAAGTTCATCCAGTAGCCAGGTTGGACCTGTGTTTGCAGTAGGTGAACACTCACACAGGGCTTTCCACGCAGCTCAGCACACACAGAAACATTCAGCACTCAGACAGGCACAAACAGGATCAAAAGCCTCATCCCATGCTCCTCTCTGGCTGGCCAGGCTGAAAGTCAGTTAGTGGGCATATGAATATTTTCTATACATGCATACATACACAATGTGCATCTCTTCTGGTGCTGGCTTTAGCCGGGATAACTCTGGATCCCCAGGATCCCCAGCTGCTGGTACCCTCAGGATGCACAGCCCCACTCCAATGGCTAATATGGAGTCAACTGGTCACTGGGGAGAAATTCCTGTACAAGTGAACCAGCAAAAAGAGCTCCAGGCTGGCCAGGAGGAGTTTGAAGAAAGGA
Organism: Picus viridis; assembly: GCA_033816785.1. Classification (NCBI taxonomy): domain Eukaryota; kingdom Metazoa; phylum Chordata; class Aves; order Piciformes; family Picidae; genus Picus; species Picus viridis. Next base: position 24,933,926 of record CM066580.1, on the reverse strand, counting down.
TGACACGCTTGATGCCTGAGGCCGCACAAAGGCAGCACGAAACCTGTGGGCTAGAACTGGCAATGCAATATTGTACTTGCTGGGCTGCAGAGTACAGCATCCACAGGCAAGGTAAGTTGAGCACTAGAGCTCAAGATTCTAAAATAATGCTGCTTTTGTTGGAGGAGGAGAATTTGGCTGGGAAGCATAGCGTGCAACTTAGAAGTTTCAATTAAGCACATTCAAACAGGGACTGAGTCTAGCACCGTTACTTGACAACAGCTTTCACTGCAAACACGTGCCATGAGTATTGCAAAGTTGTTCAGGGAGAAAGCATGTTTGTAGCATGGAGCGTTGGGGCATTTAGAAGTAACCAGAAATCAGCCAGTCCTGTTGCAGGTCTTTTTTTAAGCTTGCATTGCAAATCCAGTGTAACCTATGCAGAACAGTTTGCTGGATGATGATGAGCTTTGCTATAAACAGGAAAAAACAGTGGTTCTGAGGGTTTTTGTAACATTTATTAGTAGGCAAACAGAAGTGGCAATTGCTTTTAATTGCCCAATAATTCTATTATTCAAAAGATGGAATTTACAGGAAGCAGCTGCAATTGTAACGGAACCAGCTCTCTGAATGTGTTCCTGATTTCTCCTGTATTTTCCAAATACAGTAGGAGCTGGATTCATCAAGCCCTGGGAATGCACACTTTGGTGCTCTCACTGAAAGAGGCCCTCGTGTATTTGATGGTTGTGAACTGTTTGTGGAAATCCCGGTCCTACAATTAAATCATCTTTCATTCTTTGTTCTCTCAACACACATGAATTTTAAGATTCATAACCTATTTCTGTTGGGTTTTTCTTCCTTTGTAGTTTTTTCACCCATCTCTATTTTCTTATTCAGGGTGTGAGGAAGCACAGCCCCACAATGAACATGCACTCTGAATTAATCAGCAGCTTGCTGTAAATACAAATAAATGACATGGAGATCAAACTGCAGAACAAAAATGGAGCACTAGCTGCTGTCACAACCATAATGCAAATGTTCCTGGTTTTAAGAGATGTTTTAGAAGGTACTGAACTTCCTGAACAATGTCTATTGTCAATGACACTGCTCTTCATGGGTCAAGGTCTCACCTCACAGCTGTCCCTGAGAGTCAACTGAACCTAAAGCAGACTTAGGGTTTCCTTTAAGCATCAGATCACATTTGACAGATTGTGAACAGCTATTTACTGACTTTACTGATGGATCATAGCTGACCCACCACAGCAGACCAGAACTGTCAGCAGAACATGAAGTCCCCTCAGTGCTTCTGAGGTTGGTTTGAGCCTGTCTTGGCCTGCTCAGCAGTGAGGAAACAAGGTGCCAGCTCATGTGCACCTTCTGAACTCCTTCCCCGTGTGCCAGTTTCTGTCCAGGTTTACTCAAGTGCAAATACTGCCTGTGTTATCGGGGTGGGTTTGTGAGAGCAGCTGGAGCTGTTGGCTGGTGATTAAAACAAGAGTTTACTTTCCTTACTACCCTGTATTTCAGGGGGTTTGGGGACAGTCCTGATTTGCTGGCCTTGTCTTGGTGAAAATCTCATTTGGTGCAGTCAATTCACAGCTGGTGACAGGCTATGGAAAACTGCAGTGTGGCCTGCTTAAACTCAAAAGATGGGAAAATGGATATTTTACTTACCTTATCTTCAGATGGTTATGTGTCTTCTTGAAAATAGCAGTGTTCATAACTTATAGAGTATAAAAGCTTGTGTAATAGGATTTTATAGAATGTGAGGAAGGTGAGGGTTAGCATCATGTGCCATGTTCTTTAACCAATGTGCCTATGTTCCATGTCGGTATTGAATAGGACTCTAGAGAGGTACATCTGCCTTTTGTTCTTCTGGACAGGCAGTTAGAAAACACTGTTGTAATTAAATTTCTCTTTTCATTTGAATGATGGAATTAAACAAATATTTTCCTTTGGAGAAAAGTAACAATTTGATGTTAATTACTTCTGTCTGTTTCTCAGCATTGTCAAAGAACCTATTGTAAAAGCTGCTTAGTATTTCCAGGGGAATGTTGTTTATTGCATAGCTTCCTTCCTTTGCTAGTTATTTCATTTGATGGTTAAATGATAATTGGAATGAAAGGCATAAAGAAGCACTTGTGTGTTGGGAGCCACTCCAAGGATTGAGAATCTGAAGCAGAACAATGATTTAACATTTTTTCCCTTTTGTTAAGCTTTTTCTTTTCATATGTGAATTACATGCAAGCAAGAGAGAATTATAGGGAGAAAAATAAAGGGAGAATGCTGAACTCATTTAGATCAAACTCACTGTGCCTAATAAGCAGACGCAAAATCTATAGTTGTCTAATCTTTACAGTTTGTTCTTAGCCTGCTTAGATGTTGTAGAATTCACAAAACCATTCTGGGAAAGGAAATTAGCCTAATAAAAATGAGAAAACACAAACCCAAAACTTCAGCATCATACCAAGAGATCTGTGGCTTCTAGCTACTGTGGAAGGGGCAATCAATAGGAAAGGCAGGAAAGGAAAGAAAGAGCATCTGCAGTAGAGATTTCCTGGAATGAAAAATGTGCCTAGATGGTTACTTGATTGAATTTTGCTACCCTAGGATGTATTAAAGGACAAATCAACTGTCAAGCATCCTTTCGAAATATGCAAGGTATTTGCATGTGAGAAATGCCTCTAAATGTATGTTCATTTTCAAATACCCAGTGTCAGGAGAGCTTGTGGGCTATGCAGAAGGCAGCAGAGCTTATTTCTTACTGCTGCTCATATACGTCTATGTGTAGGTGATTGTTTTAAAGGTGTGGCTCATTTATCTTGTCCCAGGTGCTGGGTTTTGAGTCAGGTGGGTTCAGGGCAGAATCTGACTCTTTTCTGAAAACAACCAACAACATTCAGCTTGAAGAATTTCCCTGGAGTACAGAATAGAACTGTAGAGGAGATACAGAGTAAATTGTATTTAGGAATGGGGCCCCTATGAGGAACCAGAGCAGTTCACCTCAAGGCTTTGGGCATCTTGGAACCCGTAGAGAGTTTCTGAGACAGGAGACATACCCAGCTGTGCCTCTGACTGTTTCGGAATGGAACATGAAATTGGCAGTGACAGTTAACCTGGCTGACTGTTCAGGTGAGCTGTGAATCAGGCAGTGTAACTAGGGCCTTTTCAGGTGCAAAGTGTGATTTTAATATTTTTTTTTTTTCTTGCATTTCTGTCGTAACTTGAGCTCATCCTCCCTGCTGAATACATGCTGGACTGTGAAACCAAACCAGCCATGTTGAAGGAATGTGACTACTGATTTTCCAATTTTACCATAAAACCAAAATCATTAATAGTGCTTTTCAAGTGGAGGGAAAAAAAAAAAGAAAAAACACAAACAAAAAAACACTTCCAGGTACTTGGGGGCTAAATATTGTATAGACAAAGTTAAAACATACAGGTATAATCCAAAGGAAGACATCCTTTCAAATATTGCACTCCATAACATATTTTAAGTGTGTTCTGTCTTAGTTGCAGTGCCTTGCAAATACTCCTGGAGGCAGACACTTTTCTTAGGTAGCTGGCTCCTGAGACTGTGTTTCAAGCACTGGAGAACTATTACCAGGGCTGCTGCTTTTTTAATTTCAAATTTCCCCTCATTCTCACGAATGCAAACTTCTGACACGTTTTATTCAAGGACAACATGATAAGAGGACCAAGATTACAAGGCAGCCCTTCAGTACAGAGCATATGTCAGTTTGTGATGGGATGTGCTTTGAAATGCTATCTTCGTAAAGCTTGTCCTGCTGCTTCTGTTAGCAGTCATACAACAGACCTGTGGTGGTTTTTTAACCTGATCTTACATGGTCTGATGTACAAAGAGCAGCCAACATTCATTCTTCATAAAGCTCTGCTTTATTAAAAGACAAAGCAAACCAATCCCTACTATTCTCCATTAAAAACATCCCAACAATAGTAACAACAACAACATCCCAAACAAACAACAACAACAAACCCAAAACAAACCAGAGGAAGGAGCAGCTCTCACTGGCCTGTTGTGTTTGGTGTGGTTAGCTGAAGGAGCGGTAGACTGCACCACTCCCCAGGCTTGTAACACCAGCTTAGGTTTTGTACAAATATTTATATAAAACCTGCCTATGCACAGGAAAAACGGCCAGCTCAGGTGATCTTCAGTGTCGTTGTCACAAACGCTGGGGCATCATCTTTCCAAATTGTCCTAGGAAATTACTCATTCCCAGAGGGTACGTAGGGAGTACAGTGCTGTTCAGAACGTGATGTTGAAAGGCAGAAGTATTCACAAAGCACAGGAACCCAGGATTTGGTATTCAGCTGTGTGTCTGGTAGGCTAGGATCCCATTTTTCTTTTTAATCATACTTTATTTCGATGGTATTTGCCAGACAATTTTTTTTTTTTGGTCACTATATCAGGTATTTAAAATACGTAACTTGTTTTCCTGTCCTCTGTTGTCCTAGTAATGTAACAAAATACTCAGCAGATGTGCATATGCACCTTAAGGTAAATAAGGTTACAGAGCCAGAAAGGTAAGAGCCAGGAACATAACCCTCAGTGCTTGGATTTCATTGCTCATGCAGTGAACTCGTGTAGCTTTCATTGCCTGCTTGTACTTTCCAGTCTCACTGTTCTTATTTCATTAGCAAAGGATTTTTTCCCCTCAAAGCTTTACTATACTCCTTGTGGGTTTTTACAAATTATTATATAGACTGCTGTACCTCTTACAAATAAATGGTGAAGTCTGAAAATGTGGTTTGCAGTTTCCTTTTAAGTCCTTCTCACAGTATGTCTGAGAGCTTTTTTGTCCTACAGCCAAATTTGGAAGAGCTGACTCACCCATTCTAAGGAACAAGAAATTTGAAAATGGATGAGCTGGGAACAGATTTCAATAGGTCAGACTAGTTGTACCCGGAACCATTACACAGGTAGCTGCATGGCCACCACTTCCTCATTTGGGAGCAAACAAAGACTTGGTCAGAACTTCTTTCTGAAGCAGGAACGAAGATTGGTATACAAAGTTGGAAATTAATTGGGTTTGTCCAGTATTGCTCAGAATATCTGTAATTGGTGTTTGGAACAGCAGTTTTTCTCCCCAGTAGATTAGAGGACTCTTGTGTTAGCTGTTACAGTTGAGCAGTTCTATCTCTTGATGGACACAACTCATACTGGAGCAAAAGCTAAGACACAACACTGAACACTGACTGTTTGGCCGTGGGGCCCCTCCATACCACCTGCAGGAGACCATCTCTGAACACACATGTCTATGCTGATCACTGCAGATCATTAAAGGTATTTTATAGATACATACAAAATCAGTCAGCAGTAAGGCATCACATGGCCACAACAGGAGGAAATCTTTGCCTTGGAAGGAATCATGTCTTTTAAAAAATAAATAGTTAAGAAATGGTTTACTTCAGAAGTAGGATAATGCAACATTGGACATTGCTTTGAGTCTAATCCCAAAGCAGAGCAGACACAAAGTGTAGGGTAGTTTGTCAGCACAGCTGAGGATGTGGAGACCTTGGGTCACCTTGTTTTATCTGTTTCTTGAAGCGTGCTGATGTGGTTGCACCTCTTGCTAACTAGGTTAATAAGAGTGCAGAATGGTTACAAGAATATAATCTTAGCTGCTTAATCAAAGGAGAAGGGAAGCTAGGGTACCCTTTCACAAGCTACCACCTGTATTGTTAAGGTGCTGCCAGATGCCAGCAGCAGAGGAGGAATTCTCAGTCTGTTTAGCACCTCTCTGTCTGCCCAGAGTGCAGGTGTGGTGCAGGCCATCTCTGGAAGAGAGAGTGGATAGGAAATGAACAGCTCCTTAAAGGGATGTTGTGGATGTGAAGATCCTGTGTGTGCAAACTGCTGCTGTTGGAGAAAGCTCACATGTTGTCAGTGAGTCAAATTTGGGTTCCTCCTGATACAGCCCTCTCCTGAGACAGAGCTGGCAACTCCATTGACAGTCTTAATTCATAACATTCAGTAGTCTGACTTCAGCTCTGGCTGCCTCTTGTGCATGGTTCTTGGGGTTCACAAGAACTGCATTTGTGCCCTCCTTTGTGTTAGGAGACTGGGAGAGAGTTTTTAGTGCAGGCTCTGTCTGAAACAGGTGATTAACAGCAGGAGAATGGACTGAAATGAAGAACAAGAAGAGCTCCTGATATCTGGTGGATTGGTCAGGCAAGAACTGGAATCTGGATTTAAACTCCATAGCTGAGGCTGCTTTGAGATAAAAGTCTTTCAGTCTTCCTTTAAGACAACTGGCCCTCCAAAATCTCACTGTCAAAGTCCTTCCCCTCCAGTACCAAGAGTCTGTGATAAATGTTTTAAGCAGATGGTTTCAGATTATTTTTGCAGTCTCATAAATGTTCCATATGTCACTTTCTCTAAAATTATAATCTATTATCTCACTCAAGTGGAATAATAATGCATTGAAAAACCTAAATTTGTCCCAGGTGCCCCAGCAGGTTGGTTCTTCATTATGTGTTAATGTTAATGGCAATTTTCCATGGAGCTTCTTCCAGTTCTAGTGAGCAGAGCTTCCAGAAATTACATTTTCTTTTTAGGCATAGACACTAAGAAAAAGATTAAAAAGAGAGGGGTTTTAATCAATATTTACTTTGTGTCTCTCTGTGTGTATGTCCATAAAGTAGCTGGGCACAGACATTATTTCAAGCAACAGTACAAAATATTTTGATTTATAGAATAGCACAAAACCAGTTTTTACACTAAGATCTAACTTAGTGGAATGCTTTTACTTTGGAAGTGCTGAGTCTTCAGTAATACACTATGGGTAAGGTAGTGACAATTACCAGCTGAGATACTAGTATTTTTACTCACATGTATATACACATTAGTAACTTAATACTATACAATATTAAGATTTAGAATGATGATTAAGTTCAGTTGGTGTTGAGGAATTTCACTGTCCCACTTTGCTATGCTGTGATTAAATTCTGCATTTCAGTTCTTGTTTCAAGCTTAAAATAAAGAAGAAAAAGGTGTGAAAAAAATACCTAAATAGAGTGAAAATTAGAATTGTCTTCAGTTTTGGAGCTGTGCTGTTCAGCACCATCCAGGCTGTAGATTTAAATGAGGCTGCATGAATATCTTCACTTTTTCCCTTCAATTTAAATGGGCAGATACAGTCTACTTCATAAATGCATAAAAGAATAAGAGTATGTTGTAATTGTTTTGAGAACATGGTAATTGGGATCAACCATTGGGCTGTATCTAAACTGTGACTTGAGTTCTTTATGGTGTCACATCTGGGTGTGTCTTTAGCTGCTTCTTAATTCCATCTTGTTTAAGATTGAGTGTGCCCGGTGGGAGGAGGCAGATGTTTGTTTTGTCCTGATCTGTATTGTTGTGTGACCAATATCACAGCAGGTCAAGGCATAATCTTGGGGAGTGTCTCAGTATGCCCTCTGCATTCTTTGGGATCACAGTGGTGTGTATCTGAATGTCGTTTTCATAGTGAAAAAGTATGCTCCAAAAATGTATTAGCAAAAAATATCTCAGTTTCATTATATTGTTAAAAGATGCTACACCTGTAGTAAACAATGGCACTACAGCAGATTTAGAGAATCACAGAACGGTCTGGGTCAGAAGAGACCTCCCAAGGTCATCCAGTCTGACCCCCCCCCCCACAGTCAGCATGGACATCCCCAACTAGATCAGGCTGCCCAGGGCCCTGTTGAGCCGCACCTTGAATACCTCCATGGATGTGGCCTCAACCACCTCCCTGGGCAACTTGTTCCAGTGTTCCACCACCCTCATAGTAAAGAACCTGTACCTAACATCCAATCTAAATCTTCTCCTCTCAGGTCTGAAGCCATTGCCCCTGATCCTGTCACTGCAGGCCTTTGTAAACTTATGATGCATATTAGAAGTGTTTTATTTTAAAATTACATCCAACCAGTTGCCTAAGCAAGGACCAAAAGGAGCAGTGGATTCAGGATTGTAATTCCAGGATTGTGCTAACTACTTTCCAAATACATGGAAACAAACACATTATTTTCCTGATTGCCCTCAGCCTGAACAGGCAAAGCAAATAGCAAATTTGAAACATGGATCTAAGAGACCTAGAGAGCAGTGTGGTGTGTGCAGCTGTGTTGATGAGAGACATTAAGCCAGTGCTTAGCATCCACAGGGAAGGCTCAGTAGTGGCTGTTTTTGTTCCTATCTTGGAAAGCTAAGTCATTGAACAGGCAAAGGTAAGGACACCACAGATGAACAGATAAAGAGTGTAATGATGTTACTTGACAGAAATTCCAGTTTTTGATGATGTTGTTGAAGCATGCTCTATTTTCCAGTACTAGATTTTTTACACATCTTTCAAGTTCAATGTCAGCCTCTGCCGTGAACCTTGTTTAGATTGCAATATTTATAAGCAGGCTTTGCTGCTTAAATGACCCACATGCAGGAAACTGATCACATGAAACATGTTAAAGATGATGGGAAGAAAAAGCACAATATATTATTCCCTGGTTGTGAACTTCTGCTAGTTCTTTTTAATGATAAATGCATATTTGAGTTGAATGTGCTTCAGCCTGTGATAAATATGTCATTATTTTCTCCATACGTGGCCACTTTGCCTTGAAAGTCAGGAGAGCAGTGTCATTTTCTCTAGCAAATTATTTTTGTCTTGTAAAACCTTTTTTTCACATGAGTGCAGTCCAGACTGGTGGTATAAAAGAAAATGGGCATTCAGTTTCTAGGTCTTAGCAGGTCAGTTTTCATACTGTCAGAATAAAGGAAGAAAGTCTCTTCATTACAAGGTAACAAATCCCTGAAAATTTTCAAATACTTACTCTGCTGAAACCCAGCATGAGTTACTGGGAAGACATCCATGACAAAATGATGGGGTCTTTTTTTTCCTGTTTGCAGTACAATTAGATGTGTGTGATAAAGGGACCAGAACATCTGTCTGATGAGGAAAGGCTGAGAGCCCTGCGGCTATTCAGCCTGGAGAAGAGCAGGCTGGGAACTCATCAATATCTGTAAATATCTTAGGGGTAGGGCTTAAGAAGAAGGTGCCAGTATGTTTTCAGTGGTGTCCTGTGGTAGGACAAAGGGCAATGGATACAAACTGGAACCCAAGAAGTTCCATCTCAATGTGGGGAGAAACTCCTTTGCTGTGAGGGTGATGGAGCCCTAGAGCAGGCTGTCAGACAGGCTGTGGAGTCTCCTTCTCTGGAGACTTTTAAGACCCACCTGGATGTGTTCCTGTGTCACCTGCCTTGGGTGACCCTACTCTGGCAGGGATGTTGGACTGGATGATCCCTGAGGTCCCTTCCACCCACTGCCATTCTATGGTTTTATCCTGTCAGGAAGCCAGTAGCCAATTTGTTCTTGAGATCTGAATGTTTTTATGTAATAATCGTCATTTGTGGCTTTTCACAGTCTGGTTGAAAATAATTCAACTGACATGTAGAGCACGTATTTACGCAAAAAAGCCCTGGCTCTGGTTCCTCTCCATGCAGTGGTGTTGTGTTTGTCAGTAGCCAAACCAAGAAGCAGTAAAACCAAAGAGAATGAACTATAAAATGTAGAAATTATCAGGATGAGCTGCTTGTGGTAGATCACGGGTCAAATGCATCACAGGAAGTGAGGCTACTTTTTAGTTCAAACTTCCAAGGATCTTGAGAGGATTTCTAGGGTAGAATCTGATTGTGGGGACTACTCCATGCAATCAGGTTTCTGAATTCCTGCTTTCGGAAGCTTTTATAGGAAAGATACTGGAAGATCTTGCAGTTTGTACCTCAGCTGGGCTGTTCAGGTGAACATGCTGGCACTGGCCCCAGCAGAGACAGGGGAGATTTCTAACACCTTCTCGCAGAAGCTGACTCTGTAGCCACCCACCCTGCTATGTAAACCTTGCTACACAAACCCCCTGCACTAAGGAAGGAGACTCTCTGCTATGAAAGAGGCTTTAGTGTGCCAGTGGTGGGTTTAGACCAGTTAATTGGAGAGATTTTTCAATTGCTTTCAATATTCTCGTTCACACTTGAATGATGAAGATATTTTATTTTCCAGCAAGCGTTGTGGACAGTCATGTTGAGTGTAGGTGAGCACTCTCTTGAGCTCTGGGGTAGACAAACTTGATTCCTTTGAGAACACGGTCTAAAATAGAATCAACAGGCTGAATTCTTTTCCATGAGGATTTGCTTGGAAGCAACAGCATTTTTATTTTCTCTACTTTCCAATATAGCATCTGGATACAGTTGCTAATGATTTTGTGTGTGTCAAAGATGATTTCTGTTTCAGGGTCTTTTTAGATTGTTTACCTTGCTTTTCCATAAGTGCATGATTATCCTTGGCTCATTTTCAGATTCACCATGTTAATCTTGCACAATCATTTATCATTTCCATGCTCTGATTTTCTAGACAGTTTTCCAGGCTGCTGTTTGATATTCTTTCCTGTGTATATACTTTTTAAGTGTCATGTAATGTGACAGAGGAGTAAGTGGTGGCAATCTGTATTGAAAGATTTATAGCACAATAGGAGATGATCTCTGCTAACCATGGAGGACCACACTTCAGATAATTGTGTTCACCAGGGGTGACAATATTGTCTATCTTGTAGTGTCTGGAGATATTAATAATTTTTAAAATGTTTCCATCAGAGTAGTATTCTCCTGCTGTTGATCTGACAGACCAGGTTGAAGACCTCCTGTACTCTTTGCCTTTAAAGTAAATTCAATAGGGAGGTGGTAGAAAAGATTCTGTAGTCTTCTATGAACAATTGAATGCAAGTAGACTGTATCCTCATAAAAATAGTCTTCAAAATTAAGAGGCAAGCCTCAAAACCTGGAAAATGTTTGGGTTTATATTTTCATAAATGAGTTGGGGAATGTATGGAAGGCATCCCTGATGGACTTGAAATCACATTGACATTTTCCAGCTAAAAATAACAAAATCTCAACCTCTGAATGGAGTTTGTTACACGGTGTAAATAAATGCATTTTTACACATCGCCAGATCATTCTGCACCCAATTCTCAGAGGTTTCTGAGACCATCTCTTTTCAGTGCTTGTGGGAGTGAAATGAAGTTCCAAATACAAAGAGCAGTCGCTAACAGGGGAGCGTGCTCTGCAGGCTCAGAGGACAATTGTCCTCTCTGCATCAAGGAGGAAATTCACCAGGGTACCCTGCGCAGATAGCAAGGCACAAGTTTTTCAGATCAGTTTAATGAGATGTGTTTGTCCCACCCCGTCTCAGAGTGCGTGTGTATCTACACATCACACAGAAGTGACTTTGGTTAGCAATGCAATTTCCGGGCGGCAAAACCACTGGTTAGTAGGTGATAAACTGAGAGTAGGAAATGCAGCATTGCTCAGCCACTGAAGCATCTCTTTTTAAATTAATCATTTAAGAGTCTCAAATGTAATGTACACTTCACTGCTAATTGCAACAGTGTGCTTTCCCTCCACTGCATTTATCTGCACACCAATAAGTTTATAAACCCAACATTTTTCAGGGAGTTACATCCTGGTTGGCATCCTCTGAAGAGCCTTCTCCATTGGACTCAAATACATCTGACAAATAGCTCACCATAATTTCAGGAGCCCTTTTTGCCTGCAGTTTCACTAGACACCAATTTAATATTTGCTGTTCTTTAGTTCTGTTATTTATTCTGCCAGTAAAATAAGTAATGTTACCTTTTCTTAACACCATTTCTAGTGCTGTCATTCTGTTGCTAAGGCATTGGTGCCAGTTTTCAGGGTCTGCTAGGTTAACTTAGCACCGGTTAAAACTCAGCAGTACTCTAGCTGACTTGTACTGTGTCCAGTGATCCTGAGGCTTGGAATATAATCAGCAAACAAAGTCTCATTTTATCAAATTGCAGCCCTTCATCACTATTCAGTTCTGAGGAAGGTAATCTATCTGAAAAGTTGACAGTAGTAGAGCAGTTAGTTAAAAAAGAAAAAGAAATTAAATCACCCTCCCTGTCACTCAGCAGAGATTTGTTCTTCAGTTTCATAATTTAGCAATACAGTCACTGTAAGCATAAAAACTACTTCTCCGCCAGCTTAAAAGATTGTATACAATGATGTTTCTTTCTGTGATCTCTGAAGTCAGTCCCCTACACCTTTCCTCTGCCATCTAAGGTAGAAGTCTGGAGATTCTCTTTTCCCCACTGTTCAGACACTCTGTTAGGTTTTTTTAACTCAGTGATTTCTATTTCCTTTCTTGCACAGTGCATTGATTCTGTATCATTTCTGAACCATTTCTATGGCACTCTATTAATTCTTTTTACCTAGTTTCTCTCTTAGAAGCCAGGTCTTTTTTAGAGTATGTTTTGCTTAACTCATATAGTAAAAAACAGAAGAAGTATGCTTAGATTCTTGCATTGCTATATTAGTGGAAGCCAGATCCACAGGATAGTTTGTGACTGGAAGGCAGAAATAGGAAATGCTCTGCTGGACACTAATCAAACACTTCTCTTTCTTATGTGTCTATTGAAATAAGGAGCAAAAGGCAACATATGACATTGTCTGGTGTGCAAAAGGTACAGTAGTTCCAGCCTCTGAAGTGAAGCCTCACAATGGATTGCCCTTAAAAGAGAAACCCTATACCTGCGGAAGAGAATATAGAGTTTCTGCCATCAGATAGGAATTTGTGACTCCTGCCAAGAATCCAGGTTATTTATATATATATATATATAAATAGATTGACAAGGGATGAAAACATCCAGAAGTCAGAATGATGTCACAACTCTAAAGCATGGAAAAATTCATATATTTTATATGCTTTTGATTAAAATGCAATCTAGATGACAATACAGTAAACTTGTTTCTGAGCATAGGAGAAAAATTGCAAGATACTTTCAATAAACACTTAAGTTCTTGAGGCATAGTGCAATATGCTGTACAAATAGAAGGCTTTTTTATACATCATGAAAGTGAACTTTAAGTATATAGTTTATAAACTCTCTATAAAGTTTATATCCACACTCACAAGCTGCATGATGTGCTAAGTGTAGCAAGTAGATCAGTGGTTAGTAGGCAGAAGTGAGCATTGATGTTTTATGCTTTTGCATAATTACCCTGTTGCATTAGTTAAATAAGACATTGTAGATGGTGAGTCGTAAAATAAGGTTTTTGTGTAACAAAATACCTTTAACAGTCTCCATGCTTTCTAAAGTGCAGCCTGTGAATCCTCAGAAAACTTCTTGCTGTGTCCAGGGGCAGAGGCTGGGTGATGCTTATGGTTCTGTCTGTCCTTGCTCTGCTGCTAGGGCCAGAGCTCTGTCTGTACAGTTGCCTTTTGGGTCACAACTGCTTTGCTTGAGATTATTTACTCATTCCTGGCCCCACATGTACTTCTCCCATATCTTGTAAAATTGTTGTTTATTTCTAAACGTTAACAGAGCAGCACACTGTGAGAGCTGACTGGTCCAAAAGGAATCAGGCCAGTAAAGGAAGAATCCTTGATTCAGAGGAAGAACAGAAAAGGCCAAAATTAAAAACAGATTTAGAAATTACTGAATAAACCAGAATTTGGAAGTCTGGAAGAGAGATGCCTATGAGGGATAGAGAGACAATTGTAATGTTAAGATTGGTGTAAAGTAGTCATTAGAGAATTATCCTCTAATCCAATAGAGGAGTCCACTACTGGCCCCACAAAAAGCAGGATAATGTCCTAGATTGATCTTGGTCTCCCACAGTCTGACTCTTCCAACACTTTGTTCATTATTTGCTCATTGTCATTCTGTTCATTTGTCTGTTTAAAAGCTACAATAACACCAACAAAAAGTATAAGAGCAAATAATCATGGAGCAGCATGGGTACAGTCAGGGTGTTGGTTTGAGGTTCTGCATAATACAATACAATGCACCAGGTTGGAAGAGACCTTCAAGATCATCGCGTCCAACACATCAACCAATCCAACCCACCTAAATAACTAAACCATGCAACCAAGCACCCCATCAAGTCTCCTCCTGAACACCTCCAATGAAGGTGACTCCACCACCTCCACGGGTAGCCGATTCCAATGGGCAATCACTCTCTCTGTATAGAACTTCTTCCTAACATCCAGCCTAAACCTGCCCTGGCACAGCCTGAGACTGTGTCCTCTTGTTCTGGTACTGGCTGCCTGGGAGAAGAGACCAACATCTGCCTGTCTACAACCTCCCTTCAGGTAGCTGTAGAAGCCATTTAGGTATTCCTTACAGAACTGAGAACAGATGATCTCTGAAGATACCTCAGTGTCAAGGCTATCCATTGGTTATTGCTCACTTCTAATGAGCCTTCACAGTTTATCTTAGGACTTGATCCATGATGTGCAAGTCCAGCACCTGTAGTTTCTTTGCAAACAAGAAAATATTTTGCTATCCATCTGTGACACATTCAGAGCATCAAGCTGTTGCTCTCATCATGCTTCCCCTTCAAGCAGTGGAATGTCTTCTGGCTGTGACTGTTACAAAGTCAACTCAGCATGCCAGGTAAGTGCTTGCAACTCAGTAGAACTGGAATGATTAATGGTTCATGGAAGGAAAATGCTTGTCTGATTTGATAATTCCAGCAGACTTATCTCTTATCCTTGCTACAGATTCTGAATGGTATTTCAGCTCTTCTCCTGGAATGGGACAGAGTTTATTCAAAATGTACCTGCAGACCCAGCACTCAGGTTCTCGTTATTGTGTTCATGGGAGATGTGGGTAGAGAGAGAAGACTGCCCACATGTGTCCCAACATCCTAAACAAGGTACTGTGTAAATCCTAGTGCTATGCTGGTGTTAGCCACAAAGAACCAAGGAAATAGTAAATCCACTTTGTGGTGTCCAAGCACAGAAGTAAATGTTTGAAGTATAAAAAGGTGACATGCAGTTAGAAGCATGATGCTTGGGGTTGCCTAGCAATAATTCATTATGACTGCTAATAGAGCGGTAGGTTTGCTGTGAAGAGCTTTTAAGGAAGTGAGGGTGGTAGGTACACCGGTACAGTGCAACGCAGGGAAATAAAGGGGGAAAAGAATCATCACAAGCAACAGGACTAAGCAGAGAAAGTCTGTTTCAGTGGGTGCTGTGAAGATAGTATAATCACAGTTTTAGCAAGGGAATCTGCCTCAGGGCAATTCCTGTTGGGTCTAATTGCATAGGAAAAACTGACCTGACCCTTAGAATTTAACCTGACTTACAATGGAAAGTAAAAATGCTTTGTCATTCTTATTAGCTTAAAGTAAATAATTTTGAATGATGTAATTTTTATCTGTGTTACCCATCTTAAGTGCCCAGTTTACACACATAAGGGAAATGAGTAATGTATGAACAATTGCTAGCTAAGTGTGTTTTGCACATTGCCTGAAGCTGGAATAAAGGCTGGATATACAGAGGATAAAATGTCTGTGCAGTCTTGCAAAGGTCCCATTCTATGATTTTGTCACAACTCTAGCAACTAAGTTTATTCCCTGGTTTGTGCAATGTGGAACACCTGCTGGTTTAAGCTGGTTTTGTTAAATATCTTCTGTGTTTCCTTCCTCAAGAGATACTGGTGAAGTGCATTTTAAACATCAGGTCTTACAAACATGAAATGGTAATTAAAGGTCACTGGTAACTAAATGGTGACCATGAAGTTAACTCATAGCAATGAGCCAGATGGGAGTCTGATCTTTGCTACTTTTGAATGTTTATTTGATTTGTTTTTATCACGTGTCCCAGACAGAGTCTGAGAAGAGGCCTCTGCTCTGAGAGCAGTCTGGAATCATACTGGAATTAGTCTGGAATCATACCATTCCAAAAGCAACAAAAAACAGTACACAAAGTTAAATGCTTGATGGTCAGTTAATTATCGCTTGTGCAGCCTAGGGGTGTTGTGGGGTTCGTTGGATATGGGGTTTTTTCATAGCCAGAGGCCACGACAGGACTTTCATTTAACATGCTAAAGTGCCTCAAGAGGTGAGGAAAGAATTTTGAATGGACTGTGGTAGCTCTTTTTTTGTTAATTTCTTCCAACCTTTATGTTTCATTTGCCTCTTTTGTTTCAGTGTGTGATCTACATAATACAAGTGTTTGTGTTTCATAATTTTTCAGAGTGTTTCAAGCCCTCTAATAATCTATGTTATAAACTATCAACAGTATGTTAAAATCTACCTCAAATATCTTTACATGTGAATATATAATATATATTGCATGTATTAAAGCTCATATATTTGCATAATGGACCATGTATGGAGTGCTATCATCTCCAGGAGTGCTGCAGTTCCAGGGTGGATGCAGACGGGCACTTGAAATCTTTATCAAGTCTTAAGAGTTTCCAAAAATGTAACTTGTCATCTTTGCATGTTATGAGCACAGTTAGGCAGTGCTGTTGTTTTAAACTGTGCTTTCAGAAAACCTCTGCTGAAGCTACCTCAGCATTATCTGGGATTCAGGCTGTCCACAGGAAAAGCTGGGTCCCATGGCTGTTCAGCTTAGCTTTAGTTCACACACTATCATGTAAATGTGGATCCACAGTCACATCTAGGTATTTGCATGCTCCCCTTCATCTGCACCTTAATGTCTCGATTGGATGATGTGAAATTGCTGCCTGTCTGTTTCCATTTGCAGGAAGGGAGTGGTAATAGTTTGTACTCTTTAAAATGGATGGTTCACTTGTTGTTCACAGGAGGAGAAAAGATTTCCAATCATTCTGCACCACTGGAGTTTGGCATGAGCTGCTGAGAAAAATGAGGATAAATTCCCTCAGGAAGAGGCAAATATGAGGGTGCTTTCCAATGTAAAGAGTTACCAGAACAGGGGGCTAAAATGCACAAAATGCCAGCTTAGAAGTGGTACAATAGAGTTTACCTTGATGTAAGTAACCATTATGAATGCATTAGTATTATTGACTTTTTTTTTTAACCCTTTACATGTTGAAGTCATTCAGTTATAGCTCTGTTAAGGTATGTGATTGTCTTCTCACTATGGGTTTCATTGTTTGTGATCATGTTAAGTAGTGCCATGAAATTATTTTGGGTTAGTTGTTGCCATAAATATAAAAATTTCAACTGCATGGCAGCACAACTTTTCCCCTCTTCCATGCTTCATGTGACCAAGGCTCTGAGTAAGTGAGTAGTTGGGGGGGGGGGGGGGAAGCACAGCACTCTATGTTAATGTTAGAGCAGACTTTAGTCTGGACTTTCTGGCTCTAGCTATGATTTTTTAACTGACTTGGGGAGAGCTGGATCTCTTTGGTATGGCCAAAGCCATTTGCTGCAGAAGAGGAAGAAGGGAGTGATAATGTTTATTCTTTTATTAGAGTGCTTACTGCTCTGCTCCTGATAGGACATTGTTATAAATGGTGTTGTATAATTCATCAGATCAGTCCAAGGATTAAGTCTGGATCACAATGGGCTGTGTTGATATGTGTACAGGAGAAGCATTTTAATTACTTGGAAATACAACTTGAAGCTTCAGACGTGCCATTTCCTTTGTCATTATGGGACAGCGGTTTTAAGTCACCCTACTGCTTCCTTTCCACTACTTGAAGTTGCACTTCTGCATCCTGATTTACAATGAAATATTTTGCATGCTGTCCTTATATGTGTTATGTTTGTGTTCAGGACGCCAACCACCTTAGCTAAATCTGATTTTGCTATTTCTGTCCAGTTTCCATTGTTCTGGTGAGTGTAGCGTTTGGTTTGTCTTGTGTGTCTATCTTCTACTACATGCTGTTGCTAAGAAACACTGCTATTGTAAGTGACCAAATAAAGGAACAGCTTCCTATTAAATTCACTGTCAAGAAGAGATGCCTGCATGATATCAGGATTTTTACTTCATGAAACACACTGATCAGCTTCCAATGTAAATGTTCTCAATATAACAGTAGATGAAGTCTGTGATGTTGAGTTCTTGGAAGAAGGATCCAGTTTAATGTGTTGGAATGATCCCTCCAGCTGAAAAGCCCATGATATTCTTCAGAAAGCTTTGAGCTGTCTGCCTGAATCGAAATTACACAACAGGAGATTGCTGTGAGTTACTGGAGCAAAAGAAAACAAACCAGGATGGTCCAACATGATCTGAACCTTGAAAAGGGTGGAGGCATTGACATTTTTAAAAGAAGAAAAATATTGTGGCTCATCTTAAATGTTTGGAGAAATTTAAAAAAAAAAACATAATTAAAAAAAAAGAAAGAAAGAAAGAAAAAATTAAGACTACATGTCAGACCAAAATATCACAAAAATAAATGAGCTCATTGTGAAAAAAATGGGAAATACATTTTACCAGGTAAATTAACAAGTAAAAATAATGTTTAGCATGAAATTAATTTCTAATTTAAAAACTTGTACCCTGGAATGTCTTCTACATAAGGGAGAGAGCCTAGTTCCTCAGGATGTTCAAATAGTGTCTGGTGTGAATGGTGGCAATGCTTCTAGAGCCAGAACTTGTCAGTGACTTCTCCCAAGAGCCTGACGACAGAATTCCACAGTATTTTCCAAGGCACTGATAA
The DNA here is from genome assembly GCA_033816785.1 of Picus viridis. NCBI lineage: Eukaryota > Metazoa > Chordata > Aves > Piciformes > Picidae > Picus > Picus viridis. Next base: position 24,915,501 of record CM066580.1, on the reverse strand, counting down.
TCAATTACAGCAGCCACGTATTAATGACATTTTGTAGTATTGCTATCAAGTATTTCTGAAAGCTTTTTTGCTTTAATTTCAAACTGACTTGGAGTGAGCCTGAACTGTCTGCAGTGAAACGCAATGGAGTATGTACAGATGAAACTAATTAAACACTGCCTGATGCCCTTCATTTGGAAGCCCTGAATTTTTTTTAGCTTGCTGTTTCAACTTTGATTGTTAAAATACTTATGGTAGTTCTCACCCCCTTACCAAGGAGTGTTGGTCCTCTTTACTAATTAGGTGTCAGGATGTCAGTGATTAATTTAAAAACATGAATAAATTACAAATAAAAGCCATACATATGTACAGAGCCTTTTAACTCATTAAAATGCTGTGCACTAGTGATAACCATTTCTGACCTTTGATTTGGAGCTTCATTTGCCTGGAATTTCACTGACTGATTAAGTAGGTGATAATAGTCAAGTTAGGATCACAGCTGTAAAACTTGTTTATCACAAGGCCAAAGACAATCTTTGTCTGTCATTACTGAAGAGAGTTCCACAGGTTTAGTCTGCAGTCCTGTACCTGCTCATCATCCAGAATTTACATAATTGGGGAAAAGATGATTAAAACTGTAGTCCTAAATAGTGATTAAGACTTAATCCTGACAAAATCAAACTAGTAAAAGTGAAATAGAGATATGTCTGGGAGAATCATGCATTCTTGCTAGACTGTGCTTTACCTATTTTATTTTTTTCCCCTATGAAGGAGGCCAGAGACATCAAAAGAAGTGCAATGTGAGATGGACAGAGTGCAATGGTAATCAGTCTTGGTATTCCCTAAAGAGAAGGGAAAGCAACCTAGGAAAGAAGCTGTCAGCAGTGCAGGGTTTGTGATCTGCAGCCAGGTGCAGTGCCAGTGGCTGAGGCCTATGCAGTGTGGTGATCGATAGCTGTGGGTCTCAGAGTGCCATCAGAAACGTGGGTTCCTTTGCTGCTTTTGCTGGGCAGTGCCAGTATTGTCTGCTTAGCAGTTCTGCAGCATTAGGGAGTGCAGCTCTCGTGGCATTTTCATGATTTATTTTTTTCTGAGCATTTTTCTCTGAACTGGTGACTCTTGTTTCTGCTTTGGCCCATCTATTCTTTACCAGAGCCATTATGATGAGATTTAAAAAATTGAGGGATTTAAAAAAAAAAGGGGGACAGGGGGCTAACCAACTACAAAACCACCCCAATGCAGGAACTAAACCATAATGCCTCCAAACAATATGCACTCTGTCCATACCCCAGCTGCTCACTAGAATTGAGTTTTGTGTGTTTTAGTTTCCTTGTTTCTACCCAAATAGCAGCTTCCTTGAGCAGATGCAGGATCTGTGCCTTATGGCTGCTTTGCTATCTGGACTGCCTAAGCACTACAGGACCTGGGAACCCAGCCTAGAGCTTCCAAGCTTCCAGCTCTGCAGCAGAGTGGTGAATTCAGCCTATAGTTTCAAGGTCTACAATGTCTGATGCCAAGAGAGAAATAAACGTGGCAATGACTCCAGGCTCTTGGCCTCCTTGTTCTAGAGCTGGGAACCTGGGGAACCACAACTAGTTCAAGGAAGCACAACACAGGAGCATCTCATGGATATAGCTATGGAATACCTGTCAGCCCTGCCAAGACTGACCTGGGTGTGCATTGCTAGTGAAAACCTTGGGTTTTTATCTCTTCTGAATTCACTTCCACTCCAGATACCTAATAGCTTCTGTAGATCTGTCCTTCGGTGGTTTACATTTAGTCTCATGTCATGGGTACTGCATTACAAACTGGCTGTATGAGTCCAGGTCCCTGTATTACCTTGACCAGTCCTGTAGCTGGTGGGTGTGACAGCTCTCCTGCACCCTTGCAAGCCAAAAATGGGGCACTGGGGAGGTAGAGGAGGCTATGTGCACTCTGATACAAGTTGTTAGGAGAGATGCTTTTCTTCTGATTCATCTCCTTAAGATATAATCTGTTAGAGTCCTGCTTCTTTTTGTTGAAACCTGGAGTTCTTGGCATCACAAAAGCCTTCCCAGTTATCAGAAACAGGATTTTTCCAGAACATCTGGTCATTCAGATGAGCTTTATAGAGAAATTAAATAAGTAATAGAAAGAAATGGAAATACATTTTCACTATAGATCTGTCTGCAACTTTAAAGTCCAAAATGAATGGATTTAATTAGTTTGGGACACTCTGGTTTTCCTGTAACTCAAATATGTCAACTTTACAACATGCAGGCCCATAGGCCATCATTTGAAATGAGTCATCTGTATTTCATGGTGTTTAAACTGGGTATACATTTTGAGTTTTGTGATACTCTGTAAAATCTGACAGATTATGACTGGGGACTTTATTTTCATACCTGTAAATAAACAAAGAATTGTTTTACACCATTCCAATAAGTCTGTTTTACGATCAGTCACGAGAAGGCTCAGAACCATTTTTAGACCAGGCTGTGGCTCTGCATTATTATGCTTTTAGTTAAGCTAATAGGAATTCAATAGAGCCCTGTCTGAAAGGATATATCCTACCAGTGGTGTAGGTGCAATAAGGATCAGCTTGCTAGGCTGTAATTACTTCAGTGCTCATCTGCTGAAAGTATTTATTTTATTTTCATGGTGAACTGTGTATAACCGATGCAGTATGCACCCACAAAGCTAGACCCCTTTCCCCTTTCAGACTCTACTGCAGCACAGAAGATGTGTCCAGCAACATGCAGCGTGGAAAGAGGCAAACAACGTAACTGGGAACTCTGAGTTCAGGTCACCCCAGCTTTGGATCATGTCACAAGCTCTTTCCCATTAAGAGGACCAGGATCTCTACAACTACCTGAAGGGAAGTTGTAGCCAGGCAGAGGTTGGCCTCTCCTCCCAGGCAGCCAGCACCAGAACTAGAGGACACAGTCTCAGGCTGTGCCAGGGCAGGTTTAGGCTGGATGTTAGGAAGAAGTTCTACACAGAAAGAGTGATTGCCCATTGGAATTGGCTACCCGTGGAGGTGGTGGAGTCACCTTCATTGGAGGTGTTCAGGAGAAGACTTGATGGGGTGCTTGGCTGCATGGTTTAGTTGTTGGGTGGGTTGGATTGGTTGATGGGTTGGATGCGATGATCTTGAAGGTCTCTTCCAACCTGGTGTATTGTATTGTATTTCTGTATTGATGTGAACCTGAAAATTCATGAAATAAATTAAGACATCAGCCAGTGGCCGATTATATCACACCCTACCAAACAATACTAAGAAGCCCTAAGCTTCCCATTCAGATATGGTACTGTGAGAATATTTGAGTTGCTTTATAAAAGGCTGTTCAGAAAAAGACAAGATAAATTGCTAGTTTTATATAGATGTATAGAGAAATTAAAGCAATAGATTCTAGGGTGCTGGGAAATTGTCCTTGGTCTTTGGCTTTTGTTCACATATATTCTTGGAGATCTTGTTTACAACAGAGATCTGCTTCCATTCCAGTCAAGGACAAACTGCTGTCAGAATAGTTTATCTGTTGTAAATGCCATCATATGTAGGGTGTCCCATTACCATAGTCTGTCCTCTAATGTACTGTGGTGGCAGGGAGGAGACATTTTTGCCAGTGCAAGTAGCAAAGTTCATTACCTACAGTAATGCTGGGGTCAGTGTGGGGTTCTGAGCTGGGTAAAAATATTGCAGCTCATAGCTGTTCATCACTGCTCACTCTGTTGTCTGCCCTGGAAATAAGTCCCCTCTCCCTCTCCTCCCACTCAGCTCTGCTGGTGTAGTAGCACCTGTGGCTGTTCCCTGGCTGAATCGTATGCAGCTAAACGTAGAGCAGTGGCAGTTCCACCGGTGAGAGCAGTGAGGGCTTGGGGTGGTGAGTAGGCTCAGCTGCGAGTGAGACTCTGCTTATCTACCACAGCCCAAACCATTGTTAGACAAGTAGCCTCCTAGCTGCTTGCTGCTAGCTATGGAGCCTAGCAATGTTCACGCTAGATAAGATTTTCTAGAGGCAGTAAAGAACCCCATTGCTAGTGCCTGTGTTGGCATTTTAAAGGAGCTGGAATGAACAGCTGAGAGCAAGTAATCCTGTGGTAATCTGAAACCTCTCGGATGGTATCGCTGTTCCCCGAGCTAAGTGTTGAGGTTCTGAAATGGATACTTCCATCATCTGTGTTAAGAAACATATTCATAACATATTCAACATGAGGAGCTTTTGCAGGGGCTTCCTATAGAAGAATTCAGTTCATCCCTTCCATTCTTTAGGGCATTTATCTGGTTCTTTCCTTGTTGCCAAAAAGTGTAAGTGCCAGACTGAAATGCTGAAACCAGAGAACATATAGGGAGGCAGACAGGCAGGCAAGGCAGGCATTAAAGGCAGGCAGGCAGGCAAGGCAGGCAGGCAAGGCAGGCAGGCAAGGCAGGAAGGCAGGCAGACAGGAAGGAAGGAAGGAAGGAAGGAAGGAAGGAAGGAAGGAAGGAAGGAAGGAAGGAAGGAAGGAAGGAAGGAAGGAAGGAAGGAAGGAAGGAAGGAAGGAAGGAAGGAAGGGCTGCCTGAGCACTGTGTAATTCTGCAGACAGCTCAACTAGCAGCTTTGCTAAGAGAAAGAGGAAATTAGATATCTTAAACCTGAAGAATCTGTGACATTCACGTAACAGTTTTGCTTTTGTATTTCTCATTTATTAGAAGGCAATTCCTAATTCTAATATATTTTGGCCTTGGAAACTATGATCTGTTCTGTTACCCTTAACAGAACAGAGATTCTGACACTTTCTTAATTATAGGAAGGTATCTGGTGAAGTGTTTGGCTTCCATTTGTCTCCATCTGAACTTAAGGTTTTCACTTGTGATTGTTGTAACACACTCTACCCCAGCTTCAGATTTAATGCCAAATGCTACATTAAACCAACGCTCATCTCTCAAATGGAATTCCTTTTAGAACCTGTTTTGTAGTGACGTGAAGTTGAGACAGAAGAGGTGAGAACTTCAACAGTGTTGCACAGGAGTGTAAATCATAGAATCATAGAACGGTTTTGGCTGGAAAAGGCCTTTAAGATCAAGTCCAAGCATTAACCCAGCACAGCCACTAAACCATGTCAGTAAGCAGCACATCTACACATCTTTTAAACTCCTGCAGGGAAGGTGACTCCACCACTGCCCTGGCCAGCCTGTTTCATTATTTAATCCATTGGTGAGGAAATTTTTCCTAATGTCCCATCTAAATCTGTGCTGGTGCAACTTGAGGCCTTCCCTCTTGTCCTATTCCATATTACTCCTGCCTTATTCCAGCCTCCTTTCAGGCAGTTGTAGAGAGCAATGAGGTGTGCCCTCGGCCTCCTTTTCTCCAGGCTAAACAACCCTGGTTCCCTCAGCCACTTATACAACTTTTTCTCTAGGTCCCTCACCAGCCTCATTACTCTTCTTAGGGCACACTCCAGCAACTCAGTGTCTTTCTGGTAGTGAGGGGCCCAGATCGAGATGCTGTCTTCAAAGCATTTTTGCCTTCAGTGCAACTAATGCTCATCAGCCACTAAATTTGTCTGTAAATATCATAGCTAATACCACAAGAGATGCCAGCTTGTTCATGGATTTGAAGTTAGGTAACAGAGTGACTTCCCAGTGCCTTACCACTCACCTGTTTGATGCTCTGAGGCAAAGTTAAGGACTGTAGAACAGAGGCATGAATTGTGCAGGTAGACTGAAACGTAGGTTTGCAAAGGCAAGGATGAGTCTTTGGAAGGAGTCAGTGCACATCACAGTCCAGAGCTGAGAACACAGTCTGCAACTCTGGAAATCCCTCTGTGGTGCTCCTAACAAAAGGGCTTTGTGATAACTGGAGAATAGAAAGTATTGTGGTTTAACATGAGTGAACAAGTACAATGTTTGATACATTTCTTGGTCATTCCCTAGCAAAAGAGAGGAAAAACAATTGATCTTTGTAGATTGATCTGTGAGAACTGCTGATATAGGACTTAATACTGCACTAATCTTACAACAGATGCAAGATGCTGTCCAAACGCTGCAGTTACTAACTACAGCAAATAGGAGTATTGCTTCTCTTGAAATTACCCTTTGTATGTGTTTCAGTGCAGGTGTTTATATCCCCTACCTCTATGTATTTACATGGAAGCAGACTATAAGCTATGTCAGACAAAAGTTTGTCTTTCTGATGTTGCAGGAGATGCACCAACCCCTTGATATCAGAGACTGGATGGCACTAAAGCTGCTTTTTTTCACAAAAGTCTTTAGGGCTGGATCTGAGCCACAGGTTCTTACATAACTCTTTCAGAGACAGTCAGACTTATAACTACTCAGTGGCTGTGCTTGTCCCTTTTTGATAAGGTAGGAATAACACTGTTTTTCTTGAAAGCTGGCTGTGGTTTCTGTTCTTAAGCTGGCAAGCTGAAGTTTCAGGAAATGCTATCCCAGGGTATTCTTTGTAATTCTGTTCAGTGCCATTTGTAGATATGCAAATTCTTTACAGAAACACATTTGTTTAGGTTTTTCCTTTTCTATTATTGGTTTGGTTGGTTTCTGTTTGTTACTTTTCCTGATTCCTCCTGGAATGTCATTAACAGCTTAGGTACCTTCTAGGCTTAGTAATATCTTGGTATTCTACCTGTAAGTCTTAGCCAAACTGAGAAAATTCAAGCAGCTTGAAATAGGTGTGAGAAGCTGGAGGCAGTGTTAGTCACACAAGTATTTTAAAACATAACTTAGGTTTGAACGAACATCTGGAATAATTACACTGAGAACAGGAAAGCAATCTGCTAACTTGGCTATGTCAAGGTCCCCTCCCCTTCTGTAAAACCTGGAAGTCTGTGGAATTCATTTATATATTCTGTGTGGGTTTTATTTGTTTCTTTGTTCATGTAAAATCTCAACTGTTTCCATTGCATGGGAGCAGAGTCTTAAGGCCATGCTCCCCATGGAGAAAATGGAAATGTATTTGTGTTTGGGCAGTTTATACCTGAATGTGTTCTAACATGGGATGTTAATGCTCTAATATGTATTCCTTTCTGTTCTTCATTAGGTTTCTATCCATTAAATCATTTATATTATAAAGTTTGTAGTAAGTATGCAATTTGTGCTGTGGCTGTAGTAACAGTTCTGATAGATCCTTAAATTTTGGAATGTCTTAATTCTGTGTCTCTGCTTATTGCAATTAGATCTTTCTGTAGCTAATGAAACATATGTGATTTGTTTGTTTATGCCTGAGGTCTGAATTTGTTGCTGAATAATGCAAAAACATATGCAAGGACAAGTATAGTAAATGCAATTAGGAATGTGTGCAGAGAGGATCTGTGAGCAAAGTCATTTGAAAGAAATGTTAAAGCACATTAATTTTAATACTTGTGTGACTGGAAATTCACTAGAGGCTGCTCAGGAATGACTAACGGAATTTTGGGGGGGGGGGGGTTAGGAATTCCTAAGGATTTTTACCATAAACTGAATTAAAAGCAACAGCCTGAATGACTCAGGTGTGGATAGGCTATTTGGCAAGGTAGGAATATGCGTTTGCCTGCCCTGTGCTCTGCTGGCAGATTCCCAGTGGACACTATACAGCTATCTAGAAAGCACAACGAATCGACATTCACATTTTGCTTTCAAGCATGTTAATATTTGAAACCAGGCCTACAGCATAAATATCTTGCTAAAAATCTGTTTTGGGAGATTTCAAGACAGCTTCTTGTTTAGGAAAAGGCTAATACAACTCTAACCAGGATTAACAACTTGGATTTCTTTCCCTGACACATTTAATCATTGCTGGTCCACACTTAATAGTAGTAATTTCCTTCTATAAGCCTGGTATTTTTCAAGCAATACAGTTAAGATGAAGGGAAATCCAGTTTGTTTAATGAAAAGGTCTCAAAACACTGCAGACTTCTGTTAGTGGATTAGATTTTCTCCCAGAAATAACTTCAGAGGAACTGCATCATGAGTGAATGTGGTCCAGTTCACTTCATAATTATGTTTTGAAGGAGTGTAGACGTAGGGAAGAATGGAGTCTCATATCCATCTTGTAAAAAAAAATCTGCCTTTGAAGTTCCATTGATTGAGAAATTGTTCTGAAGCATAGTGGGTGCAGAAGTTGCATTTCCTTCATCCACGGCACCTGCTTTTACAATACAATACAATACAATACAATACAATACAATACAATACAATACAATACAATACAATACACCAGGTTGGAAGAGGCCTTCAAGATCATCGCGTCCAACCCATCAACCAATCCAACCCACCCAACAACTAAACCATGCAGCCAAGTGACCTATCATGTCTTCTCCTGAACACCTCCAGTGAAGGTGACTCCACCACCTCCATGGGTAGCCGATTCCAATGGGTAATCACTCTCTCCGTGTAGAACTTCTTCCTAACATCCAGCCTAAACCTGCCCTGGCACAGCCATCTGTAGTGATGTGCAGTGTCAATGCAGTTTTGCTCATCAGCTTTGACAGACTAGGTGTGTATCTCTGTGCCTGCAAACAGTCTTGAACTCTGCTCTCCACATTGTGGAATTAATGCCACATACCTCGAAATTTGCCTGGAGCTCGTCCTTGTGATGTCTGGCTGAGCTGTCCCTCAGCCACTGTGTTTTAAGTGGCCATGCAGACATAGCTGCGGGCAGTATTTATCTGACACATGCACTGAGTGCCACACCAGCACAGAGAGGCTTGCAGCATCACTGGCTCCCTGCTTAATGTTTTACTGTGAGTTTCATTTTACTGGGGAGTCAGGGCTCCTCCACAGGAACCATATTGTTCAGCTAATCAGCTAGCAGAAATGAATGGAAGTCTCTGTGCCTGGTTATGGCTGCAGAGTGACTTTCCCACAAGAAGGAGTTCAGCTGTGTCCTGGAGTAGAGTGCAGCTCATGTTAATTTAGAAAGGCTCTCTCCTAAAGTGTCCTTAAGTCTCTGTTCTCTTGTAGAGCACGTTGTTATATATTTACACCCCCAAAAATATCAATACTTCTGGTTTTACACATGTATGCCTACCTTGTGTATTTGAAGAAGCTTCAGCTGATGTTTATTATTTCCAAACCCAACCTAATTTAAAAAAAAAAAAAAAAGAAAAAGAGATAAAACAACAGAACCAACCCACCAAGCTTACAAGATGATAGACAAAATTAGAAATACACAATACAGCTCTGACAGCTGGAAAGTGTGATTGAAAATGCTGCATGTTGCAAACTATGTATTTGTAGGCCAGAACTTTGATCAGATATTAGTGTTGTTTGTAAAGAAAAGGTCGGTGGCTTTTTAATGCCAGTTCTCCTAGAGGAAGAGAAGGTCACAGTTAAAATATTTTGTCTCATGATTGAATATATGAGTTCTTATTAAGGAGGAAGAGTACTTCCTTACAGTCTCTTTTCGTCATTCTTGGAAAATGTGGTACTTGCTGCTAAACTTCTTTGCTCAACAGATTAATTGTGTATTTATTTTCAACACAGCACGTAATCTGCAGTAGATGGAGAGAATGAGAAAATGTTTATGAGCTCCAAATGTCACACAGAGACAATAAAAAATGAAGCCCAGCTCATCAATAGCCTGATACCTTTCTTCCAGCACAAGTGACCTGGAGGAGAAGGGCTTTTCCTAATGGATAGCAAATAAACTTACTAGAAACTGAAAAATTACTACAATCAAATGGCTTTGAGAAACTTGCTTTGTAATTTGCATAATTGATATTTCTCTTACATAATCTTTGTTTCAGCCAACTCTCCTTAAATAAATAGAAGCAGCATGTGAAAATGTTCATTACTTTCAGGCAGCTTTCTACTGTTAGGATGTTTGCAGAATGAAATAAAATTAACTGTGATGGATGCTTTTGTGTATTACGATAAACTGCTGACAGTAAGTTATCTGATTCCCAGTGACATGCCTGTTCTGGTTTGTGTCACTAGTTCACTGATAAGAGATTATTTTCTTTGATAGTTTTATTGGCTTTGTCCCTTTAGTGTCATGTGCTGGGGACTACTGCAAAGGATTTGACTTCCTGCCTGCCTGTTTTTACTGTGGGTTCTTCTGATTGAGGGTTTGGGGTGTGTGTTTGTTTTTCTGAGGGAAGAATGGCAATCAAAAATAAAAGGCTGAGGATTTTTAAGGAAAACCACAGATCTGCACTTCACAGCAAACCATTCTCTCTAGATTGTTTCATTATTTGTGTATGAGATTACTCTGGTGGGGGTGTGTGTATGCATGTACTTATGTTTGTATTCTAATGTGGATTGTAAAGTGCAGTGTAGTAGTTGAAACCACACTGCCTAGGCAGAGAGTTACTCAGAGTAGGTATCCCCTAAACCATGAAGTTGTATCTGCCAGATAAGCCCAAGTGTCTGAGCCTTTCTCAGAAGAAATATGTTTACTGGTTTTGTTTTATAGCTGGGACTATTTTATATTGGGTTTTGGGGGTTGGTTTGTTTGTTTGTTTGTTTTTGGGTTTAATTTGGTTTTGTTTGTTTTTGTTTGTTTTGTTTTTATTTGAGGGGGCAAGCAAGCCTCTGATCACATGCCTTGTCTCCCTTTCTGCCTGATTTCCCTTCTCTTATGCCTTGCCTGAGGCTGTTCTACTTCAGGTGGGCCAGACGTTGAGGTTGCCTTTGAATTTCAGCAGCACCATGCATCAGATCACAGAGTCCTCATCTGCTGTGACATGGAAGACAGTTTCTTTCTATCCTGAATTAAGACAGCTTGTGTAGGCTTTGAGCTTTAATTATTTGAGTCACATTGAAGTAATTAGGAAGATGTAGTCTAAAGTTTCACATTCATATTGTGAGCAAACGTTCATAGAATCAGACTCTAATTTCACAAATGAGTGAGGCATAAGAGACAGGCAGAATTTCATAGGCCGAGGGAAGGTGGAAAAAAGGACAGGTTTTGAAGAAAACAAAGGATTTATAGAAACCATATGTAGGACTCCAGGTGATGCAGTGGGATCTGGGCAGCTGCCCTTTCTTTCTGTTCTAAAGTCATATGCAGCAATGACAGAAGCCATATGTGAGCAGCAAATAAACCCATCCTAACCCCTGTCTTCCCTGTTTCAAGTTTAATCTCTCTGGTTTAGCTGAAAGAAGATGGATGTTTTAGAGTGAAAATGCCACACAAGCAGCATGTCAGCATATTATACCATGAGGTGTCTTATGAAACTCAGATCACATAGAGGGCATTAATTCCTTAATGAGAAACTGAGTGAAAACAGTAACCCCAAAATCTCTAGTGTGATCATCTCAGTATTGATTATTGCATGTCCTAATCTCTTCCTGTCTTCTGATCTTTACTTCATACATTCTCTGGGTTTGGGGTTCTTTTAATGCATATATTTCTTTGTCTTTGATTCTTTTTATCATATTCCTGTCCTATTTTTAACATGCTTTTCCCCAATTGGTTTTGTTGTTGCTGATAGACATTTGGGTGTGCTGCTCAAAGCTTTCTCTGCCTGCCTCCTTTTCACATGTAAATCTCAAATTGTAAAGGAAAAAAGAAAAATTAACATTGGTTAAAAAAACTGTTATGAACAGCTTCAGTTCAGAAAGAGATAGACTTGTTAGGAGTTTCAATGCCATTTTCAAGACTAATTTCAGCATGAAGAAACTGGTCTTTGCTGTCTAACTTTTCCTGATTTGACTATTCTTTTAGGTAACAGTTGAGAAAGTCTGGAGGTTTGAAAGTCAGATTCTAAGAACCTTGTGTAAAGAGCCAAAATAGAAGAAGAAGAAGAAGAAAAAAGAATTATAAATTCCTCAAGGTTCTTAGAATGATGCCTTGCTATTTATTTAAAAGGGAGGGGCACAGAAGGAAGAACAGAACAAGTTCTTGTTCTCACATGAGTTGTCTGTAGTGCTCAGCTCCCTGTCTGAATGGTGGGTTTGGTCCCTCCATTTTTCAGGATCACCACAGTTGTTCTTCAGTTGCTGACCTTCTGTGCAAAACAATACTTTTTCCCCCCTCTATCTTCAGGTGCTGCTTTGGCTGACTTTCTGTCATGGTTTTTTTGTGTGTTTTTTCTTTTTTATTTTCCTGTTGGTATCATGCCAGTATCTTGCATCTTCATAAAATGTGGTGAGCAATATTTTCCAACAGACTGGGTGGTAATGTAGTGCAATTATATATCATACTTTAATACTTCTAGGCTATTACAATTATGTTAGCTACTCAAGACCATTATAGTTTTAAAAATAATGGTAAAAAAGGTAAGAGGTAAACAGTGTGAAAAGCATTGTTAGTAGTGCCATGAAATTTTAGGTGCATGAAGTGGAAGTAATTATACCATATTTTGGGGAAAAGAAAGTAAATCTTTGAAATAACTGTGGGTTCGTTTTTTTCTGAGAAATTGTGTTATGGAGTATTGGGTGCCATCAGGAGAAACCTGTCTTCTTAATTAGCATCAGATTGTGTATCTCTTGCCAGGACTAACAGTTTGTCAGTCGGTAAATAAATATTTCAGTGACTTCAGCATTTATATATTGTGTTGCTGTCATAATACTGGGAAATTATATTTTTCCTAGGCCAGTGCAAGCCTTAATGTTTAATCTGCCCCAAAGCTTAGGTGGGCCCTGACACACTACTGAAGATTTGTATTGTGACAGTGCATTAAGTAATGGCAATAATCTGACTAAATAGGATGCTTCATGTAATGTGCATTCCAAGCAGTTAGGATACTCAGTTGCTACGTAAAGCAAAGACAGATAGCAGTCAGAAGATCTCAAATAAAATGATAATGATGTGCTATATTAACAACTGGCAGGATTAACCAAGGCAAGGTAGACTAATCCTGCCCAAGTAAGTGCTCTACGAGCTGAACTATTTTCTTTTGTGTCCTTACAGCTTTTTGTATAACTGGTCTGAAGAGCAAGGAGAGATTTTGCTTGTTGGGTTTGTGGACGTACTTTACCCTCCTTAGGAGATAGAGCTGATCCAGCTTTTCACTGCAAAGTATTTTACAAATCAATCAATTGCAAACAAATTAAAATATATTCTCTTATTTGAATAAGTTTCTCAGGGTTTTTACTGAGATTTGCAACCCAGCTTTGAGGCCATACCACAAGACAAAGCACCAAATATTTGCAGTAGCTTAGGAATCTCTTGCACCTTTGCACTGCCGCTGTGCTCATGGTGTGCATTGGGCTGGAACCATTTCTGCAGCGTTGCACTCTGCACCCTGGCAGGGATTTGCTGTGTTTTCTTTTAGAACCTGATCTGGGTCACAGCAAGGCCTCACAGTGTAAACTAAAGAGGATATAACCCATAAAGAAGGCAAAAAATAGAAAGCAAATAATTAAATCAGGGTTGTCACTAATCCCTCTCTACTGGGGAACTGTTTCCTTACCTAAGGGCATAATTCTACCACAGCCCGAGGTGACCTTTCACACTTCTGCAGTGTTGTGCACATCATGTCAGGCATCAGTTGCCCCAGGAGGTGTCAGTAGTTTTCAGAACACTCTCTCCCAACTTCAGGGAAATAACCTTCTGGATTTGTTGGAAGTCTGTCTCAGTACCTGAGCTTACTTATCTAACACACGTTGGAAAACGCTACACAGGTGACCAGTACTGCTGGAAGGTATTTTGTCAAAAGACTAAGTAAATCTGATAATAAAGAGAAAAGGAAAATGTCCAAGGAGCTGTAAAAGATTATTTTCCTTTAACACTCAAAGGGTTTTATTCTAATACAGACAACATTTTTTTCCCCCAAAGCCAAAGTGCCTCATTTCAGTGGAGTATTTGTCTGCACTGCCTATATCCTCCTTTCTCCCCATGAAATTTCCAGAGGTATGCATATTCTTATTAAATGTGTGATCAGACCCTACAATTTATTTCAGATAATGGAAAAAGTAGGTGGAAATTGGATTTCTGTATTTTGCAAAACACACAGAAAATAAATTATCCTCTAACGTATTCTGATCTTTGAGCATTAACCTTTATATTATTTACAGTTGAGGAAAGTTTAAAAAAAAAAAAATTATCTCATTTAGTGAATGCAGTTGTGTTTGAAAAGTTTATTGTCAGTTGTCTTGCTGCTTGCTTGGGCAGCTCACGTCCTCTTCACTTTGTGTCTATAAAAGCTTCAAAACCACAACTTTGATTTTCTCAAAGGATTTCAGAAGTCTTTTAGAAAAGTTTACATTTTCTTTTGAAAATAATAATTAGGGAGTTCGATTAAACCCTCCAACCTTTGAACATGCTCGACTCTGCCTTATTCCCAGGACAGTATCTGACAGGAACTGTGAAAAGGAGCCTGTGGGTACCTGATGCTACCAAGAGGCCTAGCTCTCCTCTCTCCTCCAAGAATGTTCCAGTGCCCTGGACCTGGACCCCTTCTGTTGATGGTGAAAACACCAACTCTAAACTTCATCTTGGACACAGGAATATGTAATATTTCACTAAGTTTCTTGAAAATGTTGAAGACAACTCATTGTAAGCAAGTCAGTATTTTTTGTAATGCTAATATAAACCAATAAGCCAAGCTAGGGTTTTGTTAACGGGAATAGGTAAGGAGGGCCTTGGAAAGAATCTCATCTGCAACAAGGTAAGGAAACTGGGACTGTTTATCTCTCAGAAGGAACGAATAAAGGCGCAATGAAAGAGATCTCAATAAATAATTGTGTGTCTAGGTAGATGAGTTTATTTGTTTAGGACTTCATTCACTCTAACAAAATAAGGCATCCATTCAACTGGAAGTGTATGAATGAAAGTAATTGCTTTGCCATTCCCAATTAACTTATTGAATTCACTGCTGCCAGAGAAAAATGGGATCTGTTTCTTAAGATCCAAGAAGGGCAGCTGACACTTGAGAGTAATGAGATCTGCGCTTCCAGCCTCACAAAATATCTAGTACTTCTAACCTGTAATTAATACTGTTGCAGAAAACGGTACAGGAAATAGATTTTCTCACTACTTTTAAATACATCTTATGCCAGTTCTAACAGAAGGAATTTTGTACCTTATGTATGCATTGTCTTTTCTTTTTTTCCTTTTGTTTTCCTTTTCTCCTTCTGTTCCCTTCTTTTAAGTAACATTTTAACTTTATATTTCAGTATCTTAGCTTTGAAAAAAAAGGAGACATTTTCTTCACAATTGTAGTTTATTTGTGTCATTGTGCTATGCTACCTTTTTTTATCTAAGAAGCTCAGTAACAGGGATTGAAATTGTGTAAGGTTGAGTTGCAGGAGTCAAGAAGAGTGCTGAGCATCCAGGAATGTCAGCTGAGAATGAGGCACAATAAACTAGGAAAATTTAGAGTGAGAAAAACTGAAATAAAAAGGAGTTACAGGAGTTAGTTGTGATGGAAGACAACAGTAAAGACAGCAGAAGCAAACAAGAGACAGTCAAACACAGTGGCACAACTAAAGTAAGTAATTAACATTCATTATCCAGCAAATATTTGCAGATGCATCAAGAAGTCCAGAAGATACAACATGTAACAAACCTGGCTTTCCAAAAATCCTGCAGCTGTAGAAGAGAATATAGTCTGGATCAGTGCTGGTAAATTGAGACCATGTTTTCCTCCCAAGAAGTTCAACAGGCTCTCCTTTTATTCACTTTTCTCCCTTTTGTGTTATGAATGGGTAGCAACAATTATTTTGTGTGTTTGTTGTAAGGTTTTTTTATAGTTTTATACTTCAGATACTTTTAGAAGGGAGCAGAGAAGGGATTTTATGCTTTATTTTGCTGTGTGGCAATGTTCTCCTCCTGTGAATGGATTTTGGGAGCAATTATGCACCTAATCATTAATTGGTGTCTTTAACTGCACTTTAATTAGTAGGTTTCACTGATAGTTTTATGTTTCCCAGATTTGTTTCTTGGTATCAGCAATGACTGAGTCCTAAATGTAACTAGGAAACATAAGTGCACTAGGCTTCCCAAACTGAGCTCTTTGCTTTTCACCATACCTTGTGTAGGTGGTGACTCACTTCACTTGTTACTACAGAGCTCAGGGTAGTCCTAACATTTCTTAAGGTGCTGCTGCAGGTCAGTGGAAACAAATGAAGCAATCTGTCAAGAGACCAGACCATCTTGTTTTCATGTGCCAGGATCACTTCTGACCCATCTCTCCTATACATTTATTTACCATTCTCTTCAGCATTGTCTTTTTAAAACATAAATTAACAGGGATTAATGCATTAGGTGCCGGAACTTGAATGAATACTCTCTGCAATGTAGATAAAATAGGGGAGAAAGAAAAGGAAATCAGAGTTTGGTGTCTGACAAGAGTAAAATTGGAGCCTAAACCTACAAGAAAAAAAGTAAACTGAGCTTAAAGAAACTCAAAAGAACCATAGCTGTTTTAAAGCACTGGGTGCAAGTTCAGGCATCCCACAAAGTGATGGAATTACATTATTGTGGCTGGAAAGCAACCAGCAGCAATCTGCATGTGTTGAAAAGATAGCATAATCCCTGACTAAGGATTGTGAGAGTTTCTTTATGAACACTGAACTGCAGAAAAAAAGTTATACAGAATTCAGAGTAAAGGCCTTGCTGTCCTGAACATTTTTTTTTATTCTATATGTAGTAAGGGATATTTTAAAAAAATAAATGTCTATATTTGGAAGAAAAAATATATTAGTCTATATTTGGAAGATATCCTGTGTGGAACATGAAAAAGATGCAAAAATTGCAATGTATGAGGATAACCTACACACCTCTATGAGCTAAGCCCCAGAGATCTGGATTATTGTGGGGGTTTCCTCAGGTAGTGTTAAAAGTCAAGGAGAAAAATCTTGTGGTTTGACTCCTGTTTTAGGTACCAAAGACTGCATGCCTCCACTGCCAGTGGTAAAATCCCCTTGATCTCCAAATGGTCATTCTTAAATCTTACCAGTGTCAAAAGCTGGGTGACTCAGACTTAAACCTCTGGTTCCTTTGCCACTATGCGTTGATGAGGCGTATACGAAAGAGAGTAGAGACAACTCTTTTGGTCATAATTAAGGGAGAGTGCCAGCGAAAGCATTTTTTATGTCTAGCTAAGTTGAAGTTGTGCCTTAGGAGGTAGTAAGTGGTGTGCCATCTAGTGTGGCACAGAAAGGACAGTCACCTGCACGTAACTGCATTGGGGCTTCAGCTTGTGATGCATATACAAGCAGGTTTCAACCAGTAGACTGGGGGTGCAGCAGCAAATGATTCTCTGTAAGAAAGCGATGTAAACTTTTTGTTCAGCTTTCCTACAGCCAGTTGGTTCAATGCGTGTAGCTTTTTGTCACTGGGCAGTAGTTAGTATGTGATGCTAGCTTGGTTTTTAACCTGTGTGCTCAAGGAGCACTGATTTTAAGATAGCCTGGCTACCTGCTGGTGGAGATTTTATGCTGGCCTCTAATGTACCAGTGACATGAGGATAATTGAAGTTTCCACTGTGACATTCAGATTATACAAGTTACATAGTCAAAACATAAAATAGCAAGTAGTAATAGTAAGGAAAGTCTTAAATATTATTTAAAGCAAGCACAGCAGATAAATTTGGGGAACCTCTGAACAAACTCTGAACCAAACTATCTGCACTGAATCATTCTGCAGTTACAATTACTCCCTGGTTGTAGAGAGGAATTGAGAGTTCAGGGTATGACAACATTCAGAGCTGAGTTTTACCAGCTGGCTACGAACCTGTTGATCTAAACAGAAACAAGAAAACAAATTCAGTAGGAGACACTAAACTGAGGAGAAGGCACTCTTGACATAAAAGTGGGCATGGACTGTTTTCTTCTGTGTTGTTTTGCTTGGCAGTCAGTGGTGCTACAATACAGTGTCATGGCTGGTAGGACTTTGGGTCGTGGAGGGTTTTTTCCTATCTTCAGTCATTACATTAACCCAGCTTGCTTCTATAGTAAAAAATGGACAATAGTAACAACACCCAATATTGCTATGTAAGAGTCCTTGCATGCTGTAAATGCACAGACATTTCAGTCACTGGAGTCTGCTGGCTCAGCAGGCATGGATAGCAGCTTGGAAAAGTTCTTTGTCTAGTGTTTTCAATCACATTTATCAGATCTCTTCAGGCAAGGTATTAGCATGTGTCTGGTGCTCGCTGATGAGATTGTAGTAATTGTTCTGGTTGACAGTTCCTCTGTTGGCCTCATACACTACACCCAGTTCTGAAGTGAATTTGTCTTGCCATGGTCATAGTTTAACTGGAAGTTCTAACTGCTGAACTCACCACATGTTTTATTATTGTCAGTAGCATTTGCCTGTCTTTGATTGGAGATAATACATCTAGAAATGAACAGCATTTTCTTTTGTAAGTATGGACACAGCTGTCTCTGTTTTCATGCAGGTTTCTTTCTTCCTGAAGCCTGGCCTGGTTTTTGTCTCATCTATTTCATTTACAGCAATGCATTGCTTGGCAGATTGCACAGTTACAAAAAGCTCTTACACAAATCCCAAATAAATACTTCTTTTTTCTTTGGGAAGTAGTGGTTTGTGTCTTTGTTTCAAAGACTACTGCAGCAAAGAACTTAGCGGGAATGTTTGTAAAGCAAAAGCACTAGAACTTGTAAGTAATGGGGGAAGGATAGAGCTTCAGAGATGGAGCGCTGATTCACCACAGGGAGATCATTTACTTAATCCTGTGCACCCAGTCTGCTGCAATGACTGGGGGCTGAGGCTTTGAGCAGGTGCCCAGAGCCCAAGGCAGCATGTGACCGAATGCCAGGCTGCAGAGCTGCAGTTAGGGTATTTGTGACCTTTCCTCCAACCAGCTTTTCTTCTACTCAACCTGCTGCTATGGGCTCAGGGTCTTTCTGCTGACTGTGTAATCAGTTCTCCTTTAGTTTGAGAAAGCAGAATCTGTTGCACAGTTTTTTCCTCAAAAACTTGTCTAAACCCTGAGTTCATTTTTGAGGAGTTTTGGTAGTTTGTGGGGGGGTTATTGATGTTGTTTGAGGTTTTTTGTTTGTTAGGTTAGGGGTTTTATTGTAACTTAAGGGGAAAGCTAGATGTTATTTATGATGCAGCTTTTCTTGTATGGGCCAGTGACACCATCCTAGCTCAGAGAAAATCATCATCAAGTTATTCCAGAGCTTCCCTGAACTTCACTCTCTCTCATGTTTGATTCCTGTTGCAGTCCTGGCATTTACTGAGCTTCTAAGTGAGAACCAGCTTCATGTGAATATAATCCAATCTTGTATTCATTCTCTGTACAGCTCAAAATGCAAATGGTCAGGACAGCCCATCAGTTGGCTTTGCCCACTATCTCTTGTCAGCATTGCTGTCTGTCACAGGGTCACCTCTTCGTCCCTGGGGGGCAAAGTGTCCTCTGTTAGCTCTGCTGGCCTGTCAGTTTTAGTCACTGGATTCTTTGCAACAAGTTGGAGGGAATTTGCATAACTATTGTCAGGTACTTTGTTTTGTCTTGATTAGGTGACATTAATATTTGTTCCTGTGCTCTCACCTGAAGATATTTCTTCTTCTTAGTGCAGAAGCCGCTGCCTGTCTCCAAATGGTTGTAGTCCCTGTTATTATTTGGAGACTTTCCATCCTAGTTTATTTGTTTTGTCCCAGGAAAATGTGTTGTAGCCTTTTAGCACACACATAGAAATTCAGGGAAATTAAATTAAATTACTAGGTTCAAGTCATATGGGAGGGTGCCATAAAGCAAAACTTCCAGATTTTTAGTTTTCACACAAATGTTCTGAGTTGGTGGTTGCTTCTCCCTCCTATGAATATTGACTAAGCAAATTTCCTCTTACTTTTCTTAAGCTATTTCATAAAAATCCTTTTTTTGCATGTACAGGACCCCCTTCTGTAACTAAGCTGACAAAGTATCTTCTCTCCTGGCTAACAGTTTAGGTCACTTGTGTACTTGTTCTGCCCCAGTTAAAACTAATATCCTGTTCCCCCCGGCACTCTTCTCTCCAGCATCTGTCTTTCCTGACGGAAATCCTTCTGGATTCTAGCTAGGCGTCCACTGGCTTGGCTCAGGGTGTAACCAAAACTAGTTTATCATTCTCTTCATCTCCTTCTGGGACATTCATTGAAAGAACAGTACCTGAACATTTCCCCTTTATCTACAATTTCCAGTCTATATCAGGCATGAAATCATGACAGATGGAGTCCAATCTGTCACAGTGACTTAGTGCAGTTTTCTTCTGATTGAATTTATTTATTGTACAATGAAAGATGGAAAATTTGTAAGGGTGAATATTAAAAATGTGGGTTATGGAATGGTTTGTTGGGTCAGGTATTTCTTTTGTTTGTTTATACATCTGAGGATCTGGGTTACGTTAGATGAAGTAGAAAACAGTGTGAGGCTTGTTTTTATTTTCATAAGAGGTGTAACAGATTTGATCACAACCAAACCAGATGTAATGTGCGAAGCCAAAACATGGTCCCTCATGCTATCTGCTACAAACGCATACTGACCAGCAGAGAATGCAAGGGGATGTTCTGCCTTCTGCAGCAGAGCCTCTGCCAGCGAGTCCCTGAGCAAGGCAGTTCCTGAAATGCATTCTTCTGAAGAAAAGTGTGATAAAAAAATCGCTCTGCCAAAGTGCTGGGCCAATCAATCAAGTGTTAATGATGGATCATGAAACCCATTTGTTGACAAATAAAACCCTGTGTGCTGTGCCAGTGAAACCAACTGTGTCAGTCATCTCCCAGTGACTGCCTGAAATATCATTTGCAGAAGCAGAATTTATTGATGAAAAGGGCTAATGCTACAGCCAGCTCATCCAACTGAATTTGCAGGTGCATTGTAACCTTAATTCTTGGTAGTGATTGGCCCCTAGGAGGGTATTGAAGTGCTCCCCGGACCAAAGAATTCTGTGAGAGGGAATGGACCAAGACCAAGTCTAGCAAAGACTTGTTGGGTTAGGCCTCGCAGCAGCTCTCGCTGTCTTTGCCCGTATGATGCAGATAGTATGGCTGCAGGCTTCAACAAGAGTGCTAAATGAAATGGTTTGTGCTGGGAGGCAGCAGAGCCCAGCAATTATGTTTGAAACCTCTGAGGCTCTCCGGTGGAGATGAAAGCTGGAATCCCTTCTACTGCCATCCCTACGAGCAGTCTTTGGAAGCTTTCTCCGGGGCTGAGTCAGCTGGCAATCAGTATGGGGTGCTCTTCGTTGCTCATCCACAGCTTTTTGTTTTCCCAGTGCTTGGCTGATAGGAGTGAGGAACAACTGACTGTCCAGATCACCGAGTGATGTTGTGTGAGTTTGCCCATGTGGGAAAGGGAGGATTTGACCAAAGGATTACTAAAGTGTGTATTTGAAGGTGCCTGGCTCTCTACGTGCCTTTATATACTAAAGCAGTAATGCTTTATTCATGGAAGTTGAGGAAGGAAATGGTAATATAAGCCTTGTCCCTAGTTGTTGCTTTATATTTTCAACCACTTTGACCCAGCCTATGCAGAAGCAAAAGACTAAGCCTCTGAGGAACTGTAATGATGAATTATAAACCACCTTGGCAATAGGTAAGAGTTCACTTCACCGACCAACTTGCTTGCTTTTGGAAGCATTCAAATGTTACTTTGGGCTTTGGAGACCCAGAAAGGCCATCATATGTTGCAGCAGCCTGTGCTCTCCCTAGCACAGCACAACGCCTCTCTCTCTCATCATCTCTTATGTTAGAGCAACAGCTCCCCAATCATTTACAGGCTCATAAAAACAATCTAGCAGCATCCGTCTGCCCAACAGACCAGGGAAACAGCTCTGAAATGAAAGCCAAATAAAACAATAACTCATGGCAAACAAACAGACAACTATAACAATCAGATCATGCTGCAGGAGCTGTTCCAACTACCCAGACACTTCATTAGGCATGGAATAACAAAGGAAAATAGGCCAGAGTCATCTCATTTAACTCTTAGGCTAAGTTACCTCTCTCCATTTTTTTCTCCCCAACTCCTATATATTCTTATTTTCTGCTTGAGGTAAGGAAAGGCAGCTTAGTTCTGGAAACAGAGCAAGCTGTATTTTGCAACCATAGGATTGAGGAGTGACAAGTTTTTGTTCTTTTGTTGGTCTTTTTCTTTGTGGTAGGCATTTCAGTATTTTTGAAGTTTTTGTTTGGTTTTTAATGTGTACTCTGCTCCACACTTGACCATAGCTTTATATATGTAGTAGAACTCTGTAAAACAGAGTTGTAGGTCAGCATGTCAGTAATGGACAAATGTTTTCTCTCTCTCCTGACAACTAAATACCTGGATTTATTTGCGTCATTTGAATTATGCACAGCCTTAAATTGCACAGCTCTGTTTAGCCTTGTCAGAGTCTAGGTGGTTGGTGGTTGCTGCTGCCCTGAGAGAAGCTCTGTGGTCTGCTCCCTCCTTTCTTTCCTCTTCCCATGTACGTGGGTGCATGCTCTCATTCCCTCAAACTTCTCAGGTGGAGAGACTGCTTGGCCTCAAGTGTGCAGCTAGAGACTATCTGGGAAAACAGATAATGTCTATAGTTTTCATCTGGAAAACTCCTCCTCCATGCTACCTAAATACTAGAGACAACCAAACTGATTTTTAGGAACCTTTTTTTTTTTTTTTTTTTTTTTTTTTTTTTTTTCACTTAGAAGCTAAGAGTTTATTAAGGGGCCAAAACATAACAGTCCTGAGTGCTTAGTTGTACCAAGCACAATGTACCCAAAAAATGCCAAATGTTCAAAATGCCAATAGTTTAGCAAGAAACAGGGAAAATAGCTGATGAAACCAAGATGCGTATTAAGACTGCAACACTGGTACTTGTACCAATACCAATATATATCACATGTGGAAAATCCTTTCAAATCATTCTTGAATAGAGACACTGCAAACAACAGATATTCTGAACTATGGGAAAGGTCACAAACATGTACCTGCTTAACAGGTGGGTGGAATAGTAAATCTGTGGAGTCAAGTATTACTAAATCTCTGAGGTACTAAGGCTGATTTCCTTACCTCAGAGAGCTTCAGATCTGTGAGAGGCAATTTGAAGCCTGGGGCTTTGGCATATACACTGCTGCAAAGAGACAATTTTTTGTTAGAGAAAATAACAAGTGTAATCTTAAGATCTTCACAGTCTGTTGTTAAGATTTTCCTTGTTGGAAAACTGATCTAAACACACTTCCATCATTTAATCAAAGCTGACAAGCTTTACAAATATTGCTGATCATAGAAGGCTTTTTCCCAACATTATGTGAGCTGGGATTTTTCCACAAGACATCCATGTGACACTTTCTGCGACTGGTTTGTGAAGAGGATCATTCTGCATGCCCTGGTTATTGAATTGACACTCCTGGCATTTGATACTGGAAGCAGTGGATGGTAGTGATGGCACTTCTGGGGTGCCCTAAGGCCGTTTTGTCTAGCACAGCACAGTTTCAGTGCTGAAGAGGCTTCCCTGTACCAGACATGCACTTGGAGTAGTCAATGTTAAAGGTGAATCTGAGCAGCACAAAATCAGTTCAGCCTCTTTCTGTAGTCCTTGTGGAGCAGGCAGGTGGTGGGCTTTACAGCGAGCATTTCAGCTGTGGTGAAAGAGTAGAGCTGTTTGTGAATTACCTGATGGAGACCAAAGGGAGCATCACTGCTGCACAGTGTTGAGCCAGTGACATCTGTGTGTGTGTGTAAATGTAGGGTAATTTTCACCAGTTTTGTGGCTGTGTGATGGTTTAACCCACCCACATTAACAAAAGCTCAGCTGAGCCCAGTCAGGGAAGTGAATGGAGTTGCATTTTACAAGCAATAATGGAATGCCATGAATATATACTAAATAAACAGTATCTACAATATTACACAAGTATTTACAAAGAAAGAAAAACAACACAGAAATTCTCCTTGGGAGGAGGATTCTGCCTCGGCTCCCCCGACTCCTCCCCTCCCTTTTTCTTCTGGTTAATTAGAAGAAAAGAGAAAAGGAAAGATTTTAGGGGAATTTCAGTTAGCTCAAAGCGTTGTTAAGAAGTTAGTATTGCTTATCTCAAAGTCATAGGTAACTGCCTTGCGAAGCAGACATGCCAGCAGAAAGAGACAGAATGAAACTGAGAGAAAGGAATGTGAGAAATATTGCTAGGGTACATCACATATCTGACCGATGAAATCCATTTAGAATTAATCTTTGTTTTCCTTTTTACACCCAACTGCAGATTTGCTCAGAATTTTTTTAAAGGCACAGCCTAAACTGCCACAGGCTGGATGTGTACGAGTTAGTAAAATGCTGGAATTCTTCTGCACCACATAGCTGCCTGTGCAGTTGAGATGTGGTGCCAGGACACTGGTGCAAGTGTGAAGGTTTTATTCTGTATCTGTGAGTTTGGCAATGCACTGATTTTAAAGCAGACAACCAAAGTGCACCATTTCGGATTTGGAAAAAGCTGTTCTGCTGGAATGTCTAATGCTGCGTATAATTTCACTTAATGCTGTCGGTAGTAATTCTTTCACCCACTCTACCACTGAGATATGTTCTCTACATTACACATTTATTCTTTGGAGAATGCTAACTTATGTTCCATGTAACAGCAAATCACTGACCTGCATCCCAGCATTCAAATCTGGATCATTTCCTGTGAAGATCTAGAAAGCATCCTGAATCAAGGTCACAGAGGAGCAGACCATCTCAGTGACAGAGACAAGGGTAATCTGATGGAAATCAGATTGATTGAACCACAACATTAACCAGCACTATACTAAACTCTTGTGTATGTGTGTGTCCAGCTAGATTTCCTGAGTGTATTTGATGGACCAGACATGAGAGGGAAGGCTGTTGTGTGAACAAAAGTACTTCACTCTCCCCCTTCCTTGGCACACATGCAGCTGGATGCTGGTGAAGGTGCCCTAGCTGCCTCCTCTTTAGCATTTGTTGCTGTGTTTTGTTCAGAGAAACACAAATAAAAATTTAGCCTTTAATCAACACCTTTGTGGTGACAGGAAGAAATACTGCTTTATGCAGAAGGGGAGATCCTCAGCTCAGGAGGAAATCCCATTGGATCCTATTTCCAAGGAAAGAAAAGAAAAAAGAAAAGAAGGAAAGAAAAGAAAAGAAAAGAAGGAAAGAAAAGAAAAGAAGGAAAGAAAAGAAAAGAAGGAAAGAAAAGAAGGAAGGAAGGAAGGAAGGAAGGAAGGAAGGAAGGAAGGAAGGAAGGAAGGAAGGAAGGAAGGAAGGAAGGAAGGAAGGAAGGAAGGAAGGAAGGAAGGAAGGAAGGAAGGAAGGAAGGAAGGAAGGAAGGAAGGAAGGAAGGAAGGAAGGAAGGAAGGAAGGAAGGAAGGAAGGAAGGAAGGAAGGAAGGAAGGAAGGAAGGAAGGAAGGAAGGAAGGAAGGAAGGAACTTAGTTCTTCATCCTTTCCCCATCTAGATTTCTCGCTACCATCATCCATGTGAATGAAGGCAATCTTTCTTTTAGTTTTTGGACTGAAAAACACAGTGACATTGTGACTGCCCAGCTTGCAGCACTGACACAGTCCCAGCAGAGGCTGGGAGTTCAGGGAGGCTTGGTGCTGCTGGCGGAGGGTGGTCCTGCTGGCGGTGTGCACTGCTAACACGGCTGTAGCAGCTAGATGTCCCTCTTCCCCCCGGTATTCGCCAGGAACCGTAGGTGAGCAGCTTTTACCTTTGGAAAGTAGTTGTTGCCCTCCATCATTTGTCCGTTTTACAGGCAAATTTAAGATCTGGATTTGGCTATAAATCTGTAACTCAGTGAGCATGTGGCTTGATTTTGCACATAGATTTTTCAGGTCATTGATTGTTTCCCTCTATTAATCTGTTCTGGCCTGAGGCTGACCTGTGCTATTGCTTTTGATGTTCCTCTGCTCTTTCCAAGCAGGACTGTAAATCGAGACACTTTCTGCCTGTGGCATTCTTCGTTTCTCTTAATCACATCTGTTTTCCACCTCATGTAGTAGTTTGCATTTTGTGATATGTTGTAAGTCAGAAATGCTGTCTTGATGCAAGAACCGAAATCTCTGGTGTAAGTGGTGGAGTGTGATTGTGGTTCTGGAGAGCAATTCCTCTTGCATGGTCTGCAGGGCTGGAGCTGTTCTTGGATTTAGCGGATTTCAGTGGAATATCTGAAGTCTGGGGAGGGCTTAGCACTATTATTTCTTTTTCCCCACAGTGGAAATCTGTGGGGTTTTATCTTTCTTTTTGCTTAGGCTTCCTCTTGTATTTCTTGTGTTACCTTTTCTTTAATCAGGGTGTCCTCAGATTGTTCCTGCTGGTTTGGAATCACCGACAGAAGCTCCTGTCCCATTCTGTTATGTAGTGAAAAGGATACAGTTCCTCTCATGCCTTTCTCTAAGCTGTTACCTCTAAGGCCGAAATACCTCCAGCTATTCCAGCCCAGGGAGCACTTGTAATTTATAAAGTGTGTGGCTGTTCCCCAAATGGAAAACTCGACAGCACGGTGCCAGGTGCCTGCCTGCCCAGCTCGCAGTGTGAAATAGCATGTGTCACACCAACATAAAGTAATATAAAACTTCCTTATGTGCAGTGGTGCTGGCACGCAGTGTGCTTATGTACTGTATACTAGGTAATAAACGTCACGCCTTTGTGACCGGGACAGGAGTGCATGCCTTCAACTCCTAGGCTGGATCTAAAGCTGCATCCTGAATCTCATTGATTTCATCACTGAAGTTGATTGGGTAGTCAAAACATCCAAATTTCCTGTACCAGGACCAAGACATAACTGTTTCACATAGTTGTATTTTAACATGGTCATATTTATAGTAGTACTTTAATTCTAAATATAACTCAGTAGCTGATTGGTTGCTTATGCTCTAAATTAAAATACGTATGCACACATAAGCCATTTAAAGTACACTAAATACATCAGTAATATGTTTCATGTGTTTATGATGCTTATATATTTTTCCATAAAGTATGTATTGTACAACAGGTATTGATATGATGAGCTGATGTAGTTTATTAACACATTATTGGCACAAACAGCTGCATTAATGCCCAAATTGCCTGTCAGTGATGTACCAGTGCAAGCGAATGGCTCTGCTTTGTGTGTTTGCAGCTGGTATTGCATCCATGTGGGTAAACATCAAGCTTTTCTGAAAATTTCCATTGCACTTTACTGGAGGAAAGAAGAAAAATAGATGCAGCATTTCTCAATACTGAATTGTTACTTTGGGCCAGGAGCTCAGGTCTGGAACTCAGTTTTTGTAGCATTTAAAGTTTGAAGATATGTGGCTATGCGGAAGGATATGTGGAATACATTGTGTGTGGAGTAATCTGCACTTGACACACCTTAGTGTTAACTTTGCTAAGTGTTTTTGTTGCTTAACAAATAATGTTTAGAAGTAGCTGTTTGCTGCAATAACAGTGTTCTAAATGTGTCACTCATTTCTGAGAAGCAAATTAGCATCTGCTTGCTAAGAAGCTAACAGAATTATTCATGGAAGTTATGTGGGTTTTACCACTGTTTCTGTGAGCATGGCTTTCCAATCAGTCCCATATGTTGGAGTCTGTTTGTACAGACACAGGCAGAGCTCTTACCCAGGTACATGGACAGACTCACCCTGTCCGTGTGCTCAGCTGCTCAAGTTGGAGGCAGCTCTGGGTAGTGAAGCCACTGACATCCAGTACCATGCAGAGGGCAGAACCATGGTGAACAAGTACTGTCCCTGCACAAGGGATGCCCAGAACAGCATCTGTTTGCAGCAGAGGCAGTGAGCTCTAGAGTGAACTCTCTCTGACCTCAGTCCTTCCATGGCCAAACTTGTCCAAGGAGGGTTTAAGCAGCTGCATTTCAAACAGAAATGCAGTAAATCAGCCCCTGGGGTCAGGAGCAGGAGGGAGGTGTTCCAGGGACAGGAGCTTGTTCTCTGCCCTGTGTGGGCTGACACCCATGGGAGCTTAGGAGCCATGTGCTACCAGCTCTTGTTTCTGAGATGTCCACTATGTTTATGACTCCTACCATACACGAATGCTGGGCAGCAAACCTTTGTACCTTTGAAAGTTTCATCCCTGTATCTTCTGCCAGCTCTGTTGCAACCTATGGTAATAGCTCATCAATCAAGTGTCACCCTTCCTAACACAGAGGAGTTGGGTGATTGGTTTTGTTTGTTTGTTTGTTTTTGTTGCCTTCATTCATAATAATTTAGTTTATACTTTACAATGTTATTGATTTTATGAAATGGCTCATTACTTTTACACAAAGCTAAATCATTCCATTAGATGCTTTAAACTAAGTGATATGCATTTCTTACTGGATTTATTGTTGGATTGAATTGGAAATCAAGCCCTAAGAAATTATCTTTTGAGATAATTTTTGGGAAGACATTTTTAGTCTAGCAAAAAAGTATAAATTGCTCAGCAAGTTCTTCAAAATTATTAAAACTTAGATCCTCTCTTGTAAACTGCTGGAAAGTTTACTTGACTTCCTCCACGTGAACCTGAAAGGGGGAAAGCACCATTAAAGGGAGTTTTCTGTAGGTTCAGGTAAAACAATGCAAAACCAAAAGAAAATCATCTATGAGTCATCCCTCCATATAACGACATGCACAGAAACTGAAAAGATGGAAGAAGAGTATGTGGAAACCCTTAGCTTCCTCATGCCTTCTGTGCTGTCCTGCTGAGTAGTGGTGAAACCTGGTTTGCTTGTTTCAGTGGAATCCTTTATGAACGTTGATACATTTCACAAATGACATGTAGGGGTTTTCAGCCTTTCCTCTTTTCTCACTGCTGATGCTATTAGGACAGCTTAAAAACAGATATATTTAAGAAAATTAATTTTATCCTCCCCCCAAGAGTCATGATGAATATGCTTTAGAGAAACACAGCCACATCAGAGACAAGTGAATTCTGAAATTCTGAACGAATGAAGAATGTCATCACTGATCTGAAATAACAGTGCTTTTGGACAAAGTGACCTTCAGTTCGGAAGCAGGGAGAAAACATATTGTAGTTAAAAGTTTGATAACTAAGCCAAGAATTATTTGTAATTCTGAAGATATTTCCCCTTTATTCAAACTTGACAAGCTTTTTTTTTTTTTTTTTTCCTGAAGGGAATTCACTTCAAAGTTGTTTTAATCCTAAATCGTCTACAATTATATCATGGTGATAAAATCTAAAGATAAGGTGGCTCATTTTCAGTTAAGATAATAATTTTTTTTTCTCCATTAGCATTTCCAAAACATTTTGCTTGTTCCAAACTAGTTCATTTTCAAGTTTTCTTGCCAAGGAGTTCCCATTACACTGTCTGAATAAAGCACAAGGCTGCAAGTCCTTTCTTTGTGTTTGTTCCTAAAGCTGTTTTCGTTCTTTCTGTCCTTGGGAGGAACTGCTGCAGACCATATTCTCCTCTTGCAAACACAGCTCTGGAGGACAGAAGTGGGGAAACAGCAGTGCCTAAAAAAAAGTCTGTAGTGAAGCAGAAACTCTGGAAATAGCGCTCCAACAGTACCTAGTGCTGGATGTTGTTAGGGTAAGTGGTGGGGAGCGGGCATGCTGCCTCACGGCGGCGGCGAGACGCTTGCAGGGTGGAAGGCAACGCAGCAGCTTGGCAGCTGGAGGCCCGCTGTGGACAGCGGGGCCGGCACTCAGCAGCTGCCGGGCTGCAATGCATTGGCACCTCCCTTGGTCAGCCCTACACAATGTGCATTTGTTTTATTCCTGTGCCATCCTATTTCGTTTTCAGCTTTATGTTTTATGTTCCCCACGTTTCTTTGGTTGTCTCTCTCTATGCTAGCTGCAGTGCATTTTTAACAACTTGTCTTTTTGTTCCCTTTGGAACAGTTTGTCTTGCTGATCCTCCTTGGCTTTTCTTTGGCTTACACCTTTAATTGTTTTGAATATTTAGAAGCCATGAATCTTTTGTGACCCTCTGCTGGACTGTCAGGTCTTGTCGCTTAAAAGAAACCAAAATACCCCCAAACTATTAGGTGCTCTGAGCTCTTCAAAGTATTCCAAAAGTCTCCTCTCTCTGGCAACCAAAGTAGCTCTTTGTGTTAGAAAGGGATCTATCTGTTCATCACAATAAATTAATTTTGGAGTGCACATGTAGTTTCTAGGAGACAATTTTCATTATTAGTACACACTAACTGCATCTTTTTCACTTGATTTCTCCTTGTTTCTAGTGCAGTGTATCATATGGTTGCTGAAGGTTTGCCTCTTGTCGTTTACTTGTCTTACCTTGCAAATTACCACGATTTATATTTACTCTTCTCCTGTGTGTATTCAGCATTACCTAGATGCTCTGTAAACACCTTTCTTTTTTTAACCTTTCTTTGTGTGTATGTGTGTTTGAGTGTCCCTTGCTTAATCTTTAGCAATCCTTTTCACTATGTCACCTTCAATATCTAAGACACTTCTTTTTTTTTTTTTTTCTCTTTTAAAAAACGGTGTTAAAGTATCTCCCCTTCAGTGCTTTTCTTCACAGTGTGATGTCCCATCATCAGTGCTTGACCCATTTCTGCTGCCTGTGGTGCAGTTCTCTTCAGCCTGTCAGCTACAAGAACAAAAGTCCTTAAACTTGAAATAAGTCCTGCATTCCTGCCCCCTTCTGTTGTCAAATCAACTTCGGGACAGTCACAGGGATGCCCTTGCTAGGACAGAGCTAAGGGGCTGGGAGATCAGACGAAGTAACATGGACAGTCTCCTCTTCTGCATCTCTGTTTTGGCTGAAAATGGTAACACCGCTTAACCTCCCACATCATGGTGGCACCTGCAGTATTGCCAAGGGGTCCTGGGCACTTCTAAGGACTCAGCACAGGTGAGTGGCACTGCTTTGCCAAAACCTGAATTTCATGAACAACACAGAAACAGAAAGATGGGAACAGTGGCTGGATGTGGCTTATAAAGCATATCTGAGCTAAGGTTGCCAGTATTCCAGTCAATGGAGAAAGGGAATTAGGTAAAAGGATTACAAAGAGCAGAGAAATAAAAGTCACCTGTTTGGGGTTTTTGGTGGTTTTGGGGTTTTTTTT
Organism: Picus viridis; assembly: GCA_033816785.1. Lineage (NCBI taxonomy): Eukaryota > Metazoa > Chordata > Aves > Piciformes > Picidae > Picus > Picus viridis. The sequence continues at coordinate 24,884,711 of CM066580.1, read as the reverse complement.
TAGGTATTAGCTCACTTCATGTGTGCTGTCTGCTTCATGAAAGCATTTATCCCATCTTTCACTGGAGGAAGAAGGATAAAGCTCTTTGGATTATTTTGCAGTTTTTCTCAGAAGGTTTTAATTATTTCACCCCAAAGTCTGATATGAATGACACTAGAAGTCTCTCACATGCCAGTAGCTTACATCATGCTGTAGTCCTACTATGAAGTTGGTTCTTTCTACCCTTTTTTCTAATTGTTGTTCTCCTATCTATAAAATAATTAATTTTTTTTTTGGTTTAGAGGTTTTCGTCTGGGTGTCCCAAGACTCATCTTGAGAGTCTTTGGCAGCAAGACATCTAGCATCTTTTCTCTCCGTGTCCTCCTCTGAATCTGCAATTATTTATTCCACATACTGTGGTTGGAGGTCAAGAAACATTTACTTGGATTAACCAAGGAGTTAGTGGTGAGTCACCTTGGAAGTGGCAGCAGGCATCCTGATGGACTTGACCACTAAGAGGGAGATTTCAGTCCTGTTGTTTCCCAGGTGGGCTCAGATCAGGCCAAGGAAATTGCAGTGGGTGAAATCTTCGTTTTCCCCTTCCACCATATACCCTTTCCTCCTCTATGCAACTGAAAAATATTTCTGACACTGTGTAGTGCATAACATTCTTTTGTTTCACAAGAAGAAAAATCTGTGTTGAGTAGCTGCTGAGAAGTAAAGAATGAAAAACATTTATGTAGCAAATCAATCACATAGTGAGTAAGTAGTTTTGGAGCACTGCATTTCATTTGCTAGTGGGGTATTAATGCCAATCCTAGAGGACAGAACAGAAAGAGCAAAATTGAGTGAAATAGAGCCAAAGTGTTTAGCCTTACAAAGTCACCAGCAGCCATGGGTGCCAAGCATGAATTCCTTTCCTGCTGGCAGGAAGGTGGGTGAGGCAATACCATCAGCTGCACAAATTCAGTCACCGTGGCAGAAACACAACACAAATAGATAGGAAAAACAATGCAAAGAAACCCAGACTGTTGTTGCTGCATAAATCTTCCAAGCTGGAGGCACAGAAAAGGCTATGTAATGACTTGGTGTAAGTCATCTTGTAGCCTGATGAACCCATTCAGAAGAGAACAGGAGTGCAAGATGCCAGGAGAGGCCTCTCTGCACATGCTGATAGAGAAAAGGGGCTTGCAGGTAGCAGAAGAATCCCATCTGCAGCAGACTGAGAAATAGCACAAGTCAGCTGTGCTGAGCCCTGGAAAGCTAATGGGAGCCCTGATCAGCATTAGCTGCAAGAGGAAAGATCTGTGATAAAAGCACACAGATTTTTTTACTCACTGTCATTTAACTGCCATAATATTACAGGCTGAAATTCCAAGACCTCTTTCACAATGAAAAATAGGAAAACCATGCTTAACAAAAAGACGTGGAAGTTGCCTCTCATCTAAAAACACAGAGCAGGGAGGATTTGGATCTTGTCCCAGTAAACAAGTAACTGATGGTGCAGACAGCAAATCTCCTGGGCTGTGTGAGCATCTGCCCTAACAGGTAAGACTGCACAAGTGCTCACATGTGCTGTGGGGGCTGTGCCCTGCTTCTGTCTCTGCTCTGCTCACTGGGTCTGAGCTGTGTGTGCTTGGGGTAAAACTCAAGCTTTTCAGCTCTCCTTGACTCACACAAACATTCTCCCATGCACAGCAAACTTTGGGCAGCATGGGGGTGATCATAGGTTACCTTCACTGTCAGGTCAGGCAGAGTGGGATCTGAAAGCATGGCACAGGATTGTCAGGGGGAGTGGCTTGGCCTGGAAGGGATGAGCCAGGCTGCTGACCGTGTCTGGGCAGTGGTGCTTTCATGCCAGTATTTTTCCATTTAGAGTGTAAAAGTTTTCCCAGCTGATGGTCCAGTTGTCTCATTGCCAACTTGTGCTGAACTTGACCACGGGGACTGTCAGAATTGTTGATTTCCAGCATGAGCTCAAACTGTGAGCCAGAGCAGGAGCACAGATCTCTGCGTTTGTCTTGGCTGGCTTTGTGCTGTAACCGCCCTTGCTGTGAGGTGCTGGAGGTGATCACACTTTCTTGAATAGGATTAAGTGTATCATCTTGTTTCTGCTTCACTGTCATTGCTGAAGACCCTATCTGTTCAGCACACAGCCCCAAAGTCTAGGAGGTCATAAGGTCTTCCTAGCTGAAAAAGGTCATTACTTTATGATGCCAGTCGGTAGCTGACATCCAGAGTTTCTATTTATAGCTACACTCCTTAAGAATTATTCTTGTCCTACAGTTCCAGTTGAAGGCAATAAAAGCTGCAACTTTGTGGGTTATGTAAACAAATTAAATTGTTCAGATCATTAATTTTACTGTAAGACAGGCAAGTAATTTTTCTAGGAGTTTGGAAGAAGCGTTAATTCTTACACACTTAACAGTGGTTCTGGAGACCATTTCTCATCCCATTCCCAAGAAAAGAATGCTGCTATCTCCCTAAATGCAGCAAGAATGCAAGCTTGAAAATTAAAGAAAGGCATCTCGGGGCGGGGGGGAGGGAGGTGGAGTTGGGAGGTTTTGTTTGTTTTTTAATTTGGGATCTAATGTGCTTGGAATTATTAGGCTTGTTGTTCAGTGGTTTTGGAGTTGTTACCTTTGCTTTTAAATTCACCTTATAGGTAATCTTGAGAAGCAGAGAGGACTTGCAGATGCTATGATTGAGTGACTTAAGCACACTGCACAAGGGGCTTTGAGAAGATGAAAAAGGAAAATAGACAGGACAGAACATGAGATGGAAGTGGGTATGAATTTCTGGGGTACCACTGCAGAAGCAAGTGGAAACATTCTGCACATAACACTTCTTTTCCTCTACATAGAGACTATTGTAAGAATTTGCTTCACTACTTTCCAGCACCTGCATGCTTGTGGAACATGTTCTTAAACCACCATTAGCCTGGGAAGCTGTTTGATTTGCCAGTCCAAGTCCTTTAACAGCAATTATTCTAATGAGTACTTTGTTTGAATTTTTAATTCACTCTGTGTGTTTGACTCTCTTCTCATCAAAGATATTAATGGAGTTAATTTAACCATAATTTGCCTCATTGAAGGAAGGATCCTTTTGTAACTTGTCATACAATAAACATGTAGGTAAAGATTAAATTTGTGAGGGGCCTATTTTCATCTAGGGAAGATTTATTAGCTTCTCTCATGTATGACTTCATAGAAAGGACAAGCTTAACAATAGTCATTGGTGAGTTGCTAGAATAGTAGATTTAAATAGTCGATCATTATTTCTGAGAACAAAAAATTTCATTTTATCCAAAGTGCCTCTAAGCTTATTTATGGGTCATTAGTGATGCATGGACAAACAGGGAGAGATGAGCAGAGAACGAAAATGCTATCAATCAAATATTTATGTGCATGTATTCCTTTGTGTGTATTAGAAGGGCATTTAGATTTCAGAAATTAACAACTAATTTTAGGTGATTAATTTTTCATGTTTTACTAGCATAGAGAAAGTGAGGATATAAAATCCACTTTGTATTTTTTCCAATGTTTTTTTACAAGATGTTAAGACAATTTTCAAGGGAAGCATCTGAAAATTTTGGTATATATTTCAATCAAATTGTGGAATAGATTAAGCTAGACGTGTAGAAAAGCAATAATTGTGCTGGTAAGAAAGTGAACTTCTCCCTGTTAATAGAAAATTAAGACAAATTTCAACAGCAAACAAATACAGAGTAACAATTTAATTAATCTAGTTCTTAGCTTAATCTTTCCCTTAAATGTTTTTTGGTTTAGTAATTGCTAATTAGAAAATTAATAAAAGGCACTGTCTGATACGGAAACGGTTGTGATGCACTACACGGGGGGGAAAAAAGCACAAGAAAATATATTCTCAATGCTACATTTCACTTTTAGATCTTGAAAATAAAAGAAAAATTGGTCTCTATGAAGTTACAAAAGGCTCTTACATAAAAGGTTAAAACCGGCACTAATGCAGTGGAGCAAAAATTCCAGGCAGCTCCATAACAGAGCTGTGAGGAACAGAGACAGGGCCACTGGGGTTTCCTTTCTCTCACATTAGTTCTGCAAGAAGCTCTGCTAAGAATCGTATTTGTTAAATAGGAATTAGAAGTCCAGGGAGGGTTCTGATCAACATCTTTGTTGACAATTGGTAAATTCAAAGCCTGCAGGAAGTGAGGGATACTTTTCATACCAGGATATGACTATTTGGCAAAGATCAGATCTTTGTACCTGATCTCTTGTTACATCAATGGCATGCGGTGGTACATCACACATGTGAGAATGAGCAAAGAGTTTTCACTTCTTAAAGGGAAGGGAAAAAAACCCAAACCAAACAGCAAATCAGTGTGAACATGTTTCTTATAGACACTTCCTAAGTGGAGAGGCAGCATCCAAACCAGCTCCCCTGGTATTACCCAAGAGATGCAGGTACCACACATTTGGCTGTAGCAGACATTTTTTTTTCAGCTGGTTCATCTGCAGAATTCTTCTTTTCATCACACTCCTTGTAAATGAAGAGTTCATTCCAGCCAGTCTAAAAGTGAACTTGGTTTTGGTTATCCTTGCTTTAATATGTGGGCAGGGCAAAAGGAGGCATACGCTGGATCTAGAGACAAAAGGGAGTGAGTTAATGTTAGGGTGACCAAGCCTCTGCAAATGTGTTGGGGGCTGGGGTATGTGAATGGCAGCTCGATTGTCGTATGTTTTCTGAAGAAAAATTAGAAGAAATTTGTGCATCTGTCTTGCTCTTTGAAGAGAACAAGAGTGTGTGTGTGTGTGTGTGTGTGTGTGTGTGCGCGCGCCAGAAATCTGGACAATTAAACAGTATTCCTGAGTTTTCAGTCAGTGTATAATTAGTCTTCTGCAACAGTTGTTGTTGTGAACTTTCGCAAATCTTAGTTTCGTAATCACAAAAACTCAGTGTTTAGCATTTGCTTGTCAGGGTAGTTAGACAGCTTCCTCTGCTATTTATGTGCATTACTAATATAGATATATATATTATATAAGGGTGTCACATGACACTTGGCATGAAGATTCATTTCCCTCAGCATGGCTCAGGGGTGAGGTTGCAATTGTGAGCAGCACTGTTTGGAACAGTATCCCCAGGTAGCTACAAGAAATTCAATTCCCAATGATCTGAAATCATCAATAGCAGCCTATCTTTCCCAAGGGCCTTTTAGGAATATTTAGCATCTGAGCACTCAGGAAAGCTACAGTGGGCTGCAAAGAGTTCTGAATTGTACCCAGAGTTACTGAAACTGAAAGGCGGCGAAGAGGTGTAGGAATGAATTGGCTCCTAGAGGCTCTTTTATAGATTATAGGGGGAGGCTGTGTTCTAATAAAAGGTAATGAGCTTTCCTGCTTCTGATAGACTCTACCTTCAACTAACCCACGGCTATCAGGAGTCAGTAATCTGTGTTGGATAAAGAGACTTTGAGGAGCAGTTTTATTCCATTGGAATGCAGCAGTTTGCACAATAGATTTGTTCACTTTTCACAGCAGCCTTCCTGAGAGGCAATATTTCTGAAGCTCCTCAGAGCGCTGTTTGCATTCTGCAGTTCTTTGATTGCATGAATGGGCTGCAGGGGCGAGGAGTTGGACTCAGTGAAATTTGCACTCTCTGAAAAACCAGCCAAACAAAACATGTCAAGCAGATTCACATGGCAGTGGGATAAAATGAACATTAAAGGGAAGCCTATTTAAAGCCCAGCGCATGAATGTTTCATTGGTGTGCACTGCAGGCCGGTACATTTCACATGAGTCTTTCTCCCTCATGGGAAAGGAATATGCTCCAAGTTGACTAAGTGCAGATCCTTCTCATGAGAGGTGGAAGGAATGGACACTGGGAATGCAAAAGCAGTGGTATCCTGTGGCAGAATGAGGGATGTTGCCGTAAGGCTAATCAACATCATGTCCTCCCATTAAGTCTGCTTGGGGGGAATCATGGTTTTAAATGCTAGTTGTGGAGACTGAGACATTCCCAATGTGGGCAAGTGGGTCAGTAAATCATTACTCACTGAGTAACAAAACCAAGGCAAAACTGAGCATGTATGGTATACTTTCAAATAAAGTGCAGTGTGCTTTCCCCCCTTTCATTGTGATTTATTCACTGGATAAAAGATGGGAGATGTACTTTTACGGCTTGGAATGCAGCATTTGTTTTATTGCACTAGATATAGAATTTCAACTTCTGGTGGGTTTATCCTTTGGAAACTTTGGTGAAATCTCAGTATTTTTGGGCATTGCAGTCATGCAGGATCACGTTGAAGGGTCAATAGAAATAAGTCCTTCAAGAGGTATTGATTTGCAAGGTTTTTCCTCACACCTGGAAGATGTTACAGAACCTCCCTTATGGAGTGCAACTGTAGCAGACTCGTTTTGCAGCCTGTATCTCCTGCTACTTCTGGGAGTTCCTGCTTTTGAAGTACTAGGTAAGAAACTATTTGCAGAGAGACATGTTATCTTCCCTTTCCTCATGTCCTGTGTCCCAGTTGGCACCCAGAACTTTTCAGGAGAGTTGAACCACTGACCTAAGATGAAGTTTTGCTGTATCTGTTATGACTCTGAGTAATTTCTCCTTTTATTAAAGGCTTTCCTGGAAACATTTAGATGCGTGTAAAGAAACAAATGACTCTACTTGTGCCCATGCTCATGTTCAAATGGAATACCATGGTCTTCAGAACTGACCACAGAAAACTATTTATACCTAGATACAGGGACAGAACTCATTATGGACAGCACTATCTGCAATTTGTGCTGGCCGCCAATGTCATCCTCATAACTGGAGTGGTGCATTGGTGGTGTGAAGAACTGTGTATTGCCTGTGAAGACTTCTGCTCACTGACTGAATGTGTTCACAACAAATGAGTGAAGAGTCACAGGAAACCATCCCTTCTGGAGGGCTGGTTAGTAGGCTGAGATGCTGAACGTGGCTGCAAAAAGGGAAGAAGATGCATTTTCTGGGGAGACATGAGAGATCCAACCTGAGAAAAGGGGAGACTGCTAGTGTGAGAAACAGCTTGGGAATGAATCTGAGATCAGACCAGGAACTGGAACAGGAGAAATGTTTTCTCCTGGTTTTGATTCAGCAGAATCCATGTACCTCTAGCAGAGCTGCCTTTTGTGACATATCTAGAAATAGCAACAATTGCATATCTGAGTCCAATGACTTTGAGCTGTGGTTCCAACTTCAAGTGTAGTGCAGATCACAGTTGGAAAGACCTGACAGGTTCTGATTTGCCTTCTGTCCCTGAAGGAGAGAGCAAGTTGAATGGTCTGTAGTGAGAAGCGACTGAACAAATAATTTCCAACACAGGGCCAGAAGAACATGTTGCTTTTCTGCTTGGCTACTGACAGTAGCTTTTGGATAGTGTCTGTGTTTCATGAGAAAAAGCAGCACTATTGAAGAAGTTGTTCATTCCCAGGCTCACGTGCACGTGTGTATGTTTCTCTGGGCTGTGCACACACACAAACACACACACACACACGTGCTCTAGGTGTAAGTGACCTAAGCCCACAATTCCTAAAAGAGGGTGCAAAACATTTTCAACTTTCCCTTTGTTTTCTCACTCTTTCAAAAGACTGAAAACAGAAAGCTGCCATTTTCTGAAGTCATGGGGAAATCCATGGATAATTCTGCATGAAAACTACTCTGGACTTTCTTTTCTATACAGCAGCTCTTACCATAAGGGGGAGCCAGCACGTCTGGGGTTTGTGACAGCATCCTTCACCTTGCAGACCATGTGTGATCTGTCTTGGCTGCAGGGAGGTGCATGGCTTGGAGATCCATTTCTTGGGGCTTGTAAACAAAGCAAACATGACAGAGACAAATTAAAACTCATCAGCCTTTTACTGAGTGATGGAACTAACTCAGAAGGTTCCTTGGGATACAGCCCTTAAAAATAAAGGGGTCCAGGAGAGCTGGACCTACTTCAAGGAAGAACTATTGAAGGTGCAGGAACAGGCTGTGCCAGTGTGCCGGAAGATGAGCCCCCGGGGCAGACAGCCAGCCTGGATGGGTAATGAACTTTTAATAGAACTAAGGGAAAAAAAGAGGGTGTATCATCTTTGGAAGAAAGGTGAGGCAACCTACGGAGTGTTTAGGGATGTTGCTAGGACATGCAGGAAGAAAATTAGGGAGGCAAAAGCCCATTTAGAACTTAGACTGGCCTCTGCTGTGAAGGACAACAAAAAGTCCTTCTATAAATACATTAATAGCAAGAAGAAGGGCAAGGACAACCTCCACTCCTTGGTTGACACAGAGGGGAACGTTGTAACAAAGGATGAGGAAAAGGCAGAGTACTTAACACCTTCTTTGCCTCATTTTATACTAGCATGGCAGAACATCTTCCAGACAGCTGGCCTGCAGAGCTGGCAGAAGGAGCCAGAGAGCTGCACAGTTTCCCGCTGCTCCAGGAGGAAGTTAGAGATCTTCTGAGCTGCTTGGACCCCCACAAGGCCATGGGACCAGATGGGATCCATCCTAGGGTGCTGAGAGAGCTGGCAGATGAGCTGGCCAAGCCACTCTCCATCATTTTTCAGCAGTCCTGGCTCACTGGAGAGGTCCCAGAAGACTGGAAGCTGGCCAACATGGTGCCCATGCACAAGAAGGGCCAGTTGGATGAGCCAGGGAATTATAGGCCTGTCAGCCTGACCTCAGTGCCAGGCAAGATTATGGAACAGGGCATCTGGAGTGCAATCACATGGCACTTACAGGATGGCCAAGGGATCAGGCCCAGCCAGCATGGATTTAGGAAGGGCAGGTCCTGCCTGACCAACCTGCTCTCCTTCTATGATCAGGTGACCCGCCTCGTGGATGTGGGGAGGCCTGTGGATGTGGTCTACCTGGACCTCAGCAAGGCCTTTGACACCGTCCCCCACAGCAAACTGCTGGCCAAGCTATCAACCCATGGCTTGGACAGGATCACACTGTGTTGGGTTAGGAACTGGCTGGAGGGCCGGGCCCAGGGAGTGGTGGTGAATGGTGCCACATCCAGCTGGCGGCCAGTCACTAGTGGTGTGCCCCAAGGATCAGTGCTGGGCCCCATGCTCTTCAACATCTTTATTGATGATCTGGATGAGGGCATTGAGTCCATCATCAGTAAATTTGCAGATGACACCAAGATGGGGGCAGGAGTTGATCTGCTGAAGGGCAGAGAGGCTTTGCAGAGGGACCTCGACAGGCTGGACAGATGGGCAGAGTCCAATGGCATGAGATTGAACACATCCAAGTGCTGGGTTCTGCACATTGGCCACAACAACCCCAGGCAGTGCTACAGGCTGGGGTCAGAGTTGATGGAGAGTGGCCAGGTAGAGAGGGACCTGGGGGTACTGGTTGATGGGAGGCTGAACATGAGCCTGCAGTGTGCCCAGGCAGCCAAGAAGGCCAGTGGCATCCTGGCCTGCATCAGGAACAGTGTGGCCAGCAGGAGCAGGGAGGTCATTCTCCCCCTGTACACTGCACTGGTTAGGCTGCACCTTGAGTCCTGCGTCCAGTTCTGGGCCCCTCAGTTTAGGAAGGATGTTGTCTTGCTGGAACGTGTCCAGAGAAGGGCAACAAAGTTGGTGAGGGGTTTGGAACACAAGCCCTATGGGGAAAAGCTGAGGGAGCTGGGGTTGCTTAGCCTGGAGAAGAGGAGACTGAGGGGTGACCTTATTGCTCTCTACAACTACCTGAAGGGAGGTTGTAGCCAGGCAGAGGTTGGCCTCTTCTCCCAGGCAGCCAGTACCAGAACAAGAGGACACAGTCTCAGGCTGCACCAGGGCAGGTTTAGGCTGGATGTTAGGAAGAAGTTCTATACAGAGAGAGTGATTGCCCATTGGAATCGGCTACCCATGGAGGTGGTGGAGTCACCTTCATTGGAGGTGTTCAGGAGGAGACTTGATAGGGCGCTTGGCTGCATGGTTTAGTTGTTGGGTGGGTTGGATTGGTTGATGTGTTGGACGCGATGATCTTGAAGGTCTCTTCCAACCTGGTGTATTGTATTGTATTGTATTGTACTGTATTGTATGGGGATTTTTAGATTCTATTTGAATGAAGGCTTAACACTTGCTTCTTGGGTGTTTGCTTTCTTTGAGCTTTATTGTGAAAGAAACAGCTGTGTAGAGCTGTTTTTCTGTCTGCTTGTTAGTCTGTAGATTTTGGTCATTCCTACCACCTCCTCTTGTTTTCCCCTGCTTTTCCTGTGCAGCATGTAAAACTGGTTCTCTGAATCATGCTGGGACATATTTTGGGAATTCATGGGATTATCACCAGGGCTACCGCTATCAGGCAGAACACATGTACGTTTTATTATCTTGTCCAACAGGTTTTCATTTTCTAGGCACAGAGGGGATACCTGCTGCCATTACTACTGGCAGAACTTGATAAATATTGTAATGGCTTTTCAGGGATGCAGAGCTCATTCTGTTATGATAATTCAAAAGCTAAACATTTCTTTGAGTTCTTCTTGCCTGTATCTTCCTTTCTCTCATCTGCCCTTCCAAAATGGACAATATCCTGAGCCTGAGCAGCCTTAAAAGCCGGTGCATATTACTGGGCTATGAATTGATTTGGTTAGCCACATGAGTTTGTGGAGCTTCTGACAAGGAAACATGCATTGCAACCAGTTTGCCCTTTTGGGAACTGTGATCTCTGGCAGTGAGTTTGGAAGATAACACAGGCATATGAAGTGGAAATGCCTGTTACAGGAACTAGTGACATTAGTTTTCTAATACCCTGAAGAACATTGGTCTAATGATTCAATAATCTGCTTGGACTGAAGTATAATTTGTTGCATACCAAGTGCAGAGGATGTGAAACTCTATTTTGACTAGCAGAGTAAAATCTGGTGGGGTTGGTGAGGACAATGCAGGAGATGAGACAAGGTCAGCTCATCACAGAAGCTCATCTCCAGGAAGCTGACTGTAGGACAGCCCTTGTGTAAGTGTTACAGCAGGCATCAGCAATTCTTACCATTGCCTCTTCAATTTGGGTTTTTCCCTGTTCTCCTCTTCCCCAACAGGGAAAAATAAAATTAAATTAAGTTTTTCTGGCAGAATTTTCTCAGGATGAGTGCAGGTACCCTAATTTAAAACCCTTATAGATGTGGTGCTGAGGGATATTGTTTAGTGGTGAACTTCATAGTATTGAGTCAGTGGTAGGACTTGATGAACTTAAAGGTCTTTTCTGACCAAAACAATTCTCTGAGTCTGTGTAAATGCAGATGTCTGCTCACAGGTCAGTTTTCTAGGTGCTCCTGAGCACTGAGGCAGTGCAATGGCAGTGGAGCACCTGACTATCCATGGAGTGAGCACAAGTTGTGTTCTAGCAGAATTACCTACCAGAGAGATAATTGCCCCTTCTGCAGACTGCCTCTTACAGTGCCTTTGGAAGTTTGTTTTATAGACATGGTTTAGTATTTTAAACAGATGTTCCCTTCTAATATATTTATTAGAGATGATGAAACTCAGTTACTATAATGATAAAAATTGTTCCTGGGATTATGTACATCTTCTCTACTTCTGAGATGTAAGACTCATGGTGTGGTATGCAGCATAACCTGTTCAGTTCACTGTGTGGTTTTGTTTTGAAACAAAAGTTTCCTTTTCCTATTACAATTTCCTTTGTAGGTGACTTCTGTGTCTTGGAATAAATGTTTATGCTACTGTCGGTTTCCTTTGTCGCTTGTTTCCTCTGAATGTGTTTTCACAATTGCTTAGACCGCTATTGTTTGATGTCTTTGGAGTGTGCAATCCTGTTTTTTTGCACGGATTTTTCCTCTGTCTTCCCCCTTACACCCATCACCCGCCTCTGTGGCCATCACATGTCATTTTCAATTCTGCTGCCTTTTTCTTGTCAAAGGTAGACCACTGTTCCCTTCTGTAAATCTTCACATTCAAACATGTTCACAGAGTGGAAGTTCTGCATGTTCCAGGTACAAAACAGCAGAAGTTAGGTTTGGAGTTTGTATCACCTTAACAGAATTTGAGGAAGGTGTTCTGAATCCTTCTATCATGTCAATGATAGCAATTCTGCCTCTGCCTGTTTCAGTTGGGAGAAAGAGCATTTAACCAGTCAGGCTGTACCTTCGCAGGCAGAAAACAGCAAAGCTAACTGGAGATACTTGCAGTTTAGCGCAAAACCCGAACACAATCATTTCCTTGTGTTGGAAATGAAGCCTTCAGGTAGAGTTAACATTGGCAGCAGGAGTGGGGCACAAAGGTAGGGACAAGGAGCTGTGCTCAGAACTCAAGCACATTGAGGGGACAAGCTGAGAAATCTGTTTTTCTAATTAAGCACAATATTTTTTAAAAATAACTAGCATATACTCTTTTCTACAGCATGTCTCTGATGGCTTAATCAATGCCAGCAGTGAGAAAGCAAGCTGCTGCTGTCCCTGCTCATGCCTCTGGTGTCACAAGACCTGAACTCTGGATGCTGGCTCTAACTGGCACTGCTTGAGTGCACACATGTCCACCTGATGCATTTCTGCAAGGTAGGACTTGAAGTGAAATGCAGAGCTCTGAAGATCTCATTTTTTTAATTGGCTTTCTTCTGTGCTGGAAATGTTTCTCTTGAATATACAAGAATTGCTCTGATGTGGGGCAGTCAAAAAGCACAAAGTGTTCCTCTGGCTGGCAGGAAGAGGTTAAAGATTTCTGCCCAGCATACAGCCAAGAGTGTGCAGAGAATCCATTACCCTCCATAACCCTCCAGGTAGTGAAGAACCTCAAATCTTCCTATCTTCCTTTTCCAGCTGTGTCTTTCTGTTTATGTTTTCTTCTTTTATGAGCCTTGTCATAGGTCTTTAAATATGGGATGTTCTTTGCTAAGAAACCACTCCATTATTCCAGGAACATATGTTCGTGACAAGTACAAGTCATGAACACTTGAGTAGTCTCCATCTGGCATGAATTAACACAGGATCATAATCAGTGAGAAGTGTTAATAAGAAGAAGCTTGTCTGGGAATTCTAGATTGAAGCAAAGTTGATAGTTACAGATATGGAGTTTGGTCTGGGTTCTGCCTTGTAGAACATTGGTGAAAGCATGATTTGCCACATCAAAACTGACAGCAAGCCACAGGATGCTGCCAGTCCTGCAATTCCTGACATGACCTGAGTGTAAAGGACAGGCTCTGTGAAATCTCCAGGTGCTTTTTAGCTCTGAAAAAATGCTTCTAAGGAAAGTAGTAAATGAAAAGGTAGAATGGATTGCTGTGTGCAGTAGTGAAGGCAGCAGTGCAGGGATGCCAGCTCAGCCTTATTTGTTAACATATGTCCTTTAAACCCTTCAGTGCCCCTGGAGTGTACAACATATATCTAGCATCCAGATGGCTGTGTGGAGACACTGCACTCATATAAACAGCAAGTGCACACTCAAATTATCGTAGCCCCAGAGTGCATGTTGTTCAGAAGACACAGCTACTCTGACTTCCTAACTTAAACAAAGGGAAAAGCTATTTGTTTTGTTTTGTTTTGTTTTGTTTTGTTTTGTTTTGTTTTGTTTTTCTGAACCTTAAGCCCAAACTACGGACCAACAGGAAAGTAGAGGCAGGATGAACTCTCACCACGATGTGACAGGCACTGGCCTTCACTCCCTGCTGTGTATTTTAAAAGGTCAGCATTCCCACTGCATCTTTCTCTAGATAAAGTTTTGTTGTGCATTTCTGCAGTTCTGTTTTCAGTCTGTTTTGACAATTATACAATGTTTTGGAATGCAGGGAAGAGACTCACAACTGAACAGCATCATGGAGGCTGTAATTTTTGCTGTGGTCCTTGCTAATACTGATGTAAGAAACACAAGCAGCTCTGCCTCACGAGCTCAACGTGATGTTTCTTTGTCTAGCTTTGCAGTTTTGGGGATTTTCTGTTTATATCCCATTGTAAGTGCAATTTCCTCTGCTACGCCAAGTGCACACATCCTTGTGCCATGCATACTCCTTCCTTACTCTTTGAAATGGAATTATTTCATAAAATTATTCTCTATTTGATACAAATCTAAAAGGAAGTCAAAAGACACCATTCTGAGGTAAAAATCTTACAATGTTGCATTTCAAAATGTTCACAAACCTATATTAAGATCAGCTGTGCCAAATGGAGCATGTCCAAATGATAAAAGTGTTGGGTAGTACTTCCAAAAGTGCTAGAAAGGCAGAAGAGAGGTTCACGGTGTCACCTGGTGACTGGAGTGAAATTTCTCCAAAAGAGCAATGAGGAAATAAAAAGTGACCTTTAGTCCCACAGGAGCAAAACCTGTGAGGAGTGGGGGGAGGATTGTTTTCCTTCTGTTCAATCTTTCTTACTGGGTCCTGCCTTACCACACTTGGCAGTGTCTCATCTGAAGCACCACACTGTGTAGCTCTGTCCCGCAGGGTGCTGGCCAGTCAGGAGAGTTCAGCTGCCAAAGTGTGAATTCGTTCTGTGCAGCATGGTACTTTTCAGCTGGTAACAAACTACAAAATACTCCACTGATCCCCAAACCAGAGTCTGGATCTTTCCTGTAAGTACAGGGACTAGTTTATATGGCCCGGCTGTAGTTCAGTGAGTTGTCCAAGCTCTTCACTTGTGATTTTTTTGTCCATTTCCTTACCCTTAGTTTTGGCTACAAGGGCAGTCAGTAATGTTCCAAATTCCTCCCAAATTCTTGCTGTGCACATTTGGGAATGTGTGTGTGTTCTGGAAGAGTTCTGGAACCTGGGACAGCTTGTTAGACACAGAGCATATTCAAAGCATGCAGCCAAAACTTTGGGTCCATTCTCCAAGGCAGCCTGAGGTGGAGATCTCACCTCTGAGGAGTCTTGGAACCCTTCATCAGCTCATTCTCCAGCCCATGCTGTTGTCAGCAATTTTCCCGCAGTACTGCATAGTGTGGCACTTGTGAGGAGATGCATCTTCCTTAGGATTCCATTGCACTTAGCTAAGTTATTTTCCTTTCATTCTAAGGAAAATCACAGAGTGTGCTGGCATGAGGAGCTGAAGAAATCCAAACACACAGAGCCATGAATTTTCTCAGTCTTTTCAGCAGCAGCTCGTGTCTTTTGGCTGAACCTGCAGGGAAAGCTAAAGAAGAGAAGTGAGGTTTTTCCCTTCCTCTAGACATGAGTGTGACGCTGTTACGAGTCAGTATTAGGCAAGGGGCAGAGTCTGGCAAATTTAATCATTCAAGTCCTGTGCTTAACAAAGGTCCTAGCACTTGGCAGTGTGGAAGAAGCAGACGGGTAGTGAGATGGCAGTCTTGGCTGGCTGCCACCCACAAGTTACACACAGCCTCCTTGTGTAGTGTTTCTGGGTGTAATTTTCGCTGGCATACAAAGAAGTATTTTTAAGAGTCAAGTCAGTTCATTGGCTAAACACCATTGTTTGGCTTGCTGAAATGCTGCCCCAAAGCACTCCCTGCTTATGAGAATGGCATTTTCCTCTTTGTAGAACATCACTGTTCTGCATGGCAGTGACTGTTTTAAAGGGCAAGTCAGGTAGTCAAATAAATGTGTGGTTGGTGCTTTCTGGTTGTTTCTCAAGTAGGCCAATTTCTGGTGAAGGAGAGCGAGTTTGAAGTGTGCCAGAAATCATTCTGATTTGTTAGAGAAATTCCAGTAGCTGTGAACACAGCCAGGGGACCTGGGCTCATGTATGCAGCAAAAATGACCATGTAAGGCTCACAATGTGGTCATCTTATCTGTGTGCCTCTGTGCAGCCCTCACAACAGGGACAAATGCAGAGAAGCAGCAAAACTGGCTCTGAGCCGTGACCTAAAAACACTAGCCTAGGAATCACGAAGAACTGTGGGTTTTTAGTGACTGCTACTTTTGTATGCTTGTGTGCAGTGTTTAGTGACACCATACAGGAAGAATAATTCACTTGGAATATTTTCCAGTTGTAAAAAAAAAAGAAATTGCAGAGATTTTAAATAAGGATGATTCCCATTTTTGAAACCGTGCAGACCAAGAAGGCTGCATGACAAAAAGCCCTGCCAAACACCCATGAGCCTCTGCAAAATGTTCTGAATAACTGAATTGCTGAGAGAATTTCTTTCCTAAGTCACTAAGGCAATCTATAGAATTCCATCCATAATTACTGGGCATGGTCAAAGAATGAGGAATAACAAGAGAAAAATGTGCTCAGAGTTGTTGCTCTCTGACAGTGTGTAATGAGATGTCATGTGCTGCAGCTCTTCCGTATGGCAAGGTATAGTCTTTCATCTGGTGTCAAAAAGCTTCTCTGAAGTGCTTTTCATATTAAAAGTGTCAGAGCTAGATCAAGTTTTTCTCCAGTTGATGAGGCAGAAAGTGAAGAATGAGTTAGTGATTTGCTAAGATCACTAAGAAATCAAAACCAGGATGAGAAGCTCAATTCGTCTTTCAGTCCCTCCTTTACTCTCACAACACTTCAGGAGTTTTTCTTGTTAAATAGATTCAGACATGGAGGAACAATACATTTAAAGACACCAGGTATTACATCCAAGCCAGTGGGGTTAATTCATTTCAGCCCATGCCTGTCATTTTGAGCCACTGAATGCTAAGCCCTCATTTTACAATTCTAAATGGATTTGTAGCCAGATTCCCAGTAAATCTGTTCTGTAACAAGTTCTGAGCTCTCAGCAGCACTCTCGACAAGACTGGAGCCAGGGTATTTGGGGTCATACTGTGGAAAGTGAGAGAAAAAGCCAGGGGTCAAGTTGTCTCAGGGCAGTGCCAGCCATGAGCTCTCTCTTTGTTGTTGCTTTGGTTTCTGAGTGTTGTTTTGAGTGTGGCAGTGCTGTGTTGTCTTGGCTGAAGATGGAAGTGCTTTTCTTTTTCATCAGTCCCAAGTATTGTTGGGAAAGAGGCAGTGCACTTCAGTGCAGATGAGATCCTCTTCATGTCTGGCACACAGCTGGAATGACACTGGCAACCACCATTCAGAATTTGGCTGCTCAAAGTTCTGCTTTCTGCAGAGTTTGGGGGGGATGACCTACTCGTTTCTTCCCTTCTTACCAACCTGTCATTTCCAGCACATGCATAGCTGCCTCTCTTCGTCCCATGGAGCATCACAATTTTAACTGGTCCTACTAATCAGTTCAGCTGTTAAAAGATAAAAGCAGTTTGTACTGTTCAGCAAGAAGGGACGTGATCAAGGGGATTGATGCTGACCTTGTTCCTCTTGACAGTTGTTCCCAGACTGTATTTCAATGAAGTTCTCTTCTTTTGTTTCATTCCCCTAGAAGCACTCACATGCCTGAAATAATGAATTGTTCAAACACCAATTTTAACCTAGGTCTCAAAACATGAAGTTTCATGGCACCTTGGAGTTCCTCTAACAGCTTGCTGCTTCCTGCTGGGCTTCCTCTCTCTCATCCTGCAGTCCAGGCACTCCTCCTACTCCTCCTGTGCCAGCTCCAAGACTTGTCACTTTTTCTTTCTTTAAACTCATCAATTGTGGTTTTTGCTGGCAGAAAGCTGAACCACTTTCCTGAGAGGTCAGATGAGCACGTGGCCAGTGCCAGAGAAGCTGGGGGCAGCGGAATGGCTCCTTTTGACATCAGCAAGCCCTTGGATCTTCTCAGGTGTCTCAGGGGGTCCACCACAAGGTGTATTCTGACAAATGCTGAAAGCTGCTGCCAGCAGCATTCCTGCTGCTTCCTGGCCCAGGTAGCTTGGTCATTCCCATGCACCAGTCCAGGAGTCCCTGGTATGATCCCTTCTGAACTGAATCTAGAAACTGATGTGGTTTAACTAATGAGATTTAGGTCTTTTGTCAGTAATTCTGCTGGAGCGGTTCTCCCACTTGTTTCACTGTAAGACTCAACAAGTCATTGCTCAGGTGTCATAGTTGCTGGTGTACTTAGGGTGTCTGCTGACTGTGATGGGCAGTTGCATGAAATACTTTCATATTACTACATTGGCTCTGCTAATGTTGATGTTTTTGGAACTATCCTGGAATATCAAAGCCAAAAAGTGACATTTTTGAAACTTCTGAGAGAAATATGAATTTTTTTAACACAGTCCATTTCACTTCTCTGTCATTAACATGAGAAGCAGTCAGCTGCAGCTTAAAGACAGAAAATTCTCGAGCAGCTTTTTAACTGAAGAAAATAAATCATCAAGCTGAAGAGTAAACTCAGCTGACCCTTGATAATTTTAAACAGACCTGAGAAAATCTGCTTAAAGGTGGTGTATTCTGCACTATTAGAAAAGATCTGTGTTTCCTCTGCACCCCTGCATGCTCTCCCCCAGCTAAGCAGGGAATTCTCAACTACTCCCAACTATTACTGCCTACTCATGCAACATGTTTACAGCTTTAATGATTCTCCAACCAGTTCTACCAAGTGAATCGATTCCATTAAAGTAAGAAATCTGTGCAAGTAGAAATTGTGGAAACTTGTGAGTAAATTAGAGGATTGCAGTATTTGATTCATGTCCTGTTTATTGGGATTTCTTCCAGCCTCAATGTCTTTAAGCAGCCCTTTGCTGAAGGCACATATTTGGAGAGGGCAATGAGGAGTCCTGGTGCCTTAGTGGTGCCCACAGTATCACCTTTTCCCTGCTGTAACAGTCGTGTTGTTACTAACTGGCAACCAGAACAGCTGATGTGGGCAGAAAAGAGCTAGCAAACTTGACTAAATGGGATTTAGCAAATTAGATTGGAGTGGGTGATGTTGCAACTTGATTTCGGTTTGCATCTAAAAAGTTGTCCTGTAGAGGTATTGAGAAACAATGCACTGCTATATTAATGCATTATCATATTAAGGCTGCTGAATGTATCTCTTGATTTTATAACAATGTGGTAATATCTTGATGGAGTGTGGGCTCTGCAGTTGTTACTGCTCCTAAAATGCATTTAGCTGCCTTTATTGTTTGTTTTGAGAGAGTAAATTTAATTTATTTTATTTATCCTATAGATTTAGTTTAGAAAATGAAACTATTTGTACTAAAGCTCTTTGAATTTCTTCAGGGAAAAAAGCTCAGCTATATCACACCAATTCTAGCTCCAAGGGCTTTTATCATAAGATTTGATTTTTTTTTAACATGTTAGCAGTGCATCATGTTGTCATTTTCCAGGTGTTTGGTATACATCTACTCAAGTTTTTATTTAGTTTACTTTCATCCTCAGTATTCCCTGGGTATGTCTGCTCTCTTTTCCTAGTAAGACCTGGTGATGTTAAAGATTCCTTGAACAGGTTGGTTGTGGATTTATCAGGTGCAGAGTCTGCCCAACAAGGTTTGACTATCACTGTGACAAGTAACCTCCACTGAAACCAAAGAAGTTTTAGACTTGAAACAGATGATTGCAGTGATTTGCACTTCCACACAGCTGTGAATTTTCTGCTTTTGCTCCTGTATTGACCACCCTCTAAAGGAAATAGATCTCCATTTGTAGGTGCCTGTTGTGAACTATTGCAGTTTTCCTTGTGCAATATGGACTAGAAGATAAACTGTACACGGGGTACAGCCTCCTGAGTCATCTGTACCTGCACAGTGGCATGTGCATGTTCTGGCTGTTCTTACAGAGTAGGCTAATACTTCCCCTCCCAAGTTGATCCTAGACCTCCACTGTGAAAGGTGCAAGGATTTTGGGTAGAACTGGCTTGAGATTTAGGGAAAAAATATTTGAGTTGTCAATAGAGATGTAATGAGCCACCTGAAGCCTTAATGCTCAGACTGCTAACTTTATCAGTTAGGCTTGTAACTGTCAGGAAAATGTTCTCCCAGCTATATTTGTGTAGAGCATTCAGATGTCAGTTAACTAAATCACAGGCATGTATTCTCTAGAGAGGTTTCAGGTCTTGTTTCTAGTTAAATGATACAGCAGGTGGTCATCAGAATTCAGATCAGACATCAGCTACAGCCAAAGTTTTTGTCATCTCTTTCCCCTCACTTCTGTTCCTGTTTTTTGAGGGGGCAGAGGAAAACAGAAAGCAGTGGGATAGTGCTTTGAGAGCCACAGCAAGAGAGATTCTACTAGGGACACAAAGGAGGAAATGCTAGTTGTGTTTCTTAGCAGTTTTTATCTTCTTACTTTGAAGAACCAACTGGACAGCCTGTTTTAATAGCTGATACCCTGTGAAATCTAAAGAATTAAAAAACTGCAAAGGTTTGGGTAAAAAATCTTCTACATTAAAGTATGTCATAGTTCTGAATTTTACAAAGGAACAGCAAAATGAGCATTTTCTCTTTTTCTCCTTCATTGATACTACTTTCGTATTGCAGGTCTATAGTCATGTACTTTGCACTGATGTTTTTCTGAAATGCCATTTCTTTTGGGAATTGTTTTTATCAAAACTAAATCTGAAGATTTAATACACTTGAAGTCTTCCTGACTACAAAAATCAATGAGTATGGCTTCATTTGGAATATTTGGTGGTTTAACAGGTCATAGGCTTTTAATTTCTCTAGGTCTTTGGTAGAAAGAGCCGCCTTTGTAATTCTTAGTTGTTGATCAAATTTATTAACTAACTCATGTTTTTTCTAAAACTTTATATATACAATAAAAGATACATAAATCATATAAAAACAACAGAACTATGCTTGTGCTGATATGTGGCACTATTCATTCACAAACCCTAAATCTTGATGTTATCTTGAAGAGCCAAGTATCTTTGTCAGCCCTGAGTCATTGAATTTTGATGGGTCCTTTTAGAAAGGGCCGGGTGTACTGAGGTCCCAAGCCTTCATGAACTGCTGGACTAAACATCATGCCAACCCTGTGAAGTCAACCATTTCACCCATGTAAGGAAGACCTCCTGCTCTGTGATTCCCCCTAGATGGTCCATGACATCTTCTTTCTCAAAGAAATTTGGCTTTAGGCAACATGACAGCTGCATCTCAGGACAGCAGCAGGCTTCAGACTGCCCAGGGCATTGGCCAGCTCAGGTAAGGAACACAATTTGACCTACTTTAGTCAGTACAGACACATCTCAAACAGAGATCGTTGCATTCTGGTATCAACTGGTCAAGGCTTTTACTCCCTTCAGGTATGGTCAGTGGATCAAAGAAATCAGAAATGCTTTCTGCTGCATTACCTTCCAGGACAGAATTTCTTTTCTGATGATTGCCTAAAAATAATTTTTGCAGTAGTAAGTCTGTGTCCTTTGGTGGATTCCTCTGCTCTGCAAGATGGCTTTTGTTGCATGACCATGTGTAGGCAAGAGAGTAGAGTTAAGTCCTTCTATAAATATAATAGTAGCAAGAGGAGGGACAAAGACAACCTCCACTCCTTGGTGGACACAGAGTGGAACATAGGAACAAAAGATGAGGAAAAGGCAGAGATACTTAACACTTTCTTTGCCTCAAATTTTAATAGCATGATAGGTTGTCTGCAGGACAAGCGGCCTCCTGAGCTGGTAGATGGAGGCAGGGAGCAGTATAGTTCCCCTGTGATCCAGGAGGAAGGAGTTAGAGACCTCCTTAGCCACTTGGATCCCCACAAATAGATGGGAGCAGATGGGATCCATCCTAGGGTGCTGAGAGAGCTGGCAGATGTGCTGGCCAAGCCGTTCTCCATCATTTTTCAGCAGTTCTGGCTCACTGGAGAGGTTCCAGAGGACTGGAAGCTGCCAGCATGGTGCCCATGCACAAGAAGGGCCAGTTGGATGAGCCAGGGAATGATAGGCCTGTCAGCCTGACCTCAGTGCCAGGCAAGATTATGGAACAGGGCATCTGGAGTGCAATCACACAGCACTTACAGGATGGCCAAGGGATCAGGCCCAGCCAACATGGATTTAGGAAGGGCAGGTCCTGCCTGACCAACGTGATCTCCTTTTATGATCAGGTGACAGCCTGGTAGATGTAGTCTATCTGGACATCAGCAAGGCCTTTGATACCATCTCCCACAGCAAACTCCTAGCCAAGCTGTCAGCCCCTGGCTTGGACAACAGCACTCTGTGCTGAGTTAGGAACTGGCTGGAGGGCTGAGCCCAGAGAGTGGTGGTGAATGGTGCCACATCCAGCTGGCGGCCAGTTACTAGTGGTGTCCCCCAGGGATCAGTGCTGGGGCCCATCCTGTTTAATGTCTTCATTGATGATGTGGATGAGGGCATTGAGTCCATCATCGGTGAGTTTGCAGATGACACTAAGCTGGAGGCAGATGTTGATCTGTTAGTGTAGGAGAGCTCTGCAGAAGGACCTTGACAGGCTGGACAGATGGGCAGAATCCAACGGCATGACATGACATTTAGCACATCTAAGTGCCGGGTTCTACACATTGGCCACAGCAACCCCATACAGTGCTACAGGCTGGGGTCAGAGTGTCTGGAGAGTGGCCAGGCAGAGAGGGAGCTGGGGGTACTGGTAGATAGCAAGATGAACATGAGCCAAGAGTGTGCCCAGGTAGCCAAGAAGCCAAATGGCATCCTGGCCTGCATCAGGAACAGTGTGGCCAGCAGGAGCAGGGAGGTCATTCTGCCCTGTGCTCAGCACTGGTTAGGCCACACCTGGAATCCTGTGTCCAGTTCTGGACCCCTCAGTTTAGGAAAGATGTCGAGTTGCTGGAAGGTGTCCAGAGAAGGCAACGAAGCTGGGGAGGGGTCTGGAGCACAGCCCTGTGAGGAGAGGCTGAGGGAGCTGGGGTTGCTTAGCCTGGAGAGGAGGAGACTCAGGGGTGACCTTATTGCTCTCTACAGCTACCTGAAGGGAGGCTGTAGACAGGCAGAGGTTGGTCTCTTCTCCCAGGCAGCCAGTACCAGAACAAGAGGACACAGTCACAAGATGCACCAGGGGAGGTTTAGGCTGGAGGTTAGGAAGAAGTTCTTCATAGAAAGAGAGATTGGCCATTGGAATGTGCTGACCAGGGAGGTGGTGGAGTCACCATCACTGGAGGTGTTTAGGAAGAGACTTGATAGGGTGCTTGGTGCCATGGTTTAGTTGATTAGTGTTGGATGATAGGTTGGACTCAATGATCTTGGAGGTCTCTTCCAACCTGGTTTATTCTATTCTATTCTATTCTATTCTATTCTATTCTATTCTATTCTATTCTATTCTATTCCATTCCATTCCATTCCATTCCATTCCATTCCATTCCATTCCATTCCATTCCATTCCATTGTATGACATTGGAATCTTGCTATTTGAAAAAGAAAGATAACAAAAAAAGCCCGAAACTGAACATACCTCTTTCAAAAATTTTATTTTGTTTCTGGTGAATGTGTTACACTGAGTGTGAGCCCCAAACAGCAAAAGACAACTTTGCTCACAACCACTTTTTTTCTTTTTTTAAGGTAGTGTATAATTTAAGGCTGTTCCTTGATGGCAGCAACTTTTGAACTTAAAACTTAGATCCATTTTGTGCGCATATTTTCCTGCAGTTCATGAATCAATTAATTGGTAGTGCAACAACAATATCCTAGCTGTGTACTGCAGGTTTTGTGCACTGTCAATTAGATGGTTTGTGCCATACCGGTGGGGTGGAGAAGTTGTACCAGTGTCTTGGTCACCTGAAGACCTGTCTTGGACATACTGGTAACCCTCCAATGCTATAACAGTCAATTTGGTATAATTTTCTCTTCTACCAGATCTATTGATTTTTAGGAGAAAGGAAAGGAATAGTACCACTGCCTGATTCTGATCTTTCTCTCTCCCTGATCCTGTTGACATCACACTTCTGTGGATTCTTATCCATTAATATGTAGGGCCTCCAGATGGAGTGCGTGCTGTCTAGCAGTTTTCAGTCTGCTTCACTCCCTGCATCTTTGGTTCATTCCTTGTCCCTTTGTCTGTGAGGATATTATGGGAGACAGCATTGGAAGCCTTGCTGAAGTCAAGACACTCATCATTCCTGCTCTTCCATTGCCCAATAAGCCTGTCTTCTGGCAGGATAAGGCCATTGGATTCACTGAGTATTCTTTCCCCTCTGTAAATCCATGATGATCCTTGTGTGTCCCTGGCATTGGTTCCACACTGCACTGAAAGACAGCCTGTGTCATGAAGGGCTGAGACTAGACAATGAATTGCTCATGTTTTGTTGTAATACCTTAGAGAAATCACACTTTGCTCTGGTACAAACTGGTTTACTTTAAACAACTGCATGAAGGCAGAGGGACCTGGACAGGCTGGACTGATGGGGTAAGGTTCAACAAGGCCAAGTGCCAGGTTCCTGTACCTGGGTCACAACAACCCTGTGCAATGCTTCAGGCTTGCGGCAGAGAAGCTGGAAACCACTATAAGGAGTGGCCCAGGGGACTGGAGTTGTTTAGTCTCTAGAAAAGGAGACTCAAGAGTGGCCTTCTTACTCTCTACAGCTCTCTGAAAGGGGAGGGTTGGTCTCTTCTCCCTAGTAACAGCCTTTAGAACAAGAGGAAATGGCCTCAGGTTGCAGCAGGGGAGGTTTAGTTTAGACATTGGAAAACACTTCTTCAAGTGAAAGGGTTGTCACCTCCTGAAACAGGCTGCCCAGGGAAGTACTTGAACCATCATCTCTGAGGAATTTCACAGATGTGTAGATGTGCTGCTGAGGGACAGGGATGTGGGTTAGCAGTGATCTTGGTAGTGTTAAGCTAATGGTTGGCCTTACTATTAAAGGTCTTTTCTAGGCTAAACAATTCTATGATTTTACAGATCTGTGCTTTTCAAAATTGTAGATGTAACTAAACCTGGTCATAAATCTTCAACTTCAAATGCTATTTCTACTAACTGTTGGCACACAAGAAGTGTCAGTGGATGTATTTCCAGTATCTGAAACTGATGTCCCAGTTAGGTGCCATGAGTGGTTCCAGAGGTCTAGTTCACATCGAGGTCCCCTGCAAGTGCCACAGAACTTGAGGGGGAAAATTAAGAGATTGAGAGCCTGGGGGTTAAAATCAGGGGCAGACTAACAAATCTGACATCCTGGTTGGAGTCTGTTATAGACCACCCAACCAGGATGAGGAGGCGGACGAATTATTCTATAAGCAACTGGAGGCTGTCTCAAGATCATCAGATCTTGACCTTGTGGGTGACTTTAACCTGCCAGATATCTGCTGGGAAGTTAACTCAGCAGAGAGGAGGCAGTCCAGAAGATTCCTGGAGCACATGGAGGACAACTTCCTGATGCAGCTGTTAAGTGAGCCTACCAGGAGTCAAGCTCTGCTTGACCTGCTGTTCTCCAATAGAGAAGGGCTGGTGGGAGACATGACCGTGGGAGGCTGCCTGGGGTGCAGCAACCATGAGATAGTGAAGTGTTCAGTATGCAGGGAGATAGGGAGGAGCACCAACAGAACCTTCACCTTGGACTGCCGGAGGGCAAACTTCAGCCTGTTTAAGAAAATTATTTGCAAAGTTCCCTGGGTATCAGCCCTCAAGAACCGAGGCGTCCAGGATGGTTGGACCTATTTCAAACAGGAGCTCTTGAAGGCACAGGAACTGGCGGTTCCTATCTGCTGAAAGATGAGCTGGTGGGGAAGGTGACCAGCCTGGATGGGCAAGCAGCTCCTGGAGGAACTGAGGGAAAAAAGAGGCTGTATCACCTTTGGAAGGAGGGGAAGGCTTCTCGAGGTACATTTAAGGAAGTTGTTAGATTATGTAGGAAAAAAATTAGAGAAGCAAAGGCCCAGTTGGAACTGAAGCTGAACACCTCTGTGAAGGATAACAAAAAGCATTGTTACAAATATGTTAATGCTAAAAAGAAGGGCAAGAAGAACCTGCACTCATTATTGGTCCTGGAGGGGAACTGACACTGACTGAAGACTGACTGAAGACGAGGAAAAGGTTGAGGTCCTGAACACCTTCTTTGCCTCAATCTTTAACAGCAAGGCAGGAGGAGTTCAGGATGAGTGGCCTCCTGAGCTGGGTGATGGGGTCAGGGAGCAGTGTAATGCCCTGGATATCCATGAGGAATTAGTTTGGGACCTGCTGAGCCACTTGGACACTCACAAGTCCATGGGGCCAGATGGGATCCACCCTAGGGTCCTGAGAGAGCTGGCAGATGAGCTGGCCAAGCCGCTCTCCATCATTTTCCTCCAGTCCTGGCTCACCGGTGAGGTCCCAGATGACTGGAAACTGGCCAATGTAGTCCCCATCCACAAGAAGGGTCGGATGGAGGAACCTGGAAACTCCAGGCCTGGCAGCCTGACCTCAGTGCCAGGGAAAATGATGGAGCAGATTATCCTGGCAGCAATAACTGCACACCTGCAGGATGGCCAAGGGCTCAGGTCCAGCCAACATGGATTTAGGAAGGGCAGGTCCTGCCTCTCCAACCTGCTCTCCTTCTATGATCAGGTGATCCGCCTGGTGGATGTGGGGAGGCCTGTGGATGTGGTCTATCTGGACTTCCACAAGGCCTTTGACACCGTCCCCCACAGCAAACTGCTGGCCAAGCTATCAGCTCATGGCTTGGACAGCAACACTCTGCACTGGGTTAGGAACTGGCTGGAGGGCCGGGCCCAGAGAGTGGTGGTCAATGGTGCCACCTCCAGCTGGAGGCCAGTCACCAGTGGCGTCCCCCAGGGATCAGTGCTGGGCCCCATCCTCTTCAATGTCTTCATTGACGATCTGGATGAGGGGATTGAGACAGTCATCAGCAAATTTGCAGATGACACCAAGTTGGAGCAGATGTTGGTCAGTTAGAGGGCTGAAGGGCCCTGCAGAGGGACCTCGACCGACTGGACAGATGGGCGGAGTCCAATAGCATGGCATTCAACAAGTCCAAGTGCCAGGTGCTGCACTTTGGCCACAACAACCCCATGCAGAGCTAGAGGCTGGGGTCGGAGTGCCTGGAGATCTGCCAAACAGAGAGGGACCTGGGGGTGCTGATCGACAGCCGCCTGAACATGAGCCGGCAGTGTGCCCAGGTGGCCAAGGAGGCCAACGGCATCCTGGCTTGCATTAGGAATGGTGTGGCCAGCAGGAGCAGGGAGGTCATTGTGCCCCTGTACACTGCTTTGGTTAGGCCGCACCTTGAGTACTGTGTCCAGTTCTGGGCCCCTCAGTTTAAGAAGGACATCGAGACACTTGAACATGTCCAGAGAAGGGCGACAAGGCTGGGGAGAGGCCTTGGGCACAAGCCCTATGAGGAGAGGCTGAGGGAGCTGGGGTTGTTTAGCCTGGAGAAGAGGAGGCTCAGGAGCGACCTCATTGCTCTCTACAACTACCTGAAGGGTGGTCGTAGCCAGGAAAGGGTTGGCCTCTTCTCTCTAGCAACCAGCACCAGAACAAGGGGACACAGTCTCAAGCTGCACCAGGGGAAGTTTAGGCTTGAGGTGAGGAGAAAGTTCTTCACCGAGAGAGTCATTCGCCATTGGAATGGGCTGCCCAGAGAGGTGGTGGAGTCTCTGTCCCTGGAGGTGTTCAAGAGGGGATTGGACATGGCACTTGCTGCCATGGTCTAGTCATGGGGTCTGTGGTGACAGGTTGGACTCGATGATCTTCGAGGTCTCTTCCAACCTTATCAATACTGTGATACTGTGATACTGTGAAGTGTGAGCCCATACCTGTGTCAGAGTTAAAGTCACCAAGCTGGTGTGGTTTGAACCAGTATCAAAAGAACAGAGAGAGGAGCATTTCCCACATTTTATAAAAGTTGTTATTTAAGTATGTTAATTGGCCATTTCCACCCTATTTATCATTAATGACTTGACAAGTTTGGAAAACTTTTCAGGATCTGTAAGAGTAGCTGCTTCTGAGTTTTGCTAATTAATAGTGTCCAATTCACTATTTATTTATTTTCAAGCATATTTAAAATGCCCCAAGGACTTCTTGTTGAAAAGTGGGATAACTCATGCTGCCCAAAATGAATGTGAAAATGTTACAAGACTGAAGATAGCCAGGAGCAAGCTCAAAGCTGCAAATCTCCTCTGTGTGGGCAAACTTCAGTGCTTTCACATATGACTTGGTGCTGCTGCCCTATTAATGCAACTATCTGTCTGAAGAGAATCTGCATTGAGAGGGGCTTTTCCCCTAAAGAAATGCTGATTAGTGGGCATTTTGTAAGCTTTTACACTTCTGTCAGTTAAAAATGTTTGCTGTAGTAAATGAGAGGTAAAATTTTCAAATAAAATCCTCTCAAATCCAATGTCTCAAATCTGAATCAGAAAATGTCTTTAAAATATACTCAGAAATTCACTGAGAGGAATGCCTGTAGTGAAATATGGTAAAGAAAATATATTTTAATATGATACAGTACAATACACCAGGTTGAAAGAGACCTTCAAGATCATCGCGTCCAACCCATCAACCAATTCAACCCACCTAAACAACTAAACCATGGCACCAAGCACCCCATCAAGTGATAAGTCTCAGCCAATACACTGTGTGAGGAAGCTTCCAAGCAGAAGGCAGATCGAACTGGGACTGTAGTGGGAGTGTTTCTGCCACAAATGTCAGAAAGACCACTGTCAAAACCTGATGATGGGTTTGTGCTGAGATATCCTGTTTCAAGTGGTAGGACAGAGACTGGTCTATAGAGATGGAGGAGGACTTTTACTCTCCAAAGCAAAAAGGAGTGGGTCCTGCCCTCTCATTTGGAGAGGAAAGAATTTCCCTGTCATGCAGTGACAATAATGAAGACCAAACAGAACCAGTCAGGTTCTTGCACACTGCTTGCTTTGCTGCAAATGAATTCAGGACTTTTGTTCTCCTTTCTCATTGTATGCAGGTTCTGTGGAAGGCTCCCCCATGTCCTTAAGGTGTGTTTCTGGCCAATGTGGCTCATTTTCCGTTTTTGAAGAGCTTTTAATAAATGTCACTGAAAAGGCTCTGTCCTCATCATGAATTGCATAGTTTATCTGACTCTTAAACAAATACGGTGACCTGCTCCCCTGCCTTGATACTGATGACAACAGCTTTGTATGTTTCTGTGTGAGGAGCTTTGGAGATGGCCCAAGGGATCTTAGCCATAACATTTATAGTTAGTACAAAACAACCAATTTGCCAGTTCATGAGTGAATCACAAATGGCTAATGGGACAAAAAAGAAGTGAGGTCTTGCCCCAAGAGCGCAAGAGGAATGAATTATCCTAAGAGATGTCCCCCTGCATTGACTGTTGTCATTCACAGTGGTTAGAGTCGTAGTGTTCAGTATTGGATGTATTACTTCTGTTTTCTTGCTTATTGTGTTATTGCAGGCAAGTAGTTCTTGTGTTTTTTTTCAATTCTGAAGTAATTGTATATGTGAGTAAAATTAATAAGTACTGTATTTAGGCAGGAGGAGAAAAGTTACAATGTGCCTTAGTAATACTTTGGAAAAGAGTCACTCATTTTCTCTGCTTCATTAAGTCACAGAGGTGTGGTTTTGTTTTTTTCCCCTGTGACTGTTGATGTATATTTATTGTAGTTGTACCTGGAGAGATAATGAAGTGTTGCACTGAATTTGAATATTGCCTTATGCTGACTTATGTTAGGAGTACATTAAACACTGTGATCTTGAATTGTAGCCCAGACTTTACTGGCACTAAAGTTGATGGGTTCTGGAGAACACTGCTAAAAAGTCTTTAAAAGCTGTAACCATTAATAGTTAGAATATAAATTAAAATCTCTTTCCTAACTATACTTCAAACAGCATAGGTGATCAGGAGATGCCTATTCCTTATGATAGAGTAGGAATTTATTTGACTATAAAATATGTGTTCAAAATTATTCTCTCTTGCAACAATGAAGTCATTACAAATATGATACAAGCCCAATGCAATATAATGCACACTGTTCTCCAGACTGTCCTTCAAAAACTTCTTGACATAGAATTCTTTGCAATAACTCTCAGCAAACAAAACAACAGTGACCCTCAAATAGACCTCAAAAATATTGATGTTGGAAACAAAGTACAATAGACATTTCAATCTTGACTGAGATGGTTTAGATTATTTTAGAAAGTGGATAACTTTATGTAAAATCAAACTTGTGTTTAAAACCAATTATTGAATGTAAGTATGTTCATTTCAGGAGAGTCATCATTTCTTACCACAGGGTAAGGAACTCAGATATAATGACATGCTCATGTGTCTGGTACACACATCTCCCTCTTGTTTTCTATTGGAACATTGGGATTTTGAAGTTGATAGCCCTCTGCCTTCTGTAGAATTTTGGTAGCTCCTGAAGCTCATAAGCTATGAAATCGTTTGCTGCTTTAGGACTCTAGCAGCCATACTCTGCTATGTGGGAATAGATCCTTATGTGAAGTTCATCAAGTATTCAGGTGCAAAGCCTGGCAAAAGGAAAGAAATGCCTCTTGACTGCATGTCAGCTCAGACATCCTTCTCAAAACCCAAGGTTCAGTCTGAATACAGAGCGATCAGTGCTGTGTCCCACTCTCACGAATGAGCATTCGAGAGGTTTGCCTTGGCCCTAGGTGACCACTCACAACTGTTAAATATGCATGATCTGAAAACTCCTGAATCACCATAACATTGAATTTCACCTTTTGCTTAGATGTAATCAATTGATTTACATAGGTTTCAAAATGCAGATAATCCATTTTGGAGGCTCAGAGATTCCTTCTAATGCACTGATTGTCAATAAGCCTGATCCATTGGCAGTGTTTTCATTAAGCATGTCTCTATCACTAGAATATCCTAAATGAGTTTTAAATAATGATTACTTCAGCATTTTCTTAACACAGTTCAGGTGGAACACGGATATAAAACTCTCTACAACAATAAGATTTGTTTCTGTCTACCTTAAGCTTGCTTTTCAGAACCCTTTCAAACTCTGTCCAATGTGTTTGTAAGGGCATTCAGTTTTACCCTGCTTTCTGGGCTGCACTCAGCGCAGATGTTTATCTTTTGATTGCTTCAAGTGTTCTTTTGTCTCTCTCTTTGGGGGGAAAAAGATGATCTGCTATTCAGTCAAGCCTGATTTATGGAATGTTTTTGTTTATTATTGCCCTGGGTTTCCTGAAACACTTTTGTTTCTCATAAAGCAATCTTCCACCTTGGATTTTTCCATCTTCTAGATACTGGTTTTGGAAACTGCTACAAACCTCTTTCCTTCATCCTTGTTTGAATTGCACATGTCCATTTTCACAGCTCTTGTCCGTGAATATCATTGCTGTTGGTTCTTGGAGCTCTCTTCGAGGAGTTTAATTGCTGGTATGGAAGTAGAGCACAAGCCAAGAACTGACTCTGTAAAGCTTGGCAAGCAAGTTAAACAGATTATGACTCTGGAGGCATACTTCTGACATTGTCATTTAGTAGTGCGGTCACCATATTTTTGTCTGACCTCTCTTTCAAACCAGCCAGCCTGAATATTCTGAACTGCCCAAGGACTCATTTTATCCTAGAAATGTTTATGTAAATGTGTTTTGTGCAAGTTCACATATTACACAGCTTGGCATTTTATGTCATCAGTCTACAATTAAAAACAGCCAGTTGCAAATCAGCAGTGCTAGCTGCCTCTCTGGAATCAATTTCCTTAGCAATCCTGAGGTTCAGAAGTACTCTCAGAAGCATTTAATAATGCCAGAGCTGTGTTTATGTGGCATCTCAGGACAAAGGAGTTAATCATGACATAGAGTCTCAACTGCAGATTGACATAAATAAATCAGATGAGGGAGAAGAATTCCCACCAACATTATTTCACAAGCGGTGGCATCTCATTGCCTTCCGTGTGTTCTCCAGGACTGCTCTGAATCTTGTTTCTGAATGATTGATTGCTCAGCTCAGCTGTTCAACTGGATTTGCAGTTTATCGAGGGCTGTTGTGAAGTGAGTAAGCCTTGAAAATTAGTTGAGCAGCATCATCCATTACTGTGGCTGCTGTGGTGGTTAATGCTACATGCCTAGCCCTCTGACATTATCACAGACATTATAATCTTCTATTACTGCAGGGGAATGGCCTGCTATCAGTAATGTGTTCAGCCCTTGAAAGATTCAATATCAAAAGCCATTTACTTCTGTGGTATTGCAAGTTTGTTCTGTGGATTCCCATTGCCTTAGAAAGACATATAGTAGTTGTTGGGCCACCATGTTCAGCTGGAGCATCTGGAGCAGCTGTTCCCATAGGTACATGTACCATGTGGTTTGACACTCTGAATGCTGCTGGTCCCATGCCTAACTTGTGCACGTTTATACAGAATCACTTACTGCATCATGTGCTTCTTCCCCCTCTGCCTCTACAACAGTGATAAACCTGTCTCACTATTATCCAAAGGTCTCCAAGGGCAGGCAGTAAACTCCAGAGTGCAAAGCATATCCCTGGGCTTCAGCTGTACAGTCGTGGACAGATG
Organism: Picus viridis; assembly: GCA_033816785.1. Taxonomy (NCBI): domain Eukaryota; kingdom Metazoa; phylum Chordata; class Aves; order Piciformes; family Picidae; genus Picus; species Picus viridis. The sequence goes on along the minus strand of CM066580.1, from coordinate 24,852,636 downwards.
GAGACAAACCAAAGTGATGGAGAAACTTCATGATCATTCAGGCTGACTTAGAAATTAGCTGTGTAATATGGCATCTTGCTTTTCATCCTAGGAGTAGCTTGGTGAAAAGTAATGCTGCTTCAAATGGCTTGCTTTAGGTACTTCCTATGTCATGTTGGTGAAATGTCAGCTGAGCACAGCCCAAAGCACAGGTTTGAGCTGGCATACACAATATATTTGAGTCCAGCTGCTGCTACTACTCAAGAATAATTGTCACCATGTCTTATTGTTATTCGGAGAGAAAAATATAAAAGGTTCAGTATGTGTGTAATATAAAAATATGTATTTCTGAAGAAAGAGTGTTGATTTACAGTAGAAGTCAAATATTGTCCAATGGCTCATGAATTTGGTCTGTCCAACATTTGCCTGTTTTCCTACAGCTGTTTCTGCTGTTTACGGTAGGCTGTTCTAATATCTCCTGCTATTGGTAAAAGTATTATTCAATGTCATTTGAGGTCACTTTCACAGCAGGGCAGCACAATCCTGTAGTGTGGATAATATACACTGGCAGCTTGCTATTGGGAGGCAGACATGCAAGTGGGGAATATTGTGGGCACTCATTCATTCTGCAGATCCAATGGGAAGGTTTGATTTCAAGGAGGACTTTTTCTTGAATATCATGGGAACTTACTTTAGTTTGATGCTATCCTGTTAAAATACTTTCTGCAGGATTCTACATTGAAATGTAAGTAACTTTTCTTCCTACAGTCATAGCTTATGGGCCTAGTCAAAAGCAGCTGCTTAATTTCACCATCTTTTGTACATAACTCTGACCATTTTAGGCTGTGTATATTTGTGTACATATTCATTGCATTCCATTTCTGCTTGTAAATACAGCTTATATCATTTGCCTCTCCAACTGAGTTAGCTGTGGTTCCTTTGTGTGTGGGGGAGAACTCACTCACCCTGCCACAATAACTCAGTAGATTAATCTTTCTCAGAAAGATTAATGCATGTAAAAGGTGATATAACAGTATCTTTTGTGCGAGTTATGTGTCTTCTTCAGTTAGCAGTACAGAAATGGCCAATAAATCTGGTGCACAATGAAGACTGCCTATTGGTCATGGAGCATAGCTCAGCAGTGGGGGGAGAGGCAAGTGTGGTCTTTCTGCTGATGCAAGGTGGCCCCAGTTCTGCAGAACATCTCTTTGAATTCCTTCTTCACTGTCATGCTCAGGACATGGTCCCAAAGAACTTACACAGGACTTTTAAAAGCTGTGTAGAAGGAAAATAACTTCCATTTTGCCATGACTTTTTTATTACCAACCCCACATAAAATTACATGAAGAAAGAAAGGCCTCTCTGCAGTAATGCTTTGAGAAGGGTGTCCCTTTCCCATGCTTTTATCATAGCTGACAGACCGTAGAAACTCATCTCCCAAATGTTTCATGGAAATGTTTTGCCAGGAGGGCTGAGCAAGCTACATTGAAACCAAGTCCCAGCTGATATGTGAACCATCTCCTCCCTGAACAACTTGGAGCTGCAGTGAAAGTTTCGCCTGATAACAGATGGGTGAGTCCATGCCATAGCAGCTCAGGGAGCTGCAAGAATTGCCATGTGGCTGGATTTTTTATTTCTTATGGCCAAAGCCTCTCTATTGCCTCCTTCCAACAGAAATCTATTCCCTCAGCCTTCAAAATGAGAAGGGAATTTTATTGTCTCCTTAATCTCAAACTTCTTTTCTACCAGTAGTACCTAGAGAGCAAGGGAACAAGACCTATACTGAGACACAGCAAAGCAGTTTTCTTCACTCAGGGGGCTTTATTTGTGAAGTAAAACATCCATCATAAAGGTCACTTTTAGTCCCTCAGATCCGGCTTCTGTCTTCTAAACAGGCAACAATGTCAGCTGAGCCCAACTGCAGAGAGTCATTCAGATCCTCCTAGTAAGGTCCTACAATCATACTGCTCTGCAGGAAACTGTTCTTTGGCCATACATTTCTATATGAAAAATAATACAGACTCTGTGGGCTATGAATTGTGACTTTTATCCTTCAGTTTCCACTTTGCTACCTCCCTATAGGCTCTTTTTAGGGACTACCCTGACACACACTTGAAAGAGATGACAAAACCCAAAAAAAAAAAAAAAAAAAAAAAAAAAAAAAAAAGGAAGAGGAAGTCAAAACAAGGATACTCATGAGACAATTGCCTATGGAGTGAGGGCTCCCCATGGCACATCATAGATTCTCAACCAGTCTTCCTAAAATTGTCACATAAAGGAGATGGGTTTATTGCAAGCAAAAACACCATAAAAGCCTTAGAAGGTTGAATGTCAGGATTCAAACTCTTCCTAGAGTGATACATGTGGGTGGCATTAAAGCATGATGGCGATTTCTGAGCTAGAGGGGGAGCTCTTCAGTGCTACTTTTTTACAGGAGCCTGCAGTGAGGCATTAGGGAATGTGGGCAGGAGGCAGTCTGGGAATGGTGGAGTTTCAAGTGTTTCGTTAGAGTCTGGGTTTTCCAAGCTTGGATGTACACTTCTCGTGAGAAACCTCTCAGAAGGGAGGGTATCCAGAGAGTGCCCTGTAGCTGCTTGGATGTTTTTTGCAGCTGGACTTTTTCATGGAGCACACATTGATTACTTTAGAATTTAAGCAGGGCTGTTAACCACAGGTGGATCACTGCTGTTCAGATATGACTGTGCTGAAGTGCATGGCTGGATGGAGACAACTGCAGACTGTAGATCACCAGCTATATACTGCAGATAGTTTCTTTTGTACAAGAATAAAGTGATTTCTGAGTGCAGCCTGACAGCAAACGTGAGATGAACTGCTTCAAGTTTCTATTGGATTTTGCAACAAGATTAAGTTGGCTCAAATGGAGTATCTAACATCAGTTAAATCATGTTAATGCTGTTTTAAGAAAGAGCTTTTAAGCTTTTTGCATATTGAATCTGGTGGAATTTTTGCTCCTTTATGATTTGTTGAGCATTTTTATCCACATTAATATTTTTCTCCCTTTGTTGCATAACAGAAATACTATTGAAATACTCAAGGAATGTCCATCACCAGACAGCTTTGTGGAGGTCTAGGCCACTAGAAACTCTCATTCAACAGGACTGAAATGTCAATATGTAATTCCTTTCTCACTGATTCATAAAATTAGCAGTGCCTTTGTTTCAACCTTACTGTGCTGTGGTGCTGTAAGCAGCAGCTTCTCACACTTTTAACCTGAAACAGGACTGCAACAGTTTACTGTGAAGCATTAGGCAAAAGTAACCTTAATTATTTGGAACCCCAATTTCATAGCTTTAATCTTGAAATATAAATTAAATAGAAGCATTAATATTTATTTATTGGTATTATTCATAAAGTGCAGTACAGATTCATGTGTCCAGGGATTCCTTCCAGTTTTAATATATACTTTTAAATCAAGACCAGATTAATAATTAAAAAATTCCTCACACAGCTACATTACACCAGATCATATAAAGATGCACAATGTAGTAGCTCACCAGAGAATACAGTTTGAGATTTTGTCAACACAAATTTCTCTGATAGGGTCAAAGTAATGCTGCTGACAGTAGAATAAAGAGGAGAAAATATTTTACTGCTTCCAGGCATCTTCATGTTAAGTCAAGTAAAGAATAAAAAGAACAGCTCAAGATATATAAGGAAGAAATCTCACTCAAAGAAAGAAGATAGAAAACAGTTTTGTGTTGGTAGCACCCTTGTAACACTGGGTGTAAATGAAATGCTGTGGCACACGTAGGCTTTTTTTCATGTGAGCTGAGACTGGATAGGCAGTAGATTTAGTTATGTCTGGATGGAGTAAATGCCTTCTTTGCAACCCAAAATCACAGCCAGAGTTCAAGTCCTGACAGTCAATCAGGTGACTGAAATTAGCTTCCATATTTACATTCAATTTTGTTCAACATGGACAAATCTGATGAATGCGAACACAAACTTCAGGTGTGGGGCTTGTAGCTCAGTATCCCCAGTAAAGAACAGAGTCTGAAAGTTACCCTTGTGCTCTTTGATGTTGTGTAGATACAGATCAGATCTCAGCTTTGCTTGCCTCTCGCGACTTGCTTGTGAACAGTGTTTTAAAACTGTGTGTAGCTCTGAACAGAGAGATGGGAATCTATCAAAGGGTTTACATGGCAGGCATGAATATTCACTCACTTGTGGCTATTTTCTGAACTGCTGTCTCTGTTTGTGTGAATGGTAATCTACAGGCTTCGTAGCTTAAATGTTTTTCCTCTAGAGATAAAATTTGATGTTTTCAGGCACACTGCAGAGCACTAACTGAGTTCTCATTGACGGGAACAGATGTGGTTAGTTCAGTAGGCTGCTGCTTGTATGTTTCAGAGCAGGGTCAGGATTTCATTTTTAGAGCTGTACAAAGGATGTTTTGTCAGATTAACCCCAGTCTATCCACCCAAAAGTGCCCTGCAGACACAGTTTTTCTGGTTTTCTTGAAGCAAATTATCTGCCATGCTTTGCTACAGAAAGATGGGAGAAGAGTAATTCTGTCTTGCACTCAGATTCCTTGCTTCAGTGTACTTATGGCTATAGGATCCTCCAATGTGCTTTCCCTCAAGGCAGTTTATGAAGTTATTTTGGAAGAGAGTGAGCTTTTATGAACAGTGTCCAGGTGATTAGGGAGAATTAGGAGTTGGGGAGCTGCTGGGAGTGGATCAGAGTAAGCCAAGGAGAGCAGAGCACAGAAGTACTGTAACTCCAGAACAAAGGGAAGGGGATGAGGAAAGCAGAAGGCAGCCCAGACATTGGGAGCAGAAGGACAAAAGCTCAGTCAAAACAAATTTTCCCAGAAGAAGAGAAAAACAAAGGGCAGGAAAAGATCTTCTTCTAGTTTCTCTGATGGTTAAATTGTGTTTTGGTCTGTGATGCTTAAGAAAAGTGTGGGATAATATTGTTTAATATGGCACAAGAGAACAGGAAAAGTCAAAGGTTGCTTTTATCCTGTCCAAAATCTCTGTTTTCAGTGTGAGTAGATAGGTTTTAGTCTTGGGGATGTTTATAAGATTCAGATTTAATAGGCATTTTAATTGCGTTATTTAGACTTGTTCAGGTAACATTGAACTAAAGACAATCTGTGAGGAGGAAAAGGTTGCTGACAAGAAAGGTTTTTGTCCTCTGCTAGTGCTTCCAATGTCTGCTTTACTCATTTGTGCCATTTAACACCTGTGTCTTTGACAGGTTAGGGATTCCCATCCAGATTGTCTATACAAACTGCAAGTTTTCTGTCCTTTTCTGCTAGGATTTGGTACTCGGGGTAACTCTAAAGGCTTTATCGATGCTCTACAGTCTACTTCAGTGAACTTCTGTCACATGTATTTAGGAATGCATCTGCAACTACCAGCAGCCTGGTTTAAATCCAGTTTGCAAACCACACAGACCTTGTTTCAAGGAAAAAAGAAAAAAGGAGAGGGGGGGGGGGGAGGATGAAATCATAGGGGAATATTGTCTGGGTCCCTGTTGGCAACAATGTTCAAAGTTAATGGGTAGAAACATGACATTTCACTCAGGGATGAGCTGTCTTGTGAACATAGAGCTGTCCCATTTCTGATACTTTCTGTGATACTTTCTGTTCCAAAAGGCAGCACCTGGAACTGCTTGAAAATAGCTAAGTCCTTTTCTTTTACCAGTAGTGCTTGCACTTCAAAATGAGACATTTCTTCAGACCTTCAGTAGGGCTCTCATACTACCTCTGTTAGAGATCCTTACGCACTTACACTTCCAGGTTGCTAATCTGAGCAAGATTTTCCTCCCACTCAAACACACAGGAATTTTTGCATCCTCCCTGTGTCTGAGTAACACGTCTTTAGATTATTGCGCCAAAGCTACTGTAGTTTATTTGTTCAATTTTAGTAATCATTTCAGTTATGGGCAATTAACAAGTTTCTTTAATTTTAGCCCAAGAGCTCTGTGTCCTAAGATTTGCTGTGGCGGCTAGTCAGTTTTTCCTTCTCCTCTGGAAAGATGTGCCACATAACTTTAGATGATATAAAGAAAGCAGAACAATTTTTTTACCTTTAAAAAGTGGAGTTCAGTGTGAAGAAAAACATGTCTTTAAAGGCTTTTTATTTTTAAGGGTGCTTGTAGTTGCACTTTCACATGGTAGAGAAAATAATTTAAAAGTCTATGGAAAACTGATGACAAGAACATCTCCTTTTGTTAACAGTGTAGGATGTTCTCTTTTTGCCTTTATACTTATTTGATATAATGCATAAAAGAGGGATTTTCTCACTCCCCTTTCCTCAGTATCTGCAGGCACTGAGATGATTGCTCTTGACTCCCAAGAACTGAACTGATTCTGCTCCTCTTTTGGCCTATTTCTCAGCAGAGGCAGCCTTTCCTGATGCATGAGTTGTAAGCTGGAAAGATACTTTTCTTATTCTTAGAACACACAGTGGATATTTTTCACTTTCAAAATCTATTCATCATTCATTATTTCTGTCTGTATTTGCTTCTGGTTGCTAGATTCTTCATGCATTTCTCAGGGTGTTATTCATATGCTATGTGAAAATACCACTGCTTATTTCCTGCACCCACCTTTGCAGTATGACATTGATGATTGTTTTGAGTGATTCCAGCCCCTGTTACAGGAACTCATGTAGAGACAAGCTGAAATTAATTTGATAATTAAGATTTGTGAAAAAGCACATCTGCTGGGTTGCTGCAATTGACTGTTAAGAGACTGGACATATTATCTTTTTGGGGAGGGGGATAATCAAACTCAATTCTATGCCTCATGCTGTGAGTCATCTGCAAGTGGTAGGCTGTACTCTGGAGTCGTTGACGATGTGTATTGCTACACAGCAGCTCAGTCTGGAAGATCACAGTTATTCCTTTCAGTGCCCTTTTCAGCCAAAATCGTAACAGTCTTGTTGAAAACTTTCTTTTGGAAACCTAAAATTCTACTCCAAAATAGTGATCTCAAAAAATTAAACCATGAGAAAAATATAGGATCCAGTCTTTAATATTCAAGTAGAAATTTCTGTATCTGAGAGTCTGAGTTTAATCCTCTATCAATCCCTAGGCCAGGAATTGAAGCATGTGGAAGGCTCCCAAAGGGAGACGCCAGGACACAGGTGATTTGCACAAGATTACACATGACAGCTTTGTGTACTGAGGAATAGTTCTTGTGAGGTATGCTGCAAAACAAACTCAGAAATGATTGCTTACTCTTGCTAGCATCTCTGGAATGCATTTGGAGTAAGTTACTCTGTACTGCCCGGTGGTGAAACCCACAGAGCTGGATTATCCACTCGTTAAAATCCTCTACCAGTAAGCAACAGCAGGGCTTCATTCATCTAAAATCTGTTCCCAAAGAAGAATTAATGGTCTTGAACTTCGGTGACTTCAGTACTGCTTGGATTGATCTTTTAAGGTAAGGAGCTAGAAGGGAGAGAACTAGATGCTGCCTGGGGCAGTCACTGCTGCTCTCCGCCTTTCTTCAGTCACAGAAAACCTCAGTGTGCAAAAAAGTCATAACTTGAATGGATATTAAATGCTCTGTGTCCATCCCTATCTCTGTGTAGCAGACAGATGTGCAAGCAGTGTCACAGAGCTGGGTGCAGCTCTCATTCTCTCTACACAACAGGGCTGGTGCATGCCACATCCCCTCTGTGCTTGGCACGAAGCAGAGGGCTGAGCCTCCTGCCTGGTTGTTGCTGGAGAAAGGCAGGTGCTGCTTGGCCCTTGACTTCAAAATTCTGCCAGCTGTAGGGAAGGTTTTCAAACTCTCAGTGTGAAAGCACACAGAAAGCACAGAGCACAGAATTAATGAGCTGGGTGTTTTGTTTTGCTGGGGTTTTTAATAACCAAGTCTCAGTTACCATTTCCTATAGCAGATTCTGGAAGCAGCCTGTAGAGATTGTTCAAAACTAGTAATACTCAAGGTCTTGTAGGAGTGAGGATTGAATGACAGCCTTTTCATTTTGGATTGCAGTAGTTTGTGTAGTGCCAGACCTGACAGCACAGGCTGGCAAACCAACTACCTCAGGTATTTACAACTTTTTATTTAAGATTTATTCTTTGAAGTTGAATCACAAAGTCTTTGTTCACACACAGTTCAGATTGTGTGCTAGGATTCCAGCTACTTGTCAGCATCTGTGTCTTCATTTATATCTTCATTTTTAGCTTCATTTTTAGCTTCATTTATGCTCATTTTTCCTGTTTGAGTATGTTTACCCATGTTAATTAAATTTGAGAAATTTTCTAGATGGTTCTCACCACGATGAAAATATTAGGCTAATATTGTCTTTAAGGACTCTAGATTAAAAAATTAGTAATAATAATTGAGGGTGGAAAAAAAAAAATCAATGTATTTAATTTGTCCTCATCAATGCTTGGCAGGCACAGAAATATAGGTCATATATTGACAAATGCTGTTGATGGGGATTTTTTGAGCTGAAACAGGTTTTTATTAATGTCTTTCTGTTTAGAAAAATAATGAGCAAAAATTCAACATGGTTATAGTACTATGAATTTTCACATCGAGGTATGAATATTAACAATGCTAAAAATGTGCTCAGCAGAACCAGATGTCTGATATACAGAAATTGAAAGCCACTTGCATGCTTCACACTGTTACTGTGCACTGCAGTTGCTTATTCAGCCCAACAGGCCAGCATTTTAAATTTATCCTCCTTAGTTCTGCTTATCTTTTCACTTGATAGCACAGTACAAACTTTTATTTGCTGAAACAATCATTATTTAAACCAAATATCTGTATCACAAAAATCATATTAACTTTTGTATGAAAAAGCAAGTTCTGCAGCACTGAACTAAGAATGAGGACAGGTCCGGCATGTATGGATGCAGTGAAATCCAGTGACCTTGGCTAGTAGGTGCTGGCTCCATGGGATCAGTTAATGACAGTGCACACAAACATGACACTCAGCTTTCTTCTTGTAATAATGGGCAGTCTGACTAAAGTGCCTGCAGATCAGTGGGGGCCAAGCACACGTGAAACTTGGTCTCCCTCTTTGATGCTGTCATCGTTGAAGTGTGTTGTATAAAGCATGACCAAACTGCTTGTGGAATATCTACCAGTTTGCCTGCACTAAGAAAAACACCACTTTTAGTCCTGAAGTGAAGAGAATGGCTGCTGTGAGATCACATAGAGATTTAAAACATATTTTCTGCCTCACCCACAGTTTATGGTAACTTATTTCAAATCCTATTACCAAACCTTATTTAATTACCATTCACACATTCTGGATTCCATTTTCATCATGTCTCCATTTAAAAAAAGTGAAGAGGTATGCTCTGTGTCCAACAGCCATGATGGCAGCAAGTAAGCACGTTAGAAAACTGTCTTTCAGCCTAATACTTTAAGTAATGAAATCAGAAGACAAGAGAGAGAGAATTTAGATGTTTGCCAACCTCTGACAAGTTGAAATCAATAAGAATTTAATAATATTGAACTACACTGAAGGAAAATTTCCTAGCTGATTTTTCCCCAACCATGCTGCTTTACCCATGCATTCTTTTACGTCTGAGCTGAAGTAAGAGAGTTTCAACATGGACTATATTGCTGTAATTAACAAAAAATCATGTATTGAGTGGGATAAAGGTGATGAGAAACAAATTATGTGGTTTATGGCTCACATTGTCCGAAATGAAAGGTACTTTACTGGCATTGTTGCAAATCTCATTTCCTTTACATTTCTCAGTGGAGCCTGCCTCGTGTGAGGAATAAAATTAAGTAAGAGATTGCTTTTTAAAGTAGAAGTAGACCAGTAATACTGTTCAGTAGATAGATGTCATTTATCAGCTTTTGTGGTAAAAAATGTGCTAAAGCTTAGGAAATTTGGATAAAACAAACTGAAGGGATAAAGCTGTAGCTTCAGAGTTACAAGAGGTGGTAATAAATGTAAGTAGCCATGTGCTGAGTCACACAGTAAATTATCTTTTAACGTCCATCTTATGTACCTAGGTGTTTGCTCTGTGCTATTGTGGGCAGAATCCCTTTGAGTGTTTTACTTCTCAGGAGTCCTTAACAATGGCTGAGGTGAGAGGAACACACCACACGTCACACTAGACAGGATACACACAGCTACCTAACATCTACATAAACTGCTTGTAAAATTACCTGTGGTTTGCATATAGCCCTGCCAGGGAAAGGAAAAGTAATAGCACTTGAAGAACAAAAATAGATCTATTTTAGGATTTCTAGAACAACTATTTGTCTTTTTTTTTTCCCCAATCTTTGTGCTTTTCTGCTGTTCAAAATTAAACACAGCGACCTCAGCTAACTGCAGTAGCACTTTCAAGGGAACTTGCTTAGAGATTGAGAAGAACAGAAGGATCTGGGGATATGAATTCCCCTGAAAACACTATATATATTTAACAAGAAGAAGTCTTGCTCCTGCTGGTGGTTTGTAGTTAGAAATTACTGGATATTCTCACTTTGCTGTTCAACTAAAGAGCGGGACACACTTCAGATCATGAGTGCTACCAACTAGAGTGCCAAAGGACAAATCCATTACATGGCAAGGTAATATTCAAAACAAGGGAGTTTGTGGAGAGTTGCAGTTCCTTCCTTAAGTATGCTCCTTTTCTGTGGTCCAAATCTTGGATGAAAGCAGATTTGTTACTGTTTGTGGAAACTTGTGTCTTGCTCAGCAGTTTCTGTGCCAGTCTTGAAGAAATGTTGAAGCTATCGGTCTTTGATTTAGACTTATAAAAGGGGATGTAAGATTAAACTTGAACCTCTTGATTAACAGAATTATCATGGAAATAAGAATGCAGTGAACCCATTAAAGGGAACCTTTGCTGTCTGTGGAAGCGAATGCACTATAACCTCACTTGGTTGGCATAAAAAGCCATTCCCCTCTGTTTTGCTGCTGTGAGGGCAGCTGTAAAGCTCCCCAAAGGGAGAGCGCAGTTACAGAGAACTGAAGTCAAGGATCTGCAAGTTCCATGCCCAGCTTTGCTGGTAATTCTGTGAATTTGTGCAAGTTAGCCACTGGAAAATGGATTCTGATAATAGGGTTTGTAAGATGGCAAGATGACAGGCTGTTTGAAAATGATGGTAATGGCACAGAACACAGGTCTGCTTTGTAAAGAACAGGTCTGTCAGTATCGATTTCTGTTTGGTTTTCTCATTGCTTTGCAGTTCCTGGCTGGCACATGTGTTCTGTTAGCAGAGGTAATGGAATTAATTGTTGTCTTTCTTCATCAGCTGACAAGAGGATGCTAAGGTTTGTTAACACTTATGAAGCACTGCCTAGTGTTCTGTTGTAAAATGAAAGCTTCCAGAAACAAAACAAAGGAAGGAAAGCATTTGGTGAGTATTTCTAAACAAGCAGCCACATCAAACCGAATCAGCCACAATGTGAACACAGTGACACAAGGCATGACACTGCTGTGACACAAGGTACGTATGACACAAGGTATGTCACTGCTTCTCAGTGGCAACACCAGGGCCGCTCTGTGGGGAGTCTTTGGATCAGGTATTTCTGCAGCACCATCAGGTCTAGAGAAGGGTTTCTTCTACTGAGTTCTTGTAGTGGAATTCTGGGATAAAGGTATAAATACATCAGTGATCTAGTTCTTAATTTGGCTGATCTGCTGAAGGTTCTGTCACCACACCATGACTAACCTGTACCCCGTATGTAAGTATTTCATGTAGGGAGAAAATTCATTTTAGTATCAGTTACTACAGATAAGCAAAACCAATTTTTGTTTACAATGTTCTGACAGGAATTGGCACCTGTAAGTATCCTGGTTTGCAGACAGCACTTTTGGAATTCTCTGTAGGTTCAGTTCAGATTTGTGTTGGTGTTTTGCTTTTTTATCCTTTAGAATATGTTTATGGACATGGTACAGAGCATGTTCAGGGAAAGACCCCTGTTCTTAGCTGTATGTGTTTAAAATAGAGGAATCATTGCTTGTGCTTTCTATCCTGCTGGAACTTTCAACTTGTCTACTTCACAGATTGTGTTTTGGTTTTTTTACGCTGCCTTTATTTTTCACTGATATCCAGTGTTCATTTATGTACAGTACATGCAGTCCCCGCAGAAACAACTGAAGCTGTTATACCATGGTATTTTCTGATTACCTGATGACTCCAAATGGACAGATGGCTATTGACTAGGTATCTTTCTCTATTTTTCACTATAACTATTATGCTTTGTCTAAGCAGCTAAAACTTTCCTGGAACAGGGAATGTATTCTCCTACCCCTTTTGATTAGAACATATCTTTCTAGCACAGTAGGTAATTTTTTCTGAATATTGTGCTTGCATTTTCTTTCCTGTACTCTCAGTTGTATTTTATTCAAACACTAAATAGGCTATAGTTACATGCCAAGATCACTTTTTTCCTATAATCTGATTATATTTTTTCCTATATATTATAGGAAAGCAGCTGAAGGACAATTGAAACATTTGGAACAATGTGGGTCAAACATTCGTCTTTGCTTAGGGTTTCACTTCAGTGTCACTTGTTTCTGCATATCTTTTGCATTTTTTTTTTTCTAACACATAAATTAATATTAGAAACTCTGGCCACCTTTGAAAAATTACTCTTTTTTCCTTGTTATTTGTGAGCCACATGCTAATACCATCTGTTAATTAGTATGGTATTAAACTACATCTTCTGCTCTTCATATCATGATCTGCTTTGAATATGTTTTCAGTAAACAGTTACCACTGCTGATTAAAATAATTTCTGTGCAGGTGAATATTTTGTGAAGTGGACATAGCAAAAGAAAGTGCACATCGTTATCTTTTATTATCAGAATGTCTTTCTGTCCATGTGCTTCAGACATGCTTACCCACTCACTTCTAAAGGCTAAACAGATGTTGGCTTGAATCTTGTATTTTGAAAACAATCCTGCCTCTCCACATAAAAAATGTCTGGAAGTCATCTTGGTCTAAGCCCCACGCAAGATTCCCAAATCTGCCAGGTATATGTTGAGCTCATGCAGATTTAAAGGTAGTAACTCATTCCATAGAGTCTCTGGTCTCACTGAAAGTGGTGTTTGACAAGAAACTCAGTGCTCTGAGGTCCATACCAGCCCCTACTATTCTATGATTTTCCATAAGCTAGGAACAATACAAAGCTTTCTGAAAGATCACTCCCTCTTCCTTCCTCCCTTCCTCTCCTCCTCCCTTCCTCTCCTCCTCCCTTCCTCCCTTCCTTTCTTCCTCCCTTCCTTTCTTCCTCCTTCCTTCCTTCCTTCCTCCCTTCCTTCCTCCCTTCCTTCCTTCCTTCCTCCCTTCCTTCCTCTCTTCCTCCTTCCTTCCTTCCTTCCTCCCTCCCTTCCTTCCTCTCTTCCTCCCTTCCTTCCTCCCTTCCTCCCTTCCTTCCTCCCTTCCTCCCTTCCTTCCTTCCTTCCTTCCTCCCTCCCTTCCTTCCTCTCTTCCTCCCTTCCTCCCTCCCTTCCTCCCTTCCTTCCTCCCTTCCTCTCTTCCTTCCTTCCTTCCTTCCTTCCTTCCTTCCTTCCTTCCTTCCTTCCTTCCTTCCTTCCTTCCTTCCTTCCTTCCTTCCTTCCTTCCTTCCTCCCTCCCTCCCTTCCTTTCCTTCCTTCCTTCCTTCCTTCCTTCCTTCCTTCCTTCCTTCCTTCCTTCCTTCCTTCCTTCCTTCCTTCCTTCCTTCCTTCCTTCCTTCCTTCCTTCCTTCCTTCCTTCCTTCCTTCCTTCCTTCCTTCCTCCCTTCCTCCCTTCCTTCCTTCCTCTTTCTTTCTTCCTTAAAAAAGAAGATTCTTGGAGATCTCAACTCCTCTTTTGGGATGAAATTATCCTTGACAGCTGGCAAAGGCAAGATGCTCACAGTACTCAATAACTGTTTTCTTGGTGGAAAAAAATCTAAGTGAAATGATTAGAACATCTGGCAAAGCTCTTAAACAAAACAGTACTTTGAAACAGATCCAGGGTATCCTTACATCAGTGACATCAGAACTATTAATATTCAAGATGTTCTTAATTATAATTATACTTCACAAATGTTCCACAGGAGAAAATGGAATGTTGTGGTTTGGGGTTGAGCTCTCATGCAGACAGACTAATGCAGTGGCACTTTACTCTCTTCACATAAAAACATGAACAACATTGACTGTTAAACCCAAATTACAGATGAGGATCTTCACAAGCACCCAACATTTGGGATTATAGAAACAATAAACACAGTGTTTTATCAACTGCTCAATCAGTGGTATTAGACTGAAAAAACTTGCACGTGGTGCCACACTTCTGGCAAGTCTTTTGTGCTTTAGGCTTGACTAATGTAAGGGTAATGGTAAACAAACTGAGGAACTCTGTGACTGAGGCAGGTATTCTGCTACCTGCAGCAAGCCTTCACTTGCTACCAACTAAAGTCGGAGCAGACTGCAGAGTGCTGCTGCTTCAGTGGGTGAATGACTGCCCGGTAATTTAGTCAGAGGGGAAAAAATTGGGATATTAGTGGCTATTAAAAATTAACAGTGTTTAATGGTAGCTAGGAGGTAAACCAAGGTTGGAAAGGAAACCTTGGGGACATTTTCTAACCTTCAGTGTTTGAATTAGCAATTTTAGCAATGCTTTTAGCTGTTTTTAAAAAAATTGCAATGTATTAAGCAGTTGTGAGCTAGATATAGTCCAGCTAAGAATGTATGGTTTATCATTTAAGATAGCTGATAGAAGGCAGTAAAATTTACTGTTGAAAACCAGTGGCTGCCAGACCAAAACATGGATGCTACCTATATTATCAAAGACAAAGACAGGACTGCTGAAGGCATTAGGGCTAGAAAGATTCCCATTGCTCTGAGCAGGAGGGGTGTGTGTGTTTAGAGACAAGACAGACAACAGCAGAGCAAGAAGGAACTGTGGGGCACAGCCTGAGCCACCAGAGAACACAGCATTAAGAGAAAAGACTAATGTAAATATTTGGTAAGAACCTTGTTGAGCAGAACTTTTTGATTTGAGCTAAGAAATATTTGGTTTATATCTCCTGTTCTGGAGAAGTTACATTTTATAAAAGAATGAATTCTCAACTAACAGCATATCTAGCAGCATTCATTATCAGTTCCTCCTAAGAAAAAGTCAGAGTCAGTATTTCTTGTTAGCTACTGGGGTAAAAAGCACAGCTACCACTCTAGATAAAAAGCTAGCTCCGTGGTTTCATGAGATCACTGGGGAATACTGTGAGTGAGTTGAAATGCAACCTCAACTCATCTGAAAATAACAAGTGCATTTACAGGAGATGTGCATTTGAGATTTGACTAGGAAGAAGAAAAAAATAAGGAAAAAAATCCTTGACTGTGACTCCATCAAGCTAAGATCTCCCAGTGATGAGCTGCAGCTAGGAGAACGAGTGCCCAATTCCACTCCAGTTTAGCCACCTGTTGGTTGTGAGCAAACTGTGGCAATAAGGCATGGTGCACGGGAATAAATTATGTGTATGGTCATTTAAAATTGAGAGTTCCAAGAAAGGAAGATAAATTATTGAAATCTTCTGCTTCCAGAAAACTTGAAAATATATCCAGTGCTTCTATTTAAAATTACTCTGCCGAGTATCTGAATGTAATTAACCAAATGAGGCTGTGATGGGTGTGGTGTTTATGTTATTTTGTCTGATATTTCATATCCAATCAAGCATCACATTTGTTTCCTCAACTTGTGAGAATATCTTTATTTAAGTAGATATCTCTAAACCCAGTTTAAATAAAGAGGGTGGGGTTTTCATAAAGATGAAGCGTTCACTACATGCTGTATCTTAAATAAGTCCCTTAAGTTTAAAGGCCCTCCTGCAACATGCTTTGCTTTCAGTCCTCATGTCTCAGGGGTGTAAGAGATCTGCTTGCAGTGATATGTAGTTTAAGTGGTAAAAATTTTCACATGGTTGGTGATTTGTGCTGCATTTGGCTTGGTTTTGCATTAAAGTAAAATTTACACCAGTACCCAAGTAGTGATGTCTTGCTAACTTTTTTTTCTTTCTTCATAATTATAGAGGTCTTAAGGTTTATTGAACAGCTTCATCTAATGCATCCCTGGTTGGATGGGAGGGAGAGGAAGAGAGAATGGAGAAAACTATTTCCTCTGTTTAGCTTGCTTTTCTCTTACCTAGCAGTTATTAAACTATTTTTATGTAGGGAATGTGGCACTGTTTGGTTCTGCTGACAATAGCTTACAGAAAGGCACTACAAGCAGCAGGAGTTTCCACATTCACTGCTTCTCTAGCAGACAGACTTTTGGTCCATCTCTTTGAATATAACAGCATGATTTAGGATTTTGTGGGGTTTGGTTTGTTTTTCATGTTTCTAGCTTCCTTCTCTCATGCATTTCAAGGCTGGAAAACAAAACTAATCATTTTTAAAAGGACTAGTTTTTTAGGAGGTGAACAATTATTAGCATTGCAGTTTTCTGCAAGCTGTTTTTTGGTTTTCAGTCTCATCAAGCAGATTTCTTCAGGTTACTGCTAAGAGTGTCTTGGGACTCAGCTTTATACGTGAGCCCTGAAAAAGCCATTCTAAGGAGTATCTGAGGCTGTATCAGAGCTCCTCTTTCATATATTGCTGCCATCAAGCTGTGACATGTAAGACAATACTGTCTTGGACAGTAAGCTCAACCTAAGCCTGTGGTTGAGCACTTGGCAGGTGATATTAGACTGAAGTATTTTAAATTTGATCTGGGATCTTATCTGGCCTGTTCTTAAGTGATAATGGGAGTCAAAGTTAGTGAGTTCTTCTGTCTTCCTGAACCCTTCCTCTATTGGTGAAATCAGGGCAGAAACTCACAATGTTTAATGGATTTTCATGAGTGTTTTTTAATACTTATTTCAAGAGTATTTCAGCAAAGATGTCTTGTTTGCAAACCAAGGAAGTAAAACACCAGCCCTGCCAAAATTCACAAATGGATCTTTAATCAGTCATATATGCTAATTGACAGGTCATGAAGCACAGTAGCAAAGGGTACCATTTATTCTGAAGTTCTCTCTAAACATGAAAGTCCTCTTATTGGAGTTTAGAATGAAAGGGGAAACATCCTCTGGATTGTGTTCTGTTGTGAAATAATTGCAGCTGGATACATTTCAGCTCAAGGTTTCCATTATGCTTATTAGCAGTCATTTTATTGCTTTGCAAGGTTGTAGCCTGTATCTTCTGAGATTCTGGTGCTATATGACAGGGACAGTAATTAGCACTAAACTCCAAGGCAATTTATTTTCATAAAATTAATAATAATGAAGATAATTTCATTTTGAAGGCAGTTCTGTGAAAAGGCATCTCGGAATACTGCATGGAGATCTTGATTATACAGTGAAAAGGAGCTATTCACAGGAGGGAATATTAGCATAGCCACATTCAACTAAAAACACTCTTACTCTTGCCAAGTTTCTGTGCATAAAATCATACACATGCTGTGTTGATGTTATTAGCTTCCATCCTTCAAGCTGCTGCAGTCCCCTCTGTATAAATCTATACTGAAGAATCGTTATATGCCAGAGAATATGATCCCTAAGCACTTTAAAGTCTGATGCATTTAAAAGAATGCAAACCAAAATATGTCAAAACCCAGATAAGAAGCCCTGGTAAATGGCTATTGGAATTATTTCTGTTTCCTATCTGTGGGAATTGAATTGACTGCCAGTAGAAAGTGACAGGTAACTGGCTTTATGATATTAACTTTTATTTCAGTGGCTTGTCTTTACATTCTGTAGTTCCATGCTCAAAATCTTGAAGGGAAGTAAAGCAACTTGAGACATTATGGAATCCATGTGTAAATACAAACCCAATTTGAAATGTGGCGCTCTTGTTTGCTTCCCAAGCCAAGTGGTCTGTGGTTGAGGATGCCACTTCAGCACACAGGAATGAATCACTGAGCTAAACTGGTGACCAACAGACCTCTTAGCTCCTAAATGTGGTCTGCCGGAATGTCTCCCAGAGAAGAACAGTGTAAGTCTGCTTAGAAAACTGACCTCTGAAACAAACATGCATAGGGAAGGAGGGAAGGAACTTCAAGCCTTCCCATTTAATATTCCTGTTTAGCCAGACTCTGCCCATATCTTCACAGCTCTCAAGCCCTTCATATGTGAAAAGATCAAACCTCTGATTTTCTGAAATGCAACTAGATAAGGAAATGGCCTTAGATTAGATAGGGAAAAGTAACTACTTATTGAAATGAAACCTGCTGGCTTGGAGGCTTAATTTCACCTTTTTCCAGTTCCACTCTGGCATGTGCTAAGTCTCTTCCCAAACCTTTGACCTTCCTGTCTCAGTTTTCAGCCATTAGGTTGAGCCAGGGTTTCACTGCCTGATGGTATTTCAAACTGCATAACTTTCCTTTACCCTTCTTCTGCTCCTAAGTCTGGAATCCCATAACTGGGCTAACTGATAGAGATGCTGTGGCTTTGTGTTTTTGAGTATAAAGGAAGCTATTGACATCAGTCAAAGGAAATCACAACTGCAAAACCAACCCCCAACTTTGGAACTGTTCAAATAATTTTTGTCCATTTAAAATGAACAGACTGTAAATATGTTCTGGGGGAATAGAATAGAATGGAATAGAATGGAATGGAATAGAATGGAATGGAATAGAATAGAATAGAATAGAATAGAATAGAATAGAATAGAATAGAATAGAATAGAATAGAATAGAATAGAATCTATGATCAGGTGACCCGCCTGGTGGATGTGGGGAGGCCTGTGGATGTGGTCTACCTGGACCTCAGCAAGGCCTTTGACACCGTCCCCACAGCAAACTCCTGGCCAAGCTGGCAGCCCATGGCTTGGACAGGAGCACACTGCGTTGGGTTAGGAACTGGCTGGAGGGCCGAGCCCAGAGAGTAATGGTGAATGGCGCCACATCCAGCTGGCGGCCTGTCACTAGTGGTGTGCCCCAAGGATCAGTGCTGGGCCCCATGCTCTTCAACATCTTTATTGATGATCTGGATGAGGGCATTGAGTCCATCATCAGTAAATTTGCAGACGACACCAAACTGGGGGCAGCAGTTGATTTGCTGGAGGGCAGAGAGGCTTTGCAGAGGGACCTCGACAGGCTGGACAGATGGGCAGAGTCCAATGGCATGAGATTTAACACATCCAAGTGCCGGATTCTGCACATTGGCCACAACAACCCCAGGCAGTGCTACAGGCTGGGGTCAGAGTGGCTGGAGAGTGGCCAGGTAGAGAGGGACCTGGGGGTACTGGTTGATTGTAGGCTGAACATGAGCCTGCAGTGTGCCCAGGCAGCCAAGAAGGCCAATGGCATCCTGGCTTGCATCAGGAACAGTGTGGCCAGCAGGAGCAGGGAGGTCATTGTGCCCCTGTACACTGCACTGGTTAGGCCGCACCTTGAGTACTGTGTCCAGTTCTGGGCCCCTCAGTTTAGGAAGGATGTTGACTTGCTGGAACGTGTCCAGAGAAGGGCAACAAAGCTGGTGAGGGGTTTGGAACACAAGCCCTATGAGGAAAGGCTGAGGGAGCTGGGGTTGCTTAGCCTGGAGAAGAGGAGACTGAGGGGTGACCTTATTGCTCTCTACAACTACCTGAAGGGAGGTTGTAGCCAGGCAGAGGTTGGCCTCTTCTCCCAGGCAGCCAGCACCAGAACAAGAGGACACAGTCTCAGGCTGCGCCAGGGCAGGTTTAGGCTGGATGTTAGGAAGAAGTTCTACACGGAGAGAGTGATTGGCCATTGGAATCGGCTGCCCATGGAGGTGGTGGAGTCACCTTCACTGGAGGTGTTCAGGAGAAGACTTGATGGGGTGCTTGGCTGTATGGTCTAGTTGTTGGGTGGGTTGGATTGTTTGATGGGTTGGACGCGATGATCTTGAAGGTCTCTTCCAACCTGGTGTATTGTATTGTATTGTATTGTTAGAATAGAATAGAATAGACCAGACCAGACCAGACCAGACCAGGTTGGAAGAGACCTTCAAGATCATCATGTCCAACCTATCATCAAACACCACCTGATCAACTAAACCATGCAACCAAGCACCCCATCAAGTCTCCTCCTGAACACCTGCAGTGATGGTGACTCCACCACCTCCCCAGGCAGCCCATTCCAATGGGCAATCACTCTTTCAGTGAAGAACTTCCTCCTAACCTCCAGCCTAAACCTGCCCTGGTGCAGCCTGAGACTGTGTCCTCTTGTTCTGGTGCTGGTTGCCTGGGAGAAGAGACCAACCTCTGCCTGTCTACAGCCTCCCTTCAGGTAGTTGTAGAGAGCAATAAGGTCACCCCTGAGTCTCCTCCTCTCCAGGTTAAGCAACTCCAGCTCCCTCAGTGTCTCCTCATAGGGCTTGTGTTCCAAACCCCTCACCAATCTCGTCGCCCTTCTCTGGACACACTCCAATAAGTCAACATCCTTCCTAAACTGAGCGGCCCAGAACTGGACACAGGACTCGAGGTGTGGCCTAACCAGTGCAGTTGCCCCCAGGTATATTTGTAGAGCATTTTTACCAGGTTGTTCATCATATGCTGAATTTTGGTAAACACAATGATGAGAATTAAGCTAACCCTCAAGACATGAAAGAGGTGTGAAAAAGGTGTGAGTCAAACAAAGCAAGCTGAATAGATCAGACTTGTTCAAGGGGCAAAAGAATTACTGAAGTAAAGCTGTGTAACAGTTTCCTGTTGAATAAAGCTCAAGCAGAAGTTCTTCCTGTTGCTTTGTTTAATAGGGCTGCTCAGAATGGTGACAGAATTATCCAAATGAAAATGTGATGGAGAATCTAGAGTCTAAAGGAGTTCTTTACACATTAACTCCAGCACTGCAGAGTCAAGGAGCATTTGCTATTAGAAGAGAAAAGAAAGTGTGGAATATTATTACTCTAAGCTTCAGAATTGCCAGATGCCATTGCATCATGGTCTGCCATTTTAGGAGTGCTACAAGGAAGTCTAGAGCAAATCCAGAATACCAGGGATGTAGGTGGGACATGCTGCTCTGATGCTGACAAAGGTAGGCTTTGAAACATTGAAGCTGTGGGCAAAACCCCATCTGTCCAGCTAAACATGCTGGCAGAGGGCTCTTTTGTTCCTGTGGCTTGTCTTTTGTTCATGCATCCAGAGAAGCTAATGGTCAGGATGTGTAGCTGCACATTTAGCATGTTTCACAGGTTTATTATCAGTTTAATGTGACTAAACTTTGTTATGTTCTCCTTCAGCATCTGATTAATTTTCATTACTTGATACAAAAGTTGCCTGTGATATAACCCTCATTCTTCATTGTCCCAGATTCTCACTTAGACAAATCTCTTGTATCATGAATTTTGTACAGATTCCTGACAAGGTCCCCTATGTCACTAAGCTTGTTGAGGTCTGTGCTGCTCCATGTGGTACATCAAAAATCAATTTCAGTCACATTTGACCATCATGCAGATGGAACATTATTCATGCATTAGACTTTCTAAGTGGGGTAGAGCAGAACCTTACATTTATTCCTTCAATTGTATATGCATTTTTATATTATACATGGTTCAGTAACCTTCTGTGGAAGACCAGAAGATGCCTCTGGAGGCAACAGAATGTGCATCTGAACTGATTTATACTGTAACATCTGTCAACTTTTCCCTAGGACCTAGTTGTGCCAGGATACACGTCATCTTTTCTAATGACTTATCAAAAGACAAAGGCCGGCTGTGGAAGAAGTAGTACCCTGGGAATGAGTCTGATACTGCTTTCTGCCATTCTTTCAATGTGCAGTTACTGACTTGAGGATTTGTAACATGAGTGCATTTTGCTCATAGGGTTAATGTTTTTCCTCAAAGAATTTCTGAAAGTAAGGCTTAGGAATGCTGTTGTAGTGTGTGCACACATGCATTTCAAAAATAATATCCAGAAGATCATCATCTTCCTGCCTTATGAAGTCTGTTGAAATTCAAAAGCAATCCTCAACCCAATATCCATCTCTTTTCTCTCCTCCTGGCAAACAGAAAAGCAGCCATGGGAGGGCTTTGAATAGGTGGTGTGGTTTATAGCACTGATTAGGGCATGGATTTGAAAATAGGTCTCTTGCACCTCATGTGAACATTTTACCTGCTTGGACACTGCCTCATTTTGTGTAACTGTTATATAGTGTCCCAGGTAAGTGACAGCCAGATGCTCAGAGGAGTTACCTGAGCTATCAAAGATGTAGAGCCTCCGATTCCTCCATTCAGTTTTGCAGCTATTCCCTCTTTATTCTGTGCTTATTTTCTTTTCTTAATTTAACTGGGGTGTCCACCCTGGCCTCAGAATCCTCCCTTAGCAAACTCTAACTAAAGAAGGACCTCTTACTAGAAAATATTCATCTTTTAGCTGGTAAGCTTAATCAAGGAAAGGAAACTGAAAAACAGATCAGATCCACAACTGTTCATAGAATGAGAATGGTAGGGGTTGGATGGTACCTCTGGATATCATCTAAGTCCAAGTCTTACAGAGGAACTGTATCTTCATAATGTTAAAAAAATAAAGACTGGTTTCTTCCTGGAGAGTGTTTTTGTATTAAAATCATTAATATTTGCATTATTATATATATTTTAGGAAAACCAGACTTTACTACCATATGTGGAGTTTCTTGTCACAGACCTGTACAATCCTCGAGATGCTTCAGTCAGTTTGTAATTCTATCAGTTGGTTGCCTGTGAGCATGGTGTAAATACAACATTTTTGTCAAGGGAGATACGGTTCTTTTTTTGTGCTTGGGGTAATCAGTAGCTGCACTGTAGCAGTTAGGAATTAAGTGCATAAATGAACAGGTGTGACCGGTTTAGGCTGTGCCTTTAAGAAAGAGACACTTTCTGAACACTCTAGCCAAATGTTTTGATATTAGAATGAAAACAATGATATGCTAATTCAATTTCATTGGTGGGACCCGGTTGTAGTTTTTTTTGTTTAGTCTTTCAGTCGGGGGAGTCAGTCAGTAGTCGTCTTCTTCTTCCCCCTGTGCTGTGAGCTGGCTCGTTTCTCTCTACGATTCATGCTAACCAGATAAGAGAAAACTAACTTTTGCATTCGCTTTGAGCTTTAACAAGTTTTCACCCTTTTAATTACCTTCCTTTCTCTTTCTCTCTAACCCTTTTGGGAAAAAGGGGAGGTAGGGAGGGAGAAGGGGGGGACAGGCCGAACCCCCCTGGCCGCAGGGGGAGTTGGGGAAAGGTTTCCTGTATTACATACTTTGCTGTATATTTCTGTATATATTGTAAATATTGTATATTTTTGTACATATTCATTGCATTCCATATCTGCTTGTAAAATACAGCTTTCATCTGCTTCTCCAGCTGAGTTAGCTGTGGAATTCTTTTGTGTGTGTGGGGGAACCTTCCTACTCCACCACAACAGGCATTTTCCTTTTTCTGACAGGAGAAGCTGAAATTCTCTTAGTCTTCAAATATCTTTAGTCCTATTGGTAAGTAAACTGCAAACCAGCATTTTATTATGATTAGTTTGGAATTTGAATGATTTTGATTATTATTACTTAGACCAAATAATAGTTTTCTGAGGTATGCATACACATAAAAGTACAAAGCAAAATTCAAGTGTCTTCTAAGCTGAGGATCACCTGGTTGTCCTCGAAGATTTTCATTCTGCCTTACAGTCTGTCTGTTTGTGATAGCTGCCTCTACTGTTTTGGTATTGATTCAGCTTAAAAGATTAGCTTTGTGTTGGAGTGATTTAGGATGTCATAGATTCCTCTGTTTTCCTATTTAGATCTCTCTGGTAAGTCAAAATGCACTGTGCCCCTTGAAGGATGCATTTACAGGTGACCTGCACAGCGCTGTGGTTTGAAGCTTCACCACAGTGCTGTAGTTATGTGTTGGGGAAACTGCTTTTCCAGTGAGCTACACTGGCCATGCTGGAGACAGATCATCTTGCTGCCTTGTGGATGTTGATCATGGTCTGAATAATCTAACATTCATCAGTTCATTAGAGGAAAACTGATATCCAGAGCTAATTAGCTCAATTAGTGGGGTTACCTGGAATGTGAGGCCTGGCTTCATTTTATCACTTTCTAGGTGTACCCAATGTCTCTCTGATCTGCTATGAGAACTTGAGCAACAAAGCATGCTGCATCAGATCAGCCTTCATGTCAGTGCTTTCATGGAAATGATAGCAGCACAGGAACATGACAGCATCTTGTACGTGATCAAAATCAAAACCTAGGTTTTGCCAACAAAAAGGAACATTCACATTTTGCTCTTTTTTGGAGGGTATTTCATCTATAGTGCTCCATACAGGTGACCCATACAGTCTAGTAGTAGGTAATTTGGTGGAAACTGGTTTGGAGATTTGGGGCCAGAGAACTGTAGGTTGCTCAGTATCTAGTTCAAAGTGCATCTACTAATGCTTTCATAGCTTTTAAAAGCTGTGTGGTCTGCTCTAGGTGATCCTCCTCTGGTAGAGGGGTTGGACTAGATGAGCTTTAAAGCCATCCCTTCCAGCCCCTAACATTCTGTGATTCTATTCTTGTCCTTTGCTTAAAGCTGCAATATAAAGAAAGAAAAAACATTTAAGAGAAACATTGTGATTTTCTCTCTCAAGACCTCCACAATGTGATTGCAAAATGGTGCCACATTCTCCTCAAAAGGTCAATAGGATCAGAATATTGCACAAAACTGTGTCAGACAACACTGACTTACTGTTAACTTTCTGTTCCAGGTGTATTATGTTTAAATTTTCTAAACCAAAGCTGTGGATATCGTTCCTTTTGCTGTTTCAGTCAAGGGAGAGGATTTTTGCCTGCAAATATTCCAAAAAACTCTTTGTGGCCACCAAGGCAAGTATTCTGTCTAGCATTTGTGAGTTAATAAAAGAGCTGCTTTAGCTTTATAGCTGGATTTCAAAATACAGAATCTGGAGAAGAATGTTGTAAATGTAATGTTACCCAGGCCTCTCTTAATGAGAATTTACATAGGGAATGACCCAGTGGAATTGCAGCATTGCATAGTGCTGCCATTTAGGAGAATGGAATCATGTCTTGAGCCCGGAGCAACTTAACAGTAGGGATTTGAAGCTCTTGGTCTCAGGGGACAAAAGAAGTGCTTTTCAGTTTCTCAAGCCGTTCACTGGTGACTGAAGTAGCCTTCTACAGATAGCTACTAGTAGAGGGACTAAGATTATTAGAAGATGCCTAATATACTGGAAAAAAGGACGTGCATTATTTTAACAGTATTTTTCAGTCAGTGAGGAAGTAATCACAGATAAATGCATTTTTAAAGGACAACAGTAAGTGTAAAAACCCCACAAGAATATAAAAAGCAACAGTTTGTGCTGAAACATTCCTAGGATTCCTAGTTGGTGGCTAATTTAAATACTAGGCAGGTGGATTAGCACTTAGCTTCTGAGAGCTTGCTACTCCTGATACCAACCGCATTAGATCTGTGCTCATGTGTATAAACCAACTGGAAGATACCCTAAAGTGAGAGAACAAGGACCCAGCATTCCCCCATCTGTCCAGGAATCCCAGATCTGTACAGCCATGAGTTCCTTCTGCAGTGATTGAAGGAAAAAGGAGAGGCATGTCTGGAAATGAATGGATGGACTCTGCAAGTCCTGATCTTACTGTTAGCCATGCACAGCATCTGCAGTTCCTTTCAACTCCACAGTTAGATGTCGGAAGTCGGACACATGTCACTAGGATTAACAGTGTCTCACTTCTATTGCAGCTGATGAAACAATTGCTGCATTAATTGCTTTAGGAGAAAAGGTAAAAATGTAGAATGTTTTCTCAAACTATTCTCTTTTGCAATGTTTAAGTTTCTGTCCGTGGGTTTATATTATCTAAGACATTAAATTGAAAAATATGTATACCAAAAATAGGCCAAAAATACTGATAAACTCATCTGGGAGACATATGTGCGTATATACATAAAAATTATATACACACACAGAGAGGACTTCCTGGTGTGGAGTTCTTTCTAGGTTAGCAGATTTCAGTGGTGCTAATTGCAGTGGTCCTGCAATACATTGCCATCATTGCTGCCGAGAAAATTCTCCGAGGCAATGTGAGGGTCAGTGTTTGATATTGATGCATTTAATTTACACTTTCTTAGTTGGATGAATAATCAGAATTGAAGTCAGTTTTTTTGATGCCATGAACTGTTTAGAGATAAATTTATGAAAATTGCAGGCTTTTTAAAATCCAAGACTTAAGCAAAAGAGAGATTTATTACCTCAGAAAGCTTTACAAGTCACAAGTAATTGTCCAGCACCCCTCTGAAATAGGTTTATAAGAAAATGTATATCCTTCTCCTTATAGAAATGAAAAGAGCTGAGATTTCCTGAGGGCTGTAAGGTGCGATTTGGATCAGGGTGATTGCTGAGCAGTTTGTGATTCCAGCCTGATACCTGGGCTGTAACAATACCCACAGGGTCTCCCATGTCTGTCTGTCACTCCTGGAATTACTGGCCCTGCGAGCTATTTCTCTATGAATGACAATCATAGTTTACAGCTTCAGCTTATTCAGAAACAAGTTTGGTGGGCAAATTCCCCTTTTTATTCTGCCCAGTGTTTTACTTGTAGATATAAATTGTGACGGAATTACTTCGCTCAGACTTTCTAGTGAAAATGCCACTTCTGTAACTTGCTCCATGAAATATTTCCATTTCTGTTAGCAAGTATCAAATGTTTTCTAGTACCTGGGGGGAAAAAGTCTTCATTTCAATGACTATTGCTGCTTCATGCAATTGCATGCTGTCATGCCTTTTATTTAGCTGACTGGTACAGATCGAAGAGGGGATCAAACTCTCATTTCTTTCTGCTTCTGGTGAAGTTAAAAGTGATACTTTCACCAAGGTTAAGGGAAAAAGGTTTTGATACACAGAAATCAGGGGTCTAAGCCTGACACCTTTCAATTCAGAGGAGTTCTGCTGTCTGCTGGGATTTTAACAAGTTTCCTAAGGTTCACTGAATCCTCTGACCCATCTAATCGTCCCTTTCCTGAGATGGTGAAGACGTGCAAATAGTATCTGGGCCTTGCACATAGAGCCACTGACAAGAAATCAGATTCATTGTTTTGAGAATTCAAGAGGTAGTTCCTTGCCTGTTTTCTTCTGGCCATGCAAAAACTCTTTGCACCTTAATTATTGCTACTTTTGATGAATGTAGACCTTAACAAACACCGTCTGTGAAGATCTCGGCACAGCTGAGTTTGACTCCCTCGAGCTTGCCTCTGGCAGAAGAAGGTTTATAGGTGCTTCTCAGCATACTTGAAAGAAGATTATTGCTGCTGATGCCTTGCGAAAAGGTAACATTTGTGTGCATCAGTGTCCAAATTGCCATCTATTATACTACATTCCATGAAGCAACAAACTTCATCAATAGAAAATGCAATAAAGAAGGTTCTTCAGGATTGGACTGGCTGTGGGGAACTAGAAGTAGTGATGCTGAATGGCCATTTCCTGTGGTGGACGTGAGGAGTTGCTGCTTGTTCCTGGGAAATTATCCACTGTGGATGGTTTTGTGGAAAGTTTTTCTTGTTTTCTAATTTTCCAGGTGATGATAGAAATCAGTCATGACACCAAGCTATAAAAAAAGAGTGAGAGGTAAAATCTGTTCAAAAGTGAGCAAATAACAAACAAAAGGCAAGAGAAGAAGATTTTGTAAAAAGTTACCTTTGGAAGAATAAATTTGCCCAAGCTTTAGTGCTGGGGCAAGGGGAAACTGTTCATGTGTGCAGCTAAGCAGCACTCGGAGGAGGTGCAAAGAGAGAACAGTCACCAGTGAGGGCTGTTTGCTGCTAGATGACCCTGTAGGCTAGGACAGTTGGAAGAGCAGTATAATGAAGTGACAGCTCTGGATTGATGGCAATTCAGCTGCCTTCAGTTGGAACTGATTTGATTTTGTACATTTCCACAGCAATGATATCATTGTCTATGGTACAGGTGGTTAAGCTGAAGGTGGGGTTCAAGGACACTTCTTCCAAGGTGTTTTTCTGTGAATTTCATGGTAAAACCTCTTTCTCTGAACCAGACCAAGTACTCACACAATTCTGCTTCCATAACACTGTGGCACCTGCTTTACCAGTTGCTATTTTCCCAGAACTTATACAAATATTAAAAGCATTTATATATTTTTAAACTGAAAACCAGTGTGGTTTGTTATTATTATTATTATTACACTAACCTTTTGTATATTATCAAATCCTCTGCTCTTTTTGTGGTGACTGTTAGCAGTAGGCTTTCTTCTGTATGCCAGACAGATACCTTTCAAGTTTATGACTTCTTGGGTAGCAGACAATGCTTTTGTGGCTGCCTTGTGTTGCTTTGAATTGATTTAAGTTTTTAAATCAAGGACTTGAGAATGGCTGCCCTTACATAAGCTAATCACTGATGAAGCTGCCATTGATTAACTGTTAGGCTTTCACTGATTGCACAGTTACAGTTCCACAGGAAGATTTCAAATTGTATTTGTGTAGTATTTTCAAATCACGAAAGAGGATTTTGTGTGTTGTATATATTATGGCACACATTTCAGATGTAAATCAGGAAGAGGAAATAACTTTTTTTTTCCCCAAAAATTTTATATACTTTATTCCTGATTTGCTAAAACAAACATTTCTTGTGCTATTCTCTTAAAAACAAACAAACAAAAAGAGCTTTTGCAGCATTATAAAGGGTTGGTGCTGTTATGATTCTGTTCTATAAATAACTCTCCATTCCAAGCCCCTCTGGATGGACCCCTTCCCTCCAATCTCTCAACCTGACGATACAGCTTGGCATCATCCACAAACTTGGTAAGGTTGCCTCAGTCTCACTCTCCATGTCAGGGACAGAGATGCTACACAGTTATGGTCCCAGGACCCACACCTGAGGGACAGCATTTGTCACTGGTCTCAGTGGACATTGAGCTGTTGATCACAGCTCTCTGAGTGCAGCTACCCAGGCACAGAGGGAAGCCTGACTGGCCCTATAGTTTCCATCTGAGCATCTCAAAAGCAGGTGATGATACCTGTGCTTAAAATTGGGAGAGGAAGGAACAAAACACAGTGAGGTTTGGCCACAGGAGGAAATGCTTTGCTGCAGAAATGGAAAAGCATCCCGGCTCCTACACAGGTGCTGTGGGTTGCCCCTGATGTACTCAGTACAGATTCCAGTTGAGTGTTGGTCTCTGCTGCCATCAGGAAGGCAGCTGAAGCAGTCTGTCTGAATATCTTGCTGTCTATAATGTTACAACATGATCTAGGTAAGCATGCTTTAGCAGGGGCTGGACTACATGACTGGACTAGAGGTCCCTTCCAATCTCACCATTCTGTGGTATGTTTTCTTCCATGGGTGCCAGGTTCCCTTTCTGAAAGCCATAGCATGGCAGAGCTGTGATACTGCTGTGTTAAAAAGAGCAAGCAGGTGAGCTTTCACATCAATAATTTTGCCGTTATCTGATCTAGGTTTAACCAAGGAGCCCCTTTCACCTGTGCCTCCCATGTCAGGGTTACAGCTTTATCTGCACTTTCAATTCCTGGACATTGTTTTTCTTGGCTGTTTGACCCAGTTAATTATTTTGCAGCCTCCTGGCTATATCTTTGGCTCTTTGTGAATCCATGCTCCAACAAAAGGCCAATATTTTTCTTTTCAGCAGATCAAAATTGTTGTGTCACTAATACATGCAGGATACATACTAGCTCCTAACACATGCCCATACGGAATGGAGTCTAGTATCCCATTTGGAAGTTGCAGAACTTAACCTGGTTTCTGCCACTTCATTTCACTTTCTTCTTCACTTTCATTGCAAGAATTCTGCTACCTTTTTTAAAAAATTATTCATGTCCTTTGACTTGCAGGAGTGAGCAGAGCTCTCCAGTGTTCCTCTTGCTTGGCATTAGATGTTATAGGTAGACTCTCCTAAAGGGACTCAAATATTTTAAGCTCTGTTCTGTTTTAAGCACTATTTTATTCTGATCCAGTTCTGCTCTGACAAGTGAGCCTTAAAACTGGCGTGGCTGTGCTGACTGCTTGAATTCAAGCCCTTGACTTCTATGGGCTGCACCACATTACTTCTTCAAGGTGTCAGACCTTTCATAGCTTAGACTGAAGTACAAACTGCCCTGAGAATTGCATCTGAGCCAGACTGGGAATGGTGTGATGGCAGCCTCCTGGAAAACACAGAATGCTCTTTTCCCTTTCCCCAAAGCCACACATTGTGGCCTTTCTGTGACATCTTATCATTGTCTTTGCTGAAGTTCCACCAGTGTGTCTCAACTACTGCCACCTAAAAATGCTACAATAACTGGTTTCTTTTTTTCATCTACTTTGCCTTTCTGCTTTTGCATTTCAGCACGTGGCCTGTTCTCAGAGTGCAGTAACAGAGAGCCCTCACCTGAACCCACGTGTGACTGACCACATTTCTACTGTTTTCTGGGGATTCCATTCCACTGTGGCTTCCTTTGGGGTATGCTTCTGATTGCTATCAGGCAGGGACATATGACCAGTTGTCAGAAGAGCAGCTGAGCAAGCAAAAACCCTAGGCAGTCAGCAGTGTTGTCATGTGGGCTCTGGGGTCACATTCACGTTGTTTGGGGATCTCAGATGGCTTTTGGTCAGTGCTGACATGGACAGGAACTTGTGTTCAGTTAGGTGATTATGTGATGGTTACCCAGGCAATCATCTGGCAATGAAAGGGGCTGGTGCACGTAGATTTATACTGGTGAACAGTGCAGCCTGCAGGAGTGAGAAGATACAGCTGTGGCCTTTCTTCTAGGGAAAAGAAAGACCAACACTGAAATGAAGTTAGAAGGAAACAAATTTGGGTGTTGGTTTGTGGAAGCTAAATAAATAATGCGCAGCTCTCAGCTGCATGAATTTTATCATGGCAAGAACAAATTTCATATTATTGGGTAGACTTAAACGCTTTTATTTCATAATTTATGACAGGATTTAATAGTTAACACTTGTATAAAGCAGAGTGGCAGAGGTTTATGGATTTTAGAAAAATTGAACTTATTTTGGTAAATTGCGTGAAGCAACTATCATTGCAAATAACAAAGGTACTTGGATAAGATAATAGATTATTCCTGTGGTCATTTTACTACCTATATTTTCCCCAGTAAAACTGATACAAAATGACAATTTTATCGTAATCTTCACAAAATTTTAGTGCTGTAATTTGTGGCGTGCTTATAAGCCTGTGACTGGGATAAAAAATAGATGAGGGTACCTTTTGCCAGCAAGAAACTTTTAAAACCCAATAGGAGTGAGCCCGATTATATCGATATATCTATAATAATATTTTAAAATCTTTTCTCCATATGAATTTATTGGCTTTGGCAGATGGTTAATTTTGCTTTCAGGGTGTGCAATGAAACTTCAAGAAAATGTTTTTATTGAAGCTGTTATAATCTGAATCTGGTACATGGGGCCAGTGGTTCGCTTCTGTTCTTCTTTAAGGGGTTACACTCCAGGTCTGCATTATTAATTAGTATAAAATATTTCTAAATAGACTAATAATTTTATTTTTTATATATATGTATATTAAAAAAATATATAAGAAAGCTTACAATGGAGAGACTATACCTTGCCACATGTGCTCATAGAAGAGAGACATTAATTGTCTCTCATTAACTGTCTTTGCTTTGTGAGATCTGGCAGCTTTAGAACAGAAGTCTGAGGCAAGCAGTGAATACTGCAGTCCTGGACTGTTAGAGTCATAAAATACTTTACTGGGTAAGGAAAAACTGGGCAAAACTATAGAGAAGTCATTGTCTCAATTTACTGAATCCTTTCACTTATTTCAAAGAGTATTTATAGTGTGGTGTGCAGTCTGTGTCAAGAGTGCTGTGTGAGAGAGCACACAGAGTGAAGGGCTGCTGTAGACTTCACACACATGAAGAAGATTTATCCTTAGAAATGAAGCCTTCAGTGTTATCTTCTCAGTCATGAATGTTTAAACAAGTAGTCTTCTTGTATGTAAGTAGCTGAACTGCTCAACATATATATTCTTATAGCTCTCTCAATCTACAGAGATTTCTTAAGTATTCCATAGTACTTAGTGAAGCTGATTTCAGAGTGGTGTATATTAAAAATAAATGTTAATGTTTCAGGAAAGTGTGGGTGTTTAAAGGTGATTCATGGTCTCTTTCCTTTAAATTATGAGAATTGTGTACTGCAGGACAAGTTCAGGAAGTATGAAAGCACTTTACAAAGGAAAGAGATTGAGTATGGTGTAAAATATTAAAACTTTATACTGACAGATCTGTTTGTATTTAAATTTTTATTGAATTTTTTCTTTGAAGTAACAACAAGAGACACATACTGTTGGCAGATAAACGTTGCTGTGCTGAACGAGTGGCTACTTAACCCTAGAACTGTCAGACACCGTTATTTTCAATGTCAAGGAGCTGGAAAGCTTTATGCAACATATTCTGTTCTTCAAATTAAAATGGTCAAATTTATGTTCTTTTATACATTTCTGTGCCACAGCTACATGTGATATCTAGACTGGCTCAGCAGGGAATGCTGGATTTGGCTCTAGACCTGCTTACAACATGAAGCCAAATTATGCTTCAGGGTATCTTGAAAGCTCAAACAGCAGTGCCTGAAGCACTGATGATGTTCTTTTTGCTCTAATTTCAAAGTATAGCAATGTCTGAAGCAGTCATGGCACTGCTCTAATTAATAAATGTAACAGTGCAAAACTCTCATAAGAATGCAGTGTGGGAGTCTGCAATACAGTAAATTCTGTGCCCACAATTTCTATTTAGCTGTGGAAGTTAATTTGAGGACACACTAGTATCTTAAACTAGGGACAAAGATCTGATGAACTTCCTGTCACAAAAGCCTTGTGCTCTTGCTGTTTCATAGCTGACCGAATTAGTTTGGAAGCTGGTAAAGAGGCTTCTGAACCAAGTCAGTCCCTTCCCATTCTCCATACCTGACTTGCTCTTCTTTAATATATTAGCAAAACCAGCAGGGGAAAAAAATAAGAAGTGGTTACTTTACTTGAAGTGTGGACAGGATGTTCTTTGCTCTGTTTTCAAAAGACAGATTTACTCGGCGAGGTGGTGAAATGCTCTGCAAATCCTGCAATGGCAGAACTGTGGTAGTTGTGTGCTGTGTCTGAACAGCAGGGAAGGAGAAAACAGGTGCTAAACAGCAATGATTAGCATATGTGTACCAACTGACGAGGTGTTGAACATCATCTCATGCAGAGGTGTCAGAACCCTGGCCAGAGGATCTGTTATAGCCTGTTATGTGAAATATTACAGATGATGAAA
The DNA here is from genome assembly GCA_033816785.1 of Picus viridis. Classification (NCBI taxonomy): domain Eukaryota; kingdom Metazoa; phylum Chordata; class Aves; order Piciformes; family Picidae; genus Picus; species Picus viridis. The sequence goes on along the minus strand of CM066580.1, from coordinate 24,819,520 downwards.
CGCACAGTGGAATGGTAAGTGGCCTGGTCAAAATCACTGCAACTCATTTACTAGGGCTTACCAGGACACATGTGGTCAGGAGATCTGCAGTGTGTAAGAAACATTTCTCAGTGTGGTTAATGTTTGGGTAGTTTCATGGGGGTTTCAAGTCAAATGAGTGCTTCTCTGTGTGCTGCTACAGTGCAGCTTTCAAATGTGAGCTCATGTTTTCTTTTGTCACTCCTATCGTTTACTGTGTGGTTACTTTTATTTATTTTTTTCCTTTTCTTTAAGCATTGCTTGCAGTGGAAGCTGGAATGCAAGATTTAATGACCTGGGTTTAAACTGCTGTCATGGCCTGCTGCTTTTCACACACTGAAATTGTCAGGTTCTGTTAGAGCCTGTGCTCTTCTTCATTTTTCAGATATATATTCTTTATGACCATTTAATGAAAGCATTTAAGAGTAATACTTGTGAACCTGCATCTTTCAGTAATTTTTCTTTTAACTTGTGCTCTCCATTTCATGCCCTATGCATAGCTCGAGCATGGCTTGCTTTCTATTGTAAATATAACCTTCATTGTCTCAATTTTCCTTTTGTTATCTTCATCATAACTGGAGGATTCAGTCCCCAGTTGTTGATTGCAGCTATTAATCTTTACTTGTATGTAGCTTCTCTGCCTCTTTTAAAAGTTACAGCAGAGTAAAAAAGTCCCTTGTTAAAATAAGACCTGATTTAATTTTCTACACCTCTACCTTTCCTTTATTATTTTGGTAGGACTGTGACAAGGGATACTGCTGGAAATAGCCACATGCCTGGAAGATATCTCTGGGCTTTGTTACAAGAGTGTTCTCGCAGTGAGGCACTGTCCCACTCTGCCTTAAACTCTTTCTGTTCCGAGCCCTCCTCTGGCAGTATTACCTTGGACAAAAGCCCTTTTTTTACTATTGCCATGGAAATGAATGTTTGTAAACCATGTAGTTCTGGAATTAAGTTGTAACTGTCTCTTGAAAAAAAAATCAAATGTCTACATCTGAGGATCAGTCTCGAGAGTGGTCTTATCTTACTTGATCATCTTGCACCCAGATAAAACCTCCAGGTAGGTTCTGATGCACTGAATAATCTTAATGCCTTCTTTGACTACTGCATTTTCAAGAGGTGACCAAAACAATGCAACGTCAGGTAGGCTGAAAAATGAGCGTCCACGTGAACACAACACGATCTAGATTGCTATTAAAGAACATGGATACAGATCAGGGCTAGCACATTCCCAACACTGTTCTGGAACCTCACTCATGTGATGGGGTGCTGGGGTTTTGGCAAGGGAGAGAGGGTGCACCAGGTGGCATTCATGAATGTCCACTCAGGTAACAGCGGAAGTACTGATTGCCAGTAGGCCTTGAGACATGAAGTAATAAATCTCCCTTCTTCCAGTGTAATTAACTGCTAAAACATGAAGTGAGGTCTCACTGGGTATTCCAGATGAGATTTAGAGCATGGGAGTGGAGCTGGTGTGCCTTCTGTCAGTTGCTGCATCAGATCTTGGCTGGGAGCTGGTGGCACAAGTGGCAGCACGAGAAATGAAGCCTTGCAGCAGCTTACACAGGGTGTTGCAGAGGGTTAACGAAAGATAATTGCTGTGCATTCTACTCTCAGTGCTTCAGGAAGTTTTCCTGCACACTGAGAAGGAGGCCATGGTTATGAGGCCCTTAATCCTCCTTGTCAGGGAATCTTTCAGCAAGAGGTTCTGTACCACGGCTTCATTTCTGCACCAGTGCTAGGTTTGATATCTAATGTTTCCAATAATAGATCATGTTGTTCCAGATGTGGTAAGCACAAAGTTAATTTTCTCTTGTGTCAGAGATGCAAGGCAAACTTCCCAAAAATGTAACTGACTAATGTTTAAAAGTTGAATTTTCACAGCAGGTTACCAATTAATTAATGAAATTCTTTTGTGCTATCTCCAGCTGTATGTAATTAGACTGGGTCTAGAGGAGGGAAGGCTATTGTTTAACTGTGGCTAGGCGGTGAAGCTTTTCTCAGAAATTGTGCTTTACACCTTGTTAAAGGGTTTGGGGTTTTTTTCCTTCCAAATTTTGAATTCTTCACATTCTACAAATGAGTGCAGTGTGTTCCATCAGCAAATAAGTGGTTAGCAAGATTATTAGCTTTGTGATATGACATGGAAGTGTTTCTGTTACAGTGTTTTAGACAAACCCTTGGAGTTCATTGAGCAAAAAACCCCAGTGTGATTAAAATGTGTTTGTGAAGATCCAAGGTAGGTGTTGTTGCAATCCAACCTAACGATAGGGCATTATGGAAGAGGACTGTATCCAACTACAAGAGGAAAGACCATATCTTTATTTATTTTTTTAATTTAAGAGAGTTGAAAATGTTGTTTATAAACCAGAAGAAAATAAATTGAAGAAACTTTATTCTCAGTAATAAATGTAATAGATGTAGATGATTAGAGTCATCTTTTCCTCACCTTCCAACTCACTGACAAATACAAACACCAACTATCTGCATTTTATTCCTTCTTTCCAACTTAAATAAACCATTAATGGCAGGGCCCACCCTGGGTTTTGATAACAAGCATGGAAGACTTCAGCATGTCAGCAGAGAATATATTTCAAACATTAACAAAAGGCAGTACACCATTGTGTCCAAATTCAGTACTTGAGAGAGCCTCAAGTGCAACAGCATTTAACTCCACTTTTATGGAAAAGCGATAATTAAAATAGCTATGAGCAGAGGTACAACTCTGTACTTACAGGAAATTATATTTAAGGTGTAGCTTTAATTACTCCCTTTCTCAGACTTTACTATGAGCCACCGCCCTCTGAACTGCAAAGCAGGAAGGGAGGTATTTATCCAGCTGACTGCTTTCAGCAGCAAAACTGAGCTTTCAATTTGACAATCAGGACATAAATAGCTTCAGACTAAGACTCAGAAATTATGTCTGGACCCAAGCCTGCCTGTGCCTAGTTATAAGTGCATGGAGAGTTACCAAAATTCAAGTTTCATGAGAACAGAATGGCTCTAAATGGTTTTACTTAGGAAAACATGTCCTTCCACTGCACAATGGTGAACATCTTTATGTGGCAGTGTTAATCCCTTCAGTATTATGCCAAAACATTATTGTTTAAGAAGCCTGTGCACAGGTGGGAGCAGATCTTTACTGTGTGCATTTTGTGGTAATCTTTCAGTTCATCGTCGAGTTCCTTGGGCACCTCCATCCAGGTGCACTCAAAGTGCAGTCATTGCAAATTATAGACTCATCTTGGCAAAGCCTCCTCCACACTCTAGCAGCATCACAGCTCCTGCTAAGCTGAAAATCCACTCCACTCATTTTTTACAATACAAGCATTTAAGATATTATTTATATCTCTTAGCAGGGAAGAGTACTGGAAGGAGCAACCTGCATGACTGAATCCAGTTTCCTGTTAGTGCAGTCAAGCATAGGAAAGAGACTAAAATAAATCGATCAGTTACATCTCCAAAGTAGTTGGGATCCTTCTCTTGAATGCTGCTTCAGCAGGCTGGAATGCTGCTCCAGAACACCACAGTGCAAGGAACTTCCATTTCAATTTATTCATTGACCTTCACTGATCTGACTGCATTCACCAGGACCATTCCAGTTCTTGCTTTATGATATCCCACATTCCTACTTCCCAGTTATTAAAACTTCAGCTTTAAGCCTTTTTAATTGTTCTGTCAAGTTGCTTCCTTCCCTGATGAAAGGTGTGACAAAGCCATGTGCATAATGACTGGAAGTGCAGGGCATGTTTTAATTGCTCCATGGTAAGCTAGCACAAGTGCTGTCAGTTACCTTTCAATACAATACAATACAATACAATACAATACAATACAATACAATACAATAAACCAAGTTAGAAGAGACCTTCAAGATCATCGTGTCCAACCTATCAACCAATCCAACCCACCTAAACAACTAAACCATGGCACTAAGCACCCTATCAAGTCTCCTCCTGAACACCTCCAATGATGGTGACTTCACCACCTCCCCGGGCAGTCCATTCCAATGGGCAATCACTCTCTCTGTATAGAACTTCTTCCTAACATCCAGTCTAAACCTCCCCTGGCACAGCTTGAGACTTTCAAGAACATTCATATCCATAGCCCCTAAAAACCACTGTTTTCAATTAGATAATATAATCATTACTTTTGGACTTCATTCCAGAGCCACATGTATGTAAAGGAGAAGAACATTCGGGTAGTGCTTGTGAGGCAAATTGGTCCATGCAGGATTAAAGTTGTGTTTAGTATATGAACATGCAAATTCAAGAACTTGCCTTTTAAAAATGCAGCAAAAATCTTCCATTTCTGTTAGAAATTCTCAGTAGTTGGATTAAACTCACATCCCATGTAGAAGGACTGTTACGCATTGTAATGGTGCCAAAGGTGGTACAGTTTCCAGCCATGGGAAGAGGCAAATGTGTCTTCTATCTATAGTCTCTGTACGTCTTGTTGACATCCCGATGATAAATTAGACTTTCTACGGTAAAATGCATGGTCCCTCTGCATGTCCTGGATACTTTGTGCAGAAATATGAATACACACAATCTTTAAGTGTTGCCAAATGACTTCTGATTTTTCTTCTTGGTTATGAGCAGTTTTCTTCCTCCAAAATATAAAATCCCCTTCCCAAATGTTCTCCAATACAGACTGTTCTGTCTTCCAGGTCCAGCTCTGCCACAATTCTGGTTTACTTTTCCTGATGAGAGTCAAGCTATCAGAGTTTGCAAATATACTTAACCTAAAACTACAAAACAAAACAACAAAAACAAACATAGAAAGACTGCCTACTGAACAAAAGCAGATCATGACAGTCACCGCTTGACTCTGACCAAAAACCCACACAAGAGGCAGTGTGCATTCATATTAAAGAATTGAACTATTTCAACCTGCAGAAGGTTGCAGTTGTATGCTCTGCACTGGAATAGCATGAGAAGGTAACAGTAAAAGTGCTCTGCACTGCTTCTGAAATGCTGTCTGTGAGAGGGTGTGCTCATAGCTGGTGAGAGTAAAGATGTGGCACTCTGCTGTTCCCTTGTTTTATTAGCTTAGCTGCTCCACCAATGTGCAATCTCCTGTTCAGTTTCTTTATGGAGGAGACATTAGGGATGAAGTTCCTGTGATTCCCCCAAGGCAGGAAGAACTGAACAAGAACAGTGCCTTTGTCTGCTCTTCTAGGTTGTCAGAGTCCAAGGGCATGAGGTTTAACACATCTAAGTGCCAGGTTCTACACATTGGCCACAGCAACCCCGTGCAGTGCTACAGGCTGGGGTCGGAGTGGCTGGAGAGTGGCCAGGCAGAAAGGGACCTGGGTGTACTGGTTGATGGGAGGCTGAACAGTGTGCCCAGGTGGCCAAGAAGCCAAATGGCATCCTGGCCTGCATCAGGAATAGTGTGGCCAGCAGGAGCAAGGAAGTCATTCTGCCCTGTGCTCAGCACTGGTTAGGCCACACCTGGAGTCCTGTGTCCAGTTCTGGACCCCTCAGTTTAGGAAAGATGTCGAGTTGCTGGAAGGTGTCCAGAGAAGGGCAACAAAGCTGGGGAGGGGTCTGGAGCACAGCCCTGTGAGGAGAGGCTGAGGGAGCTGGGGTTGCATAGCCTGGAGAAGAGGAGGCTCAGGGAGACCTTCTTGCTGTCTACAACTCCCTGAAGGGAGGTTGTAGCCAGGTGGGGGTTGGTCTCTTCTCCCAGGCAACCAGCAGCAGACCAAGCTGCACCAGGGGAGGTTTAGGCTGGATGTTAGGAAGAAGTTCTTCATAGAAAGAGATTGGCCATTGGAATGTGCTGACCAGGGAGGTGGTGGAGTCACCATCACTGGAGGTGTTTAGGAAGAGACTTGATGGGGTGCTTAGTGCCATGGTTTAGTTGGTTAGATGGTGTTGGGTGATAGGTTGGACTTCATGATCTCAAAGGTCTTTTCCAACCTGGTTAATTCTATTCCACTCTATTCTGGTCAGGCAGCTGCCCAGCATATAGTTCCTCATGGGCCCCCTTGCTTCTGTGTGATCTTCAGCATCCTAAAGGTTTCTGCTCAAAGGTTTTCATGTTCTTCATACATGCTTCCTCAGCTGCACCTCCCCTGGTTCAGTGGTGATCAGCTGTGGCATGTGGGGGTTTTAATGACACATTTTTGTGTGCAGGTGTTTGAGCAAGTTTCTTCTGTGCTTGGTTTTCAAAACCATGCCAAGAGCTGTTGTTCTCTCAGTGGCTTGTGAATGGAGGCATGCTGCTGCTGCCAGGGCCTTCAGCAGACTTTGGTAAGATATAAGAGGGAAGAGCTCCTTCTGAGCTTTAGTAAAGCAGTAGCTTTTACCTTTTTGACACCCATTCTTCTGGCTTGAGGCCACAGTGCTGCAAACCCATGCACCTGGACACAGGGCTTGTGCAGTGATGGAACAAATGGCACAGTGCTCCAGCTGATTAGAAGGCTAATCATTTGTATGCAGGTGAGAACTAACCTTGCATCTAGGGTCACCAAGATCTCAGCTCCAAAGACCTGCTTGTGTGCGTTAATTCCACGTGTGGATCAAGAATAGAAAGGTTTATGCGGTGTGTAGCACCATATGGGGGGACACATCCCTGTTCCTGTGCACAGGCTGTGGGGGAGGGGTGGAAAATCCAGGAGCTCCATCTTTCTGAGCATTTACTTTAATAAGTTTCTTTAATAAGCTCTTTTGGCTTACAAGACAGGTAGCAAAGGTTATCAAAAGAAAATGGTGATTCTTATTTGTGGCTGCCGACTAAGGAGGTTTCTGTCTGTGTATTGAAGTTTCCATTAGTGTCAGATTTTCAGATTTGATAGCATGCGTATTTGCCCCTGGGAATTGCAGTCAATTCATTGTAACAAATAAAATCACAGTAAAATAGCTTTGGTTTTTCATGGATCACAGATTATTGAATTGATGCTTTAACATGGAAATTTAGCATTTGAGATGTATAGTATTACTGTCACTTTTTGCCCTAAAGAAGCTTCTCAAAAAGTGCTTTCACTTTAAAACTAAGTGCTTTACACTACACAGAGTAAAGCAAATCTAACTTTGCACTATGGAACAACAGGACACAAGCTGCCTGTTAATAGACCATGGAAACGATTGGGAGAAAGATGGTGGGGCTGAGTTTAGAGAAACTTGTACGTTTTTCTTAATGAGCAGCTTACCTGCCAGTTGATCAGTCAGTCATTCAGCACTACAGTCAGTGGTCAGTGAAACATATAATGGTGCAAGGCTGCACTTTAGCAAGGCCGAGTCTTGCAGCAATCAGGAATGTTTAAAGACAGAAAAATAAATACAGAGCAAATTTATTCTGTGCTTGCTTTCTAAAAACCCCAAAAGCCAAGAGCTGTAACAGACCCTCAGGCAGCTAATCAATGGCAGCCTTCACTGGGGGTGTGACACACTTGCTCATGGGTTTCCATTATGTGCTTTTGTCTTTTGTTTGTTTATTTAACACTACAGGATTGTTTATGCTGGATTCAGTCACATCTGACTGCTGGAGAACGGCTGCAACTTGAGCTCACAGATCTCTGTGTCCTTTGCTTTCACAGCTGAGCTCAAGGCAGCTGCCAGAGTGAATACAATGGAGAATATGGGTATGTGTTCTTTGTTCCTGCACTACCACTTAGGCTCAATACAGTGGACAGTTTATATTGTTATAAACTCAAACATGTAAAGATTTTAGTTTTCGGAAGCCAATCTCAGTTTCTCATCAATTAAAAATCAGAGCACATCACTGTCTTGCTTCTTACCAAAAGCATGTTCTTGCACAGTCCTTTAGCCAGTGACATTTGCTGGTGTGAAGGAGAAGCGTGAGTAAAACAAATGTGCGGGTTTTCCTTCTGTGCTTTGCACAGGATGTGAAGTGTACCATTATAGGCAGCTACCAGTTTGAGTGGGCTAACATTTACCTAATTTATAATGTGTGAAAACTGACACATGCTAGAAGAACTGGCATGGAAAAAGCAGTCTCAAAAAGAGCACAGCTCACATAACATTTGCCCCCTGTCCCTGACTCAGGTCCTCTAGCACTGAATGCACTGTTCAGAGGTTGTTAAATATTTGACTTTTAGGCTGTGACCTCCTCTTTCAAGCGAGAATGGAAATAGAAGAAGGGCTCTGTTTGACATCTCTCAAGAGATCAGGTGCAGTAATGGGTAGCACTCGCCTCTTCTGATACCCAAGTTAAAGAGAAAATTATTTTTTTCTCTAATAACTTGCAGTGAATGAAATCCACAACGTGACCTAGTGCTCCTGGGAGGCTGAGAGAAGGTGGTAGCACACATGTTAAAGCAGCTTTTGGCAGCACTCAGGTGAGTGGTTCTGATGCATCCTCTGTTGACAATCTGTATCTTCAGAAATGCTCAGATTTCTGGGTGCTACCTGCTTATTTCTGAGGAAACTTTCCAATGGGCTCAGAAGGGTGAGAGCACCTCTGTATCTCTGTCATCTCATGTATGTGTGCCACACAGGAGCAGCTCAGGTTCTCCTGCAGTAGGTGCAGATGGTAAATTTAATAGCCAAGGACACAAAAGGTGCAGGAGTTTGGCAATTGCAGTATTAAACAAACTAATTATGATGGCATTTGCAACTCTCTTCTGCATGCATAGCTTTAATTGAATTTGATTTTGTACATAAGAAAACACTCTGGGCTTTGAAAAGAGTAGTAGTTCTGTTATTGATTAGGACTGAACTTGATTAACATTAATTATTGATTAAAGCTCTTCATATATTCATATAGCATCAAAGAGAGATTTATTGATGAAGTCTCAAAGGTCTTATAACTGTAGTTATTAGGCTGTAATTCCTTTTGACTGCAGTGGAAGTGGAGCCTTCGCTAGATATTTGTAAGCCTGGGGAAACTGAGTATAAAGAATTCTTCAATATCTGTCTTTATTGAAGTCTAAATCTGTCTTGTCTTTGGAACTTTTTAAGGGGTGAAAGAGGAGAAGAATAAAACTGTGTAGACACTAGATAGGGCGCAAACCTGACACAGAGGAGAGACAGTGGGCTCCTGATGATACATCTGGAATAGGAAGTTCTGTATAATTTCAGGCAGTCTTTTAGCTCCCTCTTAGTACTTGGCCTTAAAACTATTCTCTCTTGTTTTTCTAACACCAAAGATAAAGCACTGGAAAATGCTTAGTCTTTGACAAATCCTTGCACTGCATGGGATGCTGCCTGAACCAGGGAATGATGTAGCTTGGGTCTTCAGGACCGTTGGGAACCAGAATGATTGTTGCAGTGAATGGTAATTGATGGAAATCTGTTGCAGAATTCTGTCTTCAAATAAATGGTCATTACTTGCAGTTTATGAGGGGAAGTGAAACAGCAATTTAAGACTTCTTCAGATCAATTGATCTACTTATTTGTCATCTGTCCCATGTGTTCAGTAAATATTAAAATGATATCTTATGAGTCAAACAAGGAGTGGTTTTGTTAAGCAATGGGTGATGCAACAGTGACAGAAAGGAGATGTTGCTTTAGAAGGGTGACTTTATGACCAGTGCAGCTTCAGGCACCTAGCTCCAGAGAAGATGAGAATCACAAAACTAAATAAGGTATGGATAGTGTTAAAGCAGCAGCTTACAAGGGAATAAGCATCCCTTTCACTACTGTATCCTGCTGGCTGTTCTGGTTAGGCAATTTTGGACGGGCATTCATGGCTCTTCCTACACTTTTTATAGGGAGCTCATATACTGAAATTCTGAGTGGTGGATGTTCCCCAAAATAGGACCTATAACAAGGAATCTTCCATTGTTTTCCAAGTATGTTAATTTTCCTCTCTTCAGCTGAAGAAAAAATCTCAGTGATTTTGAGGTTGGTTGGTTTGTTGTTTTCTTCTGAGAAGACACAGAGGTAGAAAAGAAAGAAGGTTATGATTAGCATCATAGAAAGCAGGCTGGTTGTAATTTTTCAAGTGTCTAGATAATGAAATACTTCTTTGGGAACAAGCGTACCAGCAGTGGCAAAACCTTATGCACTTATTAACACCATGGAAGGTCACCATACTCTCATTACTGCTGAGTTGTAGTAGTATTTTAATTGGGCTTTGCCCACTGCTCTGCATGCTCAGTTTGCAAAAGATGCCAGAGAACATGTGGCTTTGACATTAAAACAAACTCCCTATGCAGAATAATTACAGATGGGGTTAATCCCAGTGTAACAGAGAGTTTTGCAGCAGCTCCTGGACAAGTGCAGCCAGACGCTCAACACTGAATATTTACGGTCAATAATTCCTGGGCTTGAAGGATGCAGAAAAAGTGCAGGCATGTGTGCTGGGGAAGCCTCGATGATCTCCAGAGGTCCCTTCCAACCCCTAACATCCTGTGAGCCTGTAATGTGGAAGGTAGCTTTTGGTTATCTATGTAATTAATGAATAGATGATGTCAAGTAATTTCCTGAGCTGAGGCACTCAAACATACAAATGAAGGAATTCTTAATGTCAGGAATTTCTCTAATGAACTGGCCACTGTTTGTAAGCAGAGATAGAAGTGCAGATGAGTGTATAGAATATGAAGAATTCTTTGTTAGAGAATAACCACAAACAACGAGATAACACTTTCTGGCTTGGCTTAAAGGATTACCATAGTAATTTATGTTCCTCTGAGATAGGATTTTTAAGTCTCCTACATAGTTATGTCTGATATGGACACTTTGCAAGAATACCAGTAGTCGTCAGAAGAAAAGCCCTGCATACAGGAAAGATGTTCTCAGTGTGCAATGAAAGTTCTGCCACTGGGCTGACTGGGAAAGGCACATGGCCAGGTGTATGTGCATGGTGAGGCAATGCACTGGTTCATGCTGCAGGAGCTCCACCAGGTCTGTAAGCAGTGCTCCATGCCTACAGGTATTCTAGCAGGGAATGCTGTCGGCCTGCAAATCCACAAGCAGAGTGGGACAGAGATTTGAGCAGAGGGTAACATAAAGCATTCCCTTAAAAAGCTTGGGTTAGGGGGAGAGTATGAACATATCAAATACTGTAGCTGTTAAAGCTCTAGGGAGCTGATGTTCAGAGGCTTTTTTTTGTGTGTCAGTGAGTGATTCTGATAAGGGAAAACCAGAATGGACAGGTTTAGCTTGGAGACTTGGAAATAATTATATTCCAAACAGTCTTAAGACGGAGAATGCAGAGTGTATGAACAATGGATCGTGACATAGATGCTGTCACTTAGATGTAACTGTTCGTGTAAATTACCAGAAGCAGGATTTGTGACCCTGTACATTTCGTAGAGTCATTCACAGCTCATTAATCCTTCACCGGTGCTGTCATTCACTGAACACAAAGGCAGCATGGGAACAGCTTAATTGAAGTGTTTAAGTCAGCTGCTGTAGCTACATTTCTTAGCAGTAACTACTCTACCTGCAACTCATTGTGGTTGTGAGGAGCTAGGATTAGAGGCAGCAGTGAGCAAGGTGTGTCCTAGAGGACCCTAGAAGCTTTGGCCTTTCATTGAACTGGTGGGTCCCTCCCTATGTTTAAATCTATTATGTCAGGGTGCTCAAGTTACTGACACAAACTGGTCCTACTGCCCTGTTAATCCTTAGATGAGGATCATAAGCATCCTATCATACTATTAGTATTTCGGAGAGGGGTAGGGGTGTGTGGGGTGGGGTGGTCATTTGACATAAAGTTAAGAGCAGGTGAGTATAGGTGGACTACTTGGTGACATACTGATAATGTGTGGGGCTGTGCTCAAAACCGGGGCTGTCAAGTAATTTATCTCCCTGACCACTTCTATTTTCTGTTCTCTTGATCATCTGCATTGCATAAATATTAATTCATTGATGAGGCCTCCTTTGGTTTGAACCAAACCACAGCAACCCCATGCAGTGCTACAGGCTGGGGTCGGAGTGGCTGGAGAGTGGCCAGGCAGAAAGGGACCTGGGTGTACTGGTTGATGGGAGGCTGAACAGTGTGCCCAGGTGGCCAAGAAGCCAAATGGCATCCTGGCCTGCATCAGGAATAGTGTGGCCAGCAGGAGCAAGGAAGTCATTCTGCCCTGTGCTCAGCACTGGTTAGGCCACACCTGGAGTCCTGTGTCCAGTTCTGGACCCCTCAGTTTAGGAAAGATGTCGAGTTGCTGGAAGGTGTCCAGAGAAGGGCAACAAAGCTGGGGAGGGGTCTGGAGCACAGCCCTGTGAGGAGAGGCTGAGGGAGCTGGGGTTGCATAGCCTGGAGAAGAGGAGGCTCAGGGGAGACCTTCTTGCTGTCTACAACTCCCTGAAGGGAGGTTGTAGCCAGGTGGGGGTTGGTCTCTTCTCCCAGGCAACCAGCAGCAGACCAAGCTGCACCAGGGGAGGTTTAGGCTGGATGTTAGGAAGAAGTTCTTCATAGAAAGAGAGATTGGCTATTGGAATGTGCTGACCAGGGAGGTGGTGGAGTCACCATCACTGGAGGTGTTTAGGAAGAGACTTGATGGGGTGCTTAGTGCCATGGTTTAGTTGGTTAGATGGTGTTGGGTGATAGGTTGGACTTCATGATCTCAAAGGTCTTTTCCAACCTGGTTAATTCTATTCTATTCCTATTCTTATTCTATTCTATTCTATTCTATTCTTATTCTATTCTACTCTTATTATTCTATTCATATTCTTATTCTATTCTACTCTTATTCTTCTCTTCTCTTCTCTTCTCTTCTCTTCTCTTCTCTTCTCTTCTCTTCTCTTCTCTTCTCTTCTCTTCTCTTCTCTTCTCTTCTCTTCTCTCTCTCTTCCATTCCATTCCATTCCATTCCATTCCATTCCATTCCATTCCATTCCATTCCATTCCATTCATTCTCTCTCAAATACAGGTGTGGTTCTGGGAATCACTTGCTGCAGGGACTTCCCCACTGAGCAGTGTGAAGGAGGTGACCCCAGGCTTGGCTATCCCTTCCAAGCTGGAAGAGGGCAGATTTAGACTGGAGATTAGGAAGAAATTCTTTACAGTGAGGGTGGGGAGATGCTGGAACAGGTTGCTCAGGGAGCTTATGGATGCTCCCTCCCTGGAAATGTTCACAGTCAGGTTGGATGAGACTTTTTGGAAGGTATCTCTGCCCATGGCATACAGTTAGAAATGGATGATCTTCAAAGTCTGTTCCAACCCAAACCATTCTATGATTCCCTTGGATACCACTGTGGCAAGCTCCACACTCTCAGGAAGCCCAGGTGCTCGGAAGCTATCCTCCCAGATACATAAAGCACACCTGTCCTTTCAGTCCATAGGTACCTTCATTCAGGTGGACTGCAACACAGGCCTCACATCCCAAGAGTAGTGCTTAAACAATAAAAAAATCCCCCACCTGAAAGAAAGAGACAGCATGGTGTGAAGTTCAGAAGAACCCAGGGCTGCTCTGCGAGAGATGGCAGCAATCTGCTGTTCATACCCTTGACAGGGACCAAATTAGCACTGTGGATGTAACCAGAATTTCTTACTTACAGGGTTCAGACTGAAAATCCTCCTTCTGTAGGTAGTTACTAGCTGTGGCCATTCTTTGGTCACAGATGAAGGCATGAAGAGGAAAGAGATTTTCTTTGGAAAATACATCCCTGTTTCTTAGCATACTTCCAGTGACCTCTTCTTACTCCCCATGTACAACTGATGTGCAGTGAGATGTCCTCAAAGTGCCTTTATCTCCCTTGATTTTGCTTACCATGTTTGTAGAATTTGAGCTCCTAAATTTGCACCTTCACTGTCTCCTTACCTCAATCTAAAATCATGCTGCCTTTCAAAGGGAGAGCTTTGTTCTCTCTTCCAGCATCAGCTCCAGCTCTTCCACAGCCATAGGGCAGTCTGGAGCAGCTTGGCAGAAAGCTAACCACAGCTGGCACTGTGCATGTTGGAACTCAGAGGCCTCACCAACACCAGAGGCAGCACAAGAGAAAGGGTAGGGGTGTGCAGCAGGGACAGCAGTGCCACAGGCAAGGTTACACTTTTCCCTGGCAGGCATGGCACAACCAGCCTGAGCTGATTGTGCAGCCATAATGTCAGGCTCTTGGAAAAAGTTGCTTTGGAGAAAGACATTCTTACCCCTGATGCATTCCATTTATTGTGTACTCCTCAGCTCTGCTCTTTGGGATGTTGGTACCCCAAAGTACTTCACCGTGTTTGTAACCAGCCTCTGTGAGCAGCTTCAGTGCTTGGGCAGAACAGGGCCTGCACAGAGTGGTGTGGCTCTGTGCTTCTGTCTATTAGTGCCCAGGATAAAATCCTGGTTTTCCTAGCTCAAAGCAAGCCTCTATGTGTGAAAGTGCTTGTTTTTCACTGCTACTCAATGCAGGCTATTGTTTGTGTAATTAATGTAATTATTGCTAATTATGTAATTACAATAAGTACATGTAATCAGTGATTCCAATTTGTAATTATAGAATTTTGCTGTTTATTCGTGTAAAGGTCCTTACAAAACTTAGTAAGGAGAAGAAAAATTGGTCATGTAGAGCAGGTAATTCAAAAAATTCATAAGACAGAAATTACACTTTCTCTTTTTTTGTTTGGTTTTGGTTTTGTTTTTTTTTTTTTTAAGCCAACTACCAAAAGCAAATTAGTTTTCATTATTTACTAATTGGGCACAGTTGTTTTGGGCTTTTTTTATAAAAGGTAATAATTACATTGCAGAATCCTATAACTAATTTTCCATCCTCTTGTATTATGGCTTGCATTAGTTAGTGAAATATTAGATTAGTAGAGTGTGGGTGCCAAATTTAACCTGTAATTACAGGAGCTGCTTGAAGTGGAATTGCAGCACAAAATGCTAACCAAAGAGATGAGAAATATTTTTGCCAATCCCCTTCCCTCCATCCCTGTACAGAAAGTAGGTTACTTGCAGAGAAGTGGCTATTGCTGTCACAGCAGACATAAGGCTTCTGCTAGGAAGAGTCTAATTACCCATCAGAGAAAAGAAGTCAGATGGAAATTGGCTTCTTACCATCTGCATATCACAAAGTACTTTGCCTAAGACCATCTTCTCAGTTCTCTTCCTTCCCCATCCACGGAAACCAGAGAATTCCTGCAGTCTTAAAGCCCTGCCTGGGTCTGTTTAAGAGGAGGTCAATTGCAAAGAGTTTTGGTCTTTCTTTTTATTGCAGTTACTCCTTGCTGTTATTTACAGCTTCTTATTTGGTAAGGGAGAATCTACCCTGGTGCTGTGCAAGCATTACTCTAACTGGTTAGGCTTTAGAAGAGAATATCATAAACTCTTTATGTCCAATCTCTTTTGCTTTACATATTTGCATCTCCAAGGGGAGGATAAGAGCTCTGGATGTAGCAGATCATTAGAGCAACCACCAAAGTTCAGAGCATTTCTGTGTTTGCAGTGCAATGTGGATTTGTGTTGTGGGTTTTTTTTCCCCAGTTAATTGAAATTCTTCCAATTTCTGTCCAACTGTGTAACTGCTTGAGGAAGATCAGGTTTTTTGCAATGCAGATGGTTTCAAGTGTAGTTTCCATTTTCTGTTTTAAAATAGTTCAAGCGTCAATTTTTCTAATCCTTAGAACTAGAAAAATATCTAAGTTTAGCCAAAGTTCTTCTAACCTGTGACCGGTTTAGGCTGTGCCTTTAAGAAAGAGACACTTTCTGAACACTCTAGCCGAATGTTTTGATATTAGAATGAAAACAATGATATGCTAATCCAATTTCATTGGTGGAACCCGGCTGTAGCTTCTTGTTTAGTCTTTCAGTCGGGGGGGGGCAGTCAGCAGTCGTCTTCTTCTTCCCCCTGTGCTGTGAGCTGGCTCGTTTCTCTCTACGATTCTTGCTAACCAGATAAGAGAAAACTAACTTTTGCATTCGCTTTGAGCTTTAACAAGTTTTCACCCTTTTAATTACCTTCCTTTCTCTTTCTCTCTAACCCTTTTGGGAAAAAGGGGAGGTAGGGAGGGGCAGGCCGAACCCCCCTGGCCACAGGGGGGTTGGGGAAAGGTTTCCTGTATTACATACATTGCTGTATACTTCTGTATATACTGTAAATATTGTATATTTTTGTACATATTCATTGCATTCCAAATCTGCTTGTAAAATACATCTTTCATCTGCTTCTCCGGCTGAGTTAGCTGTGGAATTCTTTTGTGTGTGGGGGAGAACCTTCCTACTCCACCACATATTTTTAAATTGGCGGTCCAACGTGCAGCTTGTGGATAATTGCTGTCCAGAAGCTGGGCTAAAAGGTTGCTTGATTTATTGCCTGCTCGAGTCGGAGTTGCAAACATGAAAGTGTTTTGGCTTTTAGAATGTTTGGTCTTTTCAGTTTGTTCGGTACTGGTCTACAAGTACTTCATGGGAATGATTTTCGATCGCTTAGGCAGATACTTGATGTATAGATTGTATTTATGGTTTAAGTATAAGATTCAGCTTCTTTACGACCGGTGCCTGGGATTCTTTTGGCTTAACAGATACGGGAATGTGACCTCCAGCACTCTTCCCATAGAGATAAAGGAGTTTAAGATCCCGGTAGGCGAAAAGGTTGTTTTAAGTGATGGCTGGGATCCAAAGGTGATTTATGTGATGTGTGCAATCCTCCTGTTGGTGATAAGTAATGTGTTCTTGTTATATGCTCTGTATTGGGAGAAAAAAAAAGTGTCGAAAGCGTGCTTTGCAATTAAGCGTAGATCGAAACACAGAAAGCTCAGTTCTAACTCTACCCCAGAAGTGTCTAGTGATGAGGAAAATGCAGAATCTGTATCAGTTAAGGACAAGGCTAAAAAGTCCATCAGAAAGGCTGCTCTGAACGGTGCTGTTGGTGGCTCTGGCAATCAGCCAGCGGCAGCAGCAGCTCCTAACATGGCTTCCACACCCTCGGCAGCCATTAATGGGGCAAAGCCATTTCCTCCTTCTTCTTCGGCAGGACCGGAAGTGTCCTCCACAGAAGCTGATTCGTCTCAAAACCTGTCAGCTTCTATTAAGCCACCTGTAAATCCAAACACAGCTCCAGTTAAGCAGGTAGCTGTTCTAAGTACAAGAGGAAAAAAGGGCAAAGCTGATCAGATGCTGATGGGGGAGAGCAGCAGGATCCTGGTGAGGGAACTTCTGCTCAAAGAGACCCTGCTGAGATGGAGGAAAAGGTTTGTCTTAAAGATATAGCTGAGTTATTGAGATCATCACTGGATGGAGATGCAGGGCAAATTGCTGATAGCAGAACAACTAAAGGTGGTACCCCTGACCTTAAGCAGATTCTTAGGAGAGTGACAGGAAGATTATTGGGACAAGAACTTCAGGAAGATGAGGCAGAGGAGGAGGAGTCAGATGACATAGAGAGCTGTTCGTCACCAAGGGAGGAATTGAGGAATGTGCGTAAAAATTACATCAGAGCAGATAAGGAGCCAATCCTAGCTTGGCTTGGTAGATGCTATGATACAGGTGCTCCAGCTCTGGTAGTTGGAGACAAGTCAGCAGCCCAACTAGGAACTCTCTCAAAGGATAATGGAATAGATAGACATCCAGGCAGGACTCTCGGTAAGGTTACTCTGTGGATACGCCTTTTAATGGCAACTCTCATGAGATATCCTTCCCGAGATGATCTTCCATGGAATGCTAAACCCTGGACTACCATAGATGAGGGAATCAAGCGACTGAGAGAATTTGCTGTTAGAGAGGTACTCTACGGTGGCCATGAGACTCTGAATCCTGATGAAATTCCTGTAGGAACTGGTCTTGCTAAGAAGCTCATCAAACTTGCTCCTCCTAATTATGCAAATATTCTGGCAAGCAGAATTGTGGCAAGAAATTATGGTGGAGCTTCTCCTACGGTTGGCCAATTCACTGATCAGATGAGACAATTGGAGGACAGCATGACACGTGTTTCTTTGGTTTCAGCCATTGAAACTCTGTCTGGAAAAATTGAGAATTGCATGAAAGAGCTGAAGGATGAATTTAAAAATACATTCTCCCAATTGGCACAAAGAGATAATTCCAATTCTTCCTCCAGATGGATACAGGTTTCCTCTGTGAGGAATAGACGTCCTCCAAGGATGTCATTCCAAAACAGGTCATTCCAAAACAGGTCCAACCAAAACAGACCACCAAGGCAATCACGTGCGAGTATTTGGATAACTCTGCGTGATCAGTTTGGTGAGAACATGAACAGATGGGATGGTCAACCAACTCCCAATCTTTTCAGGAGACTGAGGGAACTGCAAAGTGGCAGAACCCGAGGTAGCAATACCAGAAGGGTAGCTGTTACTTCTACGGTTCCCCAGGACAACTCTAATAGCTCCAACAGTGGCTCTAGTTCTAACACCGCACCATGTGCTCATTGCACATGTGGGCATGTTCCCCATAACTAGGGTGCCCTGCCTCCCGCCAGGGGGAGGAGAGGGGTAACAGAGATAACAGAATCTATTGGGATGTGTACATCCAGTGGCCTGGCACTTCACAATTTCAGAAGTACAGGGCCTTGGTTGACACAGGAGCTCAGTGCACCATAATGCCATCAAATTATCAGGGATCAGAAGCTATAACTATTCTGGGAGTCACTGGTGGATCTCAAGAGTTAACTAAGGTGGAGGTTGATATAAGTTTAACTGGTAAACAGTGGAGAAAGCATACAGTTGTGACCGGACCTGACGCACCTTGTATTTTGGGAATTGATTTTCTGAGAGAAGGGCGTTTCAAAGACCCTAGAGGTTACAAATGGGCTTTTGGAGTAGCATCTGTAGAAATTGTTGATGGACAAAAGCTGAAGCTGTCTGTTAGACCTGAGCTTTCTGATGAACCTGCAGTTGTGGGACAACACAAGATTCAGGACATTAAATTGCCGGTTGCTTCTCAGACTGTGCATCACAGACAATACAGAACCAACCGTGACTCTTTGTTGCCCATTCAGAATCTGATTCGTCAGTTGGAGAGTCAGAAAGTCATCAGCAAAACTCATTCACCTTTCAACAGTCCAGTGTGGCCTGTGCGAAAGCCGAATGGAGACTGGCGTCTGACAGTCGACTACCAAGCCCTGAATGAAGTAACTCCACCTATGAGTGCAGCAGTACCAGACATGATGGAACTGCAGTATGAGCTGGAATCCAAAGAGGCCAAATGGTATGCTACCATAGACATTGCTAATGCTTTCTTCTCTATTCCCATAGCAGAGGAATGCAGGCCTCAGTTTGCTTTCACCTGGAGAGGAATCCAGTACACCTTCAACAGGTTGCCAATGGCCTGGATCCACAGCTCAAGCATCTGTCACGCAGTGATCCACGATGCTCTGGAGGAAGGTGGTGCTCCAGAACACATCCAGTTCATCGATGACATCATCGTCTGGGGTAAAACTGCTGAGGAAGTCTTCGAGAAAGGTAACAAAATCATTGACATTCTTCTGAATGCAGGTTTTGCCATCAAGCGAGACAAGGTGAAAGGACCTACCAGAGAGATCCAGTTTCTGGGAGTGCAGTGGCAGGATGGACGCCGACACATTCCAGTGGATGTGGTAAATAGAGTCTCTACCATGGCAAACCCCATGAACAAGCAAGAAACTCTACGTTTCTTTGGGATAGTGGGATTTTGGAGACTGCACATTCCTGGATACAGTCAGATTGTGAAACCTCTGTATGATGTGACTCGAAAGAGAAACCATTTCCACTGGGGACCTGAACAACAAGCAGCCTTTGACCAGATAAAGCAAGAGGTAGTTCAAGCAATGGGTCTGGGACCTGTCCGAGATGGTCCAGACATTAAGAACATTTTGTACACGGCTGCAAGTGACAATGGTCCAACCTGGTGCTTGTGGCAAAGAGCTCCAGGTGAGACGCGTGGACGACCTCTTGGTTTCTGGAGTCGAGGTTACAGAGGTTCAGAGGCTAATTATACTCCAACAGAGAAAGAGATTCTAGCTGCCTATGAAGGAGTGAAAGCAACTTCTGAAGTAATTGGAACTGAATCACAACTTCTCTTAGCTCCCAGATTACCAGTTTTGAATTGGATGTTCAAAGGCAAAGGTTCCACACCACATCATGCAACAGATTCCACCTGGTCTAAGTGGATGGCTCTGATAACACAGAGAGCTCGAATGGGAAATCTTGAAAGACCTGGTCTGGTGGAGGTGATCTCAAGTTGGCCTGAAGGTACCAACTGTACTAAACCTCCAGAGGAGAGAGTAACTCGTGCTGAGGAAGCTCCTCCTTACAATGACCTATCTGATGATGAAAAGAAATATGCTTTGTTCACAGACGGTTCCTGTCGTCTTGTCGGGAACAAGCGAAGGTGGAAGTCTGCAGTGTGGAGTCCAACACGCCGAGTTGCAGAGGCAAAGGATGGAGAAGGAGAATCCAGTCAGTTCGCAGAGGTAAAAGCTGTCCAGCTAGCTCTCGACGTAGCTGAACGTGAGAGATGGCCAAAGCTTTATCTCTACACCGACTCATGGATGGTAGCCAATGCTCTGTGGGGTTGGCTAAAGAACTGGAAAAAGAGTGGTTGGCAGAGGAAAGGAAAGGCCATTTGGGCAGCTGACCTATGGCAGGACATTGCTGATCGAATCGAGAGAAGGGCCAGTTGGAAGAGCCGGGGAATTATAGGCCTGTCAGCCTGACCTCAGTGCCAGGCAAGATTATGGAGCGGGTCATCTCGAGTGCAATCACACAGCACTTACAAGATGGCCAGGGGCTCAGGCCTAGCCAGCATGGATTTAGGAGGGGCAGGTCCTGCCTGACCAACCTGATCTCCTTCTATGATCAGGTGACCCGCCTGGTGGATGCGGGGAGGCCTGTGGATGTGGTCTACCTGGACCTCAGCAAGGCCTTTGACACCGTCCCCACAGCAAACTCCTGGCCAAGCTGGCAGCCCATGGCTTGGACAGGAGCACACTGCGTTGGGTTAGGAACTGGCTGGAGGGCCGAGCCCAGAGAGTGGTGGTGAATGGTGCCACATCCAGCTGGCGGCCTGTCACTAGTGGTGTGCCCCAAGGATCAGTGCTGGGCCCCATGCTTTTCAACATCTTTATTGATGATCTGGATGAGGGCATTGAGTCCATCATCAGTAAATTTGCAGATGACACCAAGCTGGGGGCAGCAGTTGATCTGCTGGAGGGCAGAGAGGCTTTGCAGAGAGACCTCGACAGGCTGGACAGATGGGCAGAGTCCAATGGCATGAGATTGAACACATCCAAGTGCCGGGTTCTGCACATTGGCCATAACAACCCCAGGCAGCGCTACAGGCTGGGGTCAGAGTGGCTGGAGAGCGGCCAGGCTGAGAGGGACCTGGGGGTGCTGGTTGATGGGAAGCTGAACATGAGCCAGCAGTGTGCCCAGGCAGCCAAGAGGGCCAACCGCATCCTGGCCTGCATTAGGAATAGTATGGCCAGCAGGAGCAGGGAGGTCATTGTGCCCCTGTACTCTGCTTTGGTTAGGCTGCACCTTGAGTACTGTGTCCAGTTCTGGGCCCCTCAGTTTAAGAAGGACATTGAGACACTTGAACGTGTCCAGAGAAGGGCAACAAGGCTGGGAGAGGCCTTGAGCACAAGACCTATGAGGAGAGGCTGAGGGAGCTGGGGCTGTTTAGCCTGGAGAAGAGGAGGCTCAGGGGAGACCTCATTGCTCTCTACAACTACCTGAAGGGTGGTTGTAGCCAGGAAGGGGTTGGCCTCTTCTCCCTAGCAACCAGCACCAGAACAAGGGGACACAGTCTCAAGCTGCACCAGGGGAAGTTTAGGCTCGAGGTGAGGAGAAAGTTCTTCACCGAGAGAGTGATTCGTCATTGGAATGGGCTGCCCGGGGAGGTGGTTGAGTCTCCATCCCTGGAGGCGTTCAGGAGGGGACTGGATGTGGCACTTGGTGCCATGGTCTAGTTGTGAGGTTGTGGTTACAGGTTGGACTCGATGATCTTCAAGGTCTCTTCCAACCTTGGTAATTCTATTCTATTCTATTCTATTCTATTCTATTCTATTCTATTCTATTCTATTCTATTCTATTCTAATTTCCAATTCCAGTGAAGCTGAGACACATCGATGCTCACATTCCTAAGAGCAAAGCTACTGAGGAACAGCAACACAACCATCAGGCAGATTTAGCTGCAAGAGTTTCTCCAGTAGACATGGACTCTGATCTTGATCTCGACTGGAAACACCGAGGTGAGATGTTCTTAGCTCGGTGGGCTCACGATTCGTCAGGACATCAAGGCAGAGATGCAACCTACCAGTGGGCTTGTGACAGATCCATAGACATTTCCATGGATGCTATCACACAAGTCATCCATGACTGTGACATTTGTGCTGCTATTAAGCAGGCAAAGCGACTTAAGCCCTTATGGTATGGTGACAGATGGTCCAAGTACAAGTATGGTGAAGCTTGGCAAGTTGACTACATCACTCTACCACGTTCTCGTTCTGGTAAGCAGTATGTGCTTACTATGGTAGAGGCAAACACTGGATGGTTGGAAACTTATCCAGTACCACATGCAACTGCACGCAACACCATTCTTGGTCTGGAGAGACAAATCCTGTGGAGACACGGAACTCCAGAGAGGATTGAGTCAGACAACGGAACTCATTTCAAAAACAACCTTGTAAAGAGTTGGGCCAAAGAGCACGGCATCGAGTGGATATTCCACATTCCCTACTATGCACCAGCTGCAGGGAAAATTGAATGCTACAACGGTTTGTTGAAGACCACTCTTAAAGCCATGGGGGTGGATCTTTGAAAAACTGGGAAAAACATTTAGCACAAGCAACCTGGCTGGTAAATAGTAGAGGTTCAGTGAACCGAGCTGGACCTGCACATTCAGATCTGCTACAGAAAGTAGAAGGTGATAGAGTTCCTGTTGTTAGAGAAAAGAATCTGTTAGGTAAAACTGTTTGGGTATTTTCTCCCTCAGGAGAGGCTAAACCTGTCCGAGGGGTGGTTTCAGCTGAAGGTCCAGGTCACACTTATTGGGTAATGCAGGAGAATGGTGAAATTCAGTGTATTCCACAAAGAAACTTAACTTTAGCTGAAAGAGTTTAATTTCAGAGTGTTGTACAGCTACATCGCGCCCAAAGGAAGAATCCATGAGGAATCCACGGTGCATGAACCCTGAGAACCCTGAGTCAACTGAGAGTCCCTGTTTACCTGTTTCCCTGTTTTCCCTTTTCTTCACTTCGTCTGCGAAGAGACAAACTGTTTTCCATTTTTCTTCTTTCTTGGACTTCTCAATCATCTACACCTGAGGATAGCCGGAATGGACTATGAACTTTGCTTACAAACTGCAGATACTGTTTTAGATTGGATGGACAGTACGAACAGCCAATGAAATTGTTTAGCAGGGGTGGATTGTGACCGGTTTAGGCTGTGCCTTTAAGAAAGAGACACTTTCTGAACACTCTAGCCGAATGTTTTGATATTAGAATGAAAACAATGATATGCTAATCCAATTTCATTGGTGGAACCCGGCTGTAGCTTCTTGTTTAGTCTTTCAGTCGGGGGAGCAGTCAGCAGTCGTCTTCTTCTTCCCCCTGTGCTGTGAGCTGGCTCATTTCTCTCTACGATTCTTGCTAACCAGATAAGAGAAAACTAACTTTTGCATCCGCTTTGAGCTTTAACAAGTTTTCACCCTTTTAATTACCTTCCTTTCTCTTTCTCTCTAACCCTTTTGGGAAAAAGGGGAGGTAGGGAGGGGCAGGCCGAACCCCCTGGCCGCAGGGGGGTTGGGGAAAGGTTTCCTGTATTACATACATTGCTGTATACTTCTGTATATACTGTAAATATTGTATATTTTTGTACATATTCATTGCATTCCAAATCTGCTTGTAAAATACATCTTTCATCTGCTTCTCCGGCTGAGTTAGCTGTGGAATTCTTTTGTGTTTGGGGGGGAACCTTCCTACTCCACCACATAACCTCAGAACAGATTTTTTTTTTTTTAATTGGGGGTGGTTCCCAGAGTTAGTAAAGCAGGGCAGATATTTATAGCAATATGTAGTAAATATTATGATAAATATGTTAACCAGCCCAATGGGACACTGGGCTGATAGGTACAGGTACATGCCCAATACTGGCTGCAGGATAATTTACTATTATAAGCACTGGTTGAAATATGGTTAAAATAACTTGGGGGAAATCTTGAATGCAGTTTTCACACCTGAACTGTCTTTGTAAGACAGCATTGTAGACCTGCAGATGCTGAGTCTCACCACACATTTCCATCTGCGAATCTGTACATTTCTGTTGTCCTTAATGGAAGAATTTCATCAGATTGCAGAGAAAAAGTGTTCCTTAGGTACAAAACGCAGGTAGTTCAGGGAAATGTTTTCCTTAAGTGGGAATTCTCAAGACTTAAATTGTTCTTTGAGCTTATCCATTTGACATCCGCTTAATTCTTTCTAAGATACTGTATACTAAGGGTTATCAATAATCTGCTTTCTGGAGTGAGCCATCACTTGCCATTTGCTCCGTAATAGATGTAGAAGTGTTTTTAATATCATGATAAATACCATAAGCACATCTGTTAGTGAATTCTGAGGATATAGCGCATGGCAGCATGTTCATGTTCTAGTGGATTACAAAGCTGGAATGCCCACTCTGTCTTTTTGAGTCTTGGCTTTTAAGTGACACCACTGGTCTTTAGCTTGGAGCAGAACATGCCTTCAAGATTACACATGGAAATTCTCATAAGCCACACAAAGCCTAAAAGCCCCCAACTTCACAAACATCTTCATTAAATGATGCCTAGCAGCAATGACTTCCATTGCTTAATTATGTATTATATTTTTTTTTAAAAATTAAACATTTGGTCTCTTTTAGCAATTACTTCCCAGTTTTCATTAACTCTCAGAACATTTATGATGAGATGCTGAATTTTAATTCATGTTATTCATTATCTTATATACCACTGTCTTATACTTTCTGAAGTCTTGCCGTAAACATGATGTCTACAAGTTCTTGTTGAAGACCTATGGCACTAGTGGGATGTATTCATTCAAAGATTAGTGTCATAAACTAAAGGGTGTTGTGAAACACGTGGTCTGAGTCAGAGCAGCACTGGGGTACTAAGTCTGGATTTTTAAAGTTCTTGGCTTCTCAGTTGCATGCTTTGACTAATATGGTGGAATAGTTAATACCTCTAGATGCCATAGGTCGATCAATGGCCTAACAACATGCTCCCAGTAGATTTATGTAAGGAAACAGTGAGGTTGAGGTGAAATTGCTGTTCAGACATCTTCAGCAGATTGGTTACTCCTGTTGAAGATCATACCCTGATCTAAACCAGCAGCGGCTGTTGGCAGTTAGTGTTCCCTGAAGGACTGAGAACCTGCTGACACTCAGTTCCATACAAATGTCATGTTGGACCAGGTCAGATGCCAGTGTTTTTGGTTCCCCAAATAAATACAATTTGTCTGCAAATAAGGAAGGTCTTATCCTAGCCCTAAGTGATCACTCAAGAGACATAATGATGTCTAGCCTACTTAAAACTGTCTTCTAGAATCTGGCTGCAGAGGATTCTGGCTTTAAAGCAGCACAATACATAGTAATATTCCTAAGAGCTAGTGGGAACACAATTTTTCACTTCTGTAACAATTAAAAATACAGCTTTGGGGGAAATGGGGAAATGCATTACTGCAGGAAAAGGATGTGGATTAGTACCCAACAGAAAGAATTTATATAATTTAACTTATGCTATCCTTAGGCCCCAGAAAATGTGCCGGGGTACCTTGAGAAATTAGTCTCATCATTGAATCACACACTTGAAACACACTTGAGAGATCATTGGAGTAGGGTACTCTAATACTGTAAGGCTAAATCAGCATCTAGATGTTTGCTAAGATATGTGAAATCAAGCATTGAATTCTTCTTATTCCTCTTTTAAACATAAAACTCCTCTGGGTTTTCAAAAGCTTTAACAGTCGATTTGTAAAAACTGGAGACACATGGCAGAATTGGTCTGGGTTGGTTTGATTGGCTGGGTTTGTGGGTCATTTTTGTTTTGTTTTGTTTCCTACCCCACCACAAGCAAGGACTGGGTTATTGCACAACATGTCTCATTTCTAATCCAGAAAACTAAGCTTTGATTAATTCCTGCAGGTGATCTTCAGTCTGAATGCATACACTACCAATGGCCTACTTTCATTCATTTCAGATTTTTCACTGTTAGAAGTAAAACCTCCAAACTCAGTGCCCTCCCTCAAAAAAAAGAAACAAATGTGATTATGTGTTAGAGTTCTTGCAAAATGAGGGCCTAACCAACAGGCCTGAAACCACTAATTTAATGAAAGAAAAAGGGATGATGGAAATCCTCTTGATTCAGCTTTGAGCAAAATTGAGCATGTTAGCTGGAGACGTGACCTGTGCCCTTGTTAGACACAGGCAGAGTTTTTCAAAATTCTCTCCTACTGCTCAGTTTTTGATATCTTGCCAAACCTCAAAGTACCCAGAAAAATCAGAAAGCTGTGCATAAAGCTCCTATAAACATCTTGTCCCTTCTGAATTTCAGTCTGAACGGAGATACTAGAGCATTATTTTTAGGTTAGATCTGTCACGGATCAAAGACTTGTAGGAGGCAGCCAACTTCACCAGTTTGCATTCTACCATGCTCGGCTGTGTGCTTCTGCACAGAGGCTTTGGTCAGAGAAGTTACTCAGTACCCTCATGCTGTGCACAGAATTACTTCTTAACAAAATGTGTGTGGTGTTCTGCATTTACAGAACAGTTTACAAACACTGACACGTTTCTTGCCCTGAAGAAAAGAAGGGAGAAGACTTTACTTTTTCTGATTTGTTTTCAAAACTGGAGTGCCTAAGGTGCACTAATTACAGAACAGCCATTGGGCAGAGAGTTGATGTAATGCTTTGTAGAAATCTTAGTGTCTCGCATTTCTTATCTAACATCAATTGTTTCAGGGTGAACGGTAAGCCAAAAATATTTTTCTCGACTGCTTTGTCTTCCTCCAGTTCGTCCCTATCACAAGCAGCTGTCACTTACAGTTTTCTTGATGGTCATGTTTGCATTTCCTCTCTCTGGGAATAATCTATGTTTGTGTAAAAGCTCAAAGCTCATAATTGTTTGTTTTGTAACTTTGGGTGTGACTGGTGTTGTTGCACAGGATCAGAATGTGGAGCCTAACGTGTTACAAGCTTTGAAACTAGCATGCACAGCCAAGATTTGTCTGTTAGGACAAAATTTGCTATGAGTGACATTTTTATGAGTATCAGGGATTCCCCTGCAATCTGCAGCAGTACATTCACTGCAAATGGGAGAAGGGTTTGTGAAGTCTCTTCTGAGCTGCCAGACCAAACCTGCAGAGCTTAGTTTTGCCTGCTGCACCAGGCAGGGTTTTGTGGGCTCTACCTGTGACACCCCAGATGTTAAAAATGCATAACTGCAATGAGGCAGAAAGTGTCTGCTAGGTCAGGATGTCTGGAACACCGAAACAACACTGTGTGAATAGACTCATGGTGAGTAAGGCAGCTGCCACAATCATGTGGAGACTGCTTACCCATGGGCAGCTAAGCCTTGAGCTGAAGGCACTGATGCATAAATAGAGAGGCTTTTATCGAGTCAGCACGGAAAATACAACCAAAGGTAAACAGAAGTGAAAAACAGGATCTAGTGAAGCATGTGTTCATCTTGCTGGAGATTTTTCCTTCAGCCGCAGCATATTACTTCTTGCTTCTAAGGAGGATGAACTATATAGCGCTCAACCTACATACAAATGTGTTCAGAGAGCTCCAACTTGGGAAAAACGGCTGTTAATTTCAAATGCTTATGAGCTGCTCCCAAACAATCCAGGAGACATAGCTAAATGGAGTATTAGTAATTTATCAGGCAATATTTAATCCCACAGTTTTCATAGCAGAAAACAGCCTGGTGAAAGGAAGAGAAAGGTCTCTGAAGAAAGCAAGAACTCCTGTTTTCCCTGGCTCTTTGTGGTGGCTGATGAACAAAAGTGTCTCTTACCAAATAAATGTGAAATGTCATTTGCATGGTCAGCAGAGGAGACTGGTAAGAAGAATTCAGTTTTCAGGAAAATATTCTCTCCTTGGCCACAGGCTGATAAAACTGCAAGAGCCTGGAAACAATAAAGAGTGGATGTGACACACCATTATATGTATGTTGAGATAGTGAATGTTGGAGTCTGAAATGCTTATCTGTTAGTATGAAATTGCTGGAGGTTAGGAGTTGCTGGAGGTTAGGAGGAAGTTTTACACAGAGAGAGTGATTGCCCATTAGAATGGGCTGCCCGGGAGGTAGTGGAGTTGCCGTCACTGGAGGTGTTCAGGAGGAGACTTGATAGGGTGCTTGGTTGCATGGGTTAGTTGATTAGGTGGTGTTGGATGATAGGTTGGACACAATGATCTTGAAGGTCTCTTCCAACCTGGTCTATTCTATTCTATTCTATTCTATTCTATTCTATTCTATTCTTCTATTCTATTCTATTCTATTTATGTTAAATTACACTACTATTAAATGTGTTAATTTGCATTATTTTTCTCTCATATAAGCCCAGTTTTGAGCAATTCCTCACCTGTCCATTTACAGATAATATAGATTTTGATTACCCTTGAGTCTGAAGGGAGAAACAGTCCTCATAACATGTAAGCTGCCTGTCAAAGTCTCCTCTTCCTGCACAAATATGTGAGCAAACCCACAAAGCTAGCTGCAGGCTGTTGCTCCCCAGGTGTCTCTGAAAGGCCAAACATCCATAAGTCACATCATAGTCAGCAGGGTCAGAGTAAGACTTTGTAAGTCAGGGTGGCACTTGGCAAGATGCAAAGACACATGAAGCCCACAGCTTTCAGGTCAACATGGTAGCTGCCAGCTTTAGGGAGTACAACCACACAGCAGTAACACTGGCTGGTGGTTTTGTCTTATGGATATGTAAGGAATCTTTCAACTCCATAACTAGCATCATGAGCTTTCCATACCAGAGGACACACCTGCATCACAGCAGAGAAGTGACTTCCAGACTAAGCCATGGCACTCCAAGGCCTGTACAGCAGTTGTAGAGACACCATTCCAGCTGCAGCATAGCTGTGCTCAGAAGGACAGTGCTTTAGCAGGTAAGTCCTGATGAGCTCTGGCTCTTTAAAGCAGACCATTTGCAGTACTGCATGAATGGGCTGCTTGCTGGTACATTGGCACAGCACTGCACTGAGCCATGGCAATGCAAGAGTGCAGGGTAGCACCACTAAAAGGAAAAAGTACTGGCATTTTATAAAGTAAATAAACGTTCAGCTCTGGGTAGCAGAAAGTTTGATTATAGATAATATATAATAGAGCAATCTGCAGTGCAAAGAAAACAGAGGAATGGGGAAAAAGCATTAGGCCATCTGCTATCTTTGTTAGCTTCGTGGTCTGAAAGTGTTTGACACGGATGGGAACACGCAGACAGCTCTGTGAAACAATCCACATGCACGTGTGTAGACACTACTCATCCGTTGTTCTTCACTACAGCCGGTTTAATCTGAAGGACTGTTGTGGGTAGAATCATACTTTGAAATACGCCCTTAGACAGTCAGTTTCATCATGGACATGATTAATAAGATCACTCATGATGTAACAAGCACAGGTTGTTCCCTGGCTTCTGGACACACCATCGTACCTCAGAGTTTGATAGATAAAAGATACACATTCATCTGAGCTGGACTTGAATCAGGGCTCTGTTATGTCTGCCTTTAAACTAGAAAAGCACACATAACTGTACACAGAATCCTTGAGGACAGCCTTTGTCTAATGTTTAAGAGTGTTAAAATGTCTCACACTGAGACTGCAACTCAAGAACTCGTACAAGTCAACAGCTGTGACCTCAGTCAAGCAGGCAACTGAGTTTTCAGATAGCAAGCTGTGCCTCATTCTTCTTTGGCCAGAGCTATGTATATTTAATTAGTGTCCTCTCACCTTCACACTACGTGTTTTCCCACTTGACAGTTCCTGGCATCAAAAGAATGTCCTTGAGAAAAAGTCGGGCCCATTGACTCCTAAGCATATTATTTGACTTGCTGTTCAAGTAGTAGAAAGAGCTGGAAATAATGAAAGACACTGCAATGTGGAGCTGCCTTAACTGACAGTGTCAGGTGGGTCGAAGCTATTGAACAGTTCCTATTAAATTAGCTTGCCTTCATCTTGGCTAGTTAAAGCTGGCATGCTGACAAATTAGTTGCTTTCTGTATATAAAAGAGGAGAGGCAGGACAAGATTCCCATTTTGTAGCTCGGTGACAGTAGATATGTCACATCACAAGGTCAATAACAGTCTGTCCATGGAAGAAATGTAAATGTTTGGCTGATGTCAATACATTCTGGATTGGATTGTGAAATATTAATTCCTATAGCAGATGAGCTCATTTGCACTAATAAAGACCACTTTATTCCAACCCAGTTAATTACAATGCTTTATATTGTCTGCTTTGAAATCTGATTACAGCTTTTGTTTAGCTTTTCCAATATTAGCTCTTGTGCATTCTCTGTGCTATTTCTATCCAAAGAGTGTTAATGGAGCAAGTTAACAGACATGCTTGGAATGGGAGGAGGCTTAGGGGCTTTTTTATTTATTTTTCCTCTTCAGAACAGATGGATTTTACAGTTTTCTTTAGCGGGAGACTTGGAAACTCTCACAGCTGGTGTTTGAAATTCAAGCAGAGAAAATTTTGTTCAGGTTGGTGGGTGGCTGTAGATGTAGATTATCTCACACAGGTAAACCCACATTTTGGGAACAGAATGTTTGAGAACCACAACTTTCTTGCCTTCTCAATGGTATGGCAAGTGTTGACAAACTCATTTCAGACTCCTTCTCTGATGGGTTTTGATCCCAAATGACTTGCTGCCTAGAAACACTGTACTTCATCTTCTATGGGGAATCTTTTTCTAAAGCCACCATGACCTGTGTTTAAGCACTTCTGAAGTGCACTGCTAATTATTGGAGGTGTTCAGGGAAGACTTGATGGGGTGCTTGGCTGCATGGTTTAGTTGTTGGGTGGGCTGGATTGGTTGATGGGTTGGACGCGATGATCTTGAAGGTCTCTTCCAACCTGGTGTGTATTGTATTGTATTATTATTACTGCAGAGCTACCCAGTCATGTCCTCAGCGATGTCCCTGGTTCTTACATGTCAGAGTGACTGCTTCAGGGGTTCTGAAGGTGGAGGATTTTGAAATCACTGAAATCACCAGTTCAAACAGCTTTTGGAGGGCTGGCAAGCTTTATGACTCTTGGATTATGTCAACAGTTTCTGTCTCCCGAATTTTTTAAAAGGAACACAGCAAGGCACCAGCAATCCAGGATCTTCCTGGACTGCATAGAAGACAACTTCCTCCTCCAAATGGTAGAGGAACCAACAAGAAAAGGTGCTACGCTGGACCTTGTTCTCACCAACAGGGAAGGGCTGGTAACCAATGTGAGGCTCAGAGGCAGCCTTGGCTGCAGTGACCATGAAGCAGTTGAGTTTAATCTCCTCAGGGCAATCAGGAGGACCTATTCTAAGCTTACGACCCTAGACTTTAGGTGTGCAGACTTCGATTGCTTCAGGAATCTGCTAGCTAAAGTGTCAAAGCCCTGGAGGGAAGAGGGACCCAGGACAGCTGGTCAGTATTCAAGGACCAGCTCCTCTGTGTCCAGGAGCTATGTATACCAACAAAGAGAAAAGCAGGAAAGAATGCTAG
The DNA here is from genome assembly GCA_033816785.1 of Picus viridis. Lineage (NCBI taxonomy): Eukaryota > Metazoa > Chordata > Aves > Piciformes > Picidae > Picus > Picus viridis. The sequence continues at coordinate 24,787,988 of CM066580.1, read as the reverse complement.
GAGGCCTGCCTGGATGAGCAAGGAGCTACTGGACACACTATTACTTAAAAGGAAACTCTACAGGAAGTGGAGGGAAGGACAGCTGGAACAGGGGGATATAAGGAAGCTGCCCGAGCAGCAAGAGGCCTGGTTAGGAAAGCCAAACCAGAGTTGGAATTGAATCTAGCCAGGGAGGTTAAAGGGAGCACTAAGAATTTCTACAGGTATATTAATGGCAAGAAGAAGACCAGGGAAGGTGTGGGCCCCCTCAGAAAGGAAAGTGGTGAATTAGTCACAAGTGACATGGAAAAGGCTGAGGTACTCAATAACTTCTTTACCTCGGTCTTCACTGCAAGGGCCTCCAGCCACACTCCTGGTGTCATGGAAGACAATGCCAGGGACAGGGAAGAAGAACTGCCCATCGTAAGTGAGGCTCAGGTTCGTGATCACCTGAAGAACCTGAAAGTGTTCAAGTCCTTGGGACCCGGCGGGATACACCCACGGGTGCTGAGAGAACTGGCAGATGAGGTTGCTAAACCCCTCTCTAATCTATTCTAAAAGCCATGGCAGACTGGGGAAGTCCCCACAGACTGGAAAAGGGGAAACATTGCTCCCATCTGCAAAAAGGGTAAGAAGGAGGAACCAGGGAACTCCAGGCCAGTCAGTCTCACCTCTGTGCCCAGAAAGATCATGGAGCAGATCCTCCTGGAGGCACTACTGACTCAGAAGAATAGTGAAGAGGTGATTGGGAATAGTCAGCATGGCTTTGCCAAGGGCAAATCCTGCCTGACAAACCTGGTGGCCTTCTATGAGCAGGTGACAGCATTAATAGATGAGGGGCGAGCAACTGATGTCATTTACCTGGCCCTGAGCAAAGCCTTCGACACTGTCCCGCACCACATCCTGGTCTCCAAGCTGGTGACACATGGGTTTGATGGGTGGACCACTAGATGGATACAGAACTGGCTTTATGGCCACACCCAAAGAGTGGCTGTCAAGGGGTCCATGTCCCAGTGGAGGCCAGGGACAAGTGGAGTCCCTCAGGGATCAGTCCTGGGACCAGTCTTGTTCATCATCTTTGTGGGTGCCATGGACAGTGGCATCGAGTGCACCCTCAGCAAGTTTGCTGATGACACCAAGCTGTGTGGTGCAGCAGACACGCTGGAGGGAAGGGATGCCATCCAGAGGGACCTGGACAGGCTGGAGAGGTGGGCACAAGCCAAGCTCATGAGCTTCAACAAGACCAAGTGCAGGGTCCTGCATCTGGGTCGAGGCAATCCCAGGCACAAATCCAGGCTGGGCAGGGACTGGCTGGAGAGCAGCCCTGAGGAGAGAGACTTGGGGGTGCTGGTGGAGGAGAAGCTCAACAGGAGCTCTCAGTGTGCACTTGCAGCCCGGAAAGCCAATCAGATCCTGGGCTGCATCAGGAGAAGTGTGGCCAGCAGGTCAAGGGAGGGGATTCTCCCCCTCTACTCAGTCCTGCTGAAACCCCTCCTGGAGTACTGCCTCCAGTTCTGGAGCCCCTATTACAGGGGGGATGTGGATGTGCTGGAAGGTGTCCAGAGAAGGGCCACAAGGATGATCAGAGGGCTGGAGCACCTCTCCTGTGAGGACAGACTGAAGGAGTTGGGGCTGTTCAGTCTGGAGAAGAGAAGGCTCCCAGGTGACCTCATTGTGGCCTTCCAGTATCTGAAGGGGGCCTACAGGAAGGCTGGGGAGGGACTTCTCAGGATCTCAGGTAGTGATAGGACTAGGGGGAATGGAATGAAGCTGGAGGTGGGGAGATTCAGGCTAGATGTGAGGAAGAAGTTCTTCACCATGAGAGTGGTGAAGCCCTGGAATGCGTTGTCCAGGGAGCTGGTTTGGGCCCTGTCCCTGGAGGTGTTTAAGCCCAGGCTGGATGAGGCTCTGGCCAAGCCCCATGGCAGGGGGCTTGGAACTAGATGATCCTTGTGGTCCCTTCCAACCCTGACTGATACTATGATACTAAAATATTTCAGTGCTGTAATTATGTCCTGTAGCATAATATTGACCTTCCTTCTACTGTTTTCAGGATGTATCTAACTCTGTGAAGTTTCATTATCACTGAATTTAGTCTTGCCAAACCACGTGGTCACAAACCACAACTCCAAGTGAACTGCTTCTGGCCTGAGAAAGGCAGGAACTGCATAGAGCTTAGTCTGAGCAGAGGTGAGAACGTTTGCCACCTCAGTGACTTTGATAGGTGACTTTTCAAGTTGTAAAATTCTTTTCTGCCATATTTTGGGAATTGAGCAGAATCTCAGAATTTTAAGGTTATTTTCCTGTAAGGAAGGTTATGCTCACTCTAAGTGTACTTTGAGATGTGCACAGCCCTTTTTTGTAATTTTTCCTTCATTTTTGCATTCTTGAACATGATTCATATAACTTAACTTGCATCTATTAAATGCCTCTCCGGCAACGGCTTAGTGTCATTCACTTCCAGCAACCTGTACATGAAAGATTTGTGTTCAGTTCTCTAGTTTATAAGGTCTGGTACGATTCTTACTTTTGATGTAAGCAGCCTGAACTGCTTCCAGTGCTTTTACTTTCATTGCCAGGCCCTGATGGTGCCAAGAATGGCAGACGTTGTAAACCTGTGCTGATAATGATTGTGTGCGTGCAAGCAAAGCCTCAGGCATGAAGATGAACTGCAGTAAAACACCTTTTCTAGTCAACATCTTCACTTTTCCCATAGCATGGCATTGGTGTGCTGGTATCCAGCATCCCCCTGTGCATGTATTGGACATCCTAGTATGCCAGAGACAGTTTCACATGTTACGGTTTAATGCAGGCAATTGACATGTCTGTGCATCTTAGCTTCCAAATACAGCCTCAGTGTCCATTCTCCAGCAGCTAAGTCCAGTCAACAGCAACTTATCTATAGTGAAGACTTTCAGGTAGTTGTGAGCAGGCTAATTAATGTGGAAGATAAAGTCTGAAGCTGCTCAGAAACAGGAAACATTTCACTGGTTGAAAATCAGTTGATGAGTAATTCGTTGTGTAGGATTCATCACTGAAATCCCTCCTTATATGACACATTTTCTCTTCTGTAAGGAGTGTTCTTATATCAATATTTGTATCCATTTAACAGTTAGTCATCTTTATAAACTGAAAAGGCAGTCATACTGCATCCACATCTTACTGGGAAAACACATGAATCTCCTTATAAATAAAATATCTGGAGTGAGAAGAGAGCTGGTGTTACATGAAGCAACCTATCAGCTTATGTCTTGGTGTACACCTGAAGACAGAAAAGAAATAAAGTAACTGCTATTCCGTGCTTCAGACTCTGATGAACATATAATAGAATGTGAAAATACAAAGATATTAACATTATAAATTTTTCATCCAGTGTGCTCAGCAAGTCTGTTCTTTTTGCCTTCTCCTATTATTCAAGCCTGTGGTTCTCCTTACTGAGGTTAGCCAGATGTCTTAATACTTTAGATCAGCAGTAGCTGGAATGAACACACATAAATTATCCACAGGTAGTGTGGTCTCTAAATGAAGAAGCTCTCAGAAGACATCCAGAATACTTGTGTCTTCTGACTTGCAGTTCTTGATGTGCTATTTGTTTCTGTCTGCCTGTTTGTATCAGAAGATATGAAGGACATGTTGGAGGATGCAGTGGAAATGTTTTGTTGGTGGAATGAGTTCTAGAAGCTGGTTTTAGTCTGTACCTGAGAGAAATCTACTATTGCCAAGCAATTTTAATCAGAAATGCTATGACATCTGCCACAGGGGTATAAAAGCCGCCAGGGCAGACGGCCAGCCTGGATGGGTAATGAACTTTTAATAGAACTAAGGGAAAAAAAGAGGGTGTATAATCTTTGGAAGAAAGGGGAGGCAACCTATGGAGTGTTTTTAGGATGTTGCTAGGACATGCAGGAAGAAAATTAGGGAGGCAAAAGCCCATTTAGAACTTAGACTGGCCTCTGTTGTGAAGGACAACAAAAAGTCCTTCTATAAATACATCAATAGCAAGAAGAAGGGCAAGGACAACCTCCACTCCTTGGTTGACACAGAGGGGAACGTTGTAACAAAGGATGAGGAAAAGGCAGAGGTACTTAAAGTACATAAATATTTCTGTCTTCTCAGTAGAAAAATAAAGATCCCTGGAACATCCGGTCTGTATCTGTACTTCTGAAGCATCTCTCTGCTTTTAGCAATAGTCATTACTGACAGCTACTACCTACACTCTGTGCCACTCCCCCCAATCCAATTAGCTGCATAATCAGGCCCTTAGGTATCTAAACCAACAAAGCAACTGGCACAAATATAACTTTTATTGGTCTGAAGAAGTGTTACAGTATCACTAAGGTTGGAAGAGACCTCGAAGATGATCGATCATGTTCTTTCTATTGGTGTTGGCAAGGAGTGGATTCCCTTCATGGTGTTCCATGTGTTGTTTCACACTGAATCTCAGTTTTAGACGTCTCTAGAGAGGAGGCCCTGGAGCATATGGAAGAAGAGTAGAACAAATTGCAGAACTCTCAGCCATTTGGTGCATTGGGCTCATTACTTCCAGCAAAATCACATAGTTCTTTGTTTATAATGTGGATTTTCTTGTCCCTTTACTTACATGCTTTGCATTTGGTGATATCTTTCCCATCCTATGAAAAAATAATCAGAAAGAACTTTTAAAAACTAAAAACAAAGGAGATGTTTTGCATGCCACCAGGAAAATGACTACTCTGTGCTTTTTAAAGAACATTTTGTTTGGTTGATTGTGAGGTTTCTGAGACTTTCCTGTAGAGACGGAAGTGTCAAAGTGACATGAAAGCCACGTACACAAGATTTCCTTCTGCCTCTGTTTTCAGCATAGCTGGGTAAAGTCAGAATATGGCACTATAATGTTTTAATTGAAAAGAATCTAAAGTACTGGGTTGTGGAAGGGTATTCCTAAGCCTATGTGAAGTCTGAAATTCCCTGTTGTGCAGCATTAAAGAAGGTTGTTGGATGTTGGAAGGATGTTGTCTTGCTGGAGCGTGTCCAGAGGAGGGCAACAAAGCTGGTGAGGGGTTTGGAACACAAGTCCTATGAGGAAAGGCTGAGGGAGCTGGGGTTGCTTAGCCTGGAGAGGAGGAGACTGAGGGGTGACCTTATTGCTCTCTACAACTACCTGCAGGGAGGTTGTAGCCAGGTGGAGGTTGACCTCTTCTCCCAGGCAGCCAGCACCAGAACAAGAGGACACAGTCTCAAGCTGCACCAGGGCAGGTTTAGGCTGGATGTTAGGAAGAAGTTCTACACGGAGAGAGTGATTGCCCATTGGAATCGGCTACCTGTGGAGGTGGTGGAGTCACCTTCATTGGAGGTGCTCAGGAGAAGACTTGATGGGGTGCTTGGCTGCATGGTTTAGTTGTTGGGTGGGTTGGATTGGTTGATGGGTTGGACGCGATGATCTTGAAGGTCTCTTCCAACCTGGTGTACTGTATTAAACCTCAAAGTAAACTTGCTACTCAACAAATCATGTGATCTTGTGGTCATTGATTTTGGTTTGCCATAGCTATTTCTGTGCTGTTTGAGAAGTCTGAGGGTATTAGTATTTTATGTTTTTTTTAAATAATATTCATCTTTAAAAATACCAGTGCCCAGCTCTCTCAGGTTTCACTGGAAACCAGGGAAGCTGCTTGCTCGCTTACCTGAAGTTAAGCAACAAACAGGCCTCAACTCAAAATGAGCTGGCAGCTCATTCAGATGAGAGGGTAAGAGCTCTGCTTACTCTCTAGTCTGTAACAAAGTTTGTCTGGAGTCATACAGTAACTCCTGAGTCAATCAGTTGGTGAAGGTGGGGCAGCAGTGAGGCAGTGCTGAGTGACAGCTATGATCAGGGCAGCAGTGACTGCTAAAATAGACTGCAGCAGGACATGCTCTTTCTGTGGCCAGAAGGTATATTGCAGTCACATTGTGTGAGGAAGCGTATGCTGGCCAGAAAGCATTGCCTATCCCCATCTGTTTTCAAATAGTTTAGTGAGATTTGTAGCCATGAACCCAAATCTGCAACATCTCATCCAAAGAACAGCATGTCATAGATGGCACTGTTAGTTTGGGCTAGATCCCAAAAGCCTGGTGTGGAGGACAGAACCACCACCTTCTGGCCCAGGAATGACAGCTGCCAAAGGTGATCTTCATTGCGCACAGACACATCCCTCCCCACAGTTCGTAGTAGACCTCTTGTTTCTCTGCATTGAACGGTAGGTGTGAAGTGAAAACAGCTTGAAAGTGTGACTTTGTAAGTGCTGGTTCAACTGAGTACCTGGAGGGTCAGGTCTGTTTGCAGGACTGCGACACTTATCCTGCTCCCAAACTGTCTTTGGCCATATTGATGCACTTCATGCAACAACTCTTTAATCTAAATTCCATTGCTAAAGTGTGGATTACTCAGATTGTAGAAGCTAACAGGTGTTGGTAAGACATTTAGTAACCGTACTGGAGTATTAGTGGGTGGTATCAAGAAGCTTAGGTTATTTTCTTGAATCATGCAAACTGAAGAAATATGTTGTTCTTGAATCATCAAATGGTAAATGTTTAAACCCTCCCTGTTGCTTATCTCCTTCCCTCTGTTTCCCACGGGTTTTGTGCTTCCAGGTTTCACTAGGAGACTTTCTGTATTCAGATGGTGCTACCAAAGTGCTGCTGCAGAGCTTACAGGGTTTCTCAGAAAAGCCATAAAGCAGGGGCCAAAGACTAATGGGACGCTTTGACACCATTCCATCGAATATTTAACCCTTTTCATTTCTTGTTCCCACACTAGTTATTCCACCAGCTCTCCTTTAATTGTTTAGGGCACAGTTCTCACCAGTGGAGTGGTACACTTGTGACCTACTTTTAGTGCCACCTTATCCTTAACAGGTGACGTGGGAGCTAGCAGAACTGTAAGCTGCTTCCATGTGGTTCTCCTGAACAAAGAAACTGCTCCTGCAATATTCTGCTGATCCAGGTGGAGAATCCTTCCATTCACCTGGTTGGATTTTCACACTTCAGTTTCTCATTTTGCCATCAAATAGGTAAAAGAGTGAGGAACAAAGCTTGCCTCTAAATATACAATGAACCAGATTAATTTTGCATACAGGCTTTTGTAACTGTCCAGAGGTTCAGACTCCAGCTCAGTGGGCCTGGTAGCTCAGGCTAGAATAATCCATGATGTATGCTGTGGTGGGTGCTTGTTTTAAGCTGGTTTTACTAACTACCATGCTTCTGGCATAGCAGTGTTAATGCTAATGTAACATGGGTGACAAGCAGCAATGTCTGTAGAGAGATGTGGCTGGATACTGCTGTACCCATGACATAAACCAGTGAGTTACTTTTCGTTGAGAACTGATTTTGAGCACAGAACAGCTCATGCAGCACTGAGGTGTCTTGACTCTAGTTGTGGTGGGCACATGTTGTGTAGACATTACTGGATAATGTAGGGGATTCTAAGTCTACTGTAAAGCTAGCAGAAGGATAGTTCTCCTCTAACCTAAATTTTTGATCCAACCTACTAGGCCATGTGGGATTGGACAGTGAGAGTCTATTCTAATTCTAGATGGAAATTACTTGCAGCATCTCTGCTATGTGAAATGCAGCTGGCTATAAACCGCCAGCTTGCTCCCATTTCCAAATGGCCTCATAAACTGCAGAAAATGCTCCACATGAGGGAGCAGTACCACTGTGTGTTCCTCTGGATAGAAGTGGCAATGAGAACAAAATCTGCTGCTCCTTTTTCTGTTACGTGCTCTTGCAAGACAGAGAAATGCTTATGTACAGAGTTTTATCTGGGTCTGCTTATAGGAACAAAACCTTTTGGACTCGATGGAAATTCAGTCTGTTTTTGGCAGAGTTTTCTCCCCACATTATACATGTTTGTTTGGCAGTGCTCTTGGTAAACCTGAAGATATGGGATGATTTTCATTCAATGGTCTTTTCAGACATTTTTCTCCACCTAAAGATTACATAATAATTCTGGAGACAAGAGTGGGTTGCAGAGAAGGTATTTACTTTTGTGCCAGTTCTGATATTTATTTCACAGTGTGCATTCATCTGCTGACAATTATCCAGTGCTGTATACCAGGATAATGTATTCTGCTGCATATAAACAATGATGCAACTTCTAAAGGTATTCAACAATGGCAACTTCTTTGAAATGAAGAGTGGTTGCAGGTATTCTATCTCTGCTTACATGATTATGTATGAATTTCATATTTTATTCTGCTGTCTGTGTGGTTCCATTATCGTTCAGCAAAACTAAATCTGTGTGGAAAAGAACTCATTGGATAGGAAACTGAAAGAGGGTACAAATGAGTTGACTCTGTAGCTGGAGAGGAAACATAAAAATTGCATTAATTGAGGAAAGGGAGAGAAGATTAAAAATAGGTAGTGTGAAAGGTGTTACAATTGTTAGCATTCAAATTAAAGTTAGAACGTGGACCTTTCGTGAGCTGAAGTATGAGTGTGATTTCAGTAGGCATTATCTTGGTAATCATACTTTGCAAATGATATCAAATTTATTCTGCAGAATTAATCACACTAAATGTTAAGACCAGAAGCAGCAGGTAACTTGGCTGGGAGTCTAGGCCTCTCTGTCATTAGGAATTAAATTATATCATCCTATTTGCAAATGTTACTAAGTTTGTCTTATAATTAATTAGATTTTGCCCCTGACTATTGCTGTCAAATGGCTGGATGCTCCAAACCCTCACTCCCAGTTTAGTTATAATCAGGCAGAAAGTCAGTTCAGAAACACAAAATAATGGCATCTTTTGTGCTATTCAGTTCCAAATACTCCAACAGAATTTTGGAGGCAGGACCATAAACTCCCTAAACTGTGAGATGAATATAGTATGTCCACTGAAAACTCACTGCATTTAAAAGATGCATTAAAGAAAATAAAAACAAGGAGGGGGAAGACATCTAAAATGCTAATTCGTTTTCTTGTATACTTCTATTGTGGACTAGGTGTCAGAGCTACAAAACAACTACAAGTAAGTTTAAATATTTTGCCACCTCTAATTCACAATGTTTCATGTTGCATTAGTATCACTTTTTCTCTCTTGGGAGCATACAAAGAAGAACCATTGTCACTTTACAGGCCTCATCCGGTGGAAATATGCCTTTCAAATATGTTTCATCCTGGAAGGGAGTGAGTTGCAATTCAATGACAGCAAAAATTTGAAATAATTGCTAAATACTTCTCAAGGATGTTTCTTTACATGCACAATTCTTTGGATAGTTGCCTATTCAAAGATTATAAAATATTTAGCCTTTTGTGTGGCTTAGAGAAAAGATGATGTACAGAACATGACAGGGATTGAAGTCTTGTATAAGTGTATACAGATGGTACTTTATCTTGGGGACTGATGCATCAGTGAATGCAGGGAATAAGGTGAGACCTGAGCATGCTCAGAAGTCACAGTGATGGGGCTGGTACATGTAGCTGGGTGGATCTTCAGTTATTGTCCTATAACTGAGCAGAACTGTTGGTGTCCTCCACTGCTAACGCTCAGACATTATTGAGTAGTTGAACTAACAAGAATTGCAGTAAGGAAAGGAGAGAGAGAGAGAGAACTTTGAACAATAATATCTCGTTAAGTACAAGCTCAGGTTTACCCTACTCAGTCCTGGAGGCTTAGCCATGTTGCCTTTGAATCCAAAACCAGAATCGATTATAGCTCTTAAAGAGCTCCTGTTGCTGCAGTGCTGTAAGGCCTTTATGCTCAATGTGATCTGTGTCAGCACTGCATTTCATGTCATGTTGAGGAGGCATGGTGTGCTTCAGTAAATCCATGGTTTCCAGGATCACCACAGACTGGGAATGTAAAAGTAACATATGCAGCTAGGTTTGTCCTGTAAACCACTTTTAGTATACCTTACAGCTAGCAGTTTCTGAATACCTATGTAGGTATCTGTGAGCAGGTGTATCTGGCAGTCAATAGTGCTTAGGAAGGAAAGTTGAACTAAACTGCATGTGAAAATAATTTTCCAAGTGGTCCATCTGTTAATATAAAGCCAAAGGAATAAAAATTCATTCTTGAAGACCCTTAACAAAAGTACTATCTAGAATTAGGATGTAATTTTACTACCCAGACTCTGGGTTTGGTTGTCATCTTTGGTTGTCATTTGATTATCAGGATAGAAGCCAATGAAGTGCTCCAGTTAATGATATATTCACCTAACCAGGGCCCTAAAAATAAAGTGTTGAACTTCAATCATATGGCCTAGATTTGGGGTTGAGCTAAAGAGCCTTTCTTAAATTGATGTTCACCCAGTCAGAACATTAAAACATTATCCTTTTCCACTCACGGGCTCTTGTTAAGAGAGCACCTACTGTGCTCCCACAGGCAGCTTCTGAACTCTTCAAGACTTAATCTAGTCCTAATGATACGCGTGTGAGATTGGCAAGGTCTCCTCTGCAGATCCCTCTCCCGAGTCAGAAGGCACAGTTTGTTTGTAGGGCAACACACTATCCTGTTGGACCTCACCAGTCCCAGTTAAGCTACATCATAGGGCATTTCAATCAGTGTTTAAAAAGCAGATCTTTTTTTCTTCCAATTGCAGCTTTCATGGTAAGATCTCAAAAAATGTTCTTTGACTCCAGTCTTACCTCTCTTGAAAAGTTCCACATATTCACTAGAGGTGAGGTCTGGACAGTTGAAGGTTTCATTAAGGCTAGAGTGGACATCTGAGGAAGATTTGTTCCACTACCACATCCATTTTCAGTTAAATGTGTTAGGCAAGTTTATATTGATGTGTTTTGTGCCACACAAATACTGTGATGTAAGGCATCTCTTTTTATTATGATGAACTGTGCATGGACTTTGCAGTGTAGTACAAATGTTCCAGATAGCAGAGTTCAAAATGCATGCTGGCTTTTTTTAAATGCCCTTTCAAAATTGATTACATTATATGACACAGTGAGAGAGTTAGTACAGGACCTCTCAGGGAAATAAAAGTTCCTGTAAAAACTAAATTGCCAGAAGAGTAGATTTTTTTCCCCCTTATAGTCTTTTATTTACTATTTTGTTTGTATCATCCAGCTATCTCCACTTCGCCACTGTTTAAGGGATTCATGATTTGAGCCAGGCACAATCCATTTCCTCGGATGTTCATGTTTATGTACACACAGAAACAGCTTTTCTCCTTTACTGTTCTCTGTCACTAGCATTACAAGTGAGAAGATTAATGCTGTGAAAGCAGGTCATCCAAACTTCCAGGTTCCCAATTAGGAATTTATTCATTGCACTTGATTTGTAACCAAGTCTCAAATTTGAGTTAAAATCTTGCGGTCCTGAAGTTGGGATTGTATAGATTCTGCATCCGTTTGAACTTCAGCTAATAGCCATTAGGAATTATTTTTAGTGGCTTAGACATCATAGTCAGATACAATAGAAAATTAAGTATTTTTAAAGCTTTTTCCTGATGACCAAGCTCTTTCTCCCAAAGCACTTTTGCCCTGCAGCTAACTTGCCAAGTCAGATAAATTCTGAACCAGAACATCTGAACTTTTTCCTAACCTGCTGAGCTTTACAGGCTGGCCCAAAGCATGTCTATGGTACAGAGATCTATGTGAAGGCAAAACCAACCTGCCTTGCTCTCCAGCATTAATAATAAGATCTCTTAATGTGACCCACAGTGTTTGAAAGCCTATTTAATTTCTTGACTACTTACTGGATTCTAGCCAGAGAGTTCATTTGAAGGCTTGGGGTAACGTTTTGTCAATCCTCTAGTGTCCCTTCCTACCGATTTTCTAAAAAACCCAGTCCAAGTCTGCTTTGAGACAGACACAATGCATAAAGCAAGCATGGCAGCGGAAGGTCGTATAGAAGACATTGCTGTGTGGAACTGTGAGCTGTGAAAGGCAGGGATGTGTGAACTCAAATTTATATGCTCTCTGCTGAGACATTTCCAGAATACTGCTCATAATGCCACCATACTCCATCAATCATCTTTCTATGGGTTTCTCCCAACTCACTTTTTTCAAAAAATGACAAGAAAAAGAAATATTTGCAGCTTTCCATTTGCATTCTTATCATGAATTGAAGCTTCATAAGCACTGATTATAATATTTTTTTAATTGATTTATTATTTTGCTACTTGTTCAAGTCCAGCTACTGTTCTAAACACTGATTATTGTTGAGACATGGGGAGAGTATTGAAAACAAAACCAACTCCAATTTAAGAGAGTGAGGATTTCTGGAATTAGTGCTATAGCCACTTTTAATCAGCCTGTTATTGATAGAAATTGCAATGTCTTACAAACAGTTACTGTGTTATTTCCGTAGGACTCTGCCTCCTTTAAAGCAAGATGGACAGAGTTCACTTAATGCTCACTTTTGTTCCATTTTCTGTCCAGAGTGATGACATATAAGTAAAATCACACTGAGAGGGAATTACTTTCTATCTGGCTTTTCTAAGGAATTGGAAAAGCCTAAGTGCTTTAAGAACATTAATTTATTTATTGTCAAAATGGTAAGATGAAAAATGGATTCCCAGTGTAAGTGGGGAATTATAAGTGGAGAATCAGGACACAAAACGAAGATAAAAATATTCTCTCATCCATGGTGCCCAAAACAAGAAAGTGAATGCTGGTATTTTCAGCATATTCATGTTTCGTGAAGTGGAACTTTACGTTTATATACCATACCGGAGTATCTGGCAGCAAGATTGATTTTTGAAGTTGTGTGCTAGGAATTAAAGAAGGTACCACACTTTCTCCACACTTTCTATGAGGAAAATGACCACATACAGGGGGAAAAAAAAGGGGGGGGAGGGGGAGGAATTACCCAGCATTATACAGGAATTGTGCATCAAAGGCAGTTCTGGTTTCTATTTTACAGCAGCATTCAGCTGTCCTGACTATAAGCCAATCCTTCTCTCCTTTTAACCATGATACATTTGCATTCCAGTTTCTACAGGAACTGAAACCATAAACAAAAGTATAATTGCTCTGTGTATCATCCACTATCAGTCACTAAGTATGAGACGACCAAATCAATATTTTCAGGCAAAGTTTATTCTTGTGTATTAGAATTGGACTTTTTGCAGCCCTGACACTTTCATATGTCTCTTCTTGATTGGTGAATTTTCTTCAGGTTATTCCCCTTCTGGCATCAGTTTTGGAGCTTTTCAGTGCAGTGAAGTGCAGTGCTCCAGCCCTGGACTGGAGGAAACCACTTAAATTGTGTTCTCATTGCAATGGACCGATTCATACAGGCCACTGGTCCCTAACATTGTCTATTTCTTCGTTAATTCTCTTCACCTAACTAGGGTTTGGCTTTTCCTAGGCTCATTACTGGCTCATTCCCTCTGTATTCAGATTCAGACTTTCCCTTGCAGTGTCCTTCCCAAGTGTCCCTCTCAGTCTGGGTGGTAAGCACAGCAGTATTATTTCCTGCCTTCCCGTACTGTCAGAGTACTTTCTTCCTCTTTTCTCATAGACTTGCAGCATCCTGAATTCTAGAACAAAATGAAGTTTTCTGGAAAATTCAGTGATGTGACTGTATTTAACCTTCTTAATCTGCAGTTTCATTATTGCATAAGGGCAATCTGACTGGGATGTATAAAATTTCCTTATGGCACCCTAGATTTCCTTTAAAATGGTCCAGAAAATGATGACTCTACCTGCAGCTAGTATAAGCAAATAAATAGGTGACGTAAAAAGCTTTAACATGCTGTTTGGTACACAATTTCTCAAGTTAATTAAGAATCATTTCAGCATGAGGACCAATTGGTAGTACAAGAGGTCACAATGGCTCCACCATCCTGGTTATAACATTTCCCTGTCTTATTCACACATTGGAGTGACTCATACAAATGTCCCAAACATATATTTTTCTTCATTTCAGCCTGGATATAATTTTTATTGAGGCTATTTTAAGGACTGCCATGACAGCCAGGTTGGGTAAGAGCCTGGCAGCCTGCGCTGGATGCCAGCACTGGGAGCAGCTGGCCAGCTGCCCATGCCTGTGCCCCTGCCCTTGCTCGAGTGACCTCCTGCCTCACTAGTGCCACCCTGACCCCTGCCCTGACATGGTTTCCTGTTGTTCTGGTGGGCTGCAGGAGGCGCTGGGACCACCCCCAGGTGTGCTGGGGCTCCTGGGCCTGCCCCAAATTGGTGACTTGCTGCATGGAGTCCTGCTGCTCCCCATGAGCGTCACCTTTTAAGACAAAGTAAATGGTTTGTGTTTAAGGAGTCACAAATCTGACTTCAGTCCATTTTGAACAATCTGTCCGTGACTTGATTCTCACACGGAGAGCAACTCTGACAGGACGAGTAGGGAGCTGAAGGAGTGGGGGGCAGAGAGCCTTGGCACAGCCAAAGGACCTGAATCCTCAGCCTCCAGACAAAAGTGGCTGGGATTTGAATGGCACTGGCTGGCCTGTGAGAAGTAAGGGAATGGCTTCAGTCTGAACTTGTCTCTGTTTGCTGCTTATGGAGTATAATATAATAAATGGAAAGGCTGTTGAGCCATGGCTTCTATTAAACACAATGGAAACAAGAGAAAGCACAATTTCAGTGAAAAATACATCCATAAGTAATTCCCTAGGGACTTGCTCTGGTCTGGGGATTAGGTTTGGGATTACTTTCAGAATTCAGCAGTGACTTATTGTGTAATTTTTTGTAAATGATTCAAGCCTGGAATTGTAAATTTGCTATTGAGAAATGAGGTCGATGGTTTTCTGTCACATACATTAGTATTCCTAAAGCGTGCTGTGTCTTCCCTTCTCCTGGTGCCCATTTGTATAAAATGGTGTAATTCCTTTTCTGGTCAAATTGTGCATGAAAAATGCCCTCCTGTCTGCTAGGTGTGGAAAAGGACTAGCTCTCCTATGTATGTGTGTGTATGCTTTTGTGTTCAAACTAGATACATAGCTTGTGGCTTTGGATAGGTACCTGTAGAAACAGCAGAAGAAGCCAGAGAGGGGAGAAAGAGGAGTTCAGCCAATTGGTCTTGATTTACCAGTTACTGACATCACTTCTGTCTGCTGAACAGAAGGTTCTGAATGGCTTGGAAGTTTTGTTAATTATTTTTGTGTCTGCATCTTAACGCTTTGGTTTTCGGGCCTCCATTAAGCCCTATGTGACCTTCCAGTAATCATCACCCTGTCCTGACACAAGAGTAGGACATCTGTGCAGGGCTCGAGATGTCTTACCTTCATAGTTGTTCATTTCTAGCGTAGCAGCAGTGCATCTGCATTACCACTCAGTCTAGGAATAGGTGCTACTGGAAACCCATTCAGAGGCTTGTACCTATTGTGGAGATACCATTTGGTGTAAGCTGTAGAACCTTTGGCCCAATCTCCACTAGGCATGCAGCTTTCTGAGCTGTGCAGCCTCCTATGAAGTCATCACAGAGCAGAGGCTGCTGCCACACCTCGTTTGTCTGTGTCAACTCACCAGACAGTCCTCTCGGGTGGAGAGAATGGAATGGTTTCTTTTGTACCTATGCCAAGTGAATAATTCATTGCTGTTTTACATGTCTTGTCATTGTAAGTCTACAAATGGCGCGGTGGGTGAACTTAAACATGTTTGTGTTGTACTACTTACTACTAAGTTAACTTCTGTGCAGCAAGTGTTAGTGTTCACTCTCTGCCTAGATCTCACCTATATAGCAAGAAAAGCTTTAATTTCTTTCTTGAGCTGAGTGAATAATTCATCAGTATTTTTACATGTCTCCTTGCTCTCAGTCCACAAACATCACACTGGAGGAACTTAACATTTGTCTTGTGCTATTTACTACATTACCCCACCGCACATCAGATGTCACCGCTCACCTCTCTGTTGAGTATTGGCTGTCTACCAGGAGATACTTTCAATTTACTGTAGCAGTATTGCTGAGCAGCTGGAAAATAATTTTTCTAACATGTGGCAGAACAAATTATTGCACAGGAGGGGGTTAATGGAATTGTCTGCCAGAGGAATAAATAATTGAAGGGACATGGATCTACTTATTAGCTTGAACAGAGGCTTGATGTCCTAAATTATACCTTGTTAGAGGTAGGGAGCCTGTGCTTTGTTTCAACAGAAGTTAGCTCAAGGAAACAGTGCCATTGTACCTCATATTTTTGTCTGTCATATATAGCCTAAGAAGCTGAAACCTGGGAGCTGTAATTCTTACATACAATTAAGGTACTGCTAATTTGTTCTATGCAAAGTTTTCTGTTACAGTGACACAACAGAATGAGAAGAGCTGGTGACAGGGTGCTGGTGTTCAAAACAGAGCTCAGATGTTTTATGTTGATCTCACTAACACTGGTATTAATGGCAGGACTCGGAAAGTTAAACATCATGCTGGGCTCTTCTCTTGACTTTTGCCATACATTGTTTTTTCTAATGAAGCTATTTAAGTGATGTAGCACATCTGGTTGCTGTTTTCATTTTAAAACCTTAGAATAAACTATATCTTGCAGTGTGACGTTGTACCACTTTTTTTCTGGAGTGTTTTGTCAAAATGACATTGTTGCTTAACATTTTATTTCTACCCACTCTGTTTTTACACAGAGAGAGACCTTCAGGCTGACTGATTAGAAGAATACTTCTTTCTCAAATTATTTGTTGGGTGCATTTTATAGCACTGTTTGCAAAGCTAGCCTTGTTTTTCATTAGGGAGGAAGGATTTTCTTAAAATGAAGAGTGTTTTTTAAAAACAGAAAATTGAAGGTACTATTTTGCAATATAGCAGAGAAGATACAAATCAAGGACTAGAAATTGCTAAACATATTTATAAATTAGGTTACAAAATTATTATAGGCTAACATATGGGCAAGAGGACTGGATGTTTAACAGTAAAACAAGTAGCCCCTTGAAAATATTTGCATGCAGCATCTTCAGGCACTATAAAAACTTCAACAATATGCCTGTAAATAAATTAAAATACAGGTTACAGACCTCAACAATCAGCTTATAGAGAATCTCATTTCAGCTGCCAATGATTTTAGCAAAGCCTTGTGTTCTTCGTTCAGTCACCTTGGAATGCTAGCCTAAAGTTAATCCTGGGATTCTGATTCAGGGCTGCTCTATAGCAGAATTACCCATAATTGCCTCAATTCCTGCTGACTGGTTATTTTTGCACCAGTGACTCAAATTAGGCACAGCTGGCCCTAGCAAGTTGGAGTTTAATAACAGCCAATTGTCAGAAACTAGCTGACAGTCAATGTTTTTTTCTCAACCGGGTGAAAGGAGCAGTGACAGTTCTCCCCCTCTCCCTCCCCTGCCCACAAACTAGCAGGGACCTCCTTTCTGAAGCTGAAGAAACAAGAAGTTGAGTAAGCTTCTTTCTGCTTGGAAATATTCTTCTCCTGCTTCTGGACAGTTGCCGTACAGTGTGAACCACATGAATATTTGATGGCTGTTAACAACAAAGTGCAAAAGGCTCTTGTCCATTTTTGTGCGCGGGCATTGAAATGTTACCATAGGCATGGTTACATAGGCAGGGTACACAGGCTTGGTACACATGCTTCTAGCTGCAGTGCTATGATTTATTTTTGCATAAACTGGGATCTGATGCTCTTGGGTTTCAGGCCAACATGGTAAGACTACTCTTTGTAAGAACTTGCAATGAAGATTACAGCTCTGTCAATAACAGACAAAAATATTTGGTGAAATCAGCTGTTGAGTAAATCTGTGGATTTGTGATGTGTAGTGGCAAGGCAGTGCTTCAGCTGTGTTTGGTTCTAACAAAGTGTACAAGCTTGTGCAAACCTCTCTGTTGAAATTTTCACCGGCTGTGTTGTGAGGGGTTGTGTGCACTTGTGCCTGCACATGAGAAGCTTAGATCCATTACTGTGTTTTCTTCAGTACTTATCTGTCCAATTAATATGAAAGAATTCCTTGAAGTTAATTAATATTGCATCAAACACGACCACTGATGAAAAAAGCCAAATGCCAAAGTTAGCCAAAGTGGAAAAACTGTCTCTGAGCAGGAACTGTCTGTCTTCAAAGCAATATCCAATGCAAACAGGCATATGTAAAACAGTTAAATATTTGCTTCCAGAATGTTTAGTGGAATCCAAAGGTATTTGCTTCTTATGTCTTTTTTCATTATTTCCTGAGACCTCTAAAAATCCCAAATGCCAGCACAGAGACATTATATCAAGACACCCCAAGGGTAAGTAGAATAAAAATTCCCTAGAGCCTATAAATCTATTTGAAGGTGATAACCTAATCACTAGTGTGCCTGTCAAATCTCAAGGAAAGTGATAAGTAAAACAGTAATTCTATGAAATATGGACTTTTACTTATCTGGCTTGACCCTTCCTTCTGATCTTTAACCTTTCTGCCCTTCAAGTCTCACAAAATGGTTGCGTACAAAGAGCAGCATAATACAGAGTTCTACTTGGTAAGCTGGAGATGTTGAGCACTTCAATGATGCCTTGAATCATTCACCTACTGAGGATTAGTTTGGAAGCCAACATAATGAAATGAGCATAATGCGGTTGTATTCCATTGACCATTTGTCCTTTTGTGAAAAGAAAGGTTCCAGGCCCTATATGAGATTTTGAAGCTAAGTTTTGGAAGTAATGTGGCCAAAAAAAGAGAGTTAGCTAAGGGTGTCCTGAGCTCTGGAGTGCCGTAGTTAACTACTTTCAACTTTGAAACTAGGTCATTCCTCTGTATTACTCAAGTATTTCTGTGTTGCAATTCAGACCTAGGGTGAAACCAAAGAACTGAACAATAAACAATTGAATTGACACTTGAACGTGTCCAGAGAAGGACAACAAGGCTGGTGAGAGGCCTTGAGCACAAGCCCTATGAGGAGAGGCTGAGGGAGCTGGGGCTGTTTAGCCTGGAGAAGAGGAGGCTCAGGGGCGACCTCATTGCTCTCTACAACTACCTGAAGGGAGGTTGTAGCCAGGAAGGGGTTGGCCTCTTCTCCCTGGCAGCCAGCACCAGAACAAGGGGACACAGTCTCAAGCTGCAACAGGGAAAGTTTAGGCTCGAGGTGAGGAGAAAGTTCTTCACCGAGAGAGTGATTTGCCATTGGAATGGGCTGCCCGGGGAGGTGGTTGAGTTGCCGTCCCTGGAGGCATTCAAGAGAGGACTGGATGTGGCACTTGGTGCCATGGTCTAGTTGTGAGGTTTGTGGTTACAGGTTGGACTCGATGACCTTTGAGGTCTCTTCCAACCTTGGTAATACTGTAATAAACAATTGAATCAAGGTCAGAATAACAAGTTAGCTTCTATCACCTTTCTTCAATCAGTGCTGGTGCAGAACCTCTGAGTGGATAGCAGCTGTCAGTGTCAAAGCTTGGGCAGTTTCCCATAATGAGAACCCTTGGTTTTCATGGATACACTTAATAAATATTCCTATTAAATTCATGGGCCAATCAAGTATCCTAATGATGCAAAGGATGATTAAATTTGAACATTATCAAATGACCAAGAGATTAAAAATGCAGTCTTTACTAATATGACCACTTTGTACAAAACTAACAGTGAAAATCAAGAATTTGCACGCCGTAGCCAAAAGAAATGTACAGATCTGAAGTGAAGAATAAGAGTGGAATTCGTTTGTTTCGATTTCTCCATAGTCAATAAAGTAACAAATATAAATGCTTGCATGAGCAGTATTTCACATGTAGCAAATTATCATGATCGCTTAATTTAAGCTCTCTAATCAAAGTCATAGTTTGAACAACGTTACTATGAAATTCTACAGCTTCACTTCACTCTGTTCCTGCCGTTCCTGTGAACCCAGCAAACATGCAGATAAGCTTTTGGAAGCAGGGACTCTAAAGGAATGCTAATAAATGGATTAACACTTTTAGCTGCTACTCAGTCTTGATTTCAATAAATCAAATATCCCATAATTTATATCCATATATGAGCACGCAAACTATTTCTTGAGCCATAACTAATTTGCAGTAAAGAAAAAGAAAAATAAAGACGCAGAAACTGGTGTGTGCTACATCACAGTAGGGTATGCAGTTCTGAGGAAAGCACATTTCCCCCTCCTACCTTTCTAGCTGAGCTGCATACTTGGTTTGTATCTTGCACTGCCTAGGCTGCAATCAGCTGGATGAAGAAAGAGGGTCCTCAGGGTGCTTCAGCTGCTGTTTCTCTGTGCTGAGGGACAGGCTCCTGAGGGTCAGCCTTGCTGTGCTTTTCCTGTCTTACTGCTGAGTCTGGTTGATGTTTGCTGCTCTGCTAGGTAAGGAAAGCAGCGTTAGCTCTGACTTTGAGCTTCTCAGTGTGTTTTGTTTGTGACTGCTTTGCTTTATCTCATTTTCATCTTTCCTTCATCTCACTCCTTATTGTCTGTCTAAATATATATAGTGCCCGTTTGCTGCAGCCCTGTATTTAACACTTGGTGTTAAAATTCCATGTGTTGTCTGATTGAGGACTCTGTGGTGTATGGTACTGACTGTTGGGGTAAGGTACTTCAGAGGTCTTTAATCAGAATATGAGGTTCAGCTTTTAAAATGTTTATAGCCATGGGAGTTCTTTATGTCCAATTTCTTCTAGCACACTGAATACTCATTCACAAGTGGTTATTCTAGCCCTCCTTGTTCATGGAGTCTACTCACATTCCATGTAGGTATAAGTTCAGTAAATATGGGCTTATTTGGGTTATGTTAGTAAAAAACCCAGAAGAGTAAACTTAGCGCAGAGGAAGAGATCCCAAAGTAACTTTCATAAGGCTGTGGACTTGCCTCAAAATGTCAGACTCTTTTCTATTTCACAGGAAAAAATACCTAGCTCTTTTTCTCTGACACAGTGGAAATTATGCATTTGATATTTTCCCTGAAAGGTACAGCAGGTGAGTAGTTCAGCAGTTATGCTAAAAGACCTCATTAGGTTAGCTAATTAAATGTGGCTGGAGTACAGTGCTCTTTATTTCTGGTGCAGAAGTTGACTTCTAGTTGACTTATCCTGAAGAGCTATCTGGGTACCTTTTTACATGCCAGCAACTTGAACTAGCCACTGGAGGAACGACAGTACCAGTATGCCAGCAAACCTCTTTCAAAAGAATGCTAGTTTGGTTTAAAAAAGTTAATTTTGTTGTTTTTTTGGGTTTTTTTTCTTTTTCTGCTGCAGTCTTCTTCAGTGCCATCTACTCTTCTGTATGACTTTCTCTCTTTTGTTTCCCTCTTTAGGCTGTACTAAGAACCTAAGTTTTTATAGATTTGGAAGAAATCAGGTCCACTTATCATGGTGGATACTGCAAATAAATGAAGTTTGCAAACAGAAGCATCCATAGAACTCATAAAAAATATGAAGATTTTTCTGTACATGCTGCCTTTGAACAGCTCATGTACTTAGCCAAGCTTTTCAGCAAGAGACACTTTGAACCAAATGTATGTGATTAAGCTTAACCAAGGTATTTCTGAGGAACTCTCCTGGATTTTATGAAGTTACAGAAAAGCCAAACGACATGTGGTTGTTATACTCCAAAGAGTATCTGAGGTGTCCACCCTTTCAGATGGAGGATGTTCTTTGTTGCCAGAGCTGTAATGTAATGTAATGTAATGTAATGTAATGTAATGTAATATAATATAATATAATATAATATAATATAATATAATATAATATAATATAATATAATATAATATAATATAATATAATATATAATATATAATATATAATATATAATATATAATATCAGGATTATTGCACTAGTGTGTTTTGCTTTCCTAAGTGCAACCTGGGACTTCTGATTGCCAAAGCTTATTTCTTCAGCAGAGAAGCACCTCCTTAACACTATACTGCATTAGCTGTTTAATTATGTTTGTTTGGGAGGGGTAACCAGATTGTAATTAACTCCTGGGAATAAAAGATGATTTATGATTTCTAGCAGCTGAACAAGGGCAAGTGTTGTCAAGGTATGTATTGCTGTTTACGACAGCAGCCCAAAGTCTGCGAGCCCAGAGTTGCACCTCTGCTCTCCTAGAGTAAGTAATGTCCTCTGCTACCTCAAGTACCTCATGGATTAGGATACACAGCAGTGAGGCAGACAACGACTGTCACCAGCAGTCTGCTTGAACCACAGTGTACACTGGGATGCAGTCTCTGAGGTCGTTATCTCTGTTCTGTAAGCGCCTAGGAAAAGCTATTCATGGCTGCCAGGTCTGTGAGGGCCTTTATCTCTGTGCAGTACAGTGTGTGTGAAATCAACGAGTTCATCACTCAAGTAATGCAGTGGTGCAGAGAAAAAGGTGTTTGATTGCAGCTTTTGCCACAGACTAAACTTCTCATTGCTCCACAGCTGGGCAGATTGTTTGTTTGTTTAGAAATGCTGATCTGCTTTGGTTTTCTATAGACAGCATTCTATAGACAGCTATTTGTTATAGTAATAGTGCAAAACTGGGCAGAGTTTAATTATTTCCTCAAGTCTGGAGCAACAAAAAAAAAAAAAAAAAAAAAAAAAAGACAACCCAAAATGCAAAGGCTTAATTAACAACAAGAATAGTATGTTTCTGCAAAATGTTAAGAGACCCTGTGTCCAGAGTTTGTATTAATCTTCAATGCTTTAGAATTGATTTATTTATTAACTGGAAAATACAGAAATAATGTTATTTCTGAAAGTGCTGTCATTAAAGGAATTTTCCCTAGAGCTCTGTACTTCTAAATTTGAAGTCTGGATTATATGACATTTTAGAATAACCTCAAATAAGATTGAAGTAAAAATATAATGCAGTAAATATTTCCATTTATTTGATATTCTGCATTGTTTCCCCTTGCTTACAAAGCTGTTTGCATTCTGCAACTCTGTTAACAAGTTTTTGAAGACTTTGAAAACCATAAAAGCAAACCTTAGGTTATGGAACTAAGAGATCACCCTCTAGGATACTTTTGCAGTTTTGATTACCAGCAAGATGATCTAAAGGATGCAAGATTTTGCTCAGTATTTTACAGTTTCTATTAACTCTTGAACATTAACATTCTGGATTTTGACAGCCTATTGAGGTCACTTATTGCCCATGCCACTTCTAGGATTTTTATCTGGCTGCTAGCATGGCATGGGTGTTGTGCTGGAAGGTTTTCTCAGTGAGTCGCGCTGGGTTTTTATCACATCTGAGAGCAAAAATTTGAGTTGATCATGGAATTGATTGCAAACTATTTAAATGCCATCATTTCTAGGGTAAGAGAGGACTTGGAAACTGTAATGTCATTAGTAATAGACAATAAGTAGATAAATCAGGAAGAAGAATTTTAGTTCAGTGTTTAACTGATTCACTTTTAGTTGCTCTCTATCAGTGATCCAGAAAAAGCATTAAGAAGGTGAAACCACTTCCTGTAATGCATGAGAGGATGGGAAGATTCTTAATTAAAATGTAAGCAGTCATCAAAATTTAATTTTTCAGTGAATGTATTAGGATACTGAAGATTTACTGAAGTATCTGAAGGGGGCCTACAGGAAGGCTGGGGAGGGACTTCTCAGAATCTCAGGTAGTGATAGGATGAGGGGGAATGGAATGAAGCTGGAAATGGGGAGATTCAGGCTAGATGTGAGGAAGAAGTTCTTCACCATGAGAGTGGTGAAGCCCTGGAATGGGTTATCCGGGGAGGTGGTTGAGGCCCCGTCCCTGGAGGTGTTTAAGCCCAGGCTGGATGAGGCTCTGGCCAGCATGATCTAGTGTAGGGTGTCCCTGCCCATGGCAGGGGGGTTGGAACTAGATGATCCTTGTGGTCCCTTCCAACCCTGACTGATTCTATGATTCTATGATTCTATGATTTGTACAGTGCTATTACCAATCTAGCCATTGGTATGACAAGTTGCAGCATCAAGTTTCTGTATTTGAAAAAAAGGAAGTTTGTGATAATGAAACCATGCTGTGAAAAAACCCAAAGCTCTCTGGTGGTTGCGTTGGGTGAGTTGGTATCCCTCCAGTGCAGCAAGATCCTCAACTGCACTGCACAGTTATAAGCAGTGAGATGTAGCACAAGAACGGGAATGGCTGGGAAGAGGGGAAGAGAAGCCATCCGTTACTGGCAGATGCCTAAAGGCATCTGGACAAACCTTAAGGTGGAACTGCAGTTTCAATAACCTCATCCTCCCTTACTCTGACCTGCATCCTTGTTCCATCAACTGGCTGCCAATCTCACATTAGTTTTCTATCTTGTTATAGCCACGTGGCAAATGGAACTTGGCCACCCACACTGGTGTTGGAGCAGCCTGCACATGGCACAAGGCAAGATATAGCTGCAGCAAGATAGCACTGTCCTTGTCTGTGGCTTCTGTGCACCACTAAATGTGTCCTGAACCCAGATGAACCTGTATGCCTTGGAGCTCTGCTTGCTTTTGCACAGGATAAGGAAGTGGAGGGGATGGAAGATAAAATGATCAGCATGCTGCCTTGCCTAAGCTCATTACTAAAAGAAACTCAGGGCCTTACATTCTGCATGCATTCATCTCTCAGCTGCTTCAGGAGGCATTAATCTTGGGAGAAATCCTTTGCACTTGCTCTCATGAGTCATGTAATGTACCCAAACGGAAGGAGCTAGAAGCTTCACAGCTCCTGATCCATGCGAGCATAGAAATACACCTGGCAACCTGTCTGGCTCATGATACAGATTGGTCAAAGCTCAGATTATGTTCCCATCTGGGAGCTTTGGGGAAAGCGTTTTACAATAAAACAAGTATTTCATGCCACCTTCCTTGTTCATTCCACACTGACCCTGATGCCTGTCCTTGTGCTTGGTAAGTGATGAAATGTGACTGATTGCTGGAATCTGGCACTTGTGTAACTGCTTCTGGAGTCCAGCTTGTCTTTTTACCCCTCTTAAAGGATGATCACTGCTAACAAAAGCAGGCTTGCTGGCAGTTGATGTTTCTGTGGTACTGGAGTAGCTCAGAGCAGAGTTTCACCTGCTGTCTTTCTTCATAGTGTACCTAGGTGCAGGTTGTGAGGCACAGCATGTGATCACTTATAGATTATGTACATTTGTGCTTGGAATACAAAGAGAATTATATTTCTTACTATGTTCCCTCCCTGAATGGTTTCACAAGGTATAAACTTGTCATGCTTGCATGTGCCTATTTATATCATCAGATTTGGTACCTTCCTCATTCAGTCTTTCAGCAGTCTGTTTCATCCATGAGTTCTGCTACATTTTCTGTGCGAATGACACATTGCATATTTTGCTTTTTGCAGCTTGCTGTTTCATTGTCAGTTTATAGACTCCATGAGGTCAAAACTGAAATTGCGTAGAGAGAATGGAATATGTTTGTTTGATCAGATGGAAAGACAGTTTACAAAACAAAGAAGTCAGGTTTTTTGTTTGGCTAGAAACAGAAATGTTCCATGTAGTCAATCATTTCATTTATAGATTTGTTATACTTTCGAAGATTAATAGTATCATAGTATCAGTCAGGGTTGGAAGGGACCACAAGGATCATCTAGTTCCAACCCCCCTGCCATGGGCAGGGACACCCCACACTAGATCAGGCTGGCCAGAGCCTCATCCAGCCTGGGCTTAAACACCTCCAGGGACGGGGCCCCAACCACCTCCCTGGATAATCCATTCCAGGGCTTCACCACTCTCATGGTGAAGAACTTCTTCCTCACATCTAGCCTGAATCTCCCCACCTCCAGCTTCATTCCATTCCCCCTAGTCCTATCACTACCTGAGATCCTGAGAAGTCCCTCCCCAGCCTTCTTGTAGGCCCCCTTCAGATACTGGAAGGCCACAAGGAGGTCACCTGGGAGCCTTCTCTTCTCCAGACTGAACAGCCCCAACTCCTTCAGTCTGTCCTCATAGGAGAGGTGCTCCAGCCCTCTGATCATCCTCGTGGCCCTTCTCTGGACACCTTCCAGCACGTCCACATCCCTCCTGTAATAGGGGCTCCAGAACTGGATGCAGTACTCCAGGTGGGATCTCCCCAGAGCTGAGTAGAGGGGGAGAATCCCCTCCCTTGCCCTGCTGGCCACACTTCTCCTGATGCAGCCCAGGATCTGATTGGCTTTCCGGGCTGCAAGTGCACATTGAGAGCTCATGTCGAGCTTCTCCTCCACCAGCACCCCCAAGTCTCTCTCCTCTGGGCTGCTCTCCAGCCAGTCCCTGCCCAGCCTGGATTTGTGCCTGGGATTGCCTCGACTCAGATGCAGGACCCTGCACTTGGTCTTGTTGAAGCTCATGAGGTTGGCTTGTGCCCACCTCTCCAGCCTGCCCAGGTCCCTCTGGATGGCATCCCTTCCCTCCAGCGTGTCTGCTGCACCATGCACCACACAGCTTGGTGTCATCAGCAAACTTGCTGAGGGTGCACTCAATGCCACTGTCCATGGCACCCCCAAAGATGTCGAACAAGACAGGTCCCAAGACTAATCCCTGAGGGACTCCACTTGTCCCTGGCCTCCACTGGGACATGGACCCATTGACAGCCAAAATTCTAGGAAAAAATAGACAATGAAATGACAGTATTCTGCATATCAGATGGTAATCTTTTGAGTTGGACATTTCAGGTTGCATGTATACTGACTTTGGTGATTTTTTTTTGTACTTTTGATTAAAAATGTTTTTTTTAAAAACTCCTCCTTTAAGCTTTCTGTAGAGAAAGTAACCTCCAACATCAGGCCTCAAAAGTTCCTCCTGAGTCATTCAAATATTTTTCTTAGTAAAGTTTAGGGTTGTACATCCTTGGATAAGCATCTGGTTTTTACAGTACAAACAACGATAAAGCTAAAGGTGGAATAAATCCAACTACATAATATCCAAAAGGGGGTTTCACAGAAAGGCTGCTTAGGTTTTGTTTCAAGCCTAGAAGTTTTTCTCAAGAATGTATTTTTGGATCTATTCTTACAGCCTACAGTCAAAGATTAAAAAAAGCAACCAACTAAACAACAACCCAAAAAAAAACCCCAAACTGTATGTTTACTACTTATAAACATAATTTATTGTTTGGAGAGTAAGTGGGCTGATGCTAACTGAAGTGAAAATATCTCTTGAACAGTTTTTAATAAAGGGATTTGGAACAAAAATGATGTTGGTAGAATACCAATAAAAACAGGACGATGCAAACTGCTGGTGGTTGGTTTCAAGTTCAGTAGCAGTTAGCATTTGCATGTATTCTGTATTCAATGACATATCTCAGTAAGTTTATGCAAGGCAAGGATTTATTTTCATAGACTCACAGAATGGTCTGGGTTGGAAGAGACCTCCAAAAGCCATCCAGTCCAACCCCTTCTGCAGTAAGCAGGGAAATTCTCAACTAGATCAGGTTTCCCAGAGCCCTGTTGAGCCTCACCTTGAATATCTCTATTACTCCACAGCTATTCAGTACTACTCAATGCTTCATCTATTTTTCCTACACTGTACTAAAAGTCAGGCTAGGGGAGAATTCTGTTCTAATCAAGATTCAGTACTTAAGCTGATTTGCTTAGCTGACCTTGGTCACAGTGGGTTTTGTGTTTGCTCCTCTCCTAGCTGGCTCATCCACTATGTGCATCAGGAAGTTATCATCAACACACTGGAGGAGCCTCCTGAACTGTGGATGGCTACCTGAGGAGGCCTTCCAGCAAATATCTGGGTAGTTAAAATCCCGCATGAGAACCAGGGCCTGTGATTGTGAGGCTGCTGTCAGCTGCTTGTAGAAGGTTTCATCAACTTCCTCATCCTGATCAGATGATGGTCTATAATAAACACCCACAACAGTGTCACCCATGCTGGCCTGCCCCTTAATCCACCCCCACAGACTCTCACCTCACCCCTCATCCACCCCTGGGCAGAACTCAATACATCCTAGTTTCTTGCTTACATAAAGAGCAGCTTTGTTGACCTGTGCTTCCTAAAAAGGACCTGGGTTGGTGTGGTTTAGGGTGCTGATCTAAAATTATTTCTGAAAAACACTTTTCTTGATGCTTCAGTCAATTGTCAATTCCAGGAACATAACTGGGGGCTAAAGAGAAGTGGATGCTAATTATTTAGTCCTTTACTTTCTATGGCTACCCCCACTAAAAAAGCTGTCTGCCTTTTAACTTGAAACCAGAAGAAACCGGGAATGTGTAATTCAGGCACACTTGATTAGCGCAGGTGGCATCACTGGGTTTGGTTCTGTAAGCCTCAATAAAGTACTTCAGCTGGTGTGGAGATCCAAGTGCAAAACCAATCTCATTTAGTAGTTCTAAAGGTAACTGTAGATCCCTGAACAGAGAATCATTCACAAGTGAATATTCAAATGTGTGCATGGTAATTAAAGTATGGCAGGATTTTACAGCCACAAAACACAGGAGGCCTTTTGAGAATTCTCCATAGGTCACAATAGAGGGTAAACATCCATAGCTTGAGTGAGTTAAAATACTTGGCTTAAGGCTTGTGTCTTGCAGTGCATAGTGCAACAGGCCATGATCAGGGCAAACCTGCATAGAGAGTGAAAAAATACTAGAAATTCATTCCCTGGTGAATGAACAAAGCTTCATCTGGGAGCTGGCCACTGTGAGAAGGGGAAGATGGGAGTTCTTTCTTTTTTTTTTTTTAAGGCTGGGGCATGAGGAGAAAATTCCATACCTTGCACAAACACCATTGGGTGCATTTCATGGGCATTTCAGGAGCGTTGTAAGTGGGTTCTCTTCTCCCACTCACACAAATCTAGGGATGTGAAAGCTTGGCTATTAGGCTGTATTAGCTTTGATTTTTCTAAGGTCCAGAAATGCTACAGTGTTTGTCTCTGTGGTGGTGGCAGCAATGTCTATTAATGTTATCTTTTGTGATTTCATCTCCTCATAATGTCTGAGAGCTCTGCTTTAAACTAGCAGTCTGTGATTGTGGCTGGTGAGATAAAAATTTCAGTGAGATAGAGAATGCTCACACTGTTGTGTGTGACAAATTGCGATGACAAGGCTGTGTTGATAGCAGCTTATGATGTGAAACAAAATCACAACCACAATACCATAAAGATGTGTGCTTAGGGCATCTTTACAGAGCTCAAAGTGGAAGAAGATATGGTCAAAATGTCTGGTAGACACTGTGTTCCTTCCCTGCTCTTTCTTTTTTATTGCTAGAGTGGCCAGCACTGTTCAATAAAAATATTTAATACATTTCAGATGTTTATTTCTTCTGGCTTCACGGTGTATCTTTCTCCTAGCTCATGGGTAATGGACACAATCAGCATCTGAGAATTAGCTACATTTACTATACAAATAATCTGTTGTTTTGGAATGTGCAAAGCAGCCATTTGATTGGAATAGTTTGGTTGTCTGACCAGTCCATATGAAGAACAGAGAGGAAAGGAGAAATAACTCCATAGTTAGAGAATGGACTCCAGGATGCTATGGGGTTTGGCATCCACTCCTTTGGTCGTGTCCCTTACATGCTGACAAAGTGCAAGGCTACAGTAGAAGCAACTATGTTTGAGAATCCATCAGATATTGAGTGTAAACTTCAGTTGCCTAATCATTGACATCTAAAGCCATTTTTTAAATGTTATAGACATTTAAGAGCTTTGTGGAGGTCTAAGGCAGGATGGATGGACCATGAGCGCTCTTCTGGAGGAGGAGCTTGAGGTTACTTATAAGCACGTGAAATGGCACAAGAAACTTATAGTTAAGCCACTGAATTATTGAGTAGTGACCTTTATGGCAGCTGAAATTTGAGTTTCTAGCAGGGAAAAATAAAAGTCTCTAAGAATGACAGGAAACAGCCACTGCAAAACTGAAAAGTATTAGGACTCAAAATGTATATGATTTCTAATAATCTCAAATATTATTAAGCCCCTAGGAGGAGAAAAGAGTGTCTCCAAATGTGGACACGGGTTTGGGAGTGATGGTGATATCCTTTCAGTACGGGCAGATGTGCATTCAGAGCACAGCTGCAGAGAACCTTGAAATCATTTCAGTTTCCTGGTATGATCTGCTAAATGAATTATCAGTGATGATCTGAGTTTTCACCCTTCTGAAGAAATAATTGGATCCATAATCAAAAGAGAGGGGGAGAAAGCTAGAAAACTATTTCCAAATCACTCACATTTGGGAATAGTTTTCATAAAAATAATTTCAGTAATTTTAGTAATGATTTATTAATTTTGACTTTGTGTATTCTTTTTAGCATATGTATTCTAATTAGCATTCAAAGGTAATTGTCAATTATCTCTTCCTTAGCTGCTGTAGATGGTGGTGTTGTGTTTGCTATGCTCCCATTTAAAACATCTTTTGTAGGCATTGATTTCTGTCCCATCACACTGATTGAGCATGCTCTGCATATATTCTGAGTACAAGCATAAATCAGTTAAGAAAATTCTTAAGGCACTTCATTGGAAAAAATAAAGGAGAAAAGTAAACTGGTATGAACTTGAACAGGATTTCTCCCTTGTTATTCTCAATACCAAATTACTGTAGGAGAAATAAAACAGTGGAAAATGCTCTCCTAATGAAGTGGGAAAGGTGCAAACAATAATTACTCTAAACAACATTTTAGTTTCTGATTAAACAGCAAGCAATAATTGATCATGAAGCATGCAAATATTATTTTCCACCAATAGGTGCCAGCATAAGCTAATTAAGCTGAAGGGTTTAATGGCGGGCTCAAAGCAGAGGTTAGAAGAACATTAAACACATACACACCAACAGAATGCATAGGTTATTTTAGTAATTTTGGAACATCTGTCTGCTGCCTTTGTGTCTTAGGAACAGAAAGATAATCTTTAAGCACATTATGGAAACCGAGTGGAGAAGAATCCTCTTCTCACAGTCAATACCTTCTTCAGGGAGAATGCTGAACTCAGGCTAGGTGCAATACAGGCAGTGTACTGCATTGGCCTCTGCCTGCCATCTCTGCGGCAGCTTTAGGCATCAGCTCAGCAAAGAGAGCTGAGTTGCATTGGACCTCTTCACGTTTGACTTTTCAGAGACACCAGGAGTGAGCTGAACAATCCAGGTGTCAATTCTAGCTCTTTGTAATGTATCCTTTTAGGTAGGGCATAACTTTCCTTGTCAGGATTTGGGGTGCTGATGGTTAAGGTTTTTGTCTGTCCCTTTCCTGTGTCTCCCCCCTTTGTCCAGTGTCTTGAATGCATACATCCCTTGCTTCTGTGTCTAGCTTGTAGATTTTGTAATCAGTCTCTTTTTTCAAAAGAGAAATTCTTTAAAGCTCTTCAGCAGGCAACATTTGCAGGGTGATCCACTACAGTTCAATCTTGCCATTGCAGGTTAGCTGGACATAATTTATAGAGAAGGTGAAAATAAATATTTATTGTGTAAGAATAGTGTGAACCATCCCTACAGTATTTTATTTAGTCATATATTTCCCTTTAACTATCATAAAGACATTTCAGTCTCAGCCTCATCAAAATGTGGTTAGGCAGCCTCATGGTGTTTCATGAGCAAAGCCATGGAGCATCCCTCTGAGTTGTTTCTTTGAATGCAACCTAGCTTATAACCTGCTCCTTGTTTGTTGCTCTGTTGTAGGTATCTGTAGCCAGTCATGTAATTTAATCTCATTCATATTCAGTCTTAATGGAATGATGACCTTTCAACAGATTAGAATGGATTTGTTTATGAATCTGCTGGGCTCATCAAAGCTTTGATCTTACAGACAACAGTTTCGCTATCATCTGGCCAGTGCTGATGCTTAGCAGTGTATCATAGCATCTGCAATGAGATTTTTGGGGGGGTTTCTAATATTTTTGTTTGGGTTTTTTTGGGTACAGCCTAGCTGGGTACCTCCCCAGCCACATTTGCTGCTGGTCTGCAAAGCTTGGACAGTGCCACTTCTGAATCATGCTTCTGTCTACCACATGAAATGCCACAGAGACACTTCCCTCTCCTTTTCTTCCCTGCACCCCTTTCACACTAAGGGGTGTGCAGGGTGAGCAGAAGAGCCCCTTGCCCACAGCAGCAGAACTTTCCATCCCAGACTTTGCCTTCTCCTCAGTGATACTGAAGGCAGTTGTCTCACTGTTGTGTTAGCTGGAGGTACCCTGCATAGCACCGCCACTACTTTTTCTGTTGCCAGCCTGAACCCTTCACCTATCCATTGGACTGCCTTTCCTTTCTCAGGGGTGTTAGGGTGGGGATTTTGGTTTGGTTTCAATATTTTTTATGGAGCAATAACTTGAACCCATAACATGAGGTTGTTTTCCTCCGGATGAAAAGTAATGCACATCTCAGGTTTACAAGGTGCCATGGAATTATTTGCTGTACATTTTTTTCAGGCTGGGCTGTGAATTTGATCTCACAGCAGCAGCAGCCTTACACCGGAATGCAAGCACACAGAAAAGCCAATTCTGAGAAATAGGAAGGTCAGGTATGCTCAAGAGCTTCCTGTTGGTGGCAGCAATAGCCTGGATTTAGGAGCTGCAAGGATACACAGCTCACTGTGCCGGCTGCGGTGACTGCGTGGAATAATGGACTGCTTGTGCATTTGAACACTCTGCATTGATCCTCTCTCTAACAGCTGTTTAATCCAGGCTGAGGATCACCCACAGGGTGTAATGTACAGCTCAGTACAGCTCACCTTTTGCAGACGCTTGTGAAGCTGCACTAGGGCACAGTCATAGGCCAGGCACGTTTAAATTTCCAGATAAATCATCCTGCTTCAGATGTAGGGGGTGGGTATTGTTTTGTTGGGGTTTGCTTGTTTGTTTGTTTGGGGTTGGGGGGGGTTGATTGGTTTGGGTTTGGGTTTTTTTTGGGGGTGTGTGTTACTTCGTTATTTGTTTGTTTATTTTGTTATTGTTTTGTTTGTTTGTTCCTTCCTACTGATTTTCTTGTAAGAGGAAGCAGTGGTTGTGTAATCTTGAGGGTGCAATAACAGAACTTCTGTGTGCTCAGAGTTAGCACTTTTTTTTTATGCTGATTATCCAGCTATTCTTCCAGGAACAAAATGATTGGAATAATTCCTTGAACTGTCTTCCATGGTGTAGTCCATAGTGGTGTGTACTGTATCGCAGCACACAGGGAAATGCATGGGGACATGGATTTGAACTCTGATTTGGATTGCTGACAGTAATTGATCACAGATGCCAACTGGGGCTGAATATGCACTAAACAGATACTTGAACCTGAAACAAGATGGTTCTTTTAATCTTACAACTTTCTTGGACTTCAGGGTTTCTATCAAGCTGTATGCTTTTCTAATGCCTAGTCAGAATTTCTCCACATGGAATATTTAAATGGTAAACAGACCAAAAAAAATGAAAAGGGCAATTGTGCCTCCTCAAACAGGCATACTTCTTCTGAGTATGTTTAAAATTAGGCATGTTGCAGAGGATCTTCTAAACCCTGGATTCCTTCTTCAGCTAAGAGAAAACAGAAACTTATTTGACCAGCCAAGGTGGCTTCTTCTGCATTTCTGATGTGAACAGTTTTGTGCACAGGTTATACTTTGATAACAAGCACTATGTCAACACTGAGGGCTCCATCAGCAGAAACACAACTGCCAACTTTCACAGGAAGTGCCACCAAATATAATTTGTGTGTGTGCAGCTGATCTGATCTCTCTTTGTTCCCCCTCCCTCTCTTTCTAAGGCAGCCCTTTGTGACTGTTCTTCTTGGCTGGTGGATCTGGTGCTTTTCAGATGCACACTAAATTTCTCATCTTAGCTCACCCTGAGGGTTCTATAAGGCTCCTTCTTGATACAGATTGTGCAACTGTTACCTTTAAAAAGTGCTGTCCTTTCTCAATCAAAACAAATTCTGGTTGTCTTGTTCCATTATTTCGTTAAAAGAGTTAAAGAAGTACTCAGAAATTTATAGTATTGTATTATATAATTCTATATGAGTGGCTGAGGGAGATGGGGGCATTTAGTCTGGAGAAGAGGAGGCTAAGGAGAGACCTCATTGCTCTCTACAGCTCCCTGAAAGGAGGCTGCAGTGAGGTGGGGGTTGGTCTTTTCTCCTTTGTATTGGGTGATAGAGCAAGAGGAATTGGCCTGAAATTGTGCCGGGGGAGGGTTAGGTTGAATATTACAAAAAATTTCTTTGCTGCAAGAGTGGTTAGGCACTAGAACAGGCTGCCCAAGGAGGTGGTGGAATCCCAGTCCCCAGAGGTGCTTAAGAAAGGTGTGGCCGTGACACTTGGGACCATGGCTTGGTGACCATGATGGTGTTGGGTTGATGGTTGGCCTGGGTGATCTTGGAGGGCTTTTCCAACCCATACAATTCTCTAAATCTATATCATTACACTGTAGTGCAGCACCAGTTTCTGAAGGTGCCTTGCTTAAGTCCTTTGACAGACATTTTTTTAAGACACATGGGGTGGGTGTGCGATTTAATGACTGTTCCTATGCTCCTAGTCTGAAACAGGCAGTGCAAAGAGCAATGCACAACTTGGCAGTGCATTGGTACATCAGTGGCTCTCAGAGTGTGCCTGTCAGGGTTATCTGAGGTGCAGATCTGTACTTGGCAAAGGACAGAATCAGTCCAGACAGAAAGGACAGGCAGAAAGCAGCAGTCCCAAACATGTTAATGAACTGTCATAGCTATTTGTATGCAACCATCTGTCCTCAAAGGGAAGGCAGTCTGTCCAGAAGCTCTCTGACTGATAGCGAAAATCTAGATAAGCCTAGAACACCTGGGTTCTCCTTGAGTGCTGGCTGCCAGAGGCTTCACCACAGTAATTCTTCCTGGGGAGCTGTCCAAGGCGTTTACTTGACTGTGATGTCATTGAGAAAGCTGCAGCCATTCCTGTCAGGCTCAGCTGTATGTGTAGGTGTAACTTTATCTCAGTACTTATGGTCCTTTCACTTCTAGAAGAAACTCTTCCATTTCTGGATGTTCCAACTCTAGGAACAAACAGGGCAGCCTGCCTCTGTTGCTTTCCAGCCAGCACTGTCACAGATTGTACCAGGTCACTACAGAGAGGAAGCACTATTTCACCAGATAATGTGGGATTGTTGGTTGCCTGGCTGCAGTGCTTGTTCACTTATTTTTTCCCTCTCTACTGGCCCCCATCTCAGATTTAAAGATTAAGCTGCTTTTTCTGCAGTGTCTCTATTCTCAGCCAATTACGTTGGCCAATAAATACAGCAATTTTTATTATTTTGGATACCTTTTCAATGAGTACACTGAATTGTAACAAAATTCTTTACTTTACTGTGAGCACCAAATCCTCACAGCAGACAAGACAGAGCAGGGTAGGCAGGGACATTCTGATCTGCTAGGTTCCAAACATTTGTCAGTTGAGGGGCCCACTCAGATGCAGTTGCTGTTCTCAGAGCACGAGGGTGGGTGACACAAGCTGGGGGAGTTTGTCTTTCTGAACAGCCTTTAACTGAAAAATCTTCCAGACAGAGACTCCTCAAGGTGTGTGCAACAGCTTTTTTGTCAGAGGAATTCTTGCCACTGACTGTGCTAAGCCCTGGAATGGGTTATCCAGGGTGATGGTTGAGGCCCCATAGAATCATAGAATCATAGAATCAGGCAGGGTTGGAAGGGACCACAAGGATCATCTAGTTCCAACCCCCCTGCCATGGGCAGGGACACCCTACACTAGATCATGCTGGCCAGAGCCTCGTCCAGCCTGGGCTTAAACACCTCCAGGGATGGGGCCTCAACCACCTCCCTGGACAACCCATTCCAGGGCTTCACCACTCTCATGGTAAAGAACTTCTTCCTCACATCTAGCCTGAATCTCCCCATTTCCAGCTTCATTCCATTCCCCCTAGTCCTATCACTACCTGAGATCCTGAGAAGTCCCTCCCCAGCCTTCCTGTAGGCCCCCTTCAGATACTGGAAAGCCACAATGAGGTCACCTGGGAGACTTCTCTTCTCCAGACTGAACAGCCCCAACTCCTTCAGTCTGTCCTCATAGGAGAGGTGCTCCAGCCCTCTGATCATCCTCGTGGCCCTTCTCTGGACACGCTCCAGCACGTCCACATCTCTCCTGTAATATGGGCTCCAGAACTGGACGCAGTACTCCAGGTGGGGTCTCACCAGAGCTGAGTAGAGGGGGAGAAGCACCTCCCTTGACCTGCTGGTCACACTTCTCCTGATGCAGCCCAGGATCTGATTGGCTTTCCGGGCTGCAAGCGCACATTGAGAGCTCATGTCGAGCTTCTCCTCCACCAGCACCCCCAAGTCTCTCTCCTCAGGGCTGCTCTCCAGCCAGTCACTGCCCAGCCTGTATTTGTGCCTGGGATTGCCTTGACCCAGATGCAGGACCCTGCACTTGGTCTTCCCATCCCTGGAAGTGTTTAAGACCAGGCTGGATGAGGCTCTGGCCAGCCTGATCTAGTGTAGGGTGTCCCTGCCCATGGCAGGGGTTGGAACTAGATGATTCTTGTGGTCCCTTCCAACCCTGACTGATTCTATGATACTACTATGAATTGCTGCATGGTGTGCTGAGCAACAGGCTCACGTTTGTTCATCCTTAGATCCTGATCAGATCTGTGTTATTTAGCTTCCTTATTTTGCTGTCATATCTGCTTAGCTATGTAAAGGTTGAAGGAGAAGTACTCATCATCAGGCTGGAGCAGCATATTTTATCACCTTCAGAGAAGCTGCAGGTGCTCAATCTCATCTGTTTTTTCATATTCTGCTTTCAATTGTCTCCATCACTTGAGTCTGCCAGTTCTAGACATGATCCGCTTGTGTTGAGTGCCGTGCTGCATCCCATAGTTATTTTCTCCACACGGGCTGACCTGAGGTCACACCAGTGGATGGCACTGAAGGTCCTCATAGGGACTTAATTGAAATAAATTCTCTGAATATGTAAAAACCATAGATGGCTAAAGGAAAGTTGATGGCCTCACCCAAAGAGTGGCTGTCAAGGGGTCCATGTCCCAGTGGAGGCCAGGGACAAGCAGAGTCCCTCAGGGATCGGTCCTGGGACCTGTCTTGTTCAACATCTTTGTGGGTGCCATGGACAGTGGCATTGAGTGCACCCTCAGCAAGTTTGCTGATGACACCAAGCTGTGTGGTGCATGGTGCAGCAGACACGCTGGAGGGAAGGGATGCCATCCAGAGGGACCTGGGCAGGCTGGAGAGGTGGGCACAAGCCAAGCTCATGAGCTTCAACAAGACCAAGTGCAGGGTCCTGCATCTGGGTCGAGGCAATCCCAGGCACAAATCCAGGCTGGGCAGGGACTGGCTGGAGAGCAGCCCAGAGGAGAGAGACTTGGGGGTGCTGGTGGAGGAGAAGCTCGACATGAGCTCTCAATGTGCACTTGCAGCCCGGAAAGCCAATCAGATCCTGGGCTGCATCAGGAGAAGTGTGGCCAGCAGGGCAAGGGAGGGGATTCTCCCCCTCTACTCAGCTCTGGGGAGATCCCACCTGGAGTACTGCATCCAGTTCTGGAGCCCCTATTACAGGAGGGATGTGGACGTGCTGGAAGGTGTCCAGAGAAGGGCCACGAGGATGATCAGAGGGCTGGAGCACCTCTCCTATGAGGACAGACTGAAGGAGTTGGGGCTGTTCAGTCTGGAGAAGAGAAGGCTCCCAGGTGACCTCATTGTGGCCTTCCAGTATCTGAAGGGGGCCTACAAGAAGGCTGGGGAGGGACTTCTCAGGATCTCAGGTAGTGATAGGACTAGGGGGAATGGAATGAAGCTGGAGGTGGGGAGATTCAGGCTAGATGTGAGGAAGAAGTTCTTCACCATGAGAGTGGTGAAGCCCTGGAATGGGTTATCCAGGGAGGTGGTTGGGGCCCTGTCCCTGGAGGTGTTTAAGCCCAGGCTGGATGAGGCTCTGGCCAGCCTGATCTAGTGTAGGGTGTCCCTGCCCATGGCAGGGGGGTTGGAACTAGATGATCCTTGTGGTCCCTTCCAACCCTGACTGATACTATAGTACTATGATACTATGAAAGTTGAAGCTTTCTGGGAAGGGAGTGGTGCTAAGCAAAGTGGGAAGGAGATGCAAGTGGTTGGCTGTGTTTTTAAGCTGGAGTTTGGCCTCATTTGAATTCTTAGAGTACTGAATGTGCCATAATATATTATGAAAGAATTCTTTAAGGACTCACTGACACTTATGCTAGAGAATTTAAGCTGGTAGCTCTTCTGTGTCAGACCTTTGAACTAATTTGGTTTTGCTCTTCAGCTTACAAAGCACTTTCTTAATTAGATTAGCCTGCCAGGGGCTGTCGGCGGTTTCAAATGTTAGTGACAATAAGAACAAATGCAATTAATTAATCCATACATAAAAAAGGAAGGGATAAAGGCTCCAGTCATCCTGGCAGGAAAAACTCCTCTATAGCCACAGAGTGTCACTGCAACTTGTTGCAGTCCATTTTGCATCCCTGGTTTATACAAATGTGTCTGCTGGAAGGCCTTGAAAACTCCCTGTGGCACAGACTTTGAAATTCACTCTTCTTTATAATCATTGCAATCCAATTGCTCATTTTTCACTTACCAGGGCCACAAATTTTCCAATTCAGAAATGTGAAACTGACCTCAGGAGAACCTTATGTCCTTATTACAAACATTTAAAGTTGGCATTAATATTTATTTCAGTAATGTTGCTTCAAAGTGAGGTCTGATGTTTTAATTTTGCATGGCATTGGATAAGCAGCATAGTCTGAGGGATTTTCTATAAATATGTTGACTTTATAATATTAAAGACTTTATTCTTTGGTGGAAGTTAATAGCACTGTTACCATGGAACACTTATTCCTTTAATTTCATGTAAATTTAAATTTTATGATGTTTGCTTCTCCGAGATTATATAATCCCTTTTTATTGAAAAGAATCACAATTATGCAAATGATGATATCCAAGGAGACAAGCAGCAATTAACTGCAAAAGGCAGGCTGCTGCTCTAAGAGTTTACTCTCACTGAACATCAGGGCCTCCTTTAAAATAAACCTTTATTTTTAAAAATCAATTTGGTGTAGTTTCTGAAAGCAAGCAATTCATTCAGGCAGACATTTCCAGTCTTGGGAGTATCTTCAGCCCTGTCTTTGGGCTTTTTCTTTGACTTCAAATGCAGAAGTTCTGTGCATGGAATGTGGAAAGAGGAAAACTTCAGCTTTACTTCCAAGAGAGCCTGTAAAATATTGAATTTTTACTATCGCTATGGTGCTAATGGAGCAAACTACTCATCTGTAAGCGTGGAGTTCTGCACTCTGATGTCAGTCACCAGTGCCCAAAGGCGTGGTGTGGATGCTGTTCACCTGCCCACAGAAGGTACTTGTTTGGATGCAGCCCTGTGCCATGCATTGTGCTTACACTGCAGATGATGCCAGTGTCTCCTGAGTGCTTTGGAATGCACCTGAAAATGTTCACAGATGGCTTGAGACCATACTTAAGGGCTGGCTCTCCTTGGTTATCTTCCCTGTGGTTGATAGGAGAGCTATGCCGCTCCAGGTATGGGCAGCAGCCTTGTAACTGCAGGCAGCGTGCTCTGTGCATTAGAATGGATTTTGGTTTCCTGTGTTCCTGTATCATGAGCTAAGTGGTGTTGGAGGGTGAGGATGTAACAGTAGGTTTGGTAGGTGAAAAGGTTTGTTCCTCAGGGACTGGTACAAGGAGCTGTTAAGGAGCATCAGTGGAGACTGTGGAAGGGAACGCAGGAGTTGAAAGTGGGATTTGAGCCAGTCTGAGAGCAAGCAAAGTGTGTCACAAATCACAGTGTGGCCCAGCTACAAGAGAAGCTCTCTTGCATGAGCTACCACCATGCTTTCTGCCACCACATACTAGAGATTTGTAATACCAAACATTTCCCCTTCCCTCCTCACGGGTAATAGGTAGATGTGAATAAAATCTGGCAGTAGGGCTACATGGAGAAAAACAGATGTACTTTTCCTTCTCCAATTTCTCTTCCAGTTAACCAGCTGAGGGAGCAGCCTGGGCAGGGATCCATCTGACTTTAAGGAGGGATGTTGCTTCCAGCAGCTTTTGCAGTTGTGCACAAGCTCAGTTGTACACAGGTTGATGGTTGCCCAAAGCCTAAAGAGTGTCAAAAGTTTCTGTATGCATTAAATCACAAGAACTGTCAGAGAGCTTCATGGCTGCAGATAATTGTGTCTAAGGCAGTTGGGAAATTATTTTTTCTGTTAGTGGCTTACCCTCAATGAAGATGAAAGATTAAAGGAAAAACCTTCTCCCACCTTAAAATTAAAAAGGAAAATAGGCTGCAGAATTTGTCTGGTAACTGTAAAATAAAGAGACCTCATTTTATGTGTTTTATCTGCACTTCTCAAAGTGTTTCATAAATGTGTTAAATTGTGGGTGTGGTAAACATTTTGCTATCCTATTTTATAGGTAGATCAACACTAAAACTAGAGATATTCAGTGAACTCTGCAGTGAATCTCTGCCTCTACATGGCTTTTATCTGTCATAGCAGCTGCACAGGTATGAGGTTTTGTACTGAACAATTACCTGCTCTCAACGTATTGAACAGACAATATAAGCTTCAAATAACAGAGTTCTTTTTCTCCTGTTTTTATCACTTTAAGGGTTTG
Organism: Picus viridis; assembly: GCA_033816785.1. Taxonomy (NCBI): domain Eukaryota; kingdom Metazoa; phylum Chordata; class Aves; order Piciformes; family Picidae; genus Picus; species Picus viridis. The sequence goes on along the minus strand of CM066580.1, from coordinate 24,747,743 downwards.
TTTTGTGCTTTGGGATAACACTAATGCGCAAAAGGTTTCTTGTTCTTTCAGAGACAAATGCCAGGCAAGTGTCAATAATGCAGGTGCTAAGTTTTCCTGATGGTGGTGAAGGTGCCCCTAGAAGGAAGATACAGATAAATTCCAGCAAGGTTTTGATACTAGAAAAGGGTTGTAATGAACTGTGTGTGAGCAGGCAGCAGTGCCATTTCTGTGCAGTGTGGATGTAAAGTCATGCAAAGGTGGTGGCCTCTAAACATCAGTTAAATCTACACTCCTCTGCTTTGCCCCAGAATTGCCAGCACCTCAGAGCTGGCATGAGCAGCTTTGCAGCTGCAGCATTGCAGCTTAGTCTCCTTAGGTGGGCTGACTGGATTTCATCCATGGGCTGTCAGGCTCAAGAAGTGGCCTTGACCATCTCTCTTAAAAGTAACTGTGGAGGTCACATCTGATAGCATATAGAAAGGTCAAGGTGACACTACACAGGCTGACCTTGTCCACTTAAGAGTGGTTTGGAACCAGCTGTCTCAAAACCAGATTTATCTTGTTTGTGTGTGAGCTAAGTAAACTGTAAGGCAAACTGCTTGAAAATAGGAGCTGCAACAGGCTAGAACTTACTCTGTTTATGCTTGATTAACAGAAAAAGAAAAGCCCAGACAGAAAGTGAGTGTTGATGATGATCACCACTTTGTAATGCCTGTACAGCAACATGAGAAACTCAGCTATCGAGATACAGCATAGGCTGAGGGAACAAAAATGTCTTCTGCTTGTATTGCATTGGCTCCAGGTATAATATTTCAGCTTCTTATTTATTACAGACTGAATACAGAGGACTGGAACGACTTGCCATTAAATAATAAACTTTGCAGAAATGGATAGAAAGTCCAATGTAAGAGCAATGTAAGCATTTGTTTACATAGATCTATAGGAGACTTTTATACCCAAATCCTTCTGGAGATCTTAGTTTAAAAATAGTGAACTTCCCTTGGGTAATGAAGTGAAATAGATTCTGTTCATACGACACAGTCATTAATGAACAGACAGAAGTGAGATACCAAACACACAGACATCCCTTAGGAGCAGTTCAAGCAGGCAATCTGCTGAACTAACACAGCAATGTTTGTGCCATTTGTGCAGCGTGAGAAGGGGAGGGGGTGGTGGGAGAAAGAGGAGACTGTACAAGGTCACAGGGGAATTGGCTCCAAAACACCTGCAGATGATGAACAGTCCCAAACTTGACATTTGTGAGGGTGAATCCCCACCGTCTGAATGCTCACCTAATCTCTCTTGAAGCACACATTTTTCGGTTGTTGTTTTTGTGGGGTTTTGGTTTTCTTTTAGAACTCTTAATGACAAGTTTTGTCCGCTGACGCCAGAAAACTTAGCAGGAGTTAAGTACATCCCTAAATGAGAGATTCTTGGTATTTACTATAGCAAATGCTTCAAGGAATGAGTCTGTCTAAAAAAATAGTTAAAAACTGATACAGCCCCTTTCTCCCTCCCCACCATTCTGAGAGCCCTTAGGGTGGAGGGCAATGAACTGCTTTTATTCTGTGCAGCAGTTCATGCATCTAGAGTTTTATCTAGCAGGATAAAGAGGATGATACCAGGAGGAGGACGAGGTACCAGACATTCACCATTCCCTCTCTTTAGCTTCTCTAACTCTCCTTTTGGTATCAGTGTGAGACGAGACTGGACATAGATGGGGCCAAACCCAGTTGCTCAAGGTTTGAGAAATCCCTCCCTACATTTGTCAGGCTGGGGTTTCTTTCTCAGTTGCAGTGGTCTTAGGTGCTTATACTTGTTTATAGAACACCCCTAGTAAGGTCAATCAGGCAAAGGCAAGCCCATGCTGCAGGTAGTTGTGCAGAAAAAGACTCTGGAAAGCTTGAGCCAAAAGCTTGAAATGAAGAACGGGTGGTAGATACAAAGCTGTATCATGATAGGAGGTAGGAGAGTCAAAGAGGAGTGATAAAATAGAAAATAAACCCTTAGTGTAACCTTAATGTCTTTCAAAAGTAAAAGTAAAAAATCAATGGAAAAGGAAATGCTATCTTGTATAAATAGAATGTAAAATTTTAACTAATATATATGTATGAGAGTGTTGGTTTACATTAATTTCTATACATTCATTTAGAAATTCTTCCAGAGATACTTAAAGGCAAATTATAACCTCTCTGATGTTTATATCAGTGTCTAAAAGAGGAAATAGAAGCTTCTAAATTCAGTGCATCCCAGTCCTTCCTTTTAGGCTCTTGATCACACTGCAGAGCTGCAGTGTGCGCTGTCTGTGTAGGATCCCTTGGAGATGACTGGCTGAGTTTCCAGTCCTGTTTCTCTTGGGAAGTCAAGCCCTTTCCAGCTTCCTAGGAATGAAAAAGCCAACAAGCTGATGTGAAGGTATGGCATGTCAGAAGGATTTGTGTAATGCTGGAACAGAATGGTTTCATAAGCTTTAGAAGGAGAGGGGGAAAATCAAGTTAGTGCTTTGTTCCTGCGTCAGATCAGGTTCTCCAGCTGCTGAGCAGTGTGGTGTGGCTGTCATGTTGGAGCTCTGGGCTGGAGCCTGTCTATGAGAATGTGCATGCTTGTACACTTGGGCGACAGCTGCTTTATCTCAAGCCTGTTTTACCTGTAAAGGTAAATATGTCTTTAAGCCTCTCCATTTTGTTGTCTAGTTTTAAAGTCAGTTCTCTGTGATCTTCAGTCTCCTTTAAAGATAGATAAACCAGTTATTCTAAACTCAGTAAGGGAGTACTTGACTCGAGGTGTGTCCATTCAGTCCTTGGTTTACACAAGTTAATGGAACAGGAGGCAAAATGGCTTTCTGGAGAGCAGAGCGGCGCTGCTAATTGTGACAGCTCACAAAGTACATGCTATGGGCTAATCCTGCTGCCACAGGGACTGTAAGGAATGGTGAGCCTGGAAAGAAGATACAGGCACTCCTGCATGTGCCTGAAGGCTCCAAAGAGTATCTCACTGTAGTGCTAAACACCCATTGTTAGATCCAAAATATGCAGGTGGTGGTGTGCTATAAATAGAGCCAGAAAGATGTGCAATGAAGGGTCTGTTGCAATGGCAATTTGCACTGCTGTCTGTGGTAATTACAGTTCACAATTGGGACCAGAGGAAAAAGAGCATTTGCAAAGGAAGCAATAAGAAATCCCAGAAGTATGAATCAAGATAATATAATGAGGTGAAGGATTCTATTGATATTTGCATTGAATTCCTGCTGTGAAAGGAATTGCTGCAATGTTTACTGCATCCTGTAGAACTTGGAGTTTCTTCAGCTGTGAAGGTGTTTGGGTGTTTGGGAAGGGGTTTGCAGTTTGCTTAGTTGCTGTAGCATTAGTTAACCTTGGCTACGGACACTGGCTATGACTTGCCAAGGAGCATGACTCACAGCACTCAGAGCTGCAGAGTAACTGGGACCACAGACAATCATTTGGGAACCATGGAAGAATCTCCAAACTGGTTTGTAATGTTTTCACATTGTCTATATCCTCCTCTCTGAAATTATCTTTTCTCTGTGCCAAAGGACTCAGTGTAAGCTGCTGCTTAAAAGAAAGAACCTTTTCCACGGCTCAGTTTTGACCCTTGGAGCTGTATCTCATGGGTATCAGGTACTGTATATACTGTTTCTGAGGCATGACCTGAAATCAAATCGTGTTACTATCCAATGCTCTTTTCTGAAGACTGGCTGGGAAGCCCTGGGATCACCTAGCCCAGTAAGCTGGACTAGCAATTCTCTCTGAAGCAGCAGACATCTGAAAGCAAATTAAATAGATTAAGAGAAACATTTCCCTTCTCTGGAGTAAGCATAAAACACTGGGACAAAAAGTCATGTCAGCTACCTTCTGCGAAGAACAGCAACAAAGAGATGAGAGAAACAGAGAAAAAATGAATGAGTTCTAGTAACTTATTACAGCTTCTTGACAGCAGGGTTTGGAGCTTAATATTTAAAGCAACACCTCTGCTAGAACCACTTAGAAACACAAATAAGAAATGGATGATGCTGACTGTTAAAGCAACAGATAAGATATCTTGTGTCAGGTGACACAGGCAGACAAGCACATGCAAAGACTGTGCCTGGCAGGCTGGTGTTCAGGAGCTGTGTGTGCTGTGTGTGACACACACAGGATTATCCAACAGAAACTAAAAAAACAGCCTTCAGGTAGGAAAAATGCAACTGTTTGGAAATGATGCGAATGCTGCAAGTAGAGACTTCTGTTCTGAGCTGCCCAAGGTCTACCTTTCCCCCAGCTGCAGGAGCTGGGGTTGCATAGCTTGGAGAAGAGGAGGCTCAGGGGAGACCTTATTGCTGTCTACAGCTACCTGAAGGGAGGTAGTTGCCAAGTGGGGGTTGGTCCCTTCTCCCAGGCAACCAGCACCAGAACAAGAGGACACAGTCTCAAGCTGTGCCAGGGGAGGTTTAGGCTGGATGTTAGGAAGAAGTTCTTCCCAGAAAGACAGATTGGCCATTGGAATGTGCTGCCCAGGAAGGTGGTAGAGTCACCATCCCTGGAGGTATTTAGGAAAAGACTGGACAAGGCACTTGGTACCATGGCTTAGTTGATTAGATGGTGTTGGGTGATGGGTTGGACTTGATTTTGAAGGTCTTTTCCAACCTGGTTAATTCTGTACTCTGTAAATACAGGCAGGTTCTCCCTTTATCCTCTCTAGATTTATGTGGAGGCAAGACAGCAAAATGTAAGAATTTCTGAATGCCTTCCATTCTCTCTAAGTCATTGATACCTTTTCTCCTGCTAATAAGTCTTTTGAGGCTTGCAAAGAAAGCTGGGGGAAAGTTAGACTCTCTTTTCTGTTTTGAATATAACCAATGAACTCCACAGGACCCAAAATCAAAGGGGGTTGTGGTGCTTCTGTTGCTGTTGTTAGTTTGGGTTGGTTTTCTTATGTTTTGGGCTAGGTTTTTTCAATCACATCAGTATCCAAACCACCATCTGTGTTGTTTGGGTTGGGGTTTTTAAGATATTTTCTGCTCAAAAAATATTTTCCACAGTTGTGAGAACCAAAGCATTTTGGTTTTGTCTCATTAATCCACTGTCACTCAGCCCATGTTCATTGAGCTTTTTCTTCAAACTCCCTTTTGCTTTTCATTCTAGTGGATTGAGTTACCTGACCCCCTCTTCCAGAACATTATTTTACAGTATGTTGCAGTGGTATTAAATTGTTCCTTATTTATACCTCAGACACCTCTTTGAGTTGTCTGTATCTTGGAACAGTATTCTACATTTCCTCAGCTGCATCTCACTCTTATTCTTTGAATTACAGAAGTGGAACCATATCCTTTTCCATCATTTACTGATAGCTGAGTTTTAATTGTTGTCCCTTAAGAGGGTATCTTGCAAGGTTTTCTTGCTCCCTTGTGTTCACGTAGTGATTTGTGGCACTGCCTCTGGCATTTTTAGGCACAGAATATTAAGATATATAAATTATTTCAAATGGAGTTGAATTATTTTCTTGCAGTATGTGTGGTGTACATGAAGGTGCCCTATGAAAGGCTGTAGTAGCACTCATGTAGGATGCTCACCAGAGCCAAGCCATAGGTTTTGCTGTTTGTGAGTGATGCTCCCATCTCGTGCTACTGTAGTTTTTGTGCAGCTCCACATCATTGTGCATGCTTTATGGCAGCAGTCTGAGCACAAGATGATGTGCTGCAACCCCCAGCCTCACTAGCTCTGCCTGCTTTAGGTACATATGCACATGCTTGCAGAGCACAGCTTCTGAAGCAGGGAGCAGAGTTCCTAACTGACAGAGCATCTGGTGGCTCTCCTGAGGTACAGCAGGCATTTGGTACCCTAACCTGCACTTCCAAACTCAACATGATAACCACATTGTGTACAGTGCCATCCTCTCTGGTTTTGTTCAGTGAGCTGAGCCTAGGAAGATCCAAAGGTGACTGGAAGGCCAATAAGAGGTCTGACTTTCATACAGTCATGATCTAAAAACAAATGGCTGCTTGTGGGATAAAACATTTGCCTTTCCTGGGGCACCTGCATGACCATAGAATGCTGCTGCCTGCCCCAAGTCCTTTTGTCCTTCCAGCACATGAGAACTGAGTTTCTGTAGGGAAGACTATGAGATCACTGAGATTTCTGAGATGCTACTCAGCAGCTGTGAGGAGGTTTACTTGCAGTCATTTATTTCAACTTCTTTATTTTTGTTTAACCCCAAGGAAAGGTTTGATAGTTCAGATGTGAGTTACTGGCTGTCAGCTTTGGATGCTGTTGAGTGCACTCCTTCTGGAGCAAAGAGCAGTTCAATAGCCATAAGGAGATCAGATGGCTGGAGCACCTCTCCCGTGAGGCTGAGAGATCTGGGGTTATTCAGTGTGGAGAAGAGAAGGCTCCAAGGAGACCTTATTGTGGTCTTCCAGTATCTGAAGGGGGCTTACCGGAAAGCTGGTGAGGGACTTCTTGGGCTGTTGGGTAGTGATAGGACTGGGGGCAATGGATCCAAGCTAGAGGAGGGTAAATTAGGTTAGATGTTAGGAAGAAGTTCTTCCCCATGAGGGTGGTGAGCCACTGGTACAGGTTGCCCAGGGAAGTGATAAGAAGCCCCATCCCCCGATGTTTTTATGGCCAGTCTGGATGTGGCTGACCTAGTGGAGGGTGACCCTACCCATGGCAGGGGGTAGGAACTGGATAATCCTTGGGGTCCTTTGAAACCTGACAATTCTGTGATTCTGCAAAACAGACATGGTTGCTTCATCTACTGCCAAGTAAGCCATGTTTAAAAGTTTTAGTAAGTCAGATCTCCTTGTGCTCTCCCAGCTACAAGACTCTTGTGAATTAAATGGGAATGACAAGGCTGGTTTTGCTCAGTATCCTCTGATCATGCAAGCCCCGCTCCAACAAGTCTATGCTGTCAGAAAGGAAGGGGTTTGCATTTGACTATCCAATTGTAGCAGAAAGTTGCTCATCTCCAGCTTTTCAGTCATTAGAGTGGAAGCAGGAGAAGTATGTGATTATCTTGACTGACATATATAGGAGGAAATTAATTCATTAAATGTGGAGGAGAAAGATACTCAAACAGGTTAATGGTGGAGGAAAAGTAAAAGCTTCATAAAGTACTTGGAATGTCCTGGAAATAAACACATCTACTTTTTTTCCTTTCTTTTTTTTTCCCATCTCTTACTGGGCCTTTCTCTCCCTCTCTTTCTGTTCTTCTGTCTTTTCCCTTTCTCTCTTCCCCCTTTTCTGCAAAGTTTTGGACCTCTAATCTATTTATTTTGTGGTTTGTCTTCTCCATGCCTCAGTTTTCCTTACAGAATGTTTGAAAGAGTTGAGCTCTGAATTCTCCTTTTGTGGACTGCCTGAAGAGGATCAGCACTCTCCTTCTTGAGGAGGCTTTTGTGTCAGACCTGCACAGGGAACAGCAGAAGTCTGTCTTTGACAGGAATACCTGGACTGACCTTCAATTAAGCTGCAGTTTAAGACAATACTGGAAAATCAATAGCTCATTTTCTGTCTTTTGTGCTGAGATTTCGATGTTTACTAAGATAAAGGATGACAATGCTGCAGGCAGGAGTCTCTGCAGAACATGCATTGATGGTGCCACAGGCTCAAGGGCCAGGTATGGCCTAATCTCTGCAAAGCTCCCAAACACCAGGATGTCAATAGGTATCAGCTGTAGCTTTGCACCACATCCAGTACCTCTGAGTTTTCATCAAGTAGCACTTCCTGTTCTCCTCCAGAGATTCCAAGGAAGGACCATGAGTAATCAAAACTCAGTTCATTGGAGGTTACAGTTACTGTGAGAAAATCCAGACAGCTGGCCTGCAGAGCTGGCAGAAGGAGCCAGGGAGCAGCATAGTTTTCCCCTGTTCCAGGATGGGATAGTTAGAGATCTTCTCAGCCGCTTGGACCCCCAGAAGTCCATGGGACCGGATGGGATCCATCCTAGGGTGCTGAGGGAGCTGGCGGATGAGCTGTCCAGGCCGCTCTCCATCATTTTTCAGCAGTCCTGGCTCACTGGAGAGGTCCCAGAAGACTGGAAGCTGGCCAACGTGGTGCCCATCCATAAGAAGGGCCAGTTGGAAGAGCCGGGGAATTATAGGCCTGTCAGCCTGACCTCAGTGCCAGGCAAGATTATGGAACGGGTCATCTCGAGTGCGATCACACAGCACTTACAGGATGGCCAGGGGCTCAGGCCTAGCCAGCATGGATTTAGGAGGGGCAGGTCCTGCCTGACCAACCTGATCTCCTTCTATGATCAGGTGACCCGCCTGGTGGACGTGGGGAGGCCTGTGGATGTGGTCTACCTGGACCTCAGCAAGGCCTTTGACACAGTCCCCCACAGCAAACTCCTGGCCAAGCTGGCAGCCCATGGCTTGGACAGGAGCACACTGCGTTGGGTTAGGAACTGGCTGGAGGGCCGAGCCCAGAGAGTGGTGGTGAATGGTGCCACATCCAGCTGGCGGCCTGTCACTAGTGGTGTGCCCCAAGGATCAGTGCCAGGCCCCATGCTTTTCAACATCTTTATTGATGATCTGGATGAGGGCATTGAGTCCATCATCAGTAAATTTGCAGATGACACCAAGCTGGGGGCAGGAGTTGATCTGCTGGAGGGAAGAGAGGCTTTGCAGAGAGACCTCGACAGGCTGGACAGATGGGCAGAGTCCAATGGCATGAGATTTAACACATCCAAGTGCCGGGTTCTGCACATTGGCCATAACAACCCCAGGCAGCGCTACAGGCTGGGGTCAGAGTGGCTGGAGAGCGACCAGGCAGAGAGGGACCTGGGGGTGCTGGTTGATTGTAGGCTGAACATGAGCCAGCAGTGTGCCCAGGCAGCCAAGAGGGCCAACCGCATCCTGGCCTGCATTAGGAATAGTATGGCCAGCAGGAGCAGGGAGGTCATTGTGCCCCTGTACTCTGCTTTGGTTAGGCCGCACCTTGAGTACTGTGTCCAGTTCTGGGCCCCTCAGTTTAAGAAGGACATTGAGACACTTGAACGTGTCCAGAGAAGGGCAACAAGGCTGGTGAGAGGCCTTGAGCACAAGCCCTATGAGGAGAGGCTGAGGGAGCTGGGGCTGTTTAGCCTGGAGAAGAGGAGGCTCAGGGGCGACCTCATTGCTCTCTACAACTACCTGAAGGGTGGTTGTAGCCAGGAAGGGGTTGGCCTCTTCTCCCTAGCAACCAGCACCAGAACAAGGGGACACAGTCTCAAGCTGCACCAGGGGAAGTTTAGGCTCGAGGTGAGGAGAAAGTTCTTCACCGAGAGAGTGATTCGTCATTGGAATGGGCTGCCCAGGGAGGTGGTTGAGTCTCTGTCCCTGGAGGCGTTCAGGAGGGGACTGGATGTGGCACTTGGTGCCATGGTCTAGTCATGAGGTGTTGGGTGACAGGTTGGACTTGATGATCTTCGAGGTCTCTTCCAACCTTGGTTATTCTATTCTATTCTATTCTATTCTATTCTATTCTATTCTATTCTATTCTATTCTATTCTATTCTATTCTATTCTATTCTATTCTATTCTATAAAGCTAGAGCATGAAGGCTTAAAGTCTGTGTGTCTCATTTTGAGGTTCCAGCACTTCTTGTGCCTCTTGCAGCTTCCTGTGCCTGCAGATTTGTGGGGGTTGGTTGGTTGGTTTGGTTTTGTTTGTTTGTGGTTTGTTGTTGTTGTTTGTTGGTTTTTGGTTGTTTGTGTGGGAAGGGCAAGTTCCGTTTACCTGGGCAATATCAATGTACCCTGGTAGTGGCTTTCCTGTCTCAGTTCTTTCAGCATCCACATGGACTCCCAGAAAGGAGAGGGGCCATTGAACTCTACTTTTTGGCTTATGCTTGCCTGGCAAGGCAACAACCACCTCTAACTGACATTTGCCTAATTGTATACACAATAGCAACAGACTAATTAACCTTCAAGGCCAAAGTCAATGGCTCAAGGCAGGAGCCTCCTTACAATGGCAAAAGATCACCAGTCAGCCTTCTGTCTGGGAGGTGACTTTATGTGCAGTAGGAATAAGTCTGTCCTGATTGACTTATTTTCTTTTTCATTTTGACATGTTTTGAAATAACAAAACCTCACTTTGAATCCAAGTATGATTTTTTTTCCAAAACAAAAATATGGAAATGCTTAAAGAAAAACAGGTCACATATGATGAACATCTCTTACAAATGCTTGTAACAATGAAAAGGGAAAGATGCGACCCCAGTGTGACCACAGTCAGTTCTGGGAGCTTCTCCCCTATGCCGTGTCAGGAGAGCTCCCGTGCTGAGTCTGTTTGCCAGGGAGAGAAGCAGGGGAGGAGTACCAAGGAAGCAAAAGATGCAAATTGGAAGGAGAGAATAGCAGAGGAGAAAGGCTAATTATCTGTCTCACTCCAACTCCCTTTCCCCTGTAATGACAAACCTTTGACCTTAGCTGTGGGTGGAAGTTATTAGGAGTGATAGACTGAACCTGTCATGGGCATTCGTGTGGGCAAGCAAACAGCCTAAGCAAGTCAGATTTCAATCATAACAAATGAAGTACTGGCAAAGTAGCCAAGTGACAATTGCTCTGCTCCTAAGGATATTTGAATTTTGACCAGAAAGGTGTTTTCATCAGTTCTTGCCAAACTTTCACAAACTGACAACTCTTAACAGACTGTGTCCAAAAAACAGCTGCAAAATTGGAACCTGGCAGAACAGTTTCTATTCTGCCATGTTGCGTTGGAAGCAGTCTTTGGCTCTGCCCTGATGTCTGTGTTAGGCCTGCAAATCAAACCTTTCTTAGTTTTCCATCTTGACCTGGCTGGATGAAGTGGCATTAACTAGGTCTGACTGGCAGGCTCCAGTCTTTGCCTAAAGATCTGGTAACTGTGACATGAGAGCCTGAAGCAGAGAAGTGTAAAGGCCAGAAAACTTATAATGCCCCTTACAAGGTCCTGGAGGGCATATTCCCAGGAGACTGCCTACCTGTTAGGTAGGAGCACAGAGAAGAGGAAGGGTTGTGTGTGAAGGGTGTGAAATAGTAGCCATGTTCATAGACATGAATAAGAAATCTTCCCTTCCTTCTGTGTTTTGTGCTGGCTCCCAGAGCACCTTTTATTTTCTTTCCCATTTTTGCAGGTTATCACCTCTCCTTTCTGCAGGTCTATTTTTTGAGAGCCCTGAACATCCCATTCTAAAAAGAATTCAGAAGGGTATAGCTGTCCCTGGGCGACGTTTCTGCCTCCCCATCAATCCCCTGCACATGCTGCTTTCTGAGGCACTTGCTGTGTCTGAGTGCAGGCTTGGACAGAGGCAGAGCAGCACAGGAGTGCTGCAGGCACTCCTCTAACCAGCTGTCCAGCTTACTTTCAGATTCTTGATGTTATATACCTCCGTCATTCAGGACAAGGGAAAGCCTGGCCTCCCCCTACTGCTTCCTTCCATGCAGACTGTAAAGAGAGAAGAGCCCAGCTCTTCTCTGCACTTTTCAGTAGGAATAGCAACATATGCTGTTATGCCTGAGAACTCAGTGCTCCCAGCGCTAGTATCTGGTGTGATGGTTCCATTCCAAATGAGGCACCAAGTTAATTTCAAATGTGACTGGTTATCTTTTAAAAACCTGAAAACAAGTTCAGCTTTTCCACTGCTTGTAGAAGAGCAAGGAAGCAGAACTGACTTTGGTTCTGTCTCCTTTCTGTTTCCAAGGTAGTTTAGCAACTGCAACTCAGGAAAGAATAGAAAGGTCCCGTCAGAACAACTATGGAGGCTCTATTTCTTCCTCAGCTCAATGTGATTTTATGAGAGGTTCTTCAAAATGTGATTACAGCATTCTACAGGGAAGTTTCGTATGAAACTGCCATTGCTTCCCTCAGAAGATTATTGCATAGATTAATGCTTTAATTCATCTTTTATATTGAAACTAGATGAGCAACACAACTGGAATTGTACTTGAGAATGGAGAAAAATGTATATGAATTTGAATTTTCTTACTGAGAAGTGTAATGAAGCAGAGAAGCAATTATTCACTCAATAAATCGAATGAAGCTGTATTTTCCATGCCTACCACCTGCTATTTCCCTCTTCTGGAAGGGAAAATTCATCTGGTTGTAACGGGGTTGGTGTGGAAGGAAAAGAAGGATAAAGTGAATGCAAAGCTGGCACTGGAACTAGCATTGGGTTTATCTTGTTCCCATGCAGATAATAAATAGGGAAAAGTCCTGTCCAACAGACCTGTGCAAACAGGGTTGCTGTGAAAACTGTCTACTAAAATAAAACTGCAGTTCGATGGAGCTGAGGTTGGAAAGCCTTTAAGTCTCTTTTTCTAGTGGTTGTTTATGAATAGATTAAATATATATATATATATATATATTTTAAATGATGCTTTTTAAGTAATTTTGAGCTCCAGAGATCACAAGCAGTTCAATAGGTATTGATTGCTGGAGGTTGGGATTTTGTAGTAAATCAGATAATCCCACAGCAGTGGAAGCCCTTCCAGCACAAACATGTGGATTTTGCTTTCCTTTTGCAAACACTGGTGCATAGGACTTTGAAATTAACTTTGAACAAATGTGCATGCCAATAAGTTAGTCACTCACATGTTCATGGAAATCAAACACCCCAAAGGATTTCAGCATGGCCTGGAAGAACTGATTGAATAAACTCAGCTGAATATTCAGACACACTGTTTTCCTCAAGAAAATTGGTAGACCATGGGCAGAACGTTAATACTCACAATTTTGCTAAGCACCTCTGCAACTGTAAAGTGATGTCTTTGCCTAGGAGGCCTCAAGCATTCAATCACAGGCAGCTTATGGGGAGATTTATATTACAAAAAAAAGGCTGACTGAGAATGGCTTCGTTTCATGAGGTGAAAGTATCTTAGATCTGATGGCTTAGAGCTTGAGTAAATGCAGTCACTTATGTGCCATTCCAAAGCCTTTGGAGCCCTCCAAATGCAGCTTTCTCTGTGGTCTACTCAGCAGTCATGCAGTTGCACATCTGTTCTCCAGTCCAGGCTCTGCAATGAATGAGGCTGAGAGTTTCGGCTTGGGTCTGGTCATATCCACTTGAAAGCCCTGCTTTGGCAGAGCAGCCCCATGTGAAGTCCTGCTGCTTTACATTTATCATGAGGAAGCCAAGAGCCAGGTGCTAAAAGGTCCAAAGGAACAAAACTGCTACTGGAAATACAGTATTGGTCAGCTGCCTTCTGTAAGATGTTATTGTATATTTTCTGTGACATTTTGTTGGCAAACACAGTCTGATTCTGTGAGGTGAAACACTCATTTTAATCTGTGCTGCGGAAAGGGGAGTGCCATACCACAGAAGAGGAGACAGCGAAGCACTGAAGGAACTGTGATCACTGATCCACTTGCTGTGCCTGGGGTTTGGTCAAACGACAATTCAATGTAGTGCGGAAAGCCCTTTGTGCCTGGAAGGCAATGGAAGTAGTGTGGGATGAATTGTCCTTGCATGCTGCATTTACCAAATGTTTCCCCATGCTCTGAACTGCAATAAGGTGTCCTTGAGTCCCAGAATTAAGATTTAAATCATTCTTTTCACTGAGCTCTGATGATCACAGCAAACAGTATTTGCACACTGAGTCCTTATCAGCCTGCAGGCACGTGGCCAGAGCTCAGAAACCAAGAAGCTCCATACAAACACATGGCTCCAAATGACCTTCTCTTCATCAAAGACTTAAGGACATTCCATCCCGAGCTAAAGGCAAATGAGATTGTGGGAACAGTGCTCTCTAGAAACAGCAACACAGAGACTCCTTGTGTCTACAAACGTAACATTTCAATGAGGTAATATTTCACAGCTAGTTACTAAATTCCCTCATGCAAAATACAAATTAATAAAGGAGCCTAAATCTCGCACTGTGCACCTCTCAGAATTGTTCCTGTGTCCTCTGAGCATGTTTTATATGGGGATACAAAGATACTCTGCTGGAATTGCACCCAGCACAATCTAGGAGTTGAACATAATACTGCCACAGATTTGATGTACTTTTAGTGACTGTGCCAGCTGTAACTTAGCTGCGGATTGTAAAGATTTGTAAAGTCAGAAAGGAGAAGAGATGGACAGGATGATAATAAGAAACACCTTGTCACTGCCAGGAGCATCAGTAGGACTCTGCTGATATGGTGACCAGGAACCTGGGGACCATCTCACTGATAAACTTGCTGCAGGTGACTTGAGGAGGTCCTTGTACAGAGACAGCTTTGCTGTATGGTTTTGATGCTAGTTTCTAGAGTGTGTCCTTTAATGACCCTTCTGTGGCATGCAGACTCCTGGTGCTTGTGTTCTCTCTGTGAGTACAGGTCCCTAGTCCATAGATGCAGTACAGTGATTTAGAATGAATGAGCAAGTGTCCTTCCAACAATGTCCAGTTATTCCCTCTGCTATTTGCAGAAAAATATTCAGAAGTTTGTAAACAGGGAGAAAGATTTGCATGCAGCGCTTTCCTGAGCAGAGGTCTGGCCAGATGAAAACCAGATCTGGTCAAATCTTCACCTGGCAGAAACAGTCCACCAGCTAGACAAGTGTCTTCAAAACTATACTCATTGCTTTACCATAAACTGCTTCATTCTCATTATTAAAACTGTCCTGCTCTTTACATTTTGTTCCTCCTTTTATTGAGCTCTCCTCATACAATCTGAAGTGTTTTAACGTTTGGAGTTGCCCTACTTTGGTATTTTTTTTTGATGAGCTCCCATCCTAGGCCCAGGAACTGTGTATTCATCAGTGTCATGTATGTGTTAGCTTACTGGTTGTCCTTCTAGCCTGTGATTTTCTTGCTCCCCTGGAGCACAGCTGGTGTGCTTTCTGAGCCTCACCACTCTGAACTTGTCCTCCTCATTTGAGCCTCCTTTCTGCTGTCTTTCTGAGAAGAAGAATAAAATACCTAGCAATAAATCCCCCTGCAAGGTGTGGTCTGTTGGCAGGCTAATGCCAGCTGTGCTGGTTGCTGCCAGAAGGAGCTGGAAGATAGCAGCTTGTCTTTGAGCAGCAGACAGGCTGTCACTGAGGGTAACCCGGTCTCACTATTATCTGCAGTCCATCTGTATGGGTGTGTTGGACATCTACACAAGTGCCTAACTTTATAGCTAGGTGATACTGTAGCCATCTCCCTCCTTCCACTTTCAACAAGCAAAGACAATCGAAATAAAGAAGACCTTTACCAAAATGGTGGGAAGCAGTCATCGAGGTGTAAGATGTACATCAAGCACAAGAGCATCGTTAAATGTGCTAATTATTTCATCTCCAGAAATATGAGTACTTGTGGGACAAAACACAACCCAAGGACTGTGTTTGATGCCACTGCTGTGTGTTGCCTTATCTTATTTTCCTTAAATGTGGAGTGCTGGTGTTCTGGGCTGTGTGTGGAAGTCCCCAGTGTGCCATCTGCGATGGTGCTTGTGTGCTGTGAAGTGTCAGACTCTCACCCAAGAGCAGTGTGCAGCCTGGGTGCTTGGGTGATTGGGAAGCCTTCTGCAAGGATCAGGGCAGTATTTGTTGTTGGTTTGCTCTTCTCAGGAGAGGTCACTCACTGTTCTTTACAGTCTGGAGCTTTTTCAGTTCAGAGAAGGTACATCCAGGCAAAGCAGCATTGTCTTTTTCAGACAATGAATTTTACCACTTCTTTAAAGGTTATCCCATTTAAAACAATTATTTCCTCAGAACTGATTAGACTTGGTGTGTTATACTTGTTGCCAGGAAGACCTTTAAGCCACCCATTCCCTGTTCATTGGATCATAGCCCATTGCCTGGCATCAATACTTCTCAGGCTATTGTGAATCCTTATCATTAAAGTTTTAATTGAAAATGTTCTACTGGGATAAGATTTGGAGGCCACCTGTGGAATACTTGGTAAGGTATCGAAAACATAATTTGGTAACTACAGCTCTAAACCAAGAACCTTTCAAACATGAAGCTGTTTGGCTAACAAAGGTTTACTTGTAGCTTTGGGGCATTTCTGAAGTGATTTGTTAAGCTGACTCTCAAAAGCAATTAAATTCACTTCTGAAAAAAATTAAGACTCACTCTCCAGCTGTCACAGCATAACCAGGAGGAAATGATTGTCATAGGGAAACTAAACTCTTACCTCTCCTGGGCTTTCCTTCAATTATATGTTGCCATGTCACAGGAAAGACACTTATTGAAATTTATGAAGTTTTACTCAAATTTATCTTGTTTTGGTTTTTCTTTAATAACACTTTGTAAAAAACTGGCATTTATTTGTGCAGTTGGATCCCTAGCCCCACTGTAAATCATTTCCCTCATCTGGTTTTCGTGTGTGTCAATTTGTCAGGCTGCAATGTGGCAGACAACATTTGGTGGAGTTCTTTGTTCTGAGTTTGCATCTTACTACGCCTATAAAGCAGTGATCAGGCAAGGTGACCCCCGCTGCAGAGAGAGGAGATGGGACCTTTCCTGCACAAACATGGCATGGTCTGGGGAGATTATGCCAGGCAGAAGAGAGAGACAGAGTCATAACAGCAAGCTGGCCACTCCCAGAGGATCTGTGGGCTGAGCAGTGCAGGGAACAAATTTCCAGGCCTTGCCAACCTTCTCAACAACCTTCCCTTATCAGCAGGGATGATTAAGATTTTGCCACTGTTCAGAGCAGTGCACAACAGCCTGAAAGCCACCTGGAAGCAGGGATATATCTGGGTACTTGGTTTGGAGTTCTTCTTTTATTTCTACCTAGGCTTATTTAGCTATTTTGAAATTTCTCTGTAGAAACAAATAGTTTAATTTAACTGTAAGTTAAATGTGGTTTAGTCTTTTTAAGAACAACATCAAGACAAAGCTACCCTAGAGGCCTGAGCAATTTAGAGTTATGTTCCAGTTTTTTTTCGCTCCTGTGTAAATATCTGATGGAAACATTGATCAAAAAGTGAGAGAAACTAATTCAAAAGAGATTTAATAATTTATGATAGAATACTTTGTGAAGTCATTAATGTAGAAAAATGTGTTAAGCTGCACATTTTGAGTTATGTCTGCCGTTAAGCTTTGGTTGATATGTCAGCTGCATTTGTTTAAAACAGCAGTAGCCTTCACAGAAGTTCATTGAAAAGTGTGATGGTTCTCTTATTCTGATTGCTTGACTGGATCAATAGAAATAATCAGAACTGAAGTTTTTAGGGTGTGGAGTAAATTGATCTACACTGTCCTCCAAAATGTGACTCAAGAGCTCAGGTTTAGTAAATGTTGAGTTTATCTACCTGCACTCTGATTGGTGCTTCTCTAAATTTGCTCTTCAGCTTCACCTTGCCACCATTTTTGGAATGGAATCATAGCCTTCTGCAGAGGTATTAGGCACAGGGTTTATGTAGGTGTACATCTCAGCAATAGACTTCTTTTATATCAGGTACTAGACAAAAATTTCACCTGCTGCTTGCTCACTCAGCCATGTGATTTCCTTGTTCTTATGGGCTTAGGCTTTTGGCTTGGCCATGCTTTGCTCTTTGGAAGACTCTCTTGCATTGCTGTTGGTCAAGACAGAGAAAGATGTTCATTCACTGCATGGGAATTCAGTAACACACCTGGTTTGCTTAGCTTAATCTGTCTTGCTCAGCTCATGATGCTCATCATGTTTCATTCAATTTGAGAATGAAATTTTGCAGCTTGAGAAGCGCTGCTTCCTGTAATGGAACACAGCACATTGCTGCGGTGGTGTTAGCAAATAGATCTGTGTCATGAATCCTTAACAAACCACTCAACATGTTGAGCCCTTGGGCTACTGATACACTGGGAATTGTACCTGTGCCATGTGGAAAGCTTTTCTTCTTTTCAAGACATGTAAGAATGTGACTCTTATTAAGTCTGGATAAGGCCCAGCTATTTCAGTCTCTTCTTGGAACAAAGCTTCTCAGAGACAGAGCTTTCTGTCAGATCTGTTTCCCAGCACTAAAACTTGGCATGTCTGTGTCAGAAGCACTGAGAAGAGAGCACCATTCTGGTAAGTATTACACTTTCCAGTGTATATTGCATATATTTTCAGTGCCCTTTGGGGTCTTTAGTTGTGTTAGTTATCACTGAATCAGACTTTCAAGACACTAGATGCTGGATAGTCTCCTGCCCAGGCAAGTTCAAGCTACACATAAAGTATTCATTAGAAGACAGCTGAGAAGAGAGGACTGCATTCTTGTCCAGAGGTGTCATGCAGACCCTGGTATGCTGCCCGTGCAGAGCCTTGCCCTGGTCCAGAGCAATGCCCTGGTGCAGAGCCTTGCCCTGGTGCAGAGCCTTGCCCTGGTGCAGTGCCTTGCCCTGGTGCAGAGCCTTGCCCTGGTGCAGAGCAATGCCCTGGTGCAAAGTAATGCCATGGACTCCTGCAGGCTCTTTGAAATGTCTTTTTCTTTGAAAGCCAGCTGCACTGTGTGTATCTTCATGTGCACTCACATGGCAGTCTGTTAGTAACTCAAATGGATAGATTAGGAAAGTCTACAGGAAGTGCTTATTCTTTCAATGCCTGGTACAGAGAATGAGAGCTTCTACTTTTCCAGAAGTTTTTAGGAGCTTAGACTTATAAATTAATTACATTTAGAAATTGCTCACATGAAGTCAGAAGAAGAAGGTATGTCCTAGTTAAATAGCCTCTGGCTAAGTTTTCAGAAACCTAGATTGTTTTTCTTCCATTGCAGGAAGTTGCTTCCCCAGCCTGTTTCTGACGTTCTTTTTTTTGTATTATAAAAATAGAATGCAATAGTCTCCTTTTTTCTGAGGTTAAAATAGCTTCAGTATTTTTATTTATTCCATACTTATCCATTCCATGGATTCCATTCTCTTCAGAATACTCTGTTTAAAAAGGAAAGCACTGCCAGCAAAAAGAGCAGGACTGCAGCAAGGAAAAGAGGTATGCATCAGCTGGGGCTCAGGCTGGCAAGAGCTCCATGTTATGACACTGGCTGTGGGGGGCAGGGCTGCTCAGCAGTGTTTCCCAGCTGTGTATCTGGGCCGTGTGTTTTGTCTCATCTGGTTATTTATTTATGGATTGTTTGTAAACTCAGGCTGGCAGTTTGGAACTCATCAAACAGTTGCTCATACTGAGTGCATGGTCCTCAGGCCACTGCCTGAATACCTCTGAACTTGGAGGTAAGGAACATTAGTCATGGCTATAGAAATAGGAAATTTAGACATGTAAAATATATGGCACATAGTTACTTTTCTTACTGAATGCATTCAGAATGCAATTATTGATCATCAAGGAATCCAGGAGCACTTTAGAAAGAAATTTTAGAATGAAAATGAAATAAAATCATTTCAGGTAATAGAGAATTTCCTTTGAAAGTGATTGGTTGGAGTGTCTTCAGGCAGTTCAATATTACCCAGTTAGAACCTTCCCTTAGCTCAGAAGCCAAAGATCATTAGCCATAAAGTTTCTTCTCTTTAAGGTACACATTTCAACTTCAGCACTGTTTGACTCCTGTGCACACTCAGTAATTTCTCACATCCTAGCACTGGTTAAAGCTTGCTGCTGGTGAGCCTCAACATTTTGTTTTGTAATGCCCAGAAGACAAAGCCAGAATGATCCAATTATCATTATTTTGATTAATACAGCCTGAAATCTGTGCTGGGGGAAAGACTCTACCTGTACAGGGAGTGAAGGAGCTCAGGCTGAGAGTATTCCTACTCACTGTTGTGTGACTGAGCAATGGCAATAAATCAATGCAGTCAATAGAATTCAATATTCTTCTGAGGAAAGATGATCCAAAATCATGTCAAAGAGGAAATTTCAATACTGATTTCATGCTATATAGAACAAACAATCTCAAGAAAGCTATCTTTTCAAACTTTTTGTTTGGACTCTTGCTTCTTCCCTTTCTGCTTAAGGAAAATTAGATCTCTGTGATGTGATGAAGAGAAAGTTGTTTATGATTAGTTGAATGCTTATTTGAGATAAAATAATAAAAAATAACCTACTGGCTTTTCTTACCAGTACTGTATTAACTTGATGTGTACAAAATAAAGTGTAACAGAACTCTCTTGATGACTGTAATCTGTTGCTCCTTGTAAGAGTTTATCTTGCACATTCCTTAAGATCTCCACCACTGGACACAGCTTTTCTATAGTCTAGGGTGTCATCACTGCTGTAAGAAAGGTTTCTCCTTGCCTCCCAGATCTAATCTTAATTTTTCTCACTGCAATTTAAACCCACAAATATTAAAACCCCAAATTATTTCCTTTCTCATTACAAGGGCCTTTTAAATTCATAGAGAACTCAGTCTTTCAACTAGATGATGTTGGATGATATGTTGGACTTGATGATCTCGAAGGTATTCTATTCTATTCTATTCTATTCTATTCTATTCTATTCTATTCTATTCTATTCTATTCTATTCTATTCTATTCAGCAATGTATTCATCAATGACCTGGCTGAGGGCACAGAGGGCACTGTCAGCAAGTTTGCTGATGACACCAAACTAGGAGACATTCAAAACCCACCTAGATATGTCCCTGTGTGACCTGCCCAGGGTGATCCTGCTCTGGCAGTAGGCTTGTACTTGATGATCATTCAAGGTCCCTTCCAATCCCTAACATTCTGTGATCTGTCTTTTCAAGTACATATTTCTCTTGCCCTCCATCTCATTGCTCTCCTCCATGTGTCTCTTGGAGCATGATGTCTGAAACTCCTATTTCATCTGGGGTTCTATCCCTGCTGTGTAAACAGCGCTGACTTCATACATCTTGTATTAACTCCTGTTTGTGGCTCCCAGGATGATATTTGCCTTCTACAGTACCATGATGTTGACTCATACTTTGGTCACAATCCAAAAAGAATGCCCAGGGATTGTTTTTTTCTGAGAAACTTTCATCTAATCTTTGATTCTTTTTTGTGTATATGCAAAACTGATTGTCCCTTCTTCAGCAGCTCCTTCATACACTGGAGTTTGCTTTCAGAAATGTGTGTAGGTCAAGTTAAGCTTAGAAAGGAATGTGAGTGGGATTGACGCATCTGAGTCAGTAGTAACTCATGTGTAAGACTAAGCACAGTGCTAACAAAAATCTCAGGAATTTGTTGAGTTTCTTGCCTTTAGTCCCCCCAGATGTTTGAAATGCTTTGAGAAGCTAGACTCTGCAGATGCATTGTCAGGGTGACTCAAGCAATTAAGGAGAGAAGCAAACCCAAGGCTCCTGCACAGAACACTGGCTGGTTTGGGGTTTCTTTGAACACTGCGTGGACAAAGACATTGATTGAGTTTGTATTTAATTGTGCAGGTTAAGTCCACATGAAAAAGTTTGTTCCATTCGTGCATGCTAGGTGCAAACTGACTCTTGTGTGCAGGAGATATGCATAAGGTGTAAACTGGAAAGAGAACCTTTGTGCCAGGAGGATGGGCTTGAGTCACTGCAGAGTCTATGCCTGGGCATTTCAGCTTGTGGCCTCCACACAAAAGTTCTGTCTGTCCTATGCTAACAAGGTGAAATCTTCACCTGGTAGTGAATGGTCACGGTGAGTCACAATCACTGGTGCAGCTCTTCACCATGTACATTGGGCAAGGTGCCATGGTAACTTGCTGCAGAAAACAGCTCTCCTAGCAAGCTGAGCAGGCCTATCTGATGTTGAACCCCATGGTGCTCAGGATCTGCTTTGAACCCAAGCAGCCA
Organism: Picus viridis; assembly: GCA_033816785.1. Lineage (NCBI taxonomy): Eukaryota > Metazoa > Chordata > Aves > Piciformes > Picidae > Picus > Picus viridis. The sequence continues at coordinate 24,726,192 of CM066580.1, read as the reverse complement.
CGTCAGGAACATGGAGAGGAGGCCAGTCCTGCACAGCCCTCCTGTTCTTGTGTGCAATCAATGAGCATTTTTCCTTTGCGCTAAGAAACCTACAGCCTGCTCTTCCTCCAAGTGCAAACCAGCAGCCACACTGCTATTTCTTTTAAGGATTATTTTCTCTTGTGTTGAAATTAAGGCAAAGCATAATTTGTGAAAGTTAGCTATGACCTATGTGTTTGGTAATGAGAGAGCTCTTCATAGGTTGTTTTCCTAGTGAAGAATTAACCTTTTTGTGATTACATTAATTTCTCCATCATGGTGCTTACCTTTTCAGAAGTTACCCTAGCAGTCTTCCTCGTATTTTAGATTTGCCTTAGTCTTTCAGTGCAGTAACAGGCTCAGTTTTATTGAATTTCACTAGACAATGCATTTCTGGTGTCTCTGAGGCAGAACAAATGGACTGCAGTAGGACCGAATATTACACAAAGGGCTCTGAAATGGTTAAACCACAACAATCCTGTCAAAGCACAACTGCTGCATCCTTCCCACCTTGCTCTTGAAGAGCAGCAGTGTTTGGAGAAAGACTTAAGGCTTAGCACTAGAGTACTACAAATTATAAAATAAAGCAAGCAACCAAACCAGTTGATTAATTGGTCCAGGGCTTACCTTCATGATGCCCATTTCTTTTTCCAGTCCCCGTGCTTGCAGCCTTTGCTGTGGAGACAGTTCTGTGTGCTTCCTTGGATCTACAGCACAACCTGGGCATTGTTTCATTTCCAACTGAACTGCCAAGGTTTCTCCTTAACTCTTATGTAGACAAACCTCAGCTCATCTGCAGAGTCCTCCTAACAATCCCGTACCTTTGCTAATGTCTGCACATCCCTGTAAAGTCTCACTGGACAGCCCCTCAGCAGGCTGCAAGTGACTGCAGCAATCCCTTGAATCTGACTGGGAATCCAGGCTCAGAAAGGCCTTCCTCTGCTGGAGCTGGTTCTTCAAACTTGCCAAGCCTATTTTAAAAGTAATATCTGTTTGGCATTGCTGTGTTTCCCTCCTCTCACTCTCCCATTACCCCATGAAATTACTGCTTCAGGATCTCACCCTTCTGGGAGATATAAACCAGTTTCTTGTCTGTAGCCTAAATGTCTTCTTTGCTTTAATACTGATGTGACAGCATTATCAGGAGCTTGAACAACCTTCCCTGCTTCCCCCTAGTTGTTGCTGTCACTAGTGTATTTGTACATAACAGTTGCTCAGTCAATAAATAAACTTCATTGAGTATTTAAACTGATGATTCAAGTAATTCTGTAACCCAGAATGCCAACAAGCTTGATTTCCCTAGCTTGAGTCCTGCAGCTCTGGTTAAAGAAAGAATGTGCTTGGGGACTGATGTGCAGGCACATTCCCTTAAGACAGTAGGCGCCCAATTGCTCATTAGAGGCCCTAAACATAGCACGGCCATTTCTTCCTCTTCCCCAGGCCTGTCATCAGCCTTTAGAAACAATTCAGAACTCCAAGCAGAGCCAAGACAAAGGACTGAAATGTTTAATCTAAGAAATACTGCAAGATGATGCCCGTGAGGGCCTGTGCCTGCCCTGATTCACACAGACAGGCATGACCATCAGGACTAGCTGTGCACCTCTGTGCTGGCTGTGGTGCCGGGCGAGAGAAAGATCACTTCCACCAGTGCTGCGAACCTGCCTACAAGCATGAGGCTTTGCAACCTCTGAAAGCACTTGAGAAAGGTCCCACTGGGCACCTGTAAAATATACTGTTGAGGGTATTTTTAGAACTTTTCTTTACTGCTGCTTGTTGACAGGAAATGCCACCTCACTCAGAACTGACATCTTCTGTGTACATCTGAATGTGGCTTATTAAGAACAAAATAAGCACTCAAGACTGATACTTTCTCCCTGACCAATGTCTATTGATAGAGCTATATGAAAAACTGTGGGGAACAGGCTTGAGCCAGAACTTGCAGGGTGTGGCTTAAGGGAGCAGGCTGCACAGAAATGGAAGCGTGCTTTTGTCAGCTTGCTCACTCTGCTGGCATTGGCAGCCACTCCTCCAAGTGTGCAAGGAGTGAGCAAGGGAGGCAGGAGAGTAGTGTTCAGGGGGCAAAGCTAAAGGGGAAAACACAAAACAGGTCCAGGAGATAAATGCTGCAAAGTGTGCTCTTTCCTTCTGTCCATGCTTAATTGTGTTAGCAGTGAGCTCTTTTCATTTCCCCCCTTAACAAAACAAAGGACTCTGTGCTGGCTATGCTGCAGGTAGAGGAGACTCCAGCACAGCCTTTGCAGCCAGGAGCCTCAGTCCGGCGGAGACCTCATGATGCACCGCGCCTGCCTGGCACGGGAGCCTGACCCGCTGACATCCATGGCAGCATTCCCAGGGAGTCCAGAGAGGGATGGATTTCACAGCCAGGCTCCTCTCCTTTTTCTGCAGTCTCTGCCTATGCTAAATGGGATGTCTTTTCCCAGGTGGGCTTCTGCACGACAATCATGTCAGCTTTTTGTTCTAAAATGGTGAAAGTCTCCTAAGGAAAATTCTCTCTTGGCTTTCTCTCTAGGACATGGTAAGGCCAGAGTGCTGTCCTCTGAGCTCTTGTCTTAGCAGCACTGGGTCTCTCTTTCCTTTGGCAAGGCCTTGTTTTCAGAAGGCCACGTTTCCAATAGAAGGCAGCTGTGTATCATGGGAGCACAAACTTGAGACAAGAACTGTGTTCCACAAGTGTCTCTATCCACACTCAGTCACTCACTGTATATCACTGTCCTCTAGTCAACAGATGATTGTGAGATCTGTTTACTCCACGCCTGATGTTTTAGCTAAATGTTAGGCCTTGTTCCTAAACATCTTAAAGCATACCCATATTTCTTTAAGGATTACCCCTTTCCTTAAGAATAACTACTGAGCTATAGGCTAAGCCATTGATTACCGTGTTTGGAAGGTTTTGATGCCATCCAAAAGAAGACATTTTCCATAGGTTCACATGGCTTCCAGATACCTCTTCAATCAAAAACAGTAAGCCTAAAGCTTTCCTCTTGGTACTGAGCCTCTTTGCATCAGAAGTGCACTAATTAAATCCTTTCAGAAAATCTGTAGGTAACTCACCAAGTGATTGGAGTGCATTCATGGAATACTGACTTAAACTGTAATGGGGGAGAAGCTGAACCCTGTTGTGTAGAACATGCTGGCTGCTGCATGGACATGAAGCTCTTGGGCACGCTGCAGCCAGTCAGCCCAAGCTCATACTTCCATTCTGCTGGCTCTTAAATGTTGCTGCTTTATAGAAAACAATCTGTTGTAATCTACTGCTAACAGTAGAATCTTGGTTTGTCTTTTGTATCTGCTTGAGCCTGATTTATGGGGCTTTTTGCTCATCAACTTATCTCCTTTTTTCATAGAATCATGGAATCAATAAGGTTGGAAGAGACCTCAAAGATTATCAAGTCCAACCTGTCACCCAAGACCTCATGACTACTAAGCCACGGCAACAAGTGCCACGTCCAATCCCCTCTTGAACACCTCCAGGGACGGGGACTCCACCACCTCCCTGAGCAGCACATTCCAATGGCTAACAACTCTCTCAGTAAAGAACTTTCTCCTCAACTCCAGCCTAAACTTCCCCTGGCACAGCTTGAGACTGTGTCCTCTTGTCTGGTGCTGGTTGCCTGGGAGAAGAGACCAACCCCTTCCTGGCTACAACTTCCCTTCAGGTAGTTGTAGACAGCAAGAAGGTCTCCCCTGAGCCTCCTCTTCTCCAGGCTAAGCAACCCCAACTCCCTCAGCCTCTCCTCACAGGGCTTGTGCTTGAGGCCTCTCCCCAGCCTTGTTGTCCTTCTCTGGTCACATTCAAGTGTCTCAATGTCCTTCTTAAACTGAAGAGCCCAGAACCGGACACAGGACTCAAGGTGTGGCCTAACCAGTGCTGAGTACAGGGCACAATGACCTCCCTGCTCCCGCTGGCCACACTATTCCTAATGCAGGCCAGGATGCCATTGGCCTTCTTGGCCACCTGGGCACACTGCTGGCTCATGTTCAGCCAGCTGTCAATCAGCACCCCCAAGTCCCTCTCTGTTTGGCAGCTCTCCAGCCACTCTGACCCCAGCCTGTAGCTCTGCATGGGGCTGTTGTGGCCAAAGTGCAGCACCCGACACTTGGACTTGTTGAATGCCATCTTGTTGAACTCTGCCCATCTGTCCAGTTGGTCAAGGTCCCTCTGCAGAGCCCTTTCACCCTCTAACTGATCAACTTCTGCTCCCAACTTGGTGTCATCTGCAAATTTGCTGATGATGGACTCAATCCCCTCATCCAGATCATCAATGAAGATATTAAACAGGATGGGGCCCAGCTCTGATCCCTTGGGGACACCACTAGTGACTGGCCTCCAGCTGGATGTGGCACCATTCACCATTTTCTTTCATTTACTAACTATATATGAAGATGTGCCTCATTCACTATTATTGCATTCTTTTTTGTGCTTCCTTCATTTACTTTTCTCATTTGTTATTTTTTTCCTACTAATGCTATGAAACAAACTACCAAATGTTGTTTAAACCTCAACACCCCCAGATGTTAACAATCAATATTGATACCCTTTGCAGCTGTCCAACACCAAAATCTGTGCCATAAGCCTGATTGTTACAAATTCAGATACTCTGATGAAGTCAAGAATGGAGCCAGACTGCAGATAATCCAGTAATGGTCTTCAAACATCACAGAGCAAACATTCTTTCAAGTTATAATCCGCTTTACAATCAGGAGGCATAAACAGGTTCCTGCAGCTGGAATATCTGGCTCATTTGCAGTTCTGTTCTGTCTGAGATGCTCTTACTCACTAATATGTTGTTTGACAGCTCAGAAGTTGCTGTTATGGTTCGTGACCTCAGCACCTAAGGTTTCCCATAGCACTGTTTTGTGCTCAGCACCTCTGAATAATCACTAATGCTTTGCAGGTCACACAGAGCAGATGAGCAGACACAAGGTTTCCCTCAGCCCATTTCTCCAGCCTCTCAAGATTTCTATGAAGTGCAGCTCAGCCTTCCAGCATATCAGCTGCTCCCCCCAGACTGGTGTGCAAACTGTCTTAGTGTGTGCACTCTCTTCTGTTCCAGGTCACTGCCAACACATTTGCCTACACTGTGCACAGGACCGGAGGAGCAACTCTAGTAACTAGCCACCAGCTGGGCTTTGACTCCCAATCAGAACCCATCAGTTGAGGCAATTTTCCATACAATTTATCATCCAGTGACCCAGTTTGTACCTTACCAGTTTGGCTATAAAAAATCTGAGAGCAGCAGTGTCAAAGGCCTTGCTAAAACTGCAAATTGTGTTAATGTCAGCTGATGTCCCCTTGCCTGCAGGGCCTGTGTTCTTGTCATGGGGAGCCATCAAGCTGTCAGGCATTACGTGGTTTTGGAAGGGGCTTCCAGAAGGATTAGCTCTGTAGCCCTTCTAGGGACAAAAGGAAACCTCTTCATCTTCTGAAGAAAGCTTCATTTATGTCACCCCTTTGATCAACTGCTCTGTAGCAGATGTGCACCACAGCATTACCTGTGCTAATCCCTTCTCTTCTCCCACAGGCTCTCCCCTGGCCAACCAGCTGCCCCAGCACCAAGCTGTGTGTGTTCAGCCACCTCCCTGCACAACTCTTTCTCCACACCTTCCCTGCTCCTTCCTGAACGGCCTCTATCTATAGTTCAGCTTTGATTTAAGTAGGTAAGGTATGGCTTTGACTGTTGCACAAGAGAGAACACGGGGTTTGCACTTGCTATGGAGTCTGGCATGGGAAAAATCTTGGGTTTAATATCATTGTCTCACACTGTGTGTCTGTGCAGCTTCAAAGAACCACTCTGTAAGAGATCTTCAAGTTTGGGCAGGGGTAGGAAATAGAAACAATAAATCTGGGGCTTATAAACAAAGATGTTTTAGAAGACTAGTCTTAATATTGCCTGTGACAGATCAAGAGTGTGGAGAATGCCCCAGTTCAAACAAACTACCCATACCTTCTATTTATATTTCCTTTCTATCATAGGAACCATCTTCTCCTCTAAACTGTCACAGGAACACACAGAAGCATAGCACTTTCTTGGATGACAAAACCCACATCCTCTGGCAAGAGAACAATCAAGTGCTCTGGATGCCTTCAGCTTTTCCCTTCTCTGGCTTTAAAGCTACCTAGCTGGTGGGAGAGCAGCTCTATAGCTACCTCAGGCTGAGCAGGAATTATGACACCACTGCCATCATTTCTTCACTAAGGCTTGTATGCGGTTTTGGGAAGGGAGAGTCCTGGTGAACATCTTGGCAAACTACATGAGTGGTTCCACCAATAGGCACAGGTGAAAGCTCTGACCCCTTTGTGCTCTTCTTGAAACATCTGAGCCTGTGCAAGGGGACTTTCTGTGTAGTCAGAAGCCTTGTGGGACTCCAAGGCTGGATGGGACTGCTCAGAATGGCTACTGAGCTGGAGCCAGTAAGAACAGTAAGAAAGGAGTCTGAAATAGTCTTAGATCTATTTTGGCTTCAATTTAAAGCAAACTAAACTGAAATCATAACACTTACAAGAGTAATTACAAGAGTAATTTGGGATGTTTTTTGAAGATAATTTGGCATATCAGTGTAAAATTGCTAGTGATTTTTATAAGTGTAAGATTTATAAATAACGTTGTAATAAATTCCACCACAGGTTGCTTTCTGAAGTAATTCTGAACACAGAGTGATGACACTGTAATCACCGTTGGCTCTCACAAACTAAATTACATTTTCTTAGCTGTAAGTCACACACTCCAGAACAATTCTTGGGTAAGAAAATACATTACCAATTTATAACCTCACAAGGAACACCGCCTGGCACAGTGGTTAAAGGGCATGCTTTTGTACTTCATAAAACATCAGTACTGGACAATAAAAAATTCTAAAGTGAGATCCAAGGCTTTCTAGGAATTCACCTAGCCAGGTTGAACTGGAGTGCTGCTAGGGAAATGGGTAAGAACTTTCCACTCCCTAGCATGAAGTCCACCAGACTGAAGATGCTTCAACTAGCCTGTGCCTACTTCTGGGACAGCTGATTTTGCCAGCACTTGCTTTAGCTGGGAATGAAGAGAATTGCATCAGTAACACAAGTTCAAGTATCAGGATTATGGACCGTCCCGGGTTCTGATTTGGGGATTTTGAATGGGTAAGGCTGCTGCAGCTCTGAAGCAGGGCACAGTGCTAAGAATGGCTCCTGTAGACTCATCCTGCCTGCATTTCAGTTGAGCCAATCAATGCAGGATTGAAGAATACCCTTACGAATCAGGGAAAAGCAAAGGAACTTGCATTGTGTTTGGTCCTTCCCCTCTCTCTTTTTTGACATGGAGCTGCCAAAAGTCTTTATTCTATTTCTTGCTCCACTTAGGCTTCTTCTCAGTAGCATTTCCTAAATGGAAGACAAAACAGCATTCAAACAAATCCTTCTAAGTGCACATTTCTGCAGGTGCTGTTGAACTAAACTGTATAATGCCACTAATTTTAGAGGCCATCCTTCCTTCCAAGAAGTGTTCGTTCAAGCTCTGTTCCTGTTCCCCTTGCATAACACCAAGCAATCTCAAGCTTTCTCATGGGTCCTGTGTGACTAAATCGTTCAAGCTCCTCCTGTCTGTTGAAACTTGATGAGAAGAGTTACTGGCAACATAGGGATAGAAGAACAGAGACAATATTCTTTGGTCATCCTCTGTCCCTTCCAAGCATCACACCAGAGAGGTTCTTCCTCAACATAACTGTACAGTCTCCTCAGCTGAAATTCTTCCTCACCTTTCCAGTTAGTGAAGGGATCTAGGCTTCCATCCTGGAAAAAAGAGAGGAACTACTGCAAGTGGGAATCCAGCAACTCAGCCTCCTGTTAAAGACACAATCCTCTGTGAATCTCACAAGCTAATGTTTGAAAAGTTATACTTCTTGATACTACAATTAAAACTGGCTTTATAAAACTGGCTTTGAGTATATTGTCATTTTTAATCACCTCAACACAGAAGGAAGCCTACTGGGGTCACCTGGAGCAGCAGCAGAAAAATCTCTACTGCAAAGTTCTTTGTAGTGTTGGCTATCTAATTGTCTCTCTAAATTGCACTCAGGATCTCAAAGCATAGGTCAGACTTATTTCCAGGTAATAACATTTGAAGAGAAGATAACATTTTAACCTCAGTGCCTCACAAAAACAAAACTGACTGAAATTGTTCTTTTTCAATGAATGCAGTTAGATGAGATTTTGCAAAGGGGAAAGCAGCAGCAGGTTTATGGTAGTGCATGCAAAACAAATCACTTGCCTGTGATTTAATTGGGAGCTCCATGAGCCAGTTTCTTTCAAACCATTTGCCACACAGTCATTCCAGCCCTGTGTCCTAAGGAAACAGTGTTTATGTCACAGCCCTCACTGTCTGCTCCCCCATGCTCCCTTCAGGAAATGTTGAATCTTGCAGCCGGTTTCAACCTGATCTGACCAAGGCACAGAAGTCTCAAAGATAATTAAGTTCCTACCAATGTCACGACAAGTAATGCATAGGGGATGGGGACAGCTGAGATTAAAACTCTGCTGAGAAACACCACAAGACAGTTGCTGTTCTTTTCCATTCAGTGCCCCTCAGCAGGCACACTAAAAGCTCTATGAGGTGCTGCAAATCCAGCGAGGGGCTGTGTGGGGTACAGACAGAGCTCCATCATGGCAGAAGGGCTACAGCAAACACCAAGCTTGCAGAGCTGGGCTATGACACTGTTACAGCAGGCAAGAAGAGCAATTGAGCTTGTGTGAGGTGGGGGAAAATATGTGTCTGCTAAACAGGCTCCTTGAGTTCCTCCAGTGACTTCAGATTTGTTAACAATGTTGAGAACATTGGTGTTGGGAGGCAAAAGAAAACAGACAACTTTGTGCAGAAGGGAGGGCTTAGAGGAGACTGATTCATGGCCCAGTGATGATGCTAGGGCTGGGTATCTGAGATGGAAAGTACCAGGAGGAAAAAGTCCCCCAAGAACTGTTGGAATTTCAAGAGTGTTTCACCAGTGTATATCCTTGTGCTCAATTAAGAAAAGGAAACATTTTTTAACATCCCATAACCTAAACATGAAACTAATGTGGCATTCCTTTCCCTGCCTGCACATATTCTGGAGGTTTCTGGCAGCAGTGCACACCAGAACCTTCACAGCCTGAAGTGGTCACAGCGTTGTGAATGGAAGTGCTCTTGGTGACTAAGGGCAGTTTTGGAGAGGACTGACACAATGCTCCAAATGTGGCCTCAGCAGGGCAGCAAAAAATACACAGGAAGGAGGCAAAGAGGAATTGTGTCATAGGAACACAAGCAGGTAATGGCAAATTGGGTAAAGCTTGGTGTGTTTGCAGGGGATTCCACTAAGGAAAAAGGAGGCCAAGCCAGCACGTATGCTGTAATTGATAAAGCCACCACTTGAACATTGCAGCCTTCCTGAACAAAAGGGCTCTCTAAACATGAAGGGAGTTTGTAAAAGAAAACTAACAAGCATTTAATGTAGATCAGTGTCACCAGAATCAAGCACAAGAAAAGGACATAAACCTTTTTGAATAGGAATTTCTTCATCTCCTAGTCTTTCACTGACTCGCTGGGAGCTGAAAACTATGGATTTTTTGGTGACCAGTGTAAAACTCTGGAGCCTGTTGTTTGGCTTCTAGAATCTACAAGCAGTTTCCTATGACGTCCTACAGTTTCACAATCTTGATGAAAGCAGAGATTGCTGCAAGCACTCGAACATGGGAGGCATCATAGTAATTGAAGCTTCTCTAAGTGACTCATTGGAAGATCATAGCTCTATTTGTAGCTGAAGAAGTATTCCTGTTCCAGAGTAATGAGGAGATAGAGAAATAGATATGGAAATCTATGAGCTGCCCCTTAAGGACTAAAGTTGTGCCTGGGTCAAACAGCTGTCCAAAGAAAGAATGAAAGAACCATGGTTTCTTCTACTCAGCATGGAAAAAGAATTCCTTGCCAACTCCTTTTCTTAAATCCTATTTTCAATTGGAGGTCTCAAAAATAATGCTTTTCTATTCCTGTATGTTTTAGTCTACCTGTATCAAGAAAAGGGATCTACTATGTTACTTCCTGGCCTGGATTTTGGCAAGATAATGACAGAAATATTTCAGAAGTTTAAATCCATGGTATAGTTTCAAATTCATTAGTAGAATTGCACCTATGCTCCCAGTGTTCACATTGCAAGCTTCTAGTACAGATCTGACTGCAAGTATTTAATCATCTGTAATGATCTCTAACTGAAAAGGCAGCAGTCCTCACAAGACTCCTGCTTTAGAGTGCTACAGTTGCTATTCTTGGCATTTTTTGATGGATTTTTCTCATCATTAGGCAAATCGAGCTCCTTTAAACTTTGAATTGCACAAAAAACCCCAAGCTGAAGTGTAATCCTAGTTGTAACCTCGGAAACCACTTGCTTCACTGGAGTCCATTCTGCATTCCATTCAACAGACTTGTGCACCATACAAGGTGATACAAGGAAAACTGGCTTGGCCTGGGGGATTCTCCTCAGGAAAGCATCAAGGGTTACCACAGAGGTGCTTGTTGTTAGACAGCATGCTGCCTAATAGTCCTTCATGAGTTGGCTCTGGGTAGCTAAGCAAGGTGTCCTCGGCCCCATCTAGCATCAAACCCATTTACTATGAGTCTGAACCATTTGCTAGTAGAGGCCGTGGGACTCCAAACCACACTTGTGCAGTAGTGAGGAAATTTTCTGAGACATTATCAGCTGTTGGAGACGGCTAGATGAGAGCTCTCATCCTGAGGAATTCATCATTTGCTGGTATTAAGCATCTCCATGGTGGTAGTTGTTTGGGTGGGTGTTGGTGTTTGTATTTTAGAGGATTTGATTCAGTGCAAGAATTTAGACCTGCTGCAGAGCCTCAATGCATATCCCTCTTCTGGATATGGAGCAGCCCGGAAAGTGAAGGCTGTTTTCCATAAAGTACTATCCATCCTGAACAAATGAAATGCCTTGCTTAAACCTCTCTAACATTGTTGTCCTCCTTTTTCTGACTTGTAGGAAAGAAATTGCCAAGATAACTTCCTGAAAGTGTGAAATGTGGTGGTGTCTAGAGAATGGAGAATAGCCTGTCTCTAAAGAAGCTGAAATGGAAAGTTGCAGTAGCACTGAGCTGCTGGGGAGGGCAGCAGTCTGAGCACCAGCAGTGGCGGGTGGAGAGAAGTGCCTGAACTGCTGGGAGCATTGCTAACAACTGGACAACTGAAATAGGCAAGCTCAGAAGAGAGGCTGGAAAAATTCACCTTCCATTTCCTTCAGAATATTTGGAATTATCCAGCTTTGCCTGACTTTTCCTAATGCCTTTGTGAGATGGGAAGCAAGAAAGAAAGTCACAGCTCTTTTGAATGCAGCTGAAACAGATTTATTACATGATTCCTCGTGATGTCTTTGAGAAAGACGGTAGCATTGAAGAGAGGCAATTCCAAGACTGAATAGTTTCTAATAGTTATAAAAATGGAAGGCCCAGAGGAAAGAAGATGACATTATGGGACAATTCCTTTGGGTACTCTGGTAAGAACACCCTGCCCCTCCTTCATTAGAGAGTGGTCCTGGATGAATGGCAAATGGGCTCCAGAGTTTTGTGTGGAATGAAGAGCATCAGAAAATTAGAAGCTAAGAGATCAAGCTTCAGTTTTGGGTTATTGATATTTTAGAGACAGAAAAACATGATCCAGTATCATTCCTCTGCTAAAGAGCTACCTGGCTGGTGTACCCTGAGCAACTGGTGGTGAGTTAAAATGGATGAAAGTCAGTCCTGTACTATTTCACGCCTTCAAAACCCTGTACTGTGACCAGCTGGACATCTCCTCTGTGCATAGAAATAGTAGCAAGCTACAGTGCTGTGATTTTGCTCCTCTGCACGTAGCACAGAAATGTAGACACCCATCTGTAAAGCCTTGCAGTGCTCTGTTGCTCTGACTTCCTGAAGCAGCCCTTCTCTGTGGCCATCTCTCAGAGGAGCTGATAACATTTTAGAGCACAGCCTTTTGGTGCATGAGTTCAGAATGACCTGACTGTGCTGGGAAAAGGGATTTTACCACTCCTTGACCAAGTCTGTTAGGGAGTGTTAGTAAAACTCTTAGGATTCATTTTGAGAGGCTGAGCAGTGAATTACATAGCCTAGAGAAACCTTTTAGCTTTCAGAACTCTGAAACCCAAGGCTGTACAACCTGGCTCCTGCTGAGCACCTGACAATCAGCAATCCCCTCAGGAAATGGAGATCTTGAGCGTGTCTCAACTCCTGTGTGTTTGGTTGTTGCCACCGTCTACAACAAGGACTCCTCTTCTGTGTTTTAAGACACATTGTGATACTGCTGGACCAGAAGTTTAGTGGTTAGAGAAGTGAAATTAAATATATATATATATATAATTTGAAGGATTTCCAAATAATTTTCCAGAGAATATTCTCATTTTGTTATTTGATTGTTTCCAAAAGGAAATCACTTGGGCAGGATTTTTTGTCGCTCCTTGGTCTACATTCATTGCCTACAGATCAAGGCCTCTGTTTCAGACCACTATTAATGTTCTCACTCTGATGTACTTTAGGTTTCTGATGTGGCCACGTGTGATGTGTATAAAGGATTCCTTTTGAACATTTTGGTGTCCATTTATTTCAAAGAGAACAGCAGCAGCATTTATTGCATCAATTAGAGATTAATATTGACTGAAATCAAGAGAGGTTTTTTTAAAAATACATCAAACATTGGACTTCCTTTCCAAGAGTCTTACAATTTTCACAGAGTCCTTTCACCATGTTATCATGCCAGTGGCTTTTGTCTTCTCTTTTATTAACTAAATACTTTTGATTAGTACCTCTCTGATTTTTAAACTGAAGTAAAATAATTGTTTGATCAGTGTATGAATTAAGTAACTTAAAAGGGCTGTTTCTGTCAGGAAATGTAAAGCACTGAAATGTGCACTTCACTCTTCATACTGCACTCTGCAACAGAGGCAGGATTCAGAGGTATGTGGTTAGAACCTGCAAGCAAGTCATCCTGTCAGCAGTGCCAGAGTGCTGTGGGACATCTTTATGTTACCTACACACTTCTTGCCACTTAGAATCTAGTTAATGTCCTTTAAAAGAAGACAAACCATCCATTCTTCAAAGTGTCTGTGGCAGGACTTGGAGTAAGGAATGATTTCAGAAGGTTTTAATAGTGGAAACTAGGTGTCAACAGTTGTTTCTGAAGTGTTAGTGGGTAGGTTTGCAAACCTGAAATAGAGAGCAAAATGTAACCTGTTTGGTTTCTTATGTTCCTGAAGGAATGGAATGCAGTCACGGTTTGTTCCCTTTCATCTCAGGTCATTTATAGTGCTGACATAAACTGTAGGTTGTCAGTGCTGCATTGGACAGTGTTATAATTACACAGAATTCACTCTGCAATTCCAGTCAGATAATGACCCCTGAGGATGCTAAGGTTGCATCAAGCTGCACTACAGGCTTTCTACAACTACAAAAGTTCAGTTCTGAATGTAGAAATCAGTTATTTCAGCACTTCTTCCCATTAGGCATCTGTTTAATACCTCCAGATAGGTCTTTCTGAGAGCATGTGAGAGTAATGCTGCTGTTACAGAATGGAAGCAATCCCTGTGGTGTGATTCATGGCAACCTTGCTCCTTGCAGCTCTGCCCTTGTGGCACTGAGCTGGCACAGTGTTGGTGAGAAGGAGAATCACACAAGAACCAAAGTCTGACTGTAAAGGATCCAGTTCTGCTTTAGTGTCTTACACAGGGCTCCAGGAGCCAGGGGCTCTCTGTTCAAAGACACATGGAATGCTTTCAGAAATCAAGAGGAGTTGTGATTGGATTGAGGAGAGCTGTTGGGTAAGCTGGCACAGGCACAGAACTGAGAGCTAAGCTTGCTGGATCAGTCAGCACTGGATCTCCACCAAAGGGATAATGCTTTAAACATCCAAGTGAAGAGTAACTACAAAGTACTGAAGGTACTGCACGTAAGGCTAGCTGCCTGTAGTCAATTCATGCTCTCAACGAGACATCTTGGATTAAATGATCCTGGTCAGAGCAGCATAGTCTAGAGACATGTTTTGAGATGAAGAATGAAAAGAAGCAGTGATTCCAAGGAGTTTAGTTGCTGCTAGAGGTTATCATGGAAATGTCCTCTCTTGCTGTATGCTCATTTTATCAAATCTGTGTAGTTCCCACAAAGCCAACACCAAGGCTGACTGTGCCACTCAGACGGCTCCGGAGATGGCCCAGAGTTATGGTCAGCAGGGAGGGACAAACAGCATCTGCGGCTTACCTTTTCTATCAGCTCACACCTCTGTGCGGCGCTGCTGTCGCTGTCGAGTTTTCCCACAGTGCTGCTGGAAGAAAGGATGCGACCTTAAGAGAAATTAGCTTCATCTTAGATGCTTCTTCAGCACATTACATGGGACAGTGACTTCTGGTAGAGGAGTGATGGAGTGACCTCTGCAACTTGTTGCACTGATTGATTTTCCTTCCCACTGCTCCAGCACTTCACCTGAATGTACCAATTGATCTGTGACTACACAGTGCTGACAAACATTTCATTTTCAAAGGTAATAAATTGGGCATTTAAAAGAAAAAAAAAGAAAGAAAAGGTGGGGAAGCTTAAAACATTTCTGAAATGTATCAGTGATGGTAGGAGGAGAATGGTTACTGCTGCTTGGCTGACATTAGTTGAATGTATATTGATTTCAGTGCACTTTGCTTGTGGAGGTATCTCCAACAGTTTTTCTTCAGTCTTTCCCTTTTAAATCATGACAGAGACTTAATAAAAGCACTAAGCTCTAAATCCGGGAGAACCACATTCTCAGAGCTGCAAGTACAAAACAAGCTACCTGATACAGTAGCTTTGGAAAGCAGAAGTTTTTACTACCTCCTTTAGCTGAGTATCATAAAAGCATTAAAGAGCTCACTAGAAACCAGAAGTTGTCATCCTCAGACACTCAGGCAGCGCTGAACTGTGCCACTCACTGCCAGGCAGAGTTGGGGGGATTCTCTCTTGGTTTGGGGGTGTGTGTGTGTGTGATCCAAAAGCACATTTTATTCCTTGTTACCACTTGGCTTGTCCCAGGCAAACTGAGATCTGACAATCAGACCTCCCTGTTACCTTCTTTGTAAGGGTAAAGTTCATTTTTTTTCTTTTATCTGGCAAGTTATCTCAAAGAGCCTGCACAGGCTTAAGCCAATGAAAGTATACCTACATAGAAGCAAATAGACATTTATGAGAGGGGAAGACTGACACAGTTAACCTGTAAATCAAATTTGGTTCCTAAAAGCTAAAAACTCATTCATGTCACTTCAATTGCCTAACCCAAAGGTAGCTGGAGAAAGGGAAACATGCCTCTTCTTATGCTACCTTACTCCTGTAGTCAGAAACACTCATTTTGGCTTCAAGTTTCCCTCACAGCTTTATGCATGAAAGTTTATGTATCAAAGTTCTGAATTTCCACTTCCAAAGAAGAATTATTGAAGACAGTGAAGGATGTGTTCTTAAATTATACCCTGAAATATTGAAGTAGTCTGAGAGAGAAGTTAAATTTATTTTTTAATGCCACTTCACCAAACACACTCTGTTTGTCATGAGTCATTTTCTGGTAAGCCCTGCAGTATGAATATTATACTTGAAGAGCATTATCCCCTAACATTAAATTTGCAATGGAGAAAAGCCCTGGCTCTGATTTATCTTTTCATTACACTGCTCAAACTGCCTTGACTTCAGCAGAGTCAGTTGGAGCAAGATACAGGACAATCTGGATTCTCTTCCCTCACTGTGTTTTTGCTTCACCTTTCCCACCCCCCGTCCCCCCTTCCCACCATCTCCCCCTCCCACCCCCCTTCGAATTCCAGAATTCCTTATGTTCTAATTTGAGTGAAGCCACAAAAGCACCAGGTTAAAACATTGCATTTATTCATTTCACAAACACTCCGAAGAACCTGGATTCAGTACTAGAAAACTCCAAGCGAAAAGCTTCTGATCTAGCTGTAGAGAAGACCTTCAGGTGATGTGACTCATTGTGATTCAGGAAGTGGCTTCCATGGGAGAAAAAGCTCAGAGGCATACACCCAAAAAATGCAAACATTTATCCATTGCTGCCCAATGCTTTTCCCAGGCTGCTGGGCAAATTCTCTGACCAGACATTCATCTGACTTCTTCAGATAGCTGCATTTGCAATGTAAATGGAGCTCATTTTTAAGCACATCTTGATGGTTTTCGGCCCACCCGCCTTAAAGAGGGGTTACCAAGACTTAGAGACTAGTGCCAATATCAGCCTCAACAGCCTCTTCCTGTCCTATTTCTAGCTGACAGCTCAACCAAGCATAGATACCAGTTTTTAAGGACCTGTTTTAAATCACACCAGAAATGTTCTGATCTAAAACAAACAAAGCACCCAGCACCCCAGTAATTCTTTGCTAGCTACTGACTTCCTTGTTGTCCTTCAAATCTCGTCAGAAACCCTTCAAATAGGTCCACAATTTTATTCTTGAAACGTCTTGAGACCAACCAGGGTCCCAAGTCACTGCCTGACTTGCAGCTCCTGTTTATTGCTTGCTTTCCAGAGTGACATTCAAAGGTGCTCAGCTTCTGCCAAGGCATTGGATGATGAAAGCACTCAGAGCAGCAGTTTCTCCACGGAGAATAAGGAGCTGCCTTCTCCCAAGGATGCATTTAGCAACTTCAGGAGGGTGGATTCAGTGTCCTACTCACTCTGAAGCTCCTCCTGTCGACAACATGTGCTGGGCAGGACGATTCCTGTTCTTTCCAGTCCTGAAAGGGATGGTAGGTTCAGAATATCAAGCAGGAGAAAAAAAAATCCCAAACCAAACACATCCAGAGCCAGGGCTTGAAACAACTAAAGATGAGCAAGGCTCCTAAGAGCTAAGGAAGCAGAGAATCCCAGCGCTGCAGCTGTGTCTCACTTGGAGCTGTACACCGGCCAGGCACCCACAACAGAGCAGGAGGCCAGGTTGAGAAACCAGGGCTCTGGGTAAGTCCAGGCAACTACATCCTTCCTTCCTTGAACTCTTGACCAGCTCTGTCTGGAGTCAGGCTGCATTTACAGCTGAGATGTGAGGGGAAATACTGTTCCTAGGGGCCACAGAGAACCCAATCACTTTCTTCTTCCTGCTTAATAATCTTGTATGTGAGGGACCAATCTAATCTGTGGAAATGAATTGTACCTTAGGGATATGTGGTTTCCGCCCAAACTGAATCTATTATTCATTCTCAAATGCAGCAATAAAGATTATATAGGGTGTAATTCATTATTTGTCTACATGCTCCATGATTCCACTGGGAGGTGAGATTGAAATAGCTTGCAGGAAGCCCACCTTCATTAGGTTGCTTTTCAAATCCAATAGAAGATAATTTCAACATAAAAATGTCACTCCAGGGAAGTATTCCTTCCCTAGGGAGCATCAGCTCTAGGCTAACACTGCCAGGTCTCTAATAAACCTTTGTCCCTCAACACCAAATCTCCAGGGCTTTTCAATCCCTCCGGGGAGGGGGGACTCCACCACTACCTTGGGCTGCCCTATCCCAGGGTGCAGGAAAACAAGGAGGAGCAACAACAAAACCTGATTGCCCCCCCCACCCCCCACTTTATCTTCCCAAAGCAGCTCCTGCTGCCTCTACACCATCTTCCCCCTGCCTAAACAGCTTCTGCTCCACCACTACCTTTCCTGCACCCATCCCAGAGCCAGGGGCAAGACCCTCACCAGGCAAGATACCACACAGGGGAGCTCAGTCCTCTGTATGGCAACCAGCCCCAGCCAGCACCCGTGGAAAGGATTGCAGTAGTTGTCAATCATGTTCCTAACAACCGGGGGCCACTAGGCCCCGGCCTTTGTTGTCACCACCACCATCACCCAGTGCACACCATGGGGAATTCCATGGGGACTCACCAGAGATCAGAGGAGGATCCTCCAGCCCAGATGGGCTCAGCTTGAGGCTTCTGCCCTTCCTGGGAGGCATTAAATAGGGGAGTGGTTGGGGAGGGCCAAGTGGACACACCTAGGCTGGGAGGAGACTCCAACAGAGTCCAGGTGCTCTGGGTTAGAGGGGGAAAAGGGGCCAAAATTACAAAGCCACCAACACTTCATAAACCAAAGCACAGGGGTGGTTACTACAATGAAATCTTTCCATCAGTATCATTTTGCTTGCTAGGAAAAATCTGTGCTTTTCAGATCAAGGTAACAAGTTTTAACTAAAAAAAAAGCTCTGCAAGAGTGATTTTTTTTCCCTAGATACCAGCAGACAAGAGCAGGATGCTGAAAGCACTGGAGCACTGCCCTGTGAGGAGAGGCTGAGAGCCCTGGGGCTTTGTAGTCTGGAGGGGAGAAGACTGAGAGAGGATTTAATCAATGTTTATAAATATCTGAGGCCTGGGGGTCAAGAGGGAGGGGACAGGCTCTGCTCAGTTGCACTTTGTCATAGGATAAGGGGCAATGGATATAAACTCCAGCACAAGAGGTTCCACCTCAACATAAGGAGGAACTTCTTCACTGTGAGGGTCACAGAGCACTGGAGCAGGCTGCCCAGAGAGGTTGCAGAGTCTCCTTCTCTGGAGATTTTCGAGATCTATCTGGATTTGTTCCTGTGTGACCTGTGCTGGATTCTATGCTCCTGCTCTGGCAAGGGGCTGGACTTGATGATCTTTGAAGGTTCCTTCCAACCCCTAACATCCTGTGATCCTGTGAGCGACTATGATTCCCTTTACGAGGATGATCAATGAAATGTAAAGAGGAAAACCCAGCCTGATCCATGGCTAACATTCCAGGTGAAGGGATCTGAGCAAGGGGATGATGCACAGGTAGAAGGAGGTGTGCAAGAATGCAGCTGGCTATGAGCTGCATACAGCTCTCCTCTCCTCTTCATGCATGCCTGCACACACTCGCAGAGAAAGGCAATTTGTTACCAGAGCAACCACGGACAGCTGGGGTTTTGTCCTCCATCAGAACTGGTTTGTACTTGTGTTAACTCATTGCAACTACTGGAGGCTCAGAAGAATTGATTGTCTAAAGAGATTTACTGAAGCTCGGTGCTTCTGTTTACATTTGCAAGAATGTCTTTTCCAGCCTGAAGATGAGAAAAGAAGAAAATGAAAGCATTCCTCACAGGTTTGCAAACAGTTCGGTGTGAGATACTGCAGTTGCCATCGAGGCACTTTGCCTTGCTGGTGCTGCTGAGGAATTGCTGTGTGTGCCATGGCAATGGCCACTGCCTATTCTGTGCCTGGAGAAATGCTTCAGTCTCCCATCCCGGGATGCAGTCCTGGCCATAAATACTGACTTTTCATGAGGGTCCTGGGCAATGCTTTCATTTGTGGACTGCAATTCCACTGTCATTTGAGATGCAATAATAAAAGCTGGGATTCAGGAGCTTGCATTCACAGTGGATCCCTTCCTAAAGACACTCAATGCCAAGTTTTATAAGCCTGCAAACAGCCTTGAAACCAAGTACTTGGATTCCACTACTACCAGGCACTTGCAGCACTCCTGGTACTGAGCCACAGATGGATTTCCTGCAAGTAGGCTGAAAACTTTGGCTTTCCCTTTGCTGCATCCCAGTTAACAGCATAAAGCAGCCTTGAGGGGAATGTAGGCACTCAGGGATTTACACTTCCTGGTCCCTGGCTGGAAGATGCTGTCTGTAATCCACTCACAATTCCTTTTTGCTGCCAGGTTCACTGGCATGAAGAAGAGTTTTGACCAAAGAGTGAGTGAGGGAAGCAAAAGCTTGAGCTCTTTTTCTTTTTTCTTCTGTGAAAGTATAAAATTTTGTGAGTCAAATAATCAAACACAGAATACAGTATTCTGTGCTGGGACTGCTCACATCTGCTAGACAAGGAGTAGGTCTGTCTTGTAAGTCTGATCTCTGTTTAAAACAAACCAGACTATTATATTTTATTAATTACAGCCTGTTCATCAAAGACACTCTTCCAGTAAGTAAAAATCCTATTTCCTCCAGAGAAATGTCAGCTATGAAGCAGTTAGAGGCTTCAGAGAGCAGTTTTCTTCAGGGATTTTGTCATATGGTTTCACATACAACTCAGAGATTTTACTCTGGAATGTTCAGAAGTACTTCTCTAGAGCTGTGCAGAAAGAAAATGTTACTGTTTTGTGGCTTGGTGAGAGCCTGCAATTTATAATGAGTTCTAGGTCAATCTCTTTCTAGTTTGCTTAGTTTGCTTGGAATAAGCAGCAGATGTTGTTTTGAGTTAAATGAAACTTTGGTTTTAGCTATATATTTTAACCTTAAAATCTGTTATTGTGTTGCAGGCAGCTTTCTAGATGAAATGTGATTTGTGAAGTTTTTGCCAAACCCCAGGCCTTCACATATGTTTGTTTTCAAATCTGAAAGTGCTTTCAGGAATGGTAGTTGATTTTTTGACTACTGAAAAGGAAATGTACTCACAAAACAGAAAGAAAACCTCAGGCCCACATGGCTCTGCAGACCCAAGTCACCCTGGACACTGCCCCCAGCTGCAGGCACACCTCTGTGAGCAAGGGGACTGCTGGACACTGCCCGTGGCTGAAGCACACCAGAGAGCAATCTTTCTGTGTTCTCAGCAAGATGAGGCTGAGAAACCTCAAGAGGCTCAGAAACAACCAGGTCTCTCTTGTTGATGAAGCAAAAACAATTAATCATTTCTACCTAGTGATTTTTAAAGCAAATAGGTAGAGAGATGGGTTGTCTGCACAAACATCCTGTACACAAATAACATGAGTGCTGCATGGGATCATGTTCTCTGTGTGCATTATTAAGCAGATATAAAATAAATTACTTTCTTTGATGTCATTCATATCTGATGTACTTTGTGATATTTGACAGATGCCAATCTCCTTCCTTTATTTTTCAGTATTTTCTCCTTAGATCATGTCTTCCCTGCTACTGTTTGTCACCTGGCCTAAACTGTTTGCTAAGCTCTCCTTTCCTCTGTGGAAATATTGAGGACTGCAGAATTCTGGACACATCCCACAGTAACAGCCCCTGGCATCCTCCCCCAGCAGGGCTTTCAGGACTTGTGAAAGATTCTTTACTATAGAAGATAAGTGCTAGGGAGAAGGAGGACCTCTGAGAACCCATCATGAACAGCTTTACACAGACCAATGATTTGCTTTGTGACCCCAAGAGGAAAAAGCAGCATTTGCTATGAGCACAGAAAGTCCCACAGCAACCATCCGACCTCTCGTGTTGATGATAGGAAACTAAGCAGCTCCTGGCTGAAAGAAACTAAAGGTGTTGCAACTATAGACACTGTTGATGGTGCCCTCTGAGCCCAGGTGAACACACCCCACATGCAGTCATGACTTCACTGATCATAGGCCACACACGACATCTTCAGCTCCTTGTCTTCTCCTAGAATAACTCTTTTGTCTTCTGCACAGTTCCCACCTGATGCCCTGGAGCTGGCTCCTCCTCATCCTGCCACTTTCTCAGCTCAGTGAACTGCCTCCCAGCCTCTTGGGTCACAGCACAAACATGATGCTTGGTGCAGGTAGGAGGTTATGACCCTTTGGGGCTCAGCTTGGTCACTGCAGTGTAGATAAGGGGGTCACCAAGGATTGGGGAGAGGGAAGAAAAAGAATTTCTGGAAGAAACATTTTTCAAAGGAAAGGAGAGGTTTCAGTTGCTGTTTTTCATTTCCTGTGATTTTACAGCCTGCTCTTTGATTGTCTGCACAAGGAGCGGTCTGTCTGTCTCGTCTGTAAAAGAAGATAAGGGCACATCACATCACAGCATTTTGAACCAACTCTTAGCCTTAGACTCTGCTCTAAGGTCTCATTACTCCCAGAGGATAGAGATAGAAATGTCTGTCTCAGGGGTACAATTTTTTTCCTTCAAATTGTATGACAAGTCTTTAAGAGAAGTTATTTGTCCATTATGCTGCAGTGTGTCTAGAAATGGTATCCATCACGACTGGGGGAAAATCATTCATTTTCAGACCTGTCAGTCAGAGCAGACAAAATAAGGTATTCATCTCAGCCTGGAAAAAGAGAGGCAGCTCTTCCTCCATTAAAGTTTAGCACTGCCAAGGGACCTCTGACAGCCAGGAAGTTAGTTTTTCCCGGTAGCACTTACTTGGACTGTTTCCAGAGGAAGCTCAAGCTTGGAGCTGGAGTACAGGTATTGTACCTCTGATAGCAGGAGAGGGCTGAAGGAAAGGAGATGCTGCTGGAGTGCACACTCGACAGGCACCTCTGCTGTGCAGGAAAACAAGCTGGTACAGTTACACACCCACAGCTCAGCCCTGGTCTGTGCTCTCCCAGTGAAAAGGAAGCAGTGAGTGGTTAGTGCAAAATCTCTGAGCAGAGGCTGCTGAAGTGGTGCCAGGCACCAAAATCATCAGGTTTTGGAAGGCAGAGACTGGTCCTGCGCTGTGGCGGTCAGGGGCAGTTAGCCCATAAGGCTCTGATGGTAAAAGTTACATCAGTTCATTTCATGATGATAGTTTTACATGCATCCTTAGCTCAGATTACTGAAGTCAACCTTTAAAAATATTTTAAAATACAATAGGAGAAACATCTCCATTTTGAAATGATAAATCTATTTAGAACCAGCAATTGTGTTGCCATCAGGCAGTGGGAACCCTGCACCCCCAGACATGCAGCAGCAGAGGAACTGATTCTTGGGGCTATTGTACTTCTTGGCTTTCTAAGATGTTAGTTTATTCCCAGAGATGGCTCAGACCATCCTCTGCACAGGAGCCAAACATCAAGCTTCCACAGCCCTCCCTCTAATGACTCTTGGAAATCTGTGCCAAAGAACTCCAGAGAAAAGCTGGAAGAGGACAATGTGCCAAAGGAGCGAAAGCTGCAGGTGCTGCAGAATTTGATCTCATAATTAACTTCCTCTCAGAATTGTGGAGGCTTTAAATAATCATTTGGAGACAGTTCAATATCTAGCAACAAGATAGGAGACAAGTACTCAAGGCCTCAATCCTAACCCTTCCAGGTCTGGACTGCCTCTTTATTACAATGTCTCGCCCATCACTCCAAGAGCAGAGTTCTGGCAGGGGGCTTGCCTAGTAACAATTATTTGGTTACACAGTGTGAATACATCAGAAAATCCAAAATAAATACAAATATCAGCTAAACCCAAGGGCTGGGCCTTCCAGCTCATAGCAGCAGGCACACAATGTTTTGTGCTTCACTTTTGTGGGGACAAAAGAATTCTGCTCAAGGGTGGGCTGCAGCTCACAGATGGCATTTCTTCATTATTCAGCCTATCCTAACAGTAATTGACATTAAAAAATAAAAAGGCCTAAATTAAAGCATCTTTATTACAGAAGAGCATGCACAGCAAAACAAATTGCATGTGTAATTGTATTTAGATCAAGGTCTTATTATTTATTGTAAATCTTGTGTCTGAGCAGAGGTATTGTACAATTGCTCTCTACATTTGGCATAACTGTTTTGATCTTAAATGTTATTCATTCTGAGAGACAAAGACAGCAGATAACCCTGTGTAACAAAGGAGGCATTCATGAGTCACGATGCTGCTGCACAAACCCATTCTCATGTTCATATTAAATAACCTCAGAGCCACTGGAACGGTGATGTTGTGGGGGGATTTATGTAGCACTTGCTAATACGCTGCAGCCATTGTAACTCCAAAGTTCCTGGGAAGGGAAGTACATAGAATAAAAACATTGTCTATCACCCATCTGCAGCCAAATGTTCAGTCAGTAATATTGCCATTAGAAGAAGTACATCGCTAGGCTTTTAGCTATAAAGCAGGTGGCATTCAGTTCACCTAACTTTAGCCACCAGAAAGTAAGAAAGATATAATACAATACAATACAATACAATACATCAGGTTGGAAGAGACCTTCAAGATCATCGCGTCCAACCCATCAAACAATCCAACCCACCCAACAACTAGACCATACAGCCAAGCACCCCATCAAGTCTTCTCCTGAACAGCTCCAGTGAAGGTGACTCCACCACCTCCACGGGTAGCCGATTCCAATGGGCAATCACTCTCTCCGTGTAGAACTTCTTCCTAACATCCAGCCTAAACCTGCCCTGGCGCAGCTTGAGACTGTGAATGAAGATGGTCTAATTCGTCCATACAAATGTATTGCGTCATCAGCTACCGGAAGGTAATGAATTCCTTCTCAAAAGAGAGGGGTTGCACTTTCCTCTGAAGAACACATTTGATGCCTACAGATCACTTCCAAATGGGTTTTGTAGACTAGGCCCTACCTGGCCTCAGCCAAGTGTTCTCAGCCAGGAGGTTTGAAGCCAGCTACCTGCACGTCCTGTGTGCTGCTGCCCTGTTTGGCTTCCCTTTGCCCAACAGCGACTGCTCCAGCACGCACTGGCAGTGTGAGCAGAAGGAAGCCTTGCAGGCCAGTGATACCCAGTGCCTTCCAAGGGCAGGGCCCTTGCTGGGTGAGCACACAGGTGGTCCAGCTGGTGAGCTCTACCACACACTGAAGAAGAAAGGAACCATCCCTAAAGTGGAGAGACAAGCCTTGTGCTGCAGTGTGAGGAGCTTCATGAATTCCTCTTACCCATGAGAAGGCTGAAGGAAGGCTGCACCCTGAGCACCAGTCAAGGCAAGCAGCCGTTCTGACACCTGCCTGCAGCACACAGAGTTTATCACCTGGTCTTTGTTTGGGGAAAACCCACAGTTCAGACAGGAGAAAAGAATCATGGTCACAGTGAGGGAATATTCCTCTGGAAGGGGACACAAATCTCAATTCCTGAGGGATCAGATAACTAAAGTAGGCTCTGAAATCCTAGTGTAGTAAACATCACGTTTTTGGAAAACTGAGTGTTGTGAGAGCACAGAGAAAAAATGTCAGCAAATGCATCAGGAAGATGCAGTAGAAACACCTGCAAGATCACAGAACTGTCAGGATGGGAAGGGACCTCAAGGATCAGCCAGTTCCAACCCCTGCCATGGGCAGGGACACCTCACATTGCATCAAGTTGCTTACAGCCACATCCACCCTGGCCTTAGAAACCTCCAGGGATGAGGCTTCCACCACCTCCCTGGGCAACCTGTGCCAGTGTCTCACCACCCTCATGGGGAAGAACTTCTTCCTAACATCCAATCTGAACCTACTGACTTCTAGTTTTGCTCCATTCCCCCCAGCCCTATCACTTCCTGACACCCTCAAAAGTCCCTCCCCAGCTTTCTTGGAGCCCCCTTCAGATACTGGAAGGCCACAATAAGGTCTCCTTGGAGCCTTCTCTTCTCCAGACTGAGTAACCCCAACTCTCTCAGTCTGTCTCCACAGCAGAGGAGCTCCAGACTAAGGATGATTCCTCAGCACAGACATGCTGAAGATTTCTTCTGAAACGCTAAGCTAAATCGTACACATCCCAGAACAGTGTCCAGCTCACATCAAATATTCTGAATGATAAGAAGTTGCATTCTGCACTGTCAGACTGCTGAGCAATCATCCACACATCCCTAATGAGACAATGAACCTGTTCATTTTTGGGATGTGTTTGTGAAATCTGAAATGAATTTCAGTGGTAGGTCTACTCTTGCTCTTCAACATCTTTACTGATGATCTGGATGAGGGCATTGAGTCCATCATCAGTAAATTTGTGGACGATACCAAGCTGGGGGCAGGAGTTGATCTGCTAGAGGGAAGAGAGGCTTTGCAGAGGGACCTCGACAGGCTGGACAGATGGGCAGAGTCCAATGGCATGAGATTTAACACATCCAAGTGCTGGGTTCTGCACATTGGCCACAACAACCCCATGCAGTGCTACAGGCTGGGGTCAGAGTGGCTGGAGAGCGGCCAGGCAGAGAGGGACCTGGGGGTGCTGGTTAATGGGAGGCTGAACATGAGCCTGCAGTGTGCCCAGGCAGCCAAGAAGGCCAGTGGCATCCTGGCCTGCATTAGGAATAGTGTGGCCAGCAGGAGCAGGGAGGTCATTGTGCCCCTGTACTCTGCTTTGGTTAGGCCACACCTTGAGTCCTGTGTCTGGTTCTGGGCTCTTCAGTTTAAGAAGGACATAGAGACACTTGAACATGTCCAGAGAAGGGCAACAAGGCTGGTGAGAGGCCTTGAGCACAAGCCCTATGAGGAGAGGCTGGGGGAACTGGGGTTGTTTAGCCTGGAGAAGAGGAGGCTCAGGGGCGACCTCATTGCTCTCTACAGCTGCCTGAAAGGTGGCTGTAGCCAGGAAGGGGTTGGCCTCTTCTCCCTGGCAGCCAGCACCAGAACAAGGGGACACAGTCTCAAGCTGCAACAGGGAAAGTTTAGGCTCGAGGTGAGGAGAAAGTTCTTCACCAAGAGCGTGATTCGTCATTGGAATGGGCTGCCCAGGGAGGTGGTGGTGTCGCCGCCCCTGGAGGCGTTCAAGAGGAGACTGGATGTGGCACTTGGTGCCATGGTCTAGTCATGAGGTTTGTGGTTACAGGTTGGACTCGATGATCTTCGAGGTCTCTTCCAACCTTGGTAATACTGTACTATACTGTACTACTCCCAGTGACCATGATAACTCTTTTTAACTTGTTGCATTTCCACCAAAAAGCTCGAACTTGGTAAGCACAGCATGTGGGCTTCAGTTTAAAATGCATATCATTATGCATATCAGTATGCAAATGTGACCACTTAATTAAGTGCTCCAGGTCATTCTTTAGAGCAGATGCACTGGAAGAAAGGATGAAGAGATTAATGGGGTTGTAACTTCTGCCCTGAGGGAGGATGTGTTGGTGCAGTGAATATGCACCACTTGCAGGGCTGCTATTGTGCAGGTCATCGACTGACCCCAAGCCTTGCTCTGCATTCCTGTCCCAGCTCATCAGTTCTTACCTGGAAGTGTTGCACTATTTGCAAACTCCAGATGCATGGCTCCACAAGTTCTCTGTGTCTCCAGCAAGTATTAATTGGCCCAGGACTTTCTTTCCTTTCCATTAACAACTTAGATTTGTCTTCTGTGTGGGAGTCACTTCCAAAACTCACCTGTGACATACCTGTGATGGCATGCAATGAGAGCTTTCAATCACAAAACAGCTGGAGAAATCCAGGTATGATGACACTGTCTGCTTTGACCAGGTCTGCCAGCCTGTCAGAACAGACACATGCAGAAAGGAAAGTCTGAAAAGACAAATTCCACAAACCCAGCATTGTAACAATTAGTTGTCTTGAAAGTACCAGCTTGAAAGACCCAGTTGCTCCATTATTTTGTTTAGAATCAATATCAGCCTTGCTGATGTATAATCCACAGGTCATGAGTTTGACCTTACCTAGGACCAGGGCAATTTTATCTGTTGTGCAACCTTCTTTTTCCCTTGTTAATGTTGGCATTAATTATGGTCCAGGACTGCACAAGTTTTTTATGACTCCAGGATTTATGTCACCCAGGCTAGGTGACTACATAAGGTACGTGCTAAGTAAATCTTTCTTCTCATCCTCCCTGGTTACAGGTGGGAACTTTTCTATTCCACAAGGGCTGGAAACAGCTTCTTTATTTCAAATCCTGGCATAGCTGTTACTCCTGGCACAGGTTTTACAATGCTGTTTTTAAGCCAAACTCTGCTTTTTTTGAGAAACCTTCATTTTTACTGATTCTATTCACTGTTGATATCCCTGTTTTATTTCTTCTCCCTCCTCAGCAATTGCATGAACCTTTTAAAGAGTAACTTGTATTTACTACCTTTCCCCTGATTTTATCTCCCTTATCCTCTTTCCTTGCTGTTCTACTGTCTCCTTTTGCCCTGGACAAGTGCCCTGCACACTGCAGCTTTATTCAGAGAACAATGCAGGAAACAAAACACATATGCTAAACTTAATTCTTCCCAGTCTGTCCGGTTTACCACGCAGTTAGTTTTTTACATCTTTCTATTGGAACAAACATTCCTACTGCTTTCAAAAATCAGGATTGCTGATGTTGATTGGGACCATGCAGCCCTCGGTGGCCTAGCTGGCACACAATCAATATAGCTCTGCCCATTTCGGAGGCTAACCAGACCCAGGCTCTTCCACAGGAGTGAAATTACATTGTATCACCTATGGCTTCATAGCTGCAGGACTTACTCTGCACGGTCTGTGGATTTGCTCAACCTTGCTGCAGCTACTTGCTTAAGTATGGGTCTACAAATACTGTTTGGCTTCAATTTTTAGTCTAATTCTTTAGGAAGGACTCACTTGGTGAAGTAACAGATTCTAAACATATTGGAAAGAGTGAATTTTATGGCAAGAACAAGTAAGCCCCACGTGCTGAAAAAATAAATAAAAGTGGAAAATAAAAATACTAGAGAACAAAAAAGGATATTCTGACAGTCTCTTAGAAAGAAAAATCACTTGAGCAGGGTCTGTCCATGAATCTGCCTTCCATTCCCATCTGTGCAAGATACAGCTCTCTATGAATGGCTGCATGAGCATCTCACTGCTCAGAATGCCTGAACTCCCCCCACCCCCTTTTTGAGCTCCAGTTTCCAGTGAAGGTTTGTGTTCCCTCATATGCTGCTTCCTGGTCCATGTGTACCTATTTTCAAGTGGTGCTAGAGGAAATAAATGGATAGCAGAGCAGCAGCTGAGGGCAGGACTGGAGTGAGCAGGCTGTGAGATCCTTGAGGGGAGAGAAGCTTCACAACTGTTAAATTGTTTTTCTCTGTACCACAGGAAAGATAAGACTTGGTTTTATCTGAATGCTCTCTGGACCAATTGTTTTTTTCTTGCTGTCCTTACAGTACCTTTACACAGCTTTGAAGTCAGATACTTAACAAGTCTTAGCAACTTTTTGCTTTTAAGGCATTAATGTCTTCAGGGAAGCTACAAAATATTATTCAAGGGCACACTTTAACCTTCATTTCTTTTCCATGTGGTTACCATGAGCTTTACTGTGCACAAACCTTTCAAGGAACCCAAAGTTCCATTACAGATAACTTGCTAACCAGGTTTATGTCTTCTGCTTGGTACTGACAAACTTCTCCAAGAAGCTGAAAAAAGCAACCCACCAGAAACCCACCCATCCACCTAATAAAAAAAGATAGGTAGACAGGCTTCAATTTCTTTAGTGTCAGCAGCACAGGTTTGCTCCCGTTTCAGGGCAGTATATAGAAGAAAACAAGCACTATCAGATTGTAAACTTGAAACAAAGTCACCAATAATTGAAAAGAAGCCAACAATTATTAAAGGAAACTCTTGCCTAAGGTGTTAGCTAGAGGAACAAAGTTAGTACTTGGTGAGAGCTGCTGCCTACAGCTACCTGAAGGGAAGTTGTAGCCAGGTAGGGGTTGGTCTCTTCTCCCAGGCAACCAGCACCAGAACAAGAGGACACAGTCTCAAACTGCACCAGGGGAAGTTTAGGCAGGAGGTGAGGAGAAAGTTTGTCACAGAGAGAGTTGTTAGCCCTTGGAATGTGCTGCCCAGGGAGGTGGTGGAATCACCATCCCTGGAGGTGTTCAAGAGGGGATTGGATGTGGCACTTGGTGCCATGGTCTAGTCATGAGGTCTGTGGTGACAGGTTGGACTCGATGATCTTTGAGGTCTCTTCCAACCTTACTGATTCTATGATTCTATGGGTATGATTAAACCTGCCCACAGACAGACTCCATTGCTCATCTAAACAGAACAAGCATCTCTGATACAGAACAAGATACTTTCTTTCATATGCTGAAGATGCTAAAACACTGTTAGGAAACAAGTGCAGCTTCAAACATCATTAACAACACTAAGTACAGGCACATAGAATCATAGTTGGAATTCATTAATTGTTAGGAACTCTCTGAAATACTTGCTGCCCAAATTTTCTGTCTATGTACCTTCACCAGACCCTTTTTGCTATGGCTAATGAATACATGTTCAGCATGGCCTCTGAGAACAGAGCTGTTAGAGAAACACTGCAGCAACCCTGCTCCCCAGGCTGCTCCCCAGGCTGCTCCCTACACAAAGGTCTGAAAGCTGTCTTGTTTCTCAAGTTTCCATCAGAGCTGCTCTATTGAAAGTTTTCCAGAATGAGGCCATGACTGATGGTGACCTGAGTAAAAGCCTAAAGGCATTCAGAAGGAAATAGTCAATGAAAAGAGAGTGTCCAGGCCTGAGGCAGCTGAAAGAGTAAGGTGGGCTTGACAGCTGCAAGGGAAGCTAAGGGAGGAGACTCCAAAGTGCTAAAGCGAATCCTTAGGCAGCTGCTTCTCGTGGATGTTTTCCATCTTTGCCTAAAGAACTGGGTGGGCAGAAATCAGACTGGGAGTCCTAGTAGCTAAAAGTTAGGAAATGAACCTCTGAGGTTTCTTCTCTGCCTTTCCCAGTGCAGGTTCCAGCTGCTCAAAACCTGGCTCAAGCTCATGCAAACCCTTTGCCAGCTGGAATTCTTCCGTGGTGTGCTCTGCGTAAACCGCATTCCCTATTGCAGTGCCTGTCCCCAAACAGGCCAGGGTTGACATTGTAAGTATAGATGGCTGGCAGATTAAACTTCATTAACTGTATCCAAATTAAGGAATACAATGTGCATCTGCACACATCTGTAACACTCCACAGTGACAAACATCTAACAGAGCCACAAGCAGATCTCTGTTTAGAGTTGTGTTTTTTTTCTCCTGGGTTTTTAACTTTTGCACATTCCTAGCCTATTCAATTAATATTTTCTGAATGTCTGATGAAAATGCACTAATTATGAAAAGCAGAGCCCCTGCCCAGCCCAAAACTGTACTTTTCTACACTGAACCTAGCTACAGAAATACCTTTATTTTGTGACTTTTACTCCTATTTGTGAGGAGTTTGAAGACAGGAGAATTGTGTTTTACAAAGAATTCTCTGCTTGGCATGAAAATGTTTGTCCCCAAATCTTTCATTCACCTAAGCGAATGCCCAAGTTACAAAGCTGCTCACACACCATATGCCTAGAATTAGAAGGAGGATGTTCTCTAGAGGAGCCCAGTTCAAAGCACCTAAGTTTTAATTCTTCCTCTGAATTGCTCTCTGGAGAAGACTCTCTCTCTCTTGTCATGAATTTCACTGGAGGCTTAAGGAGATTAGGTTCTGGTTTAGGCAATCAAAGCCCTTGAAGTGAGATCCACAACTTTATGTGCCAAACAGGCTCAACTAAACACATTGATCCACACTTTGTCTGCTAATGTGGACTTCATGAGCTGAAGTAAAATCTTCAATATTCCAATTAAATTAAGGTGCTATTGTTTTGTGTTGGCTTTTTTCTTACTTTTCCTAAAATCATAATCTGTGGTTGGGGTCAAGAAGAAAAAGAAAGAAAGAAAGGAAGGAAGGAAGCAGAAAAAAGGGTATTTCAGTCCTTTTGAACAGTTATCTTCATTGCTGAGCCTGGCAAGAGAGTGGCAAGGATTTTGCCTACTGAAACTTGCTTTTTTCCCCATAGAGCTTGCCAGCAGCAGTTACAGAAATCCTGATTCGCTTTAACCAAACTTCCTTGTTACACAGAATAAGGGCATGTACCCTCTGGCAAGAATATGAAACTGAGCAGGCAAACACTTTGCTAAATAAAGCAGACATACAGGAAGCAGAGCACACTGCACAGCTTAGCTTGCTCTGGGTGACAGAACAAATATTGAGCTGCACTGTGGCTGACTGATTCTTGTCCAGAACAGTATCAACAATGTGCAGTTCTGGTTTTCTCACTCACTGCCTGTCATCCCCCTCTGCAATCTGCTGTATTTCAGGTGCTGTCCCTGGTTTTCTTGACATAAGTCAATGATTTGTGTCCCACTCAATTTAGTTCATGTGAAAATACTCATAGCTCCTTGCCATATGTCAGTGGATGATAATTGCATTGATCCACCTTGCAGCAGGCTCTGTAAGGGCACTGTTCTGATAACCAGAGGCTATTGCTTGTCGGAATTAGCAAATTTGAGTGTTTGGCTGCTTAGATTCCAATCAGGCTTGACAGAGTGACTCCTGCAATAGGGAGTGCTAAACGTGCCAATAAGTGAATTACTTTTCAGATGATGTTGCTAGCAGAGATATTGATGAGTGTGCCTTGTAAGCTGCATACAAGTGTGCTGCATTCCAGTTTCTAGGAAGAGGGTCGATGTGTTCTGGTGAAAAAATACAGAACAGATTTAAGTTTTCATCTCCAGACTGTTTTGAGGAGCAAAGCATTTTCTTCTAAAGGTGTTTACACTTCCACCTCAAAGTTCTCATCAGAAAAGAAGTCAGATGTGTACTAAAGACTTCAGACAAAGCTGTGGAAGCACCGCCAGACTAGCATGGGTCTGGGGTCAGAGGTCCTCACCAGCTGGTCCAGCATCAGAGCCCTGATCCAGTGTGTATAAAAAAAAAAAAAGGGTTGGGAGAAATCCTAATCATCAACGTCTCCAAAGCCCGAAAATCTTTACTAAAAAGTCAAACATACCCCCACACAAAGATGACAGCAGGTGATTAAATTTTGTGTCTCATATAAACCTGCTTACGGCTCCTGTCTTGAATAGCTACAACTTGTCCTCATTCTCAGCCCTCTCTTGCCTGAATGCTTTGGAAATATTTGTGAAGTCACCTTTCTAATATTCCCCTTAAACAGGGGAGCTTTAAGTCTGGGGGAAACAGGTGTAGAAGGGGAAATTGATTTCAAAGCTGTCTCTCAACACCCACAGCTCCGAAGAACTTGTGTGAAAGGTGCAAATGTTCAGAACCTGTTAAAAGATTTTGGCAGGAGGATCATGTTTGCACTGTGCCGTGCAGCACACCAAACAGCCCTCAGCAATTGTAGGACTCAGGTAGGTTGATAAGAGCAGTCTGTCAGGTTTACTTCCTTTAATTTGGGGCAAAACTGGGTTCTCTACATATTAAATATTGCAAGAATAAAATTAATTATTCTTTAGACCAATTTTTTCATCTTTTTGCTTTGCTGAGAACAGATACAAGGAAATAGCATCAATAGAAAAATGCTTTTGAAAGTCAGTGGAAGCCTGTGTTTGGAAGCAAGGCTCTCCATAATCACCTAAAACTTGTACACCATAATTGAAGTCCAAGCATATGAGACTATTCCCCACTCACTTCTAAATATGTTTAAAAAGAAGAATTTTTTACTCCAACAGAAAACACACACAATTACTCTGTAGATAGAAAAGGAAATAAAAACATGTTTAAACTAATTTATAGAAAACTGCTTCAGAAAGCCATTGATACACTTACTCCACTTTGGAGAGCTCAGTTAATGTGACTGGAGGGGAAGAAGTGTTCTTGTATTACGCTGTTCAGGGGTGAAGGTCCAGAGGCTGTTGTGTTGCATGCACTTGGGTAAGTTTAGATTCCAGAACTGCAGGAATGTCAGCAGTAGTCACCTGCTGATTTTTCACTGGACAGCTATTTTCAGTACAGGGTGTATGTGTGAAATTAGTAAAGAACAAAATGCCAGTCCTGCGTGCTGAAAACCAGAGTCATTAATGACTACATTGAGCAGCTGGCAGTTACCCCCTCTCTGGAAAGCAGCGGGAGCATCAGCAGACATTCACTGGTAAGAAATTAAATACCCAAGAGAAGAAAACGAGGAGGACCATAACTCCAATGGTTTGTTCATCAGCACAGCAGGATGAGCGTGAATAGCGGCTAGTGAGCATGTGTTGAATCAGAGAAGCCTGCCTGAAGAGTTTCAGCATTTGCTGACCTCCAGATGGTTTGTGGAAGTTTTTCCCAGAAGTTCAAGGCCAGTTTTCAGGTGGAGCCTGAAGTGACAATAAAAATGCGGTGTTTAAGTTCCTCCAATGCACAATCATGAATTACAACTCTTACCTAGCTATTTATGGCAAATCAGATGCCTGTTTTTGACTACTGTTGTAATTAGTAACAGGAAAAATACAAAAATTAGCATGCATCTAATGAAATGTGTCCTTGCCAAGGACACCTACTTCACCCACAGACTTTAGATTAGAAGTGGAAAGCTTTAAAAGAGCTACAATTTGTACTTTAAAATTCTGAAGCACCTACTGAAATTCCATCTTCTACTATACAGAAGAGTGAAACTATTCCCACCACCCTCCTCCAAACTGCACCATGAGTCATGGCTTCCCACCTACCAAATGTTGTTAAACAGTTTCTCTAAACAGCATGTTACAAAGGCTATCAGGTGGAAAGGTCTTTAGTCCACACAGTAATAACGAAGGGAATTTGTGATCCAACAGCAGAAAATTCAAAAGAGGGAGAGGGAAGAGAAGAAAAGAATGTGGCTGGCTATGGATACCTGGTGGGTGGCTTAAAGACGTCTGCTGAAGTGCTGCATTAGCTTGCAATTCCATATTCTGCTGATGCCTCACATACATTTTTCACAAAGCTTTTGCACATGGACAGTCCTGCTGGGAAAGCACAAGACAGTGAGGCACTTGTTTCTCTGGCTCACTCTTTGAGCAGTAGGCACCCACGCTCTGGCATGGGGCTGATGATTGGGCTGCATTCAGCTATCATGATAACACATGAAAACTGCAAAAAAACCCTAAGGTATTTAAGCTTCATTTAATGCAAAGCTTTGTTGTTTACATGAAGTCACAGCCATCTTTGAGTAAAGAGGAAGCCTGAAGAATTTTTAACAAGGCTGTACTGTGAGTAATCTTTTGACTGTTGGCTGGGTTGGGTGATTTCAACAATGTCATTCATTCCTATCATTAAGTAGTTAGGATGCATAGCTGGGTCCTCAATCAGCTCTTCAGCCTTCCCGCTATCTGAGTGAGCATGCATCCAAGGCACGCTGATCTTACTTGTTGAGTGACTGTCTGGCAGGAAACTTCATCCTGTCCCAGTGGTACCTAGAGAACTGCAGCACAGTCAGTCCCACACTGCAAAAGGCTGCCTGCTCTTGCACCACCAGCTGAGACAAAGAGATCCTTCATCTATCGGGCAGACAAGACAAATAAGAGCCAGCACTCCTTGTGCTCCACCTATTCTGCTTTTTCCTTGTATCTTTACCCACATCATTTGACCTTGGTGTATTAATTTCCCCTCTCTAAGATAAGGGCTATGACCAATCTATTCACCAGCCAGAGTTTATGATCTCAGGTGCTCCCATAAAAAGTCTTAAGTGGGGGAAAAAAGGAATGTGGGACTCATAAGATGACCAGCTGATAAAAATGCAGGTTGTGGCAGGCAGTGTTTTGCAGCTCCTGTCCTGCAATAACCATTCCTGCCTTAAAATAGCAGCTCATTCCCAGGAGACAAGCACACAGTGCATGAGCAGCAGCTAGACTCCATTAGGTTGTCTTTCTAAATAAAGATAGTTTCTGCCTTTGGATGGCTAAAAAGAACTGTGGTAGTCTCTGCAGGCAGAAAAAGCTATGATCTCTACACAGAAATGATATCAGCTGTTATGGTACAACACCGTTCTTATACTGACTCTGAAAGATTCCAACTCTAGAGCCTAAAGCAGCCATGGAAAAGTCTCTCCAAGGAAGAGAAGAGCTGGTCATGGGTAGGCTTAAGGAGTAAAACCTTCTGCACTAGTATCAAGGCTGGCTTGAAAGTTGTGACCAGCCATTAACAATACAGCAGTGCCAGTCTGGAATCTTGAAGATCTTCTGTTAATTGCATATCCCTAAACATCTCCACTGGCACCCCATGAGAAAGATCTGTACAACATTGCACAGAACAGCCTCGAGGCACTGCTCTGAACACATTCTCAGGCAGGTATTTATAAAGGCAGCACAATCCAGATCAGAAAGTCCAGAGAAAGAAACAGTGCCAGAAGCTCAACAAACAGTAATTAGCCCAAATAACAGCAATGTGCACAGGGTCATAAACTCAGAGCAGACTCCAACACTGCCAGCCAAGAACAGTGCCCAGGAAAGCACAGCCAGGCACTACAGACTACAATACACTGAAGCCCTTGCACCTATGTTGCTTTTATCTATGCATCTCACAGGCTCCTTTCTCACACTGTGTGAGCTTGTCCTACTCTGCAGCTATCACAGGAGCCCAATAGCCCTTCGTAGTTCAGGGGTGCCTCTGGCCTAAATCCCTCATTCTACTCATCCTATGCAGGTTGTCCATAATACAAAGAACAGTTCAAGTAGCACAGGGACTTCTCAGATAGCCCAAACTCGTTCTAGATCCATCACCTAGGAAATGCTTCCTGGCTTTATCACCAGGCCAAATTCCAAGCTCAGCCAGGCCATATGTTGTTGCTGCACACAGTATTTTGCATTACATGTAATGTGTGAACCTACTCGCTGACGGTGCCTCACCCAGATGAACAGATGCCAAAGGCCAGCTTTTATTGAAGCAAGTGTGATGGCTGGGGGATAGGAAGTTTGTCTTCCCTTGCATATGATGCCCATGATCCCAGTAGCTTTCTATTTTAATGACACTACCTCATGCTTTTCTTGTCGTCAGTAAACCTGCTGAACCAATTGCGCAGAGCAACAAGGGCCGTAGAGGTTCAAAGGAGGGATCACCGCCAGGAACGACTCAGTTAAGTGGTAAAATATCTATCTGAAGTCCGAAGAACTGGAAAAGGATTTACTTTGGGTTTTTTCTCCCTGTGAAAACACGTGTGTGCTGCTGGTGAAGTTATCTGTTTACCAGCCTTTTTCTATTTAAAAGGGAGCGATAATGTTAAAATCAGTTTGTAAAGCAAAAGCTTGACGTCAAAGCGCACAGTAGGAAGGGGTCTGCCTTGCAAGGCAGTTTGTACTGCCTTTGTTGTCAAGCAGCGGGGATGTTGCAAAGCTAGCACTGAGTGAGCTCCGCTAACCCTTAAAGACTTGACTTTGTTATTACAAGCAAGGTCATAGGACCAACAGTTGCGCAGCAATCTCCTGGTGTAGCAATAAACAGCCTCGTTTGTCATTAGCTGAGGAGTTTAAAAATTACGCTGACTACATGGAAATGTGCAAATTTATCTTAGAGCTAAATAAAAGAAGTTTGGCAAAAATCAGTTAGTGCTGAACGTTCATTTGATTTCTACAATTGCCAGATGAATTATCACTCCATGGCAATATAACCACAGAAATTAGTCCACACAGATTTATAGCAAAGCTAATCTGTGTTCCACTTGTAATTCATGCAGAGGAACAATCATATTCGTTCTGTCTCTGAATGGGAAATCTGCATTTGCAAATTTTCACCGACTCTGCCTTTTAAAATTTATTACTCCCTCTCTTGTAGTCTTTGTGTCTGTAATATTAAGCTGTAAGGGGACAAAAGTCAGCAAAAAGGATATTTAAAACAGAGATGTGCTATCTGGTTTGTTGGGAGCGTCTTTGAGAGTGATAGAAGATTGAGAAATGTCATCCAGGCTTGAAATTTACTGACTACACTCACCATGCTGCAAATCAGCATGGGGTGCAACCCCAAGTCTGTGCAACGCCTGTAGTCCCTACATGGCATGTTGTACAAGGACACAAAAGGCACTGTGCATTCTTCCTTTCTTTTAGAAGCAAATTGTTCTATACAAATTGCAGACAAGCTGCCTAGGTGAGTGCCACGGGCTCTCTTCAATCTGTAAACAACGGGTGTTTTGGAAGATATGCAAAGTGCTGCTGTCACTGTTCTTATGCAATATGCTAAGTGCTGCAAGGCAATTTGTTCCTAAGAGAGTGCTTGACTACCTGAAGCAGCCTCGGTGCCTGAAATCGTGTTATGTTCTACAGGGGTATTTCAAACGCAGCCAGTTGTAGTACTCTCCTAGCTGAGATACAGCTGCGGCTGATCTTAGCCTGAGCTATACTTGGTGTGTACTCAGATTCTATTCCGATTCCTTTTTCACTCGGAAGAGGCCCTGACAGACCTTCAAATCTTGCTATCACCTTGCAGAGAGACAATAATGTCACTTTCTGTCAATTTTACAAACTGATCAGTGGTCAGTGAAGTGCTGGATGGTTTCACAAGAGCTCAACAACAGCTGTCATTAGAACTGTTTGCAGAAAACTTTACTCTTCCTGTACTTTTAAAAGGTTTCCTTCGAAATGTGCAGCTGCACAGAATCCTGTAAGGACGTTGTTAGGGCTTTCTAAATGATTATTATTATGGCTGGAAAGAAAACTGACCTCATTTATGTCATGATTTGCTCAAAAGGACCTAAAATGGGATGGCCACACTCAGATAGCTTCCACCTCGACTCTGTTTTAAGTTTATTGAACATCATTTTCCACCTCTGTTGTTCAAGAGCCATGCTCTGAGTATAAGGGCTGGGGATTTACCTTGGTAAAGAAGCAGAGCTCTAAGTGCTGTGGTCCTGTCAATTGTCTGGCTGTGCACACAGCAACACAGATAGCTTTGTGATTCCTCCCAACCAGCTGTCCAGCAGTCTGAGCGCTTCATTAGTTTTCATTTTTAATTTATTGTCCATTTCAGAATGATTGGGGTGGGGTGTGGGGGGTGTTTAAATTCTATTCTCTCCTCTATTTTATACTTCTTGTGCTGTAGTCCAACTTAACCTTTTGAGAAAGTGAATGTCTTGGTAGTGGTGTGTAGCCATGAGGAAGCATGGAAGTTGAGGCAGCCACCCATCCATTTCAAACTGCAAGACCGCTTTTAGAGGGTCATGAACATAAACCTCCCGTATTCCAGTTTGTACCTGATTCCCTTGTGCTACCACCAGGCACTGCTAAAAAGAGCCCTGCCCCATCCTCTTGGCCTTAACCCTTCCTGCTCTTCTTTAGGCTAAACAGCCCCTGGTCTCTCAGCCTCTCCTCATGAGAGGTGCTCCAGTCCCCTCAGAATCTTTGTGGCTCTCTTGGACTCCCTCCAGGAGTTCTCTCTCCCTCTTCAACCCAGCCCAACCAACCAAAAAAGCAAAACCAAACAGCAACAAACCCAAACCAACCAACTCTCCCCCCCTCCCCCCCAAGTAGCTCTGCATTATTGTGATGGTGAATTATTAAGATAATTTGTTAATCCATTACAGCCCAGAAGTACTGCAGTGGATGCAGAAAAATCTAAACAACTGAGAATGAAAATGAAAATCAAAATGTTATTGCAAATCAGGAGAGTGTGAAGTGAAAAAAAATACTACAGAGGCAATAAACTCTGTTATTATTTGTGCTGTAAGAGCTTTCTCTAATTTCTTGGCCTAACAAACAATCCCATCTGATTACAGCAACATTCTTCTTGATTAGGGTTGGCTACTCCTTGCTTGTATCTCCCTGCGTTTTGCAAACAGATGAAGTACGAGTTGTTGATTGTGTTGCAGTCCTGGACAGCTCTTGCTACAAATAGGCATTTAAAAAATAAGTATCTGGATGCAGGTCAGCAAGCTCCATTTGTACCCTCCCAGGACATCAAACATCCTACTACATCCCTTTGGGGAAAGGCTTGCATAGCAAAGAGGATAAAGAAGACAGCAGTGTTTCCCATCTAGTACTCTCATTTCTCTCAGAACTCCAGCAGCAGCCAGCCTTCAAAGCCTGGAGCATCGCTTTGCTGTGCTGAGTGACCCCCACAGGGTCAGCTGCCATCGGTTCTCTAGGGGAGCCCCCGGCCAGGCTGCAGAACTCCAGGCAGAAAGACACCTTGCCAGCACATTTCATGGATGGTTTAGGCAGCGCTGCCTTTGTGCTGCCCACAGAGAGCCTTGCAAACTAGTTAGTAGCTCCCAACACCCTCTGAGTGCAGTGTGTTGCACGAGCTGTAAGGAGAATGTAGTGGTAAATGCAGTGTGTGAGTAACCTCCAGCCTGTGCTCAGCTGCAGGGGCGATGCCCGGCACAGTTACTGGGTAATTGCAGGTAAGAAATGGAATCTACTATCCTTAAACATGAGTTCCAGCTCTCCGTGTCGATTTCCCAGCTCAGAGAGCAAGCAAACTACTGTTACAGGGGATTCACTTCAGCTTCACTGTTTTGGGTTTTTAGCTCTCTAAAAATTTCCCCTTCAAAAACAAAGGAAAACTGATTGTCCTGAAATCCAAGCATCAAACGTTTGGAATATGCCAGTTTAGTAGCTAATGTGCCCCTTCAACCCCTTACCTGGTTCTTCTGTTTTCCTGTGGATGTGTAATAAAAAGTATCTCCTCTTTAACTGAAAATCCCTCAGAGAATGAGAGGATTTAGAGGCAAGGAAAGGAAGCTGTCTCTTGGATCCCATAACTCCTTTTTGCCCTCACACACAAACTCACTCATGTAACATTGACTGAGATCTGAACTGTGCTGTGCGTTAACCTAAACTCGAGCTGTTCCTCACTAAGGTGATCCTTAAGGCAAACAGGGAAAAACACACTGCTAGAGGAATCCTTTATCACTTGCCTTGGTTTTGGTCTCATCTGGATGGGGTTTGCATTAATTACCCCTGAAGGTTTAGCAATTCAGTCATACAGAGTGCTTCCCAAATTCTCTCTTTCATTTAATAAACCTTTTCTTTGGTTTTGGTTCCTTTTCTTCATGCAAGGAACTTCAAGCCTTCTTTAAGTCTGATCCTGCTTAAGGAGTAAGACATTTTCCCCTGGTCAGTGCTGTTCTATGTGCAGAAAGACAGCAGTGTCCCTAGGGCTGGTGCTGTTCCACTGGAACCTGGGAGCAGCTTTCCAGCTGCCAGTGCTTTTATTTTGCATGAAGCAATGGATCTAAGTGAAATGTTAAGTTGCACTTCAATAGTGAAAACATCTCAGGCCCAGCACGTGCCTGAGGACCCACACCAGGAAAAGAAACTTGGGACTTGTCCCTAAATAAACTTCCCTTTCCCAAATTCTGCGAAATCCATGTATATACCCTTGGAAAGTGCAGCAGTAAATATTTCTGTGCTTTGAAAGCAAAAAGAAACAAGTGACATATGGAAGGATCATTTTCTCTTTTCAGAGCATACAGCCCTCTCAAAAAAATCAAATCAAACCCGAGCAGGGGTCCTGGGAAGCACTGCATCAAGAGGAGGAGTATTCCACCTGGAAATCCCAGCTGCACAGATACTGGGGAGAAAGGCTTGCAGGCAAAGCAGAGAAGGAGGCCTTTAGTGACATTTACGTTGTCTGGCTCTGCTTATCAGGATTATTTGGAAGGAAATTAATCCATCCTTTACTAGTAATTCCACCTCCCCACACACCTCCCCCCTCAATTAAAAACAAACAAACAAAAAAAAAAATCTATTTTTTGCAAATACTCAGACTGGGTTTGTATGATCTGTGCCAGTCTGGGGTCTGTGCTTTATCACAGGAACACATGAAAACACTTCTAAACAAACCTTCTATCTGTGTTTTTCACTCTAAATTTAATTAAGTGAAAATTATTTATTTCTCCTCCACTGGCCCTTCTGAACTGTGGTGCAGCACTGCAAGGCACAGACCATGCAAGCATTCTGCAGCACAGAAAAAAAGAACGCTGCACTTAAAAGGACAAAATAATGCCCAAATTATGAATTGCTTCCCAGGTATGAAGATAATTTGGCTATCATCCCGGGATGAAGTCAGCACCAATCACGCTGCCTGCCAGGGCAAGAGCAGTCACCTAACAGCAAAGGCACAGCACTAACTATGAGGCTATCTCGTCTGATTTTTCAGTGCAGCCAACAACTTCTAGTCCGGGTTCAGGTAAGTAACTGCATCAGTTTTCCCAGGATAAAACTGGGTCTGTCCCACCCCACTGGAAGATAGTATATTTGAGTTCCAAGGCAAACTGACAGAGAACATTTTTCCTACAACTTAGAAATGTCACTGGCAATAAAGAATAGGTTAAAATCTCCCATTTGCAGCCTCCTGCTCCTCTGCTGGTGCAGGATTGGTAACTGCCAGTCAGTTTAGTTCAGTGTAAGCACATATCCCTGCTGTTGGAGGTGTGTGCACACCTAGGTAAGGTACTGCATTTCTACAGGTACAGCTATAAGATCATAAAATGGGCTGGGTTGGAAGGGACCTCCAA
The DNA here is from genome assembly GCA_033816785.1 of Picus viridis. Classification (NCBI taxonomy): domain Eukaryota; kingdom Metazoa; phylum Chordata; class Aves; order Piciformes; family Picidae; genus Picus; species Picus viridis. Next base: position 24,684,459 of record CM066580.1, on the reverse strand, counting down.
AGCACACCCATCCCACCCTCCTGCAGTCAGCAGGGACATCCTCCACTAGACCAGATTGCTCAGAGCCCTCTCAAGCCTCACCTTAATATCACCAGGGATGGAGCCTCAACTACCTCCCTGAGTGATCCATCAGGTGCAGAGCTTGTTCCTCACATCCTATCTCAGTCTGCTCTTCTCTCATTTCAAACTGTTGCCCCTCGTCCTGCCCCTGCAGGCCTTTGCAAGCAGCAGCTCAAATCAAGCATGATCCAACAAGCCTCAGGATCAGACAGGTTCCTTGCAATGTAGCTGGGCAGGGTTTCCCTCCAGAATCTTTCACCCTCCACTAAACATTTCAGAAGCCTGCATTTCTAAGCTAGACACCATTAAGGTTAATAGTATCTTTTCCATTTAATACAACATCCTTTTGATGATAATTTCTGTCATTTCCTGCGCATAACAACCAGTGAATATTTACTACAAAGAAGAACTTTGAGGCTACTTACCTTGGTATATGGAAAACGCTGAAGCCAGTATGAACATCCAGCTTGGAGGGAAGTGTTTCCTCTCTTCTTCTCTTGCTAATCAATAAGAGACCCCTGTAAGTGCTGATGAACAGGTGACATATATAAACTGCAACAAGATAAGGATGATGAGAGGCAGAGGAATAAGCACACCAGGCAAAACTAGTTAAAAATAATGGGTTTGGTTATTTTAAGGTACTTGATTTTTTAATAATGAGTAAGGGATGAGAGGTATTGCCACACCTGAGTGGGACAGGACAGAACTGATCAGCCCTGTGGCAGGATAAGTGTGTATTCAGATAATGTTCTAGCTATGAAGATGAAGGGCAGCTGCTTCCTGTGTAAGGGAAAAGGGGTGCTAGCATGCAGAAAGAGTTAGCAGGGCATAGCCTTAAGCAAGTGGGATTAGTGTCCGATTTGCTGCCTGTGTTACAACTGAACATGCCAGGCAAGAAGATGAGGGACTGTCTGGTGGTCAGAAATTAAGTTCTGGTGAGCTCAGTTTAAAACAGTCTGAGCTGCAGCTCAAAACTAGTTGCCTGTGATTAGATTATCAAACAGGGAAAACAGAATAAAATCAGTTCTGAGTAGAGAAAGCAGGTAATAAGGCTAATTAAATATAAACATGAAAACGGTTGCAGACAAAGCAGATAAGAATGGGAACCAAGGACAGAGGCTTCTGGAAGCCCATAGGAAAATATGGAAACACAATGAATGAAAAAGAGAACAAGGAAAAAGGGAAAGAAAAAGGAAAATAAGACAATCACAGAGAGACAAAAACCTTAAGAGACAATTAAGATACTGAAGACATCTTGGAGGTTGTGACAGGCTACTGAGTCAGCCTGTGTCCTAAAGAGGAGCTGCTGGCAAGGTTTAAATTAAGAAAAGAAAAAGGGTTTCAATCTCCATATAATTAGACCTAAGAATATTAGTTACAAGAGAGTAGAGAACTTTACACTGAGAAAGCAGATTTGCTAGGTGAGAAATAATGCAGTCTGAGTCAAATTCCTTCTCCCCATTGCATTGTGTTTCCTGCAAACAGAGTAGAGATTTATCTCAATATGAACAGACTCAGCAACCCACTAAAAAAACCAACCTTCTTGTCTCCACAGGTTGGGCACTGAGCAGAGGGGTTTGCTGCATTTGGCTCAGAATGCTACAATCTGACCACGCAAACACTTTGGTGAAATGATTACTATGGGAGCTGCCTTCCCCTTGACCCCAGTAATATCTCCATTTGCAAAAACCTCTAAACAAGCCCTTTCAGTTAGTTTCTTGCTTTACCCCGTTGTTGTGGGCTGGTCTTTTTAATGATCTCAGAGTGGACAGGCTATGGGAAGTTTAATTTGCTTAGCATAATAATAGCTGAGTCTATGAAATATATGTATAAGCCATCATCAGTTTGTCATTTTGTATCTGTAGCCAAGCCCCTCATGCTCCCTAAAGAGTAAGGGCTCCGATTCAGCCTGCTATAATTTTGTGGCTTGAGAACAGCACAGACTGAGCCTGAGCAATTTTTTGTGATATTTCTACAAACTATTTGGTTACTTCATTGAAGGCAGGGACACAACACCAAGAATTTGGTGACTGGGAAATTAAAATAAAATAAAGCAAATAAATATAAGTCTCACTGGGAAAGGTTATCAGATCTCTCCTCCTCCTTTCAAGTGCCCATCTTTTGCTGGCACTGCAGTACTCAGCAGCTGCTCATCATCCAGCTCATTGTGAATCGGCACCGTGATGGCACTTTCTTCTGGAAACATTTGTTCCAACCTTAGCTGCCTGAGAGGAGTGTAAATGACAGCAGTGGTATCACACAGAAGCTGAGCAGTGTGAGCTAGGGGCAAGGCTAAACAGGTCAGCGAACTTCGGATACTGCTGGGAAGAGAACTGTTTGGAGCATCGCAGGTATCAATGGGCATGGTCCTACTGCCTGGTAACCTTAGCAAATTAGCCTCAGGGTTCTGAGCAGGGCCGTGCCTGCTGTTAGTACAACAGGGATTTGCAGCCTGCAGATGGTTTGCTTCAGTCTTCACGCTGCTCTCTCAAGATCAAAAGGTATGGCAAGAGCTGTGCTGGAACAAGAGTGAAGAGACGGGCTGTGTACCAGCTTAGTGCTTTTATTTGTAGGCTTGAACTGAAAGGAAGATGGTGCTTGAGGCCATGGGGATTTGAGTCAGGTGGAATGTCTGGAGAAAGGAAAATATTTTGTTCCCTTAGTCATTTGAAAAACAAACAAACAAACAAAACTCTAAAGCAAGTGCCTGCAGGCTAAACCATCTTCTTGTCTTCTGGGGAGGCCCAAAAAAGGGAAGAATGGGGAACAGCAGGGAGCAAAGTTAGAACAAACACTCCACCAGGTTCTGGTTCTAATTACAGAAGCATATTCTTCACTAAAGCCATGGCAAACCCACACGGGACACACCCACAGGTGGCACAGATGGGTTCTGCCAGCTGCACTATGGCCAGGTCCTAAGCTGTCTACCACAGCTGGGGGTTTACAATACATTACTTTGCACTTATCCACCTCTGCCACAATCTGTGAGTTTCCAGGACACATTTCCTGTGCTGGCCAAGATCTTGTCATAACAATTTGAGAGGTTTAACGGCAAGTTTAACTGGATGTTTTGCAGGAGAGGAGTGGTCAGTAGGGCAGGCTCTCAGCTGCTTCTCTGGGACTACTGCTTACCACTTGCTGAATGCAGTCGTGTTTGTATGTAGCACAGCAGCCTTCCTTCTACCAGTGCTTCCTTGGCATCAGTTAAGCCAGGGAGTTTTGAAGTACTTGAGTGAGCTTTCTAAGCACTGTAATGAGCTTTCTAAGCATGTCTGAAGTTTGGATCTAATTGTACATTTTCATGATGGCAAAGCAAGATAGCCCTCAGGACCAGGAAGCAAAGCCAAGCTTCAGTAATAGCCAAAGGAAGAAACCACTTTTTATTTCTCCATTTCCCAAACAACGTGAACCACACAGCTAAAAATTGTTCCTTTATCTCAACTGTTTCAAAAGTTGCACTATTCTGTTGTCTTTTGTAATTTTTTGGGGAAGGCTTTTGGTCTGATTCTGACTTATCTCTGGGCTTAGAATTCCAGATCAATATGGTTGTATAAATGCCTTTCTTTCCCCCCACCCCCACAGCTACAGTACCCAAAAGTTTATTGCCTTTTCCCACTTTTTATTTGTGCTGCAGGTGTTCTATGAGTACACTAATTCAGCTGCAATGATGAGCCAAGATGGATAATATGCATTAATCTGGTGCATCTCCTCCTACATTTTAGTGCTCCTTCAGCAGTTGTTTAGGGGTGACAAAATCAAGGCTAAGAGCTCTGACCAGAGTCAGGGTGACTTTGGCATCTTACAAAGACTGCTCACACTCGTGGTTCCCTTCAAAGCAATGAAGCAAGGCAATGCCAAGCTACTCTAAGAACACTCAACAATATCTACAAGTCTGGGTTTGCATTTATTTTTATTTCCAGTGATGCTTCCCGGTGCTCTTTTATGTCATTCTCCTCTGAGCTGGTGCTTCACTTGTGTTCAGCCCACCCACTAACTATTGCTTTGGCAGAATTTCTTTCTGCATCTTTTCAGCTCAAGTCTGTCTTGAACAAACAATAGAAATGAAAATGTTCATTTCATCCCGGGACAGGAATTTTTCTCCCCTGGATGATCTCATTCGATTTACCACCCCTGGAGTTTTCACACATTTTGACAATTGTTCTAATTCCAAACTATAAGAAAAAGAAGAAACATTTAGTCATTGTGATTGGCAGTGAAACTTCGCAGCTCGTTTCAGTGCTGTAGGTAATTAGTCGTTACAGGGTGCTTCAGTCAGGTGGCAGCGCTCGGTGCTCTTCTCTGAGATACCCAGTCACAAGGGCCTGACAGCAATGTGCCATTTGCCAAGCACTGCAAAATGAGAGCCCTCAGTTTAGGATGGTGTAAGAAAAACGAACCTTTGCAATAGGCTCTGTGTTTTATGCTGGATCACCTCTGGAGCTGCTATCAAACTGTGCTTTGACCACAGCAGGGGAGCATTTGATTAACCACCAAGAAGAGAGGATGCAGCGAACAATGAGACATCAAAGGAGACAGCTTCTGACAGCATTTATTGAACAGTGAGTAATGGATGGCATAAATAAAGAATACACAACCCCCAGTATACTGGGGAGGGCTAATCAAGTACCATGAGGGGAAGTTCAGAAGAGTCAGGAACTGGTTAAAGAGCAGCAACTTTAAAATACACTGGCAATGGGACGTTTGCTGCAGGTTTACAGCTGCCAGTTGTATGCAGTGACAGAACTAACCTCGGGTGTGGTAACTGTCTGTTGCAATGAGAAATTTTTTCAGTTCATGTAGGGGGAAGAGTTCGGTTGATTTTGGTATGCATTACAATAACTCTAAAATATTTGCCATGCTTTAATGAAAACCAACCTGTCAGAGCTGCATACAATGGACTTTCAGTAGCAAAACAGAAGAGTTCAAGCAAGAGCAGAAATATTTGAAGCATCAGTGATCTGTAATAAGGTGAGAGGTAACTGAAGCTTATTAGCACTTCAGCAATACTTTTCATGCCCTTGGTTCATGTCACCTGTGGCCCATATATACATGGAACATACACCCTTGCAGTCAGATGTTCACCCTTGTTTGCTCAAGCTTCTCTCATGCACTACACAACCTCCTTTGTGCTGGCCACAGAACATTGTTGCAGGCATGATGTGGTCAGAAGTCCAAAACTGAGGAAAGTAAAGCTCACCTCTTTCTGTGCTGTTTTCCTGCTCCTCCTTCCCGAAGTGTTCCTCACCAGTCAGCAGCAGGCTCTGCAGCAAGCATGCTCGCTCCTCCCCTATTCCACATTGCATAAGGTCACCCTGGCATGCAGCCATGCAGCCAGTGGCACTCTCAGTTCTGAATCAGGTAGAGGGTTTCTTTGCCAGGGAGGAAGAGCTGGTAGCATGCTTGGATGGATGGAAGGCAGTGTTCAATGGTAGGTTGTGCAATCCACACGAGCAGTAGCGAGTGCCAGGGTTGTCTCTGCTTTGACCAATGTCTTGGAACTGAATGAGGCACCCATCCTCAGTCTGAGTGGGGCACAAGCAGCACTGTTCTCACCAAAGGTGGCCACTGGAAGCCCTCCATTCCCCTTTTTAACAGCACAAAAATAAGGGCAGTGGATGGGATCTGACTCAGCTCCCTCCTCTGCCTACAGAGGTCCTTAAACCTCTCAGAAGAGTCCTAGTGTGCTATGAAGTATTCTGTGGAAGAATGCTCCTGGTCACTCCTGATGTTATTTCACTTGGTATTAAATAATTAAATCTGTGCTGGAGAAAAGATGCAAGGGAAAGGAATAAGATATGGCGGGGGAGGAGGAGAGAGGACGCATGCCAACACGATTTTTAAGCGTAGAGGCTGAGAACTTCACACTTGTATTCTCATCCCTATAAATATATCAACAGTTCACACTACACAGACATTGAAGGAGGGATCGTGCACCTTCCCATCACAAACAGCTCCACATCTACTAGAAAAAACACATTTTCTTTAATTAAATGTTAAAAGATTTTGGGAAGGCTCACAGAAGGTCGCAGCACTTCAGACCTGCAGGGAAGGCCCTACACCTCCGAGGAGCAGAGATGTGTTTGTGTCCCTGGGTGGCTAGACTGGGAGATAAATCCTTTCAGCTCGGCTGCTAAAGACTGCAAAGCATAGAGGAGGGAGAGATTTATTTAAGTGACCTTGATGCTTCTGAAGGGAGAGTTGAAGGTCTGATAAGGCAGATGTATGGCTAAAGTATTTAATGTGAGCAGGAAGCTGTAAGGGAGACAGTTGTGGGAGAGCTTCTTGGGGTTTGCTGTAGGAGAGCACTGCTGGAGTTTTTATTTGGGTTGTGCCAACAGATAGAAAAGAGCCGCTCTGTTTGGTGTCAGTCCTGTTTGGCTGAAGGGTGGTGTGGTCTGCCCTGAGGGAGGCATTTTCCTGCCTCGGCTGCTGGGCAGTGATCTTTGCATGTGTGTGCAGCTACCCATGCAGCATGCTGGAGAGGGGTTCTTGGGAAGAGCTCCTGGATGACAAGTGCTTCATTGTTGCACGGTCTCTGCAGGCCATGCTCTGTGTGCATAGTTTTCAGAGGCAGTGATGATGAGGGAGGTGGTGGAGTCGCCGTCCCTGGAGGTGTTCAAGGGGAGATTGGACATGGCACTTGGTGCCATGGTCTAGTTGTGAGGTCTGTTGGGACAGGTTGGACTTGATGATCCTTGGGGTCTCTTCCAACCTTGGTTATACTGTGATACTGTGATACTGTGATACTGTGATGTTCAATAAGTGTTATTTCTGGGCTCTTTCTAATGCTGTAATAGGACAAAGTGATACCTGAATTCAATACTCCTGTGTGAGATGTCCTATGCAATCTAGCATTTGGAGCTAGCTTGTGTCCTTCCAAGGCAGTCAGCTTTCTGCAGTTACCAAAAGTTTTGGGGGTTTGAGAAAAGATCTTTTCTTGAAGCTTCCAGCATTGCCTGAGTCAGACTCGAAACTGTTTAACTGCTTCTAAAGCCAGGACAAGGCAGTGATAATTAGTGATGTTAACTGAAGGCTTTCAAAGACTCAGTTACAGTCTGAGAGGGCTTCAAGGGTTAGGGAGGTGACAAGGTGACAACTTCCAGTGTTCTGATCCTATTAGTACAGAGCACTTAAGCTAATCTGTGCTGTTTCAAGACTCGGTTAACACCAGTGCTCAGAATTGGCAGCACTTAGGAGTCGATGGGACCTTAGGAGTAGCCTCCCTGTCTGCGGCTGCTGCACTCTCTTTACTCTGTGCTCTGCCCGCAGATGCAGCACGACGTTCTCACAGAGAACTTGCTGTACAGCAGCCCTGATGCTGCTGCTTGAGGCTAGATAGTCAAGGCACATTACAAGTGTAAAATGGAAATAGAACATTTATTTTAAAGTGACAAATACAAAGGAAAGTTATTAAGCTCCTACTCATCTGGTGTCTTATAGTGACATTCTCTGTCTGCAGCTGTGTTGTGGAAACCAGATGGCACTGCAAAGCTTTACCTTTTGCACACTCTTTATCTGCAGTGCTGCCTGAAATTCAGCTACAGTTACATTATGAAGACAGAATCTCCTGCACTCATCTGCGCTGGTAGAAAAGGAATCTTCCTAACTTGAAGCAAGAATGAGTTTAAATACATTAGCTCCAGAAGGAGTGATGATCCCTTCCAGTGTCAATACCGCCACACATCTTTACTTTCAGAAGTTCCTGTTGTTGTAGAGGTCATTGACAGCTGAAATGAGCATTGCAGAACCTACTGCCTTTAGGTCTTACTATCTGTGACTCTTTCATGTCAAGATGTGCATGCAGATACCAATAAGCAGCCTGCAGTGCTGTCTGTTCATCATACCAAGATCACCACCATTCTGTCTGTCTTAAAGGGCTGCTCTTCGACTTGGACATTTCTCTAGGCCCTCACCTGTGTTGTGTGTTTGCTCTGTGTAGTTACTTGAGGAGAAACCTGACACAACAAGCAGCTGCCTCAGCTCAAGGCTGGGGCATGGCAACAGCTTTCCAACTTCCCCTGTGCTGACAGCTACCATGCGCATGTCTCTGTGACAGCTCTGGGAACTTCCTCTGGGAACACCTCAGCCTTGGCACTCTTTTACTGCTGCCTCCTGGCCATAAGGTGAGCAAGAAACTGCATCCTGTGCTCCTCAGAATTGTGTTTTCCTGTCTGCCTCTTCTGAGTTCTTCCTAGCCCTTTTTCAATTGTACTGCAGGATCTTCTCATCAAGGATGGTTCCTACCTCTTACATCATTCCTTGAGCAATGACAGAGAATGAAATAGGGAAAAACAGCTTATCAGTGAATTTGGAAAACAAAGTGATGAACAAAAATATTTCTTGCTGGCTGTTTGCCCCATCTTAGTAAAACACAAAGCAGGTTAAAGCACTAAACTCGCTCTGCACATGGAGAGTTCAGCTGTTCTGAGGTTCGTTATGATCAGGAGATGGTTAGAATAGGGCAGGTTTTCAATGCAATCACAGTGACTCACTGGGCCATGAAACAGAGCAGGCTGAGCACTGGCTGTGCTCTCTGCTCACCTCTGCAGCACTGCGCCCTCGGGCCTGTGGGTAGCTGAGCAGGAGCAGGCTGCTAGCTGTAGGTCTGCAGTTCATACAAGCCCACAGCCTAACTGCCAGGACCTCTTGGCTCCAGTTTTTTCACGTGTTCTAATTTTTATCTTTTTTCCCTAAGTACCTTTTCCTCTCCAGGATCTCTAAATTTACAGTGCTGTTTTTTCTGCTGGGTTTCAAGAGTATCATTACTCCCTGGCATTTTTCTTCTAGTACTGCACTTATTCTACGGTAGATTTTTCTTCTATTACTGCACTTATTCCACTGTTGCTTATTTCTGGAAATTCTTTAAAGGCACAAAGATTTCACCTCAGCTAAGAGCTTCAGTAAAAGTGGCTGGGGTTTGCACAAAGGTGTCTGTCTCTTTTCTCCCCCAAATTGGGTGTTATAATCTATGTCTATAAACACAAAGCCACTGCCTGAGAGGGGAATTAAGCTGAACATTAGATGAAAGCTACCAGTTTGTCTTCATTTTGTCTGTGTGTCCTGCATGAGTACTTAAATTACATCTTTCAAGGAGGGCCATTTTTCTCAGCAAAAGCTGTAGGTTTGCTGGGGAACTAATGACACCTTTCCAATCCTGCAGACACTCCTTATCCACACAAAGTTCAAGGCTCTGCTTTTTTTTGCTTGTGTAGGTGTGAGGAGCTACATCAGCAGAAGCTGGTATGAATTTACAAACCCTGTAAGTAAACTGGTTTCATTCTCACACCAACATTCTCAAGCACAGACATGCAGATGCCCAAACTGCCAGCCCAGAATCACTGGTGCTTGAGGAAGGACAACAGACACTGACTGCTGAATCCTGTCCTCCATCTCATTCATAGAATAATGGAGTGGATTGGGTTGGAAGGGACCTCCAAAGGTCATCTAGTCCAACCTCTCTGGAGTCAGCAGGGGCATCCTCCACTAGATCAGGCCAGGCTGCTCAGAGCCCTGTCAAGCCTGCCTGACCTAGTGAAGGCCAATGGCATCCTGGCCTGAATTAGGAATAGTGTGGCCAGCAGGAGCAGGGAGGTCATTGCGCCCCTGTACTCTGCACTGGTTAGGCCACACCTTGAGTACTGTGTCCAGTTCTGGGCCCCTCAGTTTAGGAAGGACATCAAGACACTTGCACGTGTCCAGAGAAGGGCAACAAGGCTGGGGAGAGGCCTTGAGCACAGCCCTGTGAGGAGAGGCTGAGGGAGCTGGGATTGTTTAGCCTGGAGAAGAGGAAGCTCAGGGGTGACCTCTTTGCTCTCTACAACTGCCTGAAAGGTGGTTGTAGCCAGGAAGGGGTTGGTCTCTTCTCTCTAGCAACCAGCACCAGAACAAGAGGACACAGTCTCAAGCTGCGCCAGGGGAAGTTTAGGCTGGAGGTGAGGAGAAAGTTCTTCACTGAGAGAGTCATTCGTCAGTGAAATGTGCTGCCCAGGGAGGTGGTGGAGTCACCATCCCTAGAGGTGTTCAAGAGGGGACTGGACGTGGCACTTGGTGCCATGGTCTAGTCATGAGGTCTGTGGTGACAGGTTGGACTTGATGATCTTTGAGGTCCCTTCCAACCTTGATGATACTGTGATACCTTGAGTATATCCAGGGATGGGGCCTCAAGTGCCTCCCTGGGCAACCTGTTGCAGTGTTCCATCACCCTCACAGTGCAGAACTTGTTCCTTACATCCAATCTAAATCTGCTCTTCTTCCAGACTTTTAGTTGTGGAGTGAGCATTAGGTGCTGCTCAGAGCTGAGATGGCCCCGTCTCTACGATGGCAGCCTGACTTCCTGGTGAGCTGACTGCAAAAGGAGCAGGTCACCTTGCCTGCTGTAACCCTGATGCCCACAGAGGGTAGAGTCTTCTGCCAGCAGAGGCTGTGGCCATGCTCATTTCACAGTGCACTGTTTCTGCTTTTCACAGAAAAGCAGCACATTTCTTATGTTATTGCTGGGGGTAGTTTCCAGCCATGCATATTTCTGATGCCATGCTCTTCATTCCAACTGAGATTCTGTTGCTTTTAAAAACTTAATTTGCTTTGCTGCCCTTGTATCTGTCTCTCAGCCATTTGCTGGTAGCAGATAGTACTACAAATGATAGCTGAATCTGGTAATTAGAGAAGACTTCCATTTCTGTCCTGCCTTTTCTTTGCTGTAATGCATTCTGTCTGTTTGCTGGCTTGAGGTGCCTTCTGCCTGTGATTCTGATCTTTTTAATGGCACTCATTTGTAACATGCACAATTTTTCTGCAAGCATGACAGTCACTATCTCTGTAATAAGAATCATTTGGCTTATGATGTAAACCATTACAGCAGCACTCCATGCTGTGAGACTCAATGTTGGCTTCACTTCTCTGTTGTTTACTTTCCTTTCAGCATGTTGACAGTTCATAACTCTTGGCTACTTCCACCCTGACTGCAGTTTCTGTAAAGCTCCAGGAGACAATTGCCTGGCTTCTCAGATGACCCAAGCTGCAGATTTGGTAAGATGCTAAGACGCCAACCCAGCCAGTCATTCTCACCTGGTGTAAATTGGCTAGGAAGGTGTGAAACATATCCTAGGGGTAACAGACAAGGATCAGTGAAAGCTTTTTAGCAAGGTACACCTGCAATGGAATGCATTAAACACTGAACTAATGAGCTCATCAGGAGACAGCTGATTTTCTTTTCTCTTCCTCCACTCCTGCCCTCTCCCCCCATGAAGACTACTGCTCCATTTGAGGGATGTTTCCTCACTTGAACATTTAGCCATGAAGTACTTTGAGAGTGAAGAAGATAAAGGGTCTGGTTTAGAGGAGCTTCTTCAGAATAGCAGAATTTATTAGCTAATGTTATTCATTTGTGCTGCTCTTCAGCTAAACCTCTGTGGGCAGCACAGCCAGCAGGAACATGAGAGTGCATCTCTGGGAAAACTCACCTTAGTGGGAATAGACTCTGGGAACTTAGCACAAAGAACTCTCCAATGAGAGCAAACGACCAGGGGGTTGGTTTGCAAGAGGTTTCTAATCTGCATAAATTGAGTGGAGTTTTTGCAGCTGTTTCTCAAGTCACATCTCTGCCCTAAGAACCTCAGCCACATACAGAGCCCTGGCCTAGTTCAAAGAAAAGATCTAAAGAATCTTTTGATGGAAGGGAATTACGTTTCAAAGATCTCCAACCTGAGGTGTACATACATTTAGCCTGGGCAATGCTTGATGAGGCAGATGGTTTCTGTTCTACATATTTTAACCTTAATGAGCCTCCCTCATAAAAAGCATCCCAGTATTCTGGTCCTCTATACAAGCAAGAGTAAATATTGGTCTAGATCAAAAACATCCATCAGAGCTGAAATTTGTTGTGGTGCTCATTTTATCATGCACTTCCGTTTCTTCCAGCAATAAGAGAGTTATTAACATGGAAAACAGAATGAGGGAGAACTTTTTGTATTAAAGCTGGCTGAACTTGCCTGTCACAAGCAGTACAGAGTCAGAGTTTGGTTCATAGGAAGACACATTCATTGAACAGGAGCTCATTTCCCAGTCATAGCACTGATGAGCTGAGGCATTCATGGCTGCCATGCTACACAACTGTGGTGTTACCCAGCGGCACAATTTTACCTCCTTTGCCTGGCTTATATTTAAGCTTTGAGTGAGACCACATTTGGAATATTGTGACCACTTCTGGGCTCCCCAGTTCAAAAGAGAGAAGCAAATACTAGAGAGAGTCTAATGGAGGCTGTGAGGATGATGAAGGGTGCAGAACATCTGTCTGATGAGGAAAGGCTGAAAGCCCTGGGGCTGTTTAGCCTGGAGAATGAAGGCTGGGAGAGGACCTTATCAGTGTCCATAAGTACCTGAGGGATGTGTGTCAAGAAGAAGTGGCCAAGCTCTGTTTGGTGGTGCCCACTGATAGGATGAGGGAAAATAGGTACAAGCTGGAACCCACAAGGTTCCACCTCAACATGAGGAAAAACTTTACTGTGAGGGTGCTGGAGTCAACTTCCAATGTATCTTGTATTCTAGCATCTGAATTCATACTCCAGGGGGATAGGAGGAGGGTAGAGGAGAAATTATACTTGAAACAGTCTTCTTCCACTTGGAGTTTGCCTTTGCTTTTCATCTTGAAATTAAAACTCATGGACAGAGAATAATTTGTGTTAATGCAGATGTTATTCAGTTTGAAAGCTGACTAACAGGAAGATAGTGCTCTTAGCTGGAGAACAAAGGGTGACAAAAGTCATTGTGCACATCACATCTCTCCAACACTGCCTCTGAAGCAGATACTACTGTAGTTTAAGACAAAAAGAAAGAGAGAAAAAAAGAGCATTTGAGCCAGTACAGTGTCAGTATGCTAGAACAGTTTTCTAAACCTCTTGTCATCTGTGATAAGGACATCAATAATAGTCATTGTCACCCTTCATTAAGCTCAGATCTTCCATTTCCATGTCCCTCAGGATGTTTTCCATTGATATTTTCCCTGGAAAGAGAAAAAGCCCTATACCAAGCTAGTGTCTAAAGCTTGATTGCTTTCCTCAGGGCCCTTAGTACAAGAGAACTAAATTATTTTAATTACTCTTTTTCTGTTTGGGGTTCTTATTTGTTTTCTGTTTGGTTAGTTGGGTTTTCTTTTGAGGTCCTCTTGGGTGTTTGGCCTCATTTTAGATGCAGAAGAGCCTTTGCTTATTAATCCACATCATGGAGGCTAAGCAAATGCGAACGTTCCCCTTGCAAACACATAAAAAGGAAGATGTCAGGAAAACTAGATTCATTCTTCTCCTTCTCCCAGGATTTGTCTAACCTCATTGCTGATATTCCTCAGTTTAACCACGTCTGGAATTAGTGTTTCAGATGCTCATGAGCTCTTGCAAGTTGAGCTGCCAGTGATCAGCACCACTTAAGTTCTTTATTTTTTTCCAGTAACCCACAAAGATAACATTCCTGAGCCTGCATTGAGTTTGAGTCTTTCCAAGCAGAAAAGGTTTGGAGAACAGACATTGTTTTGGTCAGACCCAAGGGACTGAGCTCACTGTTTGACTGTTGTTAAAGGGACAGGAGGAAATTATTTCCAGATTCATTCATAGCTCTTTTGAGTGCTCTCAGCAGTTTGTTCCAGCAGCTGTGTGGGGCTCAGATGCTGGCTGGGGTTAAAGCACCACACTCACAAATTCTCATAAAGCCCAAATGATATTCCAACAGATCTGGAGTGGCCAATTTCAAATGTGAAGAGCTGTAAAGAATGCACTGTCTTCATTAGGAGTGGGAGGTATCAGAGATCCTGTGTGCCAGGGAAAGGATTTGGTAAGTGGAAAGATGCCTCTGCTCCATGTGGCGGCTGGGGTAGATGAAAGTGCTGCTTTACAAATGCCTATCAATGCTCTTCCATATATTAGTTCATTTCTTTCCTTGTTTTTGAGTGTGTTTTTTTTTCTTTAATGAATTCTGGTCAACCAGCTGCACTTGAGGTTTCATTAGTGCAATGTTTGCAGAGCTGAAGAAATGTCTTCCTCTGGCGTCCCTCATAAGAGACTCTTCAGGTGGTGAATGTACTCATCAGCCTTCTTCTGTCAGTGCTGCAGGACTTCATTACAGTGTGCAGGCACTTAAAAGGACAGTGCCCACTGTGTGAAAGACCTGTGCAGCTTGTGAAAGAAGATATCCTATAGTGGCATTGTGATTTGTCAATGCAATTGTACCTCAGGCCATTCCCACAACATATCTAATTCTGTTCCCCTCTGACCTCTTTCATGCCAGAAAATAGTAGAATTGTGCAGTTGTGTCTTTGAAATGTGGCACAGAGCCTGGCATAATAGATTGCTCATAATGCCATACAATACACTGAGCCAGGCCCACAGAGCTTCTGAAAGAGATGAAATTATGCTGATCATCATAAGGGAGAGCTGGTCTTATCATCCATCCTGAAAACAAAACATGACCCTACTCTTTTAAATGTCATTGAAATGATTCAGGAAATGATCATCAAAGTCAGTGCTGGCCTGAAAATGTAACACATTCTCAAAAATAGCTCAAATTCCAGGATTCTGAGTGAACCTTTCTATCACCAGAGTATCATCTGACCCAAATCCACCAAAGGATCTGTGCTCTGTGAAGCAGCTTCAGTGTCTCTGACACCCATGCGGTGCAATGCTCTGAGTTCCTGCTGTGTGTGAGGAAACTGGGAAGGCAATGCTGGTCTCTGAGATGCCTTGCAATTGACAGACACTCGATCTAAAGTGGCTGTCTGAACCACTTGTTGGTGGGAGGGTGGTGACTGCTCCACATGGTCACACCTACAGCTATTGCAGAGAAAGGATGGAATCAGAGGTGTGTGAGAAGATGGAGTAACTCGATGGAGTTACTGATGAGTAACCTGCTGGGTGCAGTTTAGGGGTGACAGACACTCAGAGGTATCCTGAGGTGAGCACTGCCATCTCTCTCCTCCCTTTTGCACTTTTCTAAATACAGTTCTAGGGTCTGATATTCTTGTGTAGCAGTGAGGGCCCCTAGTCTAAAACATATGGAACTGATTTACTCCTTCCTCTACCTTTCCCAGTGTAAAGCCATAGCTCCTGGGTAAACAGGAACTTGAAAGCAAAACTATGTCTACCTCTTGACTTTCTGTTGTAAGCAGAATACCTACTCGCTGTTGTCACCACATTAACGTGTAGCTTATAATGGTTAACATTGCCAGCCATTTACTGATGGGCCTCTTAACTTTAAGCAATGTTGTGACTCAATCCCTTTCCCTGTAGCATTAAGAACTAATTTGACAGTTGCTGCAGGCAAAGCTGCAAGATGACTCAGATTGTCAAATGTCCTTTGTCCTCACAAACGCAAAATCCTCCAGCCAAGTTTCCAATGCAATGCCATTTTATTCTAATTTATTGTTCATTTCTCTTCTTGACATAGCAGCTCCCTAACAACTCGCAGATCGCTGCTTAAATGCTTGCTCACACAGGACTGCTGTCAGTCAGGCACAGGCCATCAAACAGGAATGGCTGATCAAACACACTCGGAAAGCTCTGCGGCAGCAGGGAAGGCTGCACCCGGCTGCGGGTAAGGGAAGGGCTACACAAGGCCGATCTGTATCAAGCAGATGAGATGATTTTGAACAGGCCTACAATTTAAAATCCTGTGGAATGAATTAATTTATGGTGCTTCTTAGGGTGTGTTCTGATGATAAAGTGAGTGGTGGATAAAATCCTGATACCAATGAGCCAAGCAGGAGTGAGGTGTCAGACTACCCAGACCTTCCTGGGGCTGCAAAGAGCCAGTCTGAGAATTACCAAAAATAAAACCAGAAATGCTTGCTCCGAGGGTCAATCACTCCTGGGCCATCTGGATTAACAGGAAGAGCATTTTAAATAATCACACTGTTTTTCAGACATCTTCTCCAGCCATGGTGCTGATCTTAGTCACTTTTAAATGCCCACGACAAAGGAACATCGCTGGCTCAGGTTTACTAGCAGGATAGTTGCATTTAATTTGTTCTAAGGTATAACTGTTCTTTACACAATGGAGCCAAACCTCCATCAGGTCAAGAGGTAAACTACACTAAGGAGCTGACCAATTTTAAATTCCAAATAGTAAAATAGCATTACTCAATGAAAGTAATTACATTTTTTCCTTATAATCCGAGAGGAATTTAGCAACAGTGAGTAGCCTTGAACTTCCCCTGATCTCTGCACTGCAGCTGCATACCAATCAATAACACTCTTCACATACAGGAGTCTGTGTCCTTGTCAGCTCAATGTTCTGGTGGCTCAGGGCTGCCATGCTGAATGTGAGCTGTGCACATCTCTCTGCATTTGGTTATGACTCCTGCTGAGGCAGGGAATGGCAGTGGGAGGAAAATAGCAACGGTTGATTCTCTGCCAACCCCTTGCCCCAGATCTTCAAAAATAACAAAGTCTTTCTCACAAATGGCAAAATGTTGCAATCCCAGAGGAATTCCTCTAAGGACTTCCCAGCTGGTTGGGCAGCAAGAAGAGCTGACTGCACTGAACAGGGTTTGCACTCTGGGCACTGAGGCATGAGACTGAAAATAAAACAGCCAGGCAGCCAAGGCGGCCAATGGCATCCTGGCCTGCATCAGGAACAGTGTGGCCAGCAGGAGCAGGGAGGTCATTCTGCCCCTGTACACTGCACTGGTTAGGCCACACCTTGAGTCCTGTGTCCAGTTCTGGGCCCCTCAGTTTAGGAAGGATGCTGACTTGCTGGAACATGTCCAGAGAAGGGCAACAAAGCTGGGGAGGGGTCTGGAGCACAGCCCTATGAGGAGAGGCTGAGGGAGCTGGGGTTGCTTAGCCTGGAGAAGAGGAGACTCAGGGGAGACCTCATTGCTCTCTGCAACTCCCTGAAGGGAAGTTGTAGCCAGGTGGGGGTTGGTCTCTTCTGCCAGGCAGCCAGCACCAGAACAAGAGGACACAGTCTCAGGCTGAGGCTGTGCCAGGGGAGGTTTAGGCTGGAGGTTAAGAAGAAATTCTACAGAGAGAGAGAGATTGCCCATTGGAATGGGCTGCCCGGGAGGTGGTGGAGTCACCATCATTGGAGGCGTTCAAGAGGAGACTTGATGGGGTGCTTGGTGCCATGGTTTAGTTGTTTAGGTGGGTTGGATTGGTTGATGGATTGGACGCGATGATCTCACAGGTCTCTTCCAACCTGGTGTATTCTATTCTAAAACCAGTGTGTGATAATTTAACATAGTAGTAACTCACATACATAGAGACCATGGCATATGGGCAGCATTCTTTGGTCTCTGGCTTCCACATGCCTCCCTGAGAAACTGTCTTTTAAGCTGATTGAAGTGGTCAGACTGCAAAATCCCAGTAATGATACAACTCAATACTGGTATTGCTAATAGTAATAATCTTATTCTGAGGACCAGCCACTAGAGTTGAAGAGATTTCTGTTGAGCGGTCAGGGGAGGTTTTCCCCCTCTACTCTGCCCTGTTGAGGCCTCATCTGGATTATTGTGCCCAGTTCTGGGCTCCCCAGTTCAAGAAGGACATGGAACGACTAAAGAGAGTCCAGCAGAGAGCCACTAGGATGATTTGGGGACTGGAACTTCTACATTATGAGGAAAGACTGAGAGAGTTGGGTTGGTTTAGCCTGAAGGAGACCAAGAGGGGATCTCATCAGTGCTTATCAACATATAAAAGGTGAGTGTCAGGAGGATGGAGCCAGTCTCCTCTCAGTGGTGTCCAGTGGCAGGAAAAGGGGCAGTGGGCACAAACTGGGACTCAGGAGGTTCCACGTAAAACATAAGGAAAAAACTTCTTCACTTAGAAGGTGGCAGAGCATTGGAAGAGGCTGCCCAGAGAGGTTGTGGAGTCTTTGTCTCTGAAGGCACTCCAAATCTACCTGGACGTGCTCCTGGATGATTTTCTCCAGGTGATCCTGCTCTAGCAGGGGAAGTTGGACTAGATGATCTCTGAAGGTCCCTTCCAACCCCTACCACTCTGTGATTCTCCGAAAGCCAGTTCTTACTGAAGAGAACAGAGACCTGGAGTGCTGGACTCGGTGGCAGGACCTGGAGCACACTGCTGTGGCTGCAGCCCACCCCGGGGCTGTGACATGGTTGTGCGTGCAGTCAAGGACCACATAAAGATGATGCAACTGTTAAAAACACTCTGCAGCCTTTGGGGCAGCTTCATCTTGTAACTTGCAGCACAGTTAACAGCAAGGAGATTTGTAGCTTTAGTGGCACTGGAATTCATCCACAGCAGAGTTTAGAATAATGAAAGATAATCTGTGCTTTGGGATAAGCAATGGAGTAATAGGCTACAGCTGTGCAAGGGCTGAAACCAAGCAACTGAATCCACTCCATGGAGGGGAAAGGCTTCCATAGCATCCTCTCTCTATAAGCAAATTATGTCTTGTTTTTTCTCATAGTACGAAAAAATAAAATAGTTATTCAAAGATGACGCCATCAAAAAACCATGAATGGTATCCAGAACTGATGGGAGACCCTTGGTAAGCCTGCAACAGAACTGCATCCTCATAATATTAGTTCAGTCTTTGAACAACCTGATTTAATTATCTGCAAGCTGGAACATACTTAATTAATTTATCTACTTTTAAAAATTAGACAAAAGAATTCCAGAGGAAAATATCACTAAATTTAATGGAAGTGTAAAATCTGTTCAGGGATAGCTTCAAAGTTACTCTTCTGGTAAGCAATTTGCTAACAGTGAGTTTCTTGTTCCTTTTGTTGATGGCTCTTGGCTAACAGTAATTCCTTGGGATGCTGTAGATCCAATGGTGCCAGCACTGACACCTTCTAAGTAACCTGCAGGACTTCAGCTGCGCTTGTGCTCTCCCCACACAGCCTGGCATTGATTCAGCAGCTAGGGCTTTTGCTAGCTCAGGATCTGTTTTGAAGTGTGGAGTTGGAGGCTCTGAACAGGCTCTGGCTTCGGCTCAGAGATCAGAGCTAGAGGAACACTAAAAAGCACCATTTGGATTGAGCAGAAAAATGGAGCACACATTAGCATGGGTGAAACCGAGCAGCACCAGCTGGAAAGGGAGCAAAGGAAAGTGCCAGAGCAAAGTGATGTATTGGTTTGATTGATATTGGATGAGAAAATTGCTGCTAGGTTGATTTTATTGAAAAATTAAGTAACAATCAGTAGAGTTTGTTTGTTAAAGTACAGCTTGCTTTTGAGCTAGCAAAGCACAAAACTGATTCTGTGCTGCAGAAGTGGATAACCACTGCTGTATTCTTTTCTTTTGGTGATTGCATGAACCACTGCTGCATCATAAACCAAGGCCTTAGAAGTGAGCTTGGGACAACAGAAAAGAAAAGCCTTAAAATATTTTCTTGGATTAAATGATTGTTTGATTTACTTTTAGCTCATCTGAACTTGGTTGTATTGACAAGGTCAACACTGAAGTAATTTTTTCATACCATTATGGTAACTGGCTGGGGAAAAGATAGCAATTCCTTTCATCATACCTTGAGCAGAGGATGGATTGAATGTACCAGTGAGCACTTTTGGAAAGGCATCATCTCTGAACAGCTACAGTCAGCCTGCAGGCTGGGGAAATACATACAAAAGAACAATTAATGTCTCATAATACCACCAAGCAGGTATTTATGTCTGGGGTATTTACCTTCTGCCCTTCCCACAAAACTCTTTATAAGCAAGCAAACTTGAAATTGTGGGTAAAAATGCTTCTGGGCTAGACAAGGTTGTTGAATGGTCTTGCTAACTACATATTCATATCCTGGGAGTCCTGAGTAGCTAGAAAGCATCAAAACTATCTCATGTGCAGGCAAAAGCCTTCTGCAGTAGCCCTAGCTCTTCTTTATGGCAGTAACTTACTGCAATGAACACATATTTGTCCAGGAAACCTTATGGAAGCTCATATACAGCAAAATTATTCAGTATCATTGGCAGTACCCAAGCTGCTCTTCCTCCCATTTATCATTCCTATCCCCTCTGGTCTTCTTCTTTCTGTGATATAAAAGCTAAAAACTGTTTCACTCCTGAGCCTGAGGGATGCTCTCTGTCACCCAGAAACAGAGCCCCATCAAGAGAGAAACCCCTCCAATAACTTCAGAATAAAAAGATCTGGGAAAAGGGTTAATTCTGTTAAGAACCATGACTCTCAGCAAATGGTTGGACTGAAATGCAGCTGCCAGAAGCCAGCACTGTATGTACTGCTTGCAGAATGAATGGCTTTACTTAGCACATATTCCTCACCTCTCAGAAGCTAAAAAGAAAAGGCAGCAACTCCGTTAAAGCCGAACTCTTCACCTGTCTTGATTCCAAGTACTCAAAAAAACCATTCCCTGAACTGATTGACTTTCATCAAGGGCTCTTTCAATGTCACAGAAATAGATTTCATTGGTTTTGACAGCCTGGCTTGATGCTAAGCTTGTATCAAAAACCTACCAACAGGAAAAAGATTGCTGAGTTGAACATAATGGTCATATTTGGGGCTTCTGCTGTGTCTGTCTCTGTGGTGGATGTGATTTCCTCCCTTTTGACCCCAAGAAGCTTGTACAGCAGCTCATTTAAAGTTCATGTCTTCAAGAGAAAAATAGTGGAAATAGGAAAAGCGAAACTATCAACTGCACTTTCATTAGGAGCAGCCCTCCCACACCCTGTGAGCTCTGCAGGGCAGCAGGAGATGGCAAATCAGTGTTGCCCTTAGGAAAGGAAATATTGTGCTACCCGAAGCACTTCAGTGCCCCCACTCTGTGCAAATGACTGAGAGGTGCAGAATCAACCATGTGCACAGCCCTTCTGCATCTCTGCCCTCTTCAAGGCTCTCCTTGTCTTTTCCAGTACACTTAGCATGATGTGGCCTCCTGAGGGTCTGTGAAGAATACATCCAGCAGCAACTTTCATGTCTGAGAGTCCTCCTCTTTTCTAAAGGAGTTTGGATCAAGGGTGCCACTGACACAACACACTGGACTAGCATCGTCACATTGGCTGCTTCCAGACCCTCCTATTCCATTCCATAGCCCTGTATCATCTTATTTTCCTATGCAGCCAGTGAAAACCCCACAGAACCCCTCAGCTGAAGCTGCAGCATTCCTCACACCCATTGTTTCCTTTTTGCAGTCAGTCAGCAATCTCCAGTAGTGCAAGTGTGGGGAAGGAGCTGTGCTGTCTCCATGTACCTGGACAGGAAAGCTGAACAAGGGCTACGGTTCCTCATTGTCTTCCTCCTCGAAGCCTGGCCACAGCTGCAGGCAGTAAATCTGGTACATGTGCGTGGCTCTGTCCATGCAGTCCCTCTGGTGGTGACAGCCCCATGGGGTGTGATACTGAAAGGTATCTCTATGGCAGAGATGGAGCCCTGGGATCACTGCAGGCAGGATCCACTCTTCCCACCCTGAGCAAACAATCCTGGTTTAGAAAGAGAAAAACAAACCCTCTGTGAACCTGTAACAGCAGCAGCACCTTAAACCTTCACAAGTTATTCACATCCCCTGACCAAAGTTTATACTGCAGCTTGCTGGAGACACTGCCACACCAGCAGAGCTAAGTTGTGCTTTTATCCTGAGCTGTGGCTTTTTCAGTGTGACTCAGGCAACTGGGTTTTATTATTCCGGTTTGGTGATGATGTGTGCAAATCTCTTCCCTTTTCACCTTCTTTACATCATTTTTGGGTTTGAAATTCCCACCCCCAGTTCAGATGCAAAACATCTCATGTGGGATGTGGTTCAATTAGTGTGGAGAAATAAGTTAATTGTTTAAAAATACTTTTAGAATGCTGTTATTTGTCACAAATAACTTGAATTATAAACAGCAAAATTAAGCTCGGTACTAATTTCTCTTGTGTGGCTCCCAGTTGGCAAAAATAGAAATGGCTAGTCAGCTCTCCAATTGTTTACATAGTTGGGAGTTTTAATTAACATAATCTGCTTATTGCCATGTAGCTGCTAATTGCAGCCAGTTGAAGGAGAGGGGTACAAATTGCTGTATTTATGTGGTAGAAGAAGGAGCCAAATAATTAGGGAAACTGTTTCCCATATAGAAAATGATAATATTTTCTTTCTTTACATGGAAACATAAATAAATCTGTGACCAGCATTTAGACCATTTAAAAAGCACTGCAGCAAAGCAAAGAGCTTCAATACACTCAGATTGGTTCATTTCTCCATCAACTTTCCTGAACACATTTTTCTTTCTAATGAAAATGAGGCTTGTATTAAAAAGAGCTCTGTGCTCCTCCCCTGAGGGCTCAGGGAGGTCCAGAGGGACTGGCTGATCGTTTCCCAGACCGCTCTGCAGCACAGCTCTAAAGGTACAGCAGTGCAGACTCTGGACTTTAAACCCCTCAGACCATTGCTGGAGCTTCTGAGTCTTTACAAGGATAAATTGAGTGAACATGGGCATTCCAGGGCCATTCTACTGTCTTAATTATCTGCACTTAAAATAACGACTGCCGAGGTGCTGAGGATTTCTACTTATTTTTGTCCAAACTGGAATGTTTTTAGCAAGTTAAATAAATAAATAAAACCCACTGGGTTCTGGCCAATGTTCAGCTGATGGGCTTGGCTCTAACCTGGCTCTGTCTTGCTATTAGATATAACTCTGCAGGGGAACCTTAGGCAAAAAAAAACCCATTAATTTTTACTTTTTCTGCAGAGCCAAACTAATTACAGACCTGAGTCTTGTCCCAGCCATACAATCTGCTGTGCAGATTTTGTTCATCCTCACCCTTCCCCTGCAGCCAAAGAAGGGGAAGTTTGTTGAGGATTCTGCTCTGGTAAACCACGCAGGGACAGAAATGGATGCTGCTGAGATGATTCTGCTCTCCTCAAACACAGCAAGATTTGCTTTCTGCTAGAATGAACAATGATTAAGAAGGTTTGGCTGTATTATTAGGAGCCTTTAATTGCAAAGGGAGAGGCAGCTATGCATTTTGTCAAATGTAATCAAAATCATTTGCAGTAGCAAATTAAATATATTCATGAGCAAAAGTTCCAGAGATTTTCTGTGCTGACCTTTAGCACTCACTGTAACATTTGAGTGTTGGTGCTGTTGTAGTAATTGATAAACAACGGTGCTGAGATGTGTGGGCCCTGTCGTGGTTTCATTTACAGCTAATGTAAATTCTCTCGGACTCTGGAAGCTACTTTTGATAGGCAATGCTGACAGTGAGAGCTAATTGGAATTATGCCTTTGGCTCAGGGATTGCCCCAACAATGTTAATTTCTGGAATTAATAGAAAGGACAATGGTTATTGATCTATTTCAAATGACTCTCTGTGCTTCTCCAGACTTGGCACCTGAGCCAGGGAAATGGGTGAGGAACTGATGGTAGGACTGAATGGCTCCTTCAGCTAAGATTTCCCCTTGACTCTTCTAAATCATGGCTGCCCATAAAGTCTCTGTGCTCTTTGTTTTTCTGTTAAATAATGCCAGGTGTGGTCAACAGGTTTCACTGACAGGTACAGCAGAGAATGTCTGTTGTGCTAAGACACATCCACACACATTTAGTATGCATGTTAAGGTAGTCATAATAGAGTTGCCTCCTCTAGGCAAGGCTTCCTTCATTTGTTGTGCTCATTTAGGAGCATCACCAAGAGAAGGCTGCAGCTGTATGGCATAACCTGGGCTGTCCGATGGGGTTTTCAGAGCTGGCTGATGGCTGGCATTGCAGTGGCAGAGTCGTGACACTGCACATGGGATGCAAATGCCTTTGTGGGCAAGCAGGAGCTCCGAGGCAAAAGCTTATGCCTGCAGACTGATGCTTCTGATCCTGCCATGCCGAGGCCAAGGGATGGCTACTTCCAGGAAACTCCTCTGCTGCTGTTGGCTACACAGTGCTCAGCCTGGTGCTGTGAAAGCAGCAGCTACACCACACTGCTGTTCACAGTCAGACTGAATACAGTCTGGTGCTACAGAGGAATGCCCTGATGAATGGTGTGTAGTAGATAACAGGGCCCGGGGAAACCCTGCGATGCCCACTAATGCTGTTTTTCAGGAGAGGCAGCTCTCCTATTTGCAGAGGATGAAGAGGGGTAATAGAGTGCTTTTAGACAGTGAAACAACTCTTAAAACATCCTAATGACCTCAGAATGTTACCTTGCCCCCCTCTTTCTGGTCCTTTATGATTCCGATCTCTCTTGAGTGAGAATGCTACAACGAAATAAATTATGCCTTTTATCAGAATGACAGAGACAGAACACTCACAGGCAATTGAAGAGATGCAAGTGAACCTAATCACTCCTGAAATCAAAAGAAGTAAAGAGAAAATTCCTTTCCCCCTCCTTTTCCTTGATAATGAATGTGAATACTTAGTTTGGGACTCCTTTCACCATTCTTCCTCAATAAATGAGCACAGGCAGGGAATAGATCTTCACAGCGCTTGCAGCTTAGCGCTGCTGCTCCTTTATCCCCTGCTACATTTCTCTACTGCAGCACCAACTTTTTAAGTGGGTTTGCAACAGTGGTTATCAATTGGTTCAGTTTCAGAATGGTTTTTCTGTAACTATGCTGATGGAAAAGTAAACGTGAGGAGGGTAAAGAACTTGTGTTTTATGTGAGTTGAAATCCTTGGCATACAACAGAACCCCTTACAGTTTGCTTCCATCTTTTCTGCCTGCATAAATGGGTCCTTTATTGGGGCCGTGACTGCTGTTCTGCCGAAGGGGTGATTAGCAGCCTCACTATCATCAGCTAGTTACAGACAGGGTAATTGGAGCAGGTCAGAGTTACTTGCAAATAGGCAGGGCTGAATACTTTGTTTCAAGTAAGGAATGCAGAGGGGGTTGCTGCAGCCTGATTCAGGCAATGGCTTCATCAGTGCTGGGTCCCCCTGGAAGGCAAAACAATGACAGTGCAAAAGCGCAAGGGTGCAGCCTCTTCTGCTGCTAGACCTTGCTCCTGGAGAGGGGGGTTTGTTTCAGGCGGCTCTGTGGTGACCAACTAATCCCCTGCAGCAGCAGCACCAGAATGCAGCTGGTGATACCAGGGTGCTGCATCCCAGAGCTCACATCACTTTGCACACTTCAGTAGCCTGTAGACGTCAAAGCAAAGCACAGAACTGACAGTCCGGAGCAGTTTGAGCAGCACTTGTATCACAGACTGTGAGACAAGCTTGCAGCAGTGTGCTGGTGGGAAGGCAGCTGTGTGGAGGGGATGTGTGCACCACATGCTGCGTTTGAGCAGTTTCAATGGCAAAAGAATCAGCAAATGGATCTTTTATCATTATTTATTTATTTATTTTTAGGGTTCCCCCCCATCCCAAATAAAGGCAAAAATTGGGATGCTGTACGAAGATTTCCTCAAAAACCCAAAGGAAAAGGAAATTGTTGCTTGATCCGGTGGCATCTTTGCAATTCAGATGGCGTTGAACGATGAACAGGAGCACCCAGAAACCGTTTGTTTTGGTTTCACTTTCACTGTGTCCTGTAACAAAGCAGCTCTGGCGAAAGAGCTAAAACCACTGTGTGCTACTGAGACTGTTCTCCCCGGCCCTACGGCAGCTGGGAAATGACCACCCAGCCTCAGAGACACAGTTCCCCCCACCACGGAGCATTCCTGCAGCAAGCCACGCTATAAGTAAGAGTATCACAAAATGTTATTAGAGGGCATTGATCTTCCATTACCTAAGAGGAGTGAATAGAGGTGGCCCAGCTGACAGAGTGCTCAGCTGGCCTGGCCTATGCAAAGCTCACCACTCACTACTGCAGACAGCCTGATCAGCTCTTTTCCTGACTTAAGGAGGAAGGTGTCCTCTAGAACCAAGAGGCCTGTAAAAGCTGTCAGGCTCCTGAACAAAACAAAGCTGGGGTGACAGCCCTGAGTGCATCCTCAATGGAAATATTGGAAATATAAATTCCACTTAAAAAAAAAAATCTGCTTCCAAGCATCAATTCT
This sequence comes from Picus viridis, assembly GCA_033816785.1. NCBI lineage: Eukaryota > Metazoa > Chordata > Aves > Piciformes > Picidae > Picus > Picus viridis. The sequence continues at coordinate 24,658,535 of CM066580.1, read as the reverse complement.
GCTTGCTAGGTAATATCGTGGAAGCAGATTTTATTACCTAGTCCTAATACAGTCCTAATAGTCCTAGTCCTAATAAGTGTTCACAGAAAATGATCTCTGGAAAGGTGGGATTCAGAGCGGAGAGAGAGAGGCAGGAGCGTCCTAGAGAGCAGCAGCAGTACTGTGCCCTGGTGACACTGAGCTCTGCTGATCATCCTGCCACCTTCCAGCAGCCTGGCCTCTCTGGAGAGAGACTCACAGAATGCTAGAGGCTGGAAGGGACCTCTGGAGATCATCTAGTCCAACCCCCCACACCAGAGCAGGTCGCACTGGACAGTGTCCAAACAGGTTCTGAATGATTCCAGAGATGGAGACTCCATCACCGATCTGGGCAGCTTGGTCCAATGCTCTACCACCCTCAAAGTAAAGAAGTTCCTCCTCATGGTTAGATGGAACTTCCTATGTTCAAATTTGTGCCTGAAGTCCTAATGCTGCTTAGTGCTTGGCATAATTTGCAATGCGATGTTGTTTCTATGTTACCTCATCATCATAGAGAGAGAGATTGCCATTGGAATGTACTGCCCAGGGAGGTGGTGGTGTCACCATCACTGGAGGTGTTTAGGAAGGGACCATGGTGCCATGGTTTAGTTGATGAGATGGTGTTGGATGACAGGTTGGACTCATTGATCTCGAAGGTCTCTTCCAACCTGGTCTATTCTATTCTATTCTATTCTATTCTATTCTATTCTATTCTATTCTATTCTATTCTATTCTATCCTATTCTATCATCATCACAATACTACTAGTAGTAGTCAATTTTTCAGTGATTTGTCTTTACCCCTTTTTTTCCTTCCTCACCCAGTCCGCTACAACATGAAGATCTTTCCACCCTCTTTTTCTGCAGAGGGACAACAGGTCAGTGTTGAGCTTACCTCTGGGTTGTTCTTTCCTTGACTACCAAGCCATGCAGCACATCTCTTGCAATCACTGTTCTTTCCATTTTGAGTAAAGCTTTACCAGGTGCCACACGTGTGCCACATCCAGCACTGACAGTCTCCCCAGGCTTCCAAGCAGACCAATCCACTGACATAAATAATTTGGAAGGAAACTGACAACTTGTGTCTATTTCAATTTCTCTTCTTTCTTTTCCTCCCCATGAATCATTCCGGAGCTGAGTGGCTGTTCTCAGAACACACCTTATACACTCCCAGGCAGGGCCTGCTTGCAGACTCCTCTTTCTGCCACCTGGCCAGATGACTTAGCCCTGTCCAGATGGATGTCAATGCACAAGCAGGAGCAGCTGGCTGGAGTGGCTCTGCTGGGGAGCTTGGTAAGGGCACCCATGTGTCCCCCCGGGGAAGGAATTTCACATTAGGAATTATTGCAGTATAACACCACAGAGCACAAGGAAAGTTTTGAAATGTGAAGAGCTTGTTTAGCTCAGCCACACTACCCAGCAGAGGCAAGATTTGCCTCCTGCATCATCCTGACACCTCTGTGCAGCCCAGGAGCTCACCTGGCACCTGCTGTGCCATGCGAGCACAGGTGTATGGTGACAAACCCCAGTGCTGGTTTATTTGCAGTGCTGTGGAGCTCACTTCTCAGGTGGGTGTAATTTTTAGGCCATTTTAGGATCCCAGATTTTGTTTCCACATAAACCCTTAGACAGAGGAAAATGCCCTTTTGTTGGGTGACAAACACATACAGCCTCTCTCATGGGAAAATGAAATTGCTTTTCCTGTGCCTGTCCTCAGCTATGACATGGAGAAGGCACCAACCAAAGACTGTGCTGAAGTGAGACACCAGCCCCACTGCCTGCAAGCACCCCAGTGAGGACAGGCTGTCTGTTGCAATGGAGCAGGAACAGCTGTGCTGTGCTCAGCCTGGGTGAAAGGTGTGTTCAGAGAGTTTTCTATTAGCTCCAGCAATCTGAGATTTGCCTTTCTGTGTGCTTTTCAAATGCTTCAGTTGGTCTGGGGTGGGTTTTTTTCCCCATAAAAATCCACACTTTCTGGTGGATGATATTAAGCAAACTGACACAAAATAAAAACTAATTAAATAATGTGATTATAAATTGTTTATCCTGAAAGAACATTACCAAAAAATGAAAATAAATTATGTCAAGATGCAGCCTGAATAATAATAAATTACGGTAGCTCTTGGCTGCCAGTAGCCAGCTACCAGCTGAGCCGAGATGCACTGTCATCTCCTGCTTGCTGCCTGCGAACAGAAGTTATGGATTAAGTCTGACAGTGGGAAAATAAATGGCAGAGTGTAGCTGAAGCCAAGCATTTATCAAGCCTGGTTGTACTCTATGCAAGGCAAGTCAGATACAATTTAATAAGATAACAGAAAGCTCAGCACTGTCTCCAGGATGTCAAAATACAGATTTCTGCCCTGTACCAATGCTGGCACTGGGAACCTGATGGATTTGAAGCTCTCTCAGGTTTGGGGTTTAGCATCCACAAGTCAGTGGTGCAAGAGGAGCAGTTTTCAGCTCCAGGACTGGAGAGCTGTGCATGCAGGCACAGCAGGAGTGTTCAAAGCTTGGTTACTCACCATGGCACCAGGAAAAGCAGGGGGCTAACTGCTCCACTCTCTCACTGGGGGTGATACCGTGCTTTGCAGGCTCCCAACGCCTGGTTCCAAGAAGCTGAGGAACTATACTGGTGCCAGCAGGAAGACAGACCAACACCACATTAAACCAACACTTCCCTACCATCTTCTGTTGCCTTTGTCAAACTGGAGATGCCTGCCAGTCCCTCTTTTCTCTGCTCATTACACTGAGCAAACTTGGGAGGCCTTCATCAACAATAAGGGGTTTAGTTTATCATTCCTTTCACATCCTCACTTGTTACCAAACCTGTAACTAAAGTAACTTCCCACCTGTGGGTTCAGTGACTTTCTGTTGCATAGCCCTGTAACTTTTGCACCAAGGGACACATGGTCCACACATGAAAAGAAAAGTTAAACAACTAGGGGTGGGTTTTGTCCCTCCGAGTAATAAATACTATCAAGATATTGATCATGAGTTAAGGTAACCTTTTGGACTAGACAGAGAGAAAGCTCACAGTCTCTCAAAGGCTATTCATCATTCTTTCTAAGGGTGATTTTGACCCAAATGAATAGTTTTCTTGTGCTACTCCATGCCCTGGTCCATCTGTAACACACATTACAGCACCACCCGGTCTTGAGGGTACAAGGACTTTGATAAATGGACTCCAGCCACCACTGCTTCTCCATACCAGGTACCTACTGATTCCTATGATATCAACTTTCACAACTTGCTTCATCTCTTACAGTTCCTCTGTTTAGTTTTGAAGGCCATCTACACTGATATACAAACAGTCCTGGCTCACTGGAGAGGTCCCAGAAGACTGGAAGCTGGCTAATGTGGTGCCCATGCACAAGAAGGGCCAGTTGGAAGAGCCAGGGAATTATAGGCCTGTCAGCCTGACCTCAGTGCCAGGCAAGATTATGGAACAGGTCATCTTGGGTGCGATCACACAGCACTTACAGGATGGCCAAGGGCTCAGGCCTAGCCAGCATGGATTCAGGAAGGGCAGGTCATGCCTGACCAACCTGATCTCCTTCTATGATCAGGTGACTGCCTGGTGGATGTGGGGCAGGCTGTGCATGTGGTCTACCTGGACCTCAGCAAGGCCTTTGACACCGTCCCCCACAGCAAACTCCTGGCCAAGCTATCAGCCCATGGCTTGGACAGAATCACACTGTGTTGGGTTAGGAACTGGCTGGAGGGCCGAGCCCAGAGTGGTGGTGAATGGTGCCACATCCAGCTGGCGGCCAGTCACTAGTGGTGTGCCCCAGGGATCAGTGCTGGGCCCCATGCTCTTCAACATCTTTATTGATGATCTGGATGAGGGCATTGAGTCCATCATCAGTAAATTTGTGGACAACACCAAGTTGGGGGCAGGAGTTGATCTGCTGGAGGGTAGAGAGGCTTTGCAGAGGGACCTCGACAGGCTGGACAGATGGGCAGAGTCCAAGGGCATGAGATTGAACACATCCAAGTGCCGGGTTCTGCACATTGGCCACAGCAACCCCATGCAGTGCTACAGGTTGGGGTCAGAGTGGCTGGAGAGCGACCAGGCAGAGAGGGACCTGGGGGTGCTGGTTGATTGTAGGCTGAACATGAGCCTGCAGTGTGCCCAGGCAGCCAAGAAGGCCAATGGCATCCTGGCCTGCATCAGGAACAGTGTGGCCAGCAGGAGCAGGGAGGTCATTCTGCCCCTGTACACTGCACTGGTTAGGCCACACCTTGAGTCCTGTGTCCAGTTCTGGGCCCCTCAGTTTAGGAAGGATGTTGACTTGCTGGAATGTGTCCAGAGAAGGGCAACAAGGTTGGTGAGGGGTTTGGAACACAAGCCCTATGAGGAGAGGCTGAGGGAGCTGGGGTTGCTTAGCCTGGAGAAGAGGAGACTGAGAGGAGACCTTATTGCTCTCTACAACTACCTGAAGGCAGGTTGTAGCCAGGTGGGGGTTGGTCTCTTCTCCCAGGCAGCCAGCACCAGAACAAGAGAACACAGTCTCAAGCTGTGCCAGGGGAGGTTTAGACTGGATGTCAGGAGGAAGTTCTATACAGAGAGAGTGATTGCCCATTGGAATGGGCTGCCTGGGGAGGTGGTGGAGTCACCATCATTGGAGGTGTTCAGGAGGAGACTTGATGGGGTGCTTGGTGCCATGGTCTAGTTGTTTGGGTGGGTTGGATTGGTTGATAGGTTGGACGCGATGATCTTGAAGGTCTCTTCCAACCTGGTTTTTTTATTATTATTATTATTATTATTATTATTATTAACCATCCAGTTCTTTCTCATCAGTTCCTTTAGCATTCTTTGGGGCTCCATTCACCTGCCACACCCACCTCAGCTCAGGAAGGACTCACACCAGGTGCTGTGGCTCTTCAATGAAGTACCACAGGTCTGGGTCCCAAACTCGGACAAGGTCAGGACTTTCCACTGAGCAGCGTGAACTGGAGTGAGGGATATTGCTGGGGCATTTCCAGAGCATGCAGCTATATTTAATATAAAGCAGTCAGTAAGTGCTTTGTGTCAGAGTGGAAAGGGACAGCTTTGCCTTCATCCATTTCAGAAGTGATCAAAGAACAGATTTAGAGGCCCAAAAGCTCTCTGCAGCCATCACTCACCTGTGTGCTGGTTAACAATGTCACCATGCTTCCCTCCTGCCCAGCTGTCACAGCCCAGCATGGCCCTTTGCCCTGTGAGGACGCTTCATCCCCCACCACACTCCATAATCCACTGCCTCTACACTTGAGGGTAAATGAAGAGGTGTCCAGTTATGGGTGCAGAGCTGAACAAGGTCTTTTTCTCCTGAGTGGAACTGCTCATGGCTGTCATACTTAGAAGGAAGACATACAAAGTATGTTCTGTTAACAGATTTTTCTTTCCTCTTTGTAACCACATGAAAGAAGGCAAACCCTTCTAATCCACTTTGGAAATTCATTTTAGTTTAAAGGAGCCCCAAATCATGGGCTAAACACTGAGCTGTGGGTGGAGCTACAGTTCTAAAGAATGGTAAGTTAATTGCATGTTGTTCTGGTTGCAATTCTTCCTTTGGCAGCATATTTCTCTGTTGTGTGGGAGCATTTTCTACCCTGCCTGAAAGCCTTTTTTCTTTCTATGCAAGAGCAGAAAGGCAAAAGCGGCTGAGATCTAATATCTCACTTGACCTCCTAATGAAAAATGGATGTGGTCAAAGCTACAGCACTCCTGGTAAAAACACCACAACAGCTTTTGACAGGGAAGGGTAAGTTAAGGAGCAGAAAGCCCCAGGGGAGAAGTGCAAGTCAGTGGGGCTCCAGTGGCAGGTGGTCCTGTAAGCAATATTATGGAGCATGTTCCCGTGTTAGCTGTGTGAAATGGACCTGGTGCTGTATTCCCAGGTCACAGAGCAGAAACCTGCAACCACCTTGGACAATCAAGAAGGGTTTTAGAGGAAAAAAGAGTTCAATGAGGGATGTTGTATCAGCAGTCCAGCACTGTGTGATATCCAAGGCAGGGGAGGGATGAAGGAGTCAGATGTGCAATTCAGAGTAAGAGTCAGCATACAGAAGGTGAATGGTGAATTGGAGTTGCAGAGTATGGAGCAGGGAACAGCAGCCAGCACTGAACATTGTGATGAGATAATTGCCTGAACTGTGTTCAGGTGAATGCAATGCACTGCTCCAATCATTGGGAACTCAGAGGATGTAAAGAACACCTACTGGAAAAGCACCAGTGACAACAGACTGACAGTTAGACTCCTTAGGCTGAACTAGCACCTCATCATTTTACTGAGCAGTGGCCTATTGTCAGCTATGGATTACAGCTCAGAGAAGAAAAGAACAACTAGTAGGATTCATAGAAAGCAAACAGTCATTTGTCTATTAAGGGAGAGGCAGACTCAGTGCAATGTGTGGGTGGAATCAATGCACTATGAGTCTAAAATGGAAAGGCAATACGAAGGAAATAAGGGACTATTGGAAGGTGAACTCACTGCAGTGACCACTCTGTTTGGAACACAGCAAGCAGGAGAGTGGCTTCAGCAACAAAGATGTGGCTTACAAAATGTAATCAAACTCTCCAAAGCCAGAGCCTTTTCTTGGGAAAAAAATTACACATGGCTCACCAGAGAGGTCCCAGATGACTGGAAACTGGCCAATGTGATCCCCATCCACAAGAAGGGTCAGATGGAGGAACCTGGAAACTCCAGGCCTGGCAGCCTGACCTCAGTGCCAGGGAAAATGATGGAGCAGATTATCCTGCTGCAGGATGGCCAAGGGCTCAGGTCCAGCCAACATGGATTTAGGAGGGGAAGGTCCTGCCTCTCCCACCTGATCTCCTTCTATGATCAGGTGACCCACCTGGTGGATGTGGGGAGGCCTGTGGATGTAGTCTACCTGGACTTCAGCAAGGCCTTAGACACCGTCCCCCCAGCAAACTGCTGGCTAAGCTGTCAGCTCGTGGCTTGGACAGCAACACTCTGCGCTGGGTTAGGAACTGGCTGGAGAGCCAGGCCCAGAGAGTGGTGGTCAATGGTACCACCTCCAGCTGGAGGCCAGTCACCAGTGGCGTCCCCCAGGGATCAGTGCTGGGCCCCATCCTCTTCAATGTCTTCATTGACGATCTGGATGAGGGGATTGAGACAGTCATCAGCAAATTTGCAGATGACACCAAGTTGGGAGCAGATGTTGGTCAGTTAGAGGATAAAAAGGGCCCTGCAGAGGGACCTTGACCAACTGGACAGATGGGCAGAGTCCAACAGGATGGCATTCAACAAGTCCAAGTGTCGAGTGCTGCACTTTGGCCTCAACAGCCCCATGCAGAGCTACAGGCTGGGGTCAGAGTGGCTGGAGAGCTGCCAAACAGAGAGGGACCTGGGGGTGCTAATTGACAGATGCCTGAACATGAGCCAGCAGTGTGCCCAGGTGGCCAAGAAGGCCAGTGGCATCCTGGCCTGCATTAGGAATAGTGTGGCCAGCGGGAGCAGGGAGGTCATTGTGCCCCTGTACTCTGCATTGGTTAGGCCACACCTTGAGTACTGTGTCCAGTTCTGGGCCCCTCAGATTAGGAAGGACATCGAGACACTTGAACGTGTCCAGAGAAGGGCAACAAGGCTGGGGAGAGGCCTTGAGCACAAGCCCTATGAGGAGAGGCTGAGGGAGCTGGGGCTGTTTAGCCTGGAGAAGAGGAGGCTCAGGGAGAGACCTTATTGCTCTCTACAACTACCTGAAAGGTGGTTGTAGCCAGGAAGGGGTTGGCCTCTTCTCTCTAGCAAGCAGCACCAGAACAAGGGGACACAGTCTCCAGCTGTGCCAGGGGAGGTTTAGGCTCAAGGTGAGCAGAAAGTTCTTCAATGAGAGAGCTGTTAGCCATTGGAATGGGCTGCCCAGGGAGGTGGTGGAGTCACCATCCCTGGAGGTGTTCAAGAGGGGATTGGACGTGGCACTTGGTGCCATGGTCTAGTCACGAGGTCTGTGGTGACAGGTTGGACTCGATGATCTTTGAGGTCTCTTCCAACCTTGGTGATACTGTGATCCTTCACTGCTGTGGAGTTCAGTACTGATGCTGATTTTTATTGTCCACTTTAGAAGAATCCATGCAAATGAAGCTAGCTAACCTCCCTTCTCATGATCAACAGTTTCAAAGGGATATAATAAAGATCTTGAGATCTTAAGCTATGTAGAATCACTGACCTCCAACCTTATTCTTTAATAAGTTTATTTTCTGATTGTTCTTTTATGAAGAAGAGAAAGCTCTGGGGAGACCTAAAAGTAGCCTTCCAGCACATGAAGGGGGATCATAGAATCAGTCAGGGTTGGAAGGGACCACAAGGATCATCTAGTTCCAACCCCCTGCCATGGGCAGGGACACCCCACACTAGATCAGGCTGGCCAGAGCCTCATCCAGCCTGGGCTTAAACACCTCGAGGGACAGGGCCCCAACCACCTCCCTGGATAACCCATTCCAGGGCTTCACCACTCTCATGGTGAAGAACTTCTTCCTCACATCTAGCCTGAATCTCCCCACCTCCAGCTTCATTCCATTCCCCCTAGTCCTATCACTACCTGAGATCCTGAGCAGTCCCTCCCCAGCCTTCCTGTAGGCCCCCTTCAGATACTGGAAGGCCACAATGAGGTCACCTGGGAGCCTTCTCTTCTCCAGAGTGAACAGCCCCAACTCCTTCAGTCTGTCCTCACAGGAGAGGTGCTCCAGCCCTCTGATCATCCTCGTGGCTCTTCTCTGGACACGCTCCAGCACATCCACATCCCTCCTGTAATAGGGGCTCCAGAACTGGACGCAGTACTCCAGGTGGGGTCTCACCAGAGCTGAGTAGAGGGGAAGAAGCACCTCCCTTGACCTGCTGGTCACACTTCTCCTGATGCAGCCCAGGATCTGATTGGCTTTCCGGGCTGCAAGTGCACGCTGAGAGCTCCTGTTGAGCTTCTCCTCCCCCAGCACCTTCAAGTCTCTTTCCTCTGGGCTGCTCTCCAGCCAGTCACTGCCCAGCCTGGATTTGTGCCTGGGATTGCCTCGACCCAGATGCAGGACCCTGCACTTGGTCTTGTTGAAGCTCATGAGCTTGGCTTGTGCCCACCTCTCCAGCCTGTCCAGGTCCCTCTGGATGGCATCCCTTCCCTCCAGCGTGTCCGCTGCACCACACAGCTTGGTGTTATCAGCAAACTTGCTGAGGGTGCACTCGATGCCACTGTCCATGGCACCCACAAAGATGTTGAACAAGACAGGTCCCAGGACTGATCCCTGAGGGACTCTGCTTGTCACTGGCCTCCATTGGGACATGGACCCGTTGACAGCCACTCTTTGGGTGTGGCCATCAAGCCAGTTCTGTATCCATCTAGTGGTCCATCCATCAAACCCATGTGTCACCAGCTTGGAGACCAGGAGGTGGTGCGGGACAGTGTCGAAGGCTTTGCTCAGGTCCAGGTAAATGACATCAGTTGCTCGCCCCTCATCTATTAATGCTGTCACCTGCTCATAGAAGGCCACCAGGTTTGTCAGGCAGGATTTGCCCTTGGCAAAGCCATGCTGACTATTCCCAATCACATCTTCCCTATTCTTCTGAGTCATTAGTGCCTCCAGGAGGATCTGCTCCATGATCTTTCTGGGCACGGAGGTGAGACTGACTGGCCTGGAGTTCCCCGGTTCCTCCTTCTTGCCCTTTTTGAAAATGGGAGTAATGTTTCCTCTTTTCCAGTCTGTGGGGACTGCCCCAGTCTGCCATGGGTTTTGGAATATAATAGAGAGGGGATACGAGAATGCTGAGGAGGGACTGTTCCCAAAGGCCTGTAGTGACAGGACCAGGGGCAATGGTTTGAAATGAGAGCAGAACAGATTCAGATTGGATGTGAGGAACAAGTTCTGCACCATGAGGGTGCTGGAACACTGCAACAGATTGCCCAGGCAGGTAGTTGAGGCCCCATCCCTGGAGATATTCACGGTCAGGCTCGACAGGGCTCTGGGCAACCTGATCTAGTGGAGGAGGTCCCTGCTGGCTAGATGACTTTTGGAGGTCCCTCCAACCCAAACCATTCTGTGATTCTATGAAGCTGTCAGGTCTGAATAATCTGTACCTCTACCTCCTTGGTCTCGCTTTGGAATGTCTTTATCAGTGAGAATCATGTTACTATTTGCTTGCATTGTAACATACAGGGGCCCTAATTACAGATCAGGGGATCTGTTGTGCTAGTCACTACAGTAACCAAAACATGTGTCAAGATGCATACCAGATATAGGCCACTTATTGATACGTGCACCTTCCCACGGCAGGTGTGCTCTGCACACCCACAGTCTTATCTTTGCTAACACTAACAAAGTCTCTTAAAGTAGGACTGACAGGAAAATTGCAAAAGATACATCTGCTGGGGGTTGGGGGTTTTTGGAGGAGATAAAAATCTCCTTAAATTGTGCTTGCTCAGTCAAGTGGAAGCCATAAAGAAAGAGCAAACCTCATATAAATGAAAGGTACTCAGTGCTCCTGAAAAAGACTGCTGGGAAAACCATTGAAGTGGCCTTGTAGAAAGGACCTCCAGATTGTGAAGCAGAGCACAAGACAAAAAAACAAATGTCCCTAACCCCAGTAAACAGATGTACAAGCTAAGGTGGAATGGAATGGAATGGAATGGAATGGAATGGAATGGGAATGGAATGGAGTGGAATGGAATGGAATGGAATGGAATGGAATGGAATGGAATGGAATAGAATAGAATAGAATAGAATAGAATAGAATAGAATAGAATAGAATAGAATAGAATTAACCAGGTTGGAAGAGACATCTGAGATCGAGTCCAACCTATCACCCAACTCTATCTAATCAACTAAACCATGGCACCAAGCACCCCATCCAGTCTCTTCCTAAACACCTCCAGTGATGGTGACTCCACCACCTCCCTGGGCAGCACATCCCAAAGGCCAATCTCTCTCTGGGAAGAACTTCTTCCTAACATCCAGCCTGAACTTCCCCTGGCACAGCTTGAGACTGTGTCCTCTTGTTCTGGTGCTGGCTGCCTGGCAGAAGAGACCAACCCCCACCTGGCTACAACCTCCCTTCAGGTAGTTGTAGACAGCAAGAAGGTCTCCCCTGAGCCTCCTCCTCTCCAGGCTATGCAACCCCAGCTCCCTCAGCCTCTTCTCATAGGGCTGTGCTCCAGACCCCTCCCCAGCTTTGTTGCCCTTCTCTGGACATATTCCAGCAAGTCAACATCCTTCCTAAACTGAGGGGCCCAGAGCTGGACACAGTACTCAAGGTGTGGCCTAACCAGTGCTGAGCACAGGGCAGAATGACCTCCCTGCTCCTGCTGGCCACACTGTTCCTGATGCAGGCCAGTATGCCATTGGCCTTCTTGGCCGCCTGGGCACACTGCAGGCTCATGTTCAGCCTACTCTCAACCAGTACCCCCAGGTCCCTCTCTGCCTGGCTGCTCTCAGCCACTCTGACCCCAGCCTGTAGCAGTGCCTGGGGTTGCTGTGGCCAATGTGCAGAACCCGGCACTTGGATGTGTTCAATCTCATGCCCTTGGACTCTGCCCATCTGTCCAGCCTGTCGAGGTCCCTCTGCAGAACTCTCCTACCCTCTAACTGATCAACTCCTGCCTCCAGCTTTGTGTCATCTGCAAACTTCAGAAGCTAATCAGTGGTGGCATTTGATGTATCAGCAGCTGATGTGAAATGGCGAATTGGAGGGAAGGCCATCAAGGCAGGTGAGAGGCAGGCTGTCTGTGAAGTGACAGAAATGGGTGAAAAAGAGAAGAGAAAGGATACAACGTGCGGGAAAGAGAAACGCTCCTTGCAAAAACATTTCAGATGCCTGTAAACAAAGCAACTCTGTACCTTGGAATCTGCAGGAAGATGATGGAGATGTAAGATGGAAGCTGTACAAAACTGAAGTAAGGCCTACATGAGACCTGAGAGGTCCAGAAAAGGACCTTGGCAAGGAGAATAGAAGAACAGCTCTCTTGGGTCCACCTAGCTCATGGTCCTTTCTCTGAGAAAGGTAAGCTGCAGAACCACCTGGAAGAGAAGCAGTGTACAGAGGAAAGGCAAAGATGGCAATGCTGACCACATAAGTAATGTAGGGAGATGCTAGGACATTTGGGAGCAGGGAGGGCTGACTGAGGAAGCACAGCTAAACCAGGCTGCTGCCAGACACCTCTTGCCTCCCCGTAAGACAGCAGCTCCAATGGGACATCAATAGCTCTTTCCCCCTATCCTTTTACCAGACCATCTCAGAGGAAACCACCACTCTGTAGTTCTCTGAGGAATTGTCCAGCAATAGTGAAGCTAGCAAAGAGACTGTTTCTGAAAGCTAATGGAGGGAGAACAAAATCCAGCCCCAAGAACAAGCCGGAGTGTTTCACACATGCTGTAAAGAAAAGGAAAGACAGAGATGCCTGCTTCCTGTCATTGCAGGTCACTCCCCAGTGCTTCATCTTGCTATGAACAGATCCCTCAATAGCTAATGCAGCCAGGGGAGGACTGGAATCAATCCTTCTCACTCCAGCCATACCTTCTCCTAAACCAATAATGGCTGCTGAAACCCTGTGCCAAGCTCACAACTCAGACACCATAGAAATCCTGCTCCTTTGGAATGTGCTTTGCAAGCCCTCTGGATAAGGGCTGCTTTACTGCTTCTCTGCTAAAGCCCAGCAGTGAGGTTGAATGCCTGATGATGCTGCCACTGCAGAACTGCACTGCACTGGTAACCTGCACCTTCCTGCTCTGAGGATTTGGCAAGAGCCTTTGGCATTCATTTGGACATGAATTCAAACACACGTTCTGTATGGCTTTCATCTCTAATACAGTTTGGCTCCTTGGGTTAGACTCTGCCTTCACAACACAAGCAACTTTGTTTTCCAAAAGATCTCCCTGGTAGTTGGAGATTTTCTTTTGTTTTACAAAACAAAACAACAACTCACAGTTCTGTGAGCGATGTGAGCCATCTGAGTTAGAACTGAATTTTGGGGTTCATCTGCAAAAAATGGAAAAGTTGCAAAACAGGAAAGATCAGCCGGACCTTGCTGTTCACATTGATAAATCAAATCCCTTCATTGCACTGAAGCACTACAAGGAGAATCACTTTTGTTAACTTGAAGGAGAAAGGGCGCACTTCTTTTTGAGAATTCCATCCTTCTTGATGCAGGTATTTCAGTAAGAAACCTGAGTGACTGCAGCCTAGAGGGGCACTGGCCCTAGCTAAAAGTGTTTCACAGAATGCATTGTCAAAAGTCACCAATAATTAATAGCAAACATCTCTTTTCAACAGCCCAAGTACAAGTACAGCACTCCACACTCTGCCAGCAGACTTGGCAGTTGCCAGTACAGATTCATGACTGGAGGGAGGCATTCTCCTTGAAGCTGTTTGTGAAACCTACTTATCAGAGTAGAGATTTCCTTTAATTAGCTGGAATGAGCCATTAGTAAAACCAACAACTAACCCCATAAGTACCTAAGCATATAAGCAGAAGTCTTCTACCATAGTTTATTCTTTTTTTAATGATTAAAAATTTTAAAATCTAGCCTAAAATTCAACAGGGGGTGGCCAACCTCAGCAATAACCCTTCCCATATAGACAACAACGTTTGTAAGAACCTAGGAAGGGAAAAGCTCGCAGTGTGACAGCAAATGTAAGGAGAGGAGAGGGCTAAGGGCTGGCAGCTGTGGGTGGGCAGCTCAGGCAGAGCCAGCAGCTGCGGCACAGATGAAGGAGGTGCAAACAACTGCATCCAGGTGAAGCCTCAGGGAGGGCAGCGACCCAGCACAGCGGTGAGGCATTGGAACAGGCTGCCCAGGTTGGTGCTGGAGTCACCATCCCTGGAGGCGCACAGGAAGCTGCAGCTGTGGCGCTTCAGGACATGGTTTAGTGGTCACAATAGTCACAGGATCACCAAGGTTGGAAGAGACCTCAAAGATCATCGAGTCCAACCTGTCACCACAGACCTCATGACTAGACCATGGCACCAAGTGCCATGTCCAATCCCCTCTTGAACACCTCCAGGGATGGTGACTCCACCACCTCCCTGGGCAGCACATGCCAATGGCTAACGGCTCTCTCAGTGAAGAACTTTCTCCTCACCTTGAGCCTAAACTTCCCCTGGCACAGCTTGAGACTGTGCCCTCTTGTTCTGGTGCTGGTTGCCTGGGAGAAGAGACCAACCCCTCCTGGCTACAACCTCCCTTCAGATAGTCAGGTTACTGTTGGAATTGATGACCTTAAAGGTCCTTTCCAGCCTTAATGATTCTCTAGCTGTATGATTCTGTACTAATGTAGTTTATGTCCCTCTGTGCCACACACACCTGTGGCAGCTGGGAGTACAATGTGTCTGCACTGGGGCACCACTACAATGCAATGCTGTCTCCAAAAGATTGAGTCAGATAAAGCCTGAGTTTGAGATGTCACTGCTTCACTCTGGTGGTTCACTGGAGCAGGCACTGCCCAATGTGATCTGAAGAGTGGTGAGGTGCAGCTCCAGGAGCTCCCAATAGATGTGTTCCTTCTACCTACCAGAATGAATCTTGCATGACTCACTCCTCTCACACCAGGCTGAAACATGCCCCTGTGGTTCTGTGCTTTGCATATTGACCGGAATGAAGCTTTATGCGGTAAGATTTCAATTGTAATGAGTCACTATGCCATCCCTTTCTTCTGGTATTTCACACAGGAAGCCCACTGCATAGTGTGCTTTGTGCTGCTGCAGGGAATCCCAGCACATATCAAAAGCTGGCAGTGGGCAAGTATGAAATAAGATACTATGAAAACGTCTCACTGAATTTTAGCATGGCCATAGATACAGAAGGATGATTTGACAGCCATAATCTCCAGGCCAAGATGCACTCCTGCATCCATCACATTTAGATAGATGTCCTCATTTGCTTTCAGTGGGCTGAGGCAGCCTTGTTTGCATGGGCTTGAGGTGAATGATGTCACCGGATTGTTTTTTAGGATTGCTGAAAAATGCAGACACAACACAGAGCTGTTTGTATATAATCTTTTTATCAGGCCAAAGCTGAATTAACTTTTTTTCTTGCAAGGATCTGTTATTGGGAGTTTCTTATTAGTAATGAGATGCTGACATTGATTTAATTTAAAAAACCCAAGCAGGGTCCTGAAGAGCTTTTGATTTATTCATTTATTTTTTTTGACTGCATAACATGTAAAGTGTAAACACAAACTGCTTTGCTCAGAACTGTACCTCTTGAACTGCTTGAACCAAAGGGTGTAGCATCTCCCCTGATTTGTCAGCACAGGCTGGGGGTGCTGGTACAGCTGAAACCACTAAAGCTGTCTGGGACTGAAAGTGGTGTGGAAAAAAACACTAACAGGAACTTTTATTTTACCTTAGCAAAGTGCTGGCTGGTTTGTGAAAACCAACCCAAGCCAACTGCCACAAAACCCTGCAGATAAATATCTTTTCATCCTGTACTGAATTAGCTGTGTGTTGAGACACCACTTTGTGTCCAGTGACTTGAACAGACAAATCTTGTTGATCTACACCAAAATGCAACCAAATTCTTAGCCTAGATTGTGGCTCTTTGGCAACTGTTTTAAAAGGATAATGACAAAACTCTTGATGGCTCAAACATACAGGCTCACAAGTGCCTTTCTCCATGTGATTTTGCAGTACCCTACAAAGCACTGTGCTCCAACCCATTCCTGAACTCTGGAGTTCCCCGTTTAAATGTCCACAGCAGCTATGGACATGCTTCTCTTCTTCTGCTCACTTCTTGTCTGAGAATTCAGTATCAACAATTAAATTATTTCACATTAAGATTGAGCAGACTGGGGAAGTGGGAGAAGGGACCAGAAGATTGATAAAGAAATGAGAAAGGTAACTGAAGCTTAAAGCTTCTTATAGTTTATCAGAGTAGTTCATACTGCTCTTAGATTTGCACTCTTGCTTCAATTAAATACCTAAGTATTTACAAGGTAGACACCAGAGGCTGTAATTGAAAGCTACAGGGCTGGCAAATACCATCATCTGATAGCTGCTGTCCTTCCCCCTTTCCTCCCCCATTACATGCAGCCTGTGAAATGGTGTCAGTGAACAAAAGACCACAGCTGGGTTTTTATTTCCCCAGCTCACCATCATATGCACCTTTTCTCACCCTCCCAGCAAACTGTTCTGTATTTTAGGTTTGGTTTGCTTGTTCTTTTTGCTGGCAGTTTTTCCTGCTCTCCTTGGTACATGAAACTCTAATTGTGCTGGGCAGCTCTGCCTTGGCAAGCAACTTACAAATTATACATGAAATGGGACAGGAATCTTGGAAAATCTGAGCACCAGACATTATTAATTCCACTCTTCACAGAGAAGTTTGTGTCAGGTGAATGATGTGCTCTGCATCTTACCTGAAGAGACTCTCTGTATTTTTTTCTGAGCCTTCTGCTTTGTGATATCCATTGAGGTATATCAAAATTATTGCTATGACTAATTAATTAGAAATCAGTGAGAAAATCAGTGTGAGATTTAGAGACAGGCTGACACAGCAGAAAAACACACAATTAGTTCATGCTTAATCTGGTGGCTCGATATCCATCTTGTTACCTCTGTTTATTTTTTATCTGTATCTTAACTCAGGAGCAGGCAGGGGAGACAACCATCTGTTTTACTTCTCTGACAGAATTAGCTTAAAGGGGAAAAAAACAAACCACCAAAACATGAGATTGCAGACTCACCTTTTTTTTTTTTTTCTGAGAGGATAATAAACTATTTACAGTTTCTTCATCTTCAGAATGCCCAGATGAATGCACTGAAATATTCGGTGGGCAGAACCTAAAAGATTATACAGGTGACTCAATACTTACTGCCCACAACTGAAATAACAATAACACCTCTTTTCCTCACATTTTAAGTGTGAGGAAATAATTTTTTCTTCTCTTAATTTTCCCCTGCAACAACAAATCATTTAAGATACACCAGCATCAAGTGAAAGGACATAAATGCTGCTGGAATACAAAGGGCTGTTTGCAGTCCAGTTTTATGCTCCTCAGAAATGCCCTTTTGTTTTCCCTGCTCAGGGCCTGTCCCTGCCAAAGCTGTGTTGCTTCCCCTGCATGCTGGTCATTAACTCAAACATTGGTATTTTTTCTGCTGCTACTTTTCTTGGTGCTTATTTAAGAACTTTGCAAAGCTGAGCACACAAGGTCCCTTTTCACCCTTTGCATTGATTTTCCTTTGCAACCTATACACAATACTGGAAAAATAACAAGCAGCCAGTGCTCCAACAACAAACCCCACATTCTTCTTCTTCTTAGGATCACCAGGAGCAGGCCAAGGTCCAGCAGCACCCCAGCAGAGAGTCCTTGATTTCTCAAAATAATTTGTATGATTAAATACAACAGGTGGGGTCTCCCCCTACATCCCCTCACCTTGAACCTAAGAAATGATGAAATAAATTCAAATGGAAGCTTTTTTTCTTTCCTTCTGAGGCTTTTCAGCATACCTGAGTTATTTGGTATTTTGTGCATGCACACAGCCTTGGGTGTGAAGCTGGGTGAAATGGGTCCAGAGGTGCCAATGTGTGTGGTGAAGAGGAAATCACCAGCTGAAGAGCAGGCAAGTGTGTGCTGGGATGTATTTAAAAGCCTTCCAAGCTCTGGACACTCACTCAGTGTCTGGCTGAACCTGCAAAAAATTAATAAACTGCCTGATGCATTTGTCCAAAGCCACCAGTACACATAGCACCAGCTACAGTGGTATCACTCACACCACACCCAGAAGGTAGAAGTTGCTGTACTCAAAGACACCCATGTCCTGCACAGCTCCTTCAGCCTCTTCCACATCTACCTAGAGGCTGCTGACATCACTGGGGACAGCCTCTCCCTGCTCCATCCACACAGTCATAACTCACCTTGTGAATGTGTCTGTGTACCTGACCCCTCTGCAGTTAAGAATGAAGCCTGGATTCTATCAATAATAGCAGCTTAATCAATTAATGTTTCTCTCAGCTTGATCCTCTCCCACACAAAAGGGGATTTAAATGGTAGAAGATTTTTTTCTGCTTGGAAAAGACAAGCAATGAACCATTCCAGACAGGGTCTGCTGCATGGCTGCAGAGAAGTCCTCTTCCACTGCAGTAATTTCATTTCCTGAACACATCCATGATCTTCTACCATCAATAAACACCTCACAGTTCCTTTTTAGTAAGATCTTGATGAGCCTACAGTTCACCTTAAGTGTAAAAGAGTTTCTTTTTCTCCTCTTTGTAAGTCTTGCCCGGGCTCAGCAGCGTGGATCACCAGCACACAGAACATTATCATTAGCTTCATGAGGCAATTTCTCTCCCACAGTTTTGCTAGTGCAGCCGTTGTAGCTTTTAGTTTAATTGAATTTGTTGATAAATCTGTCATGAAGTGCTCCCTATATGTGATCTTTCTGCAGAAAAATAATTTCTATAGAATAAAATTCACTTTGTGACTGGGATTAGCACAAGGCCTGTGCACTGTTTAATCACACACTGAATTGGTTTCTAACAAGCAGCAGGGATGGCTGAGACTGGCTCCCTGTTCATTAGTGACTTTCCCATCAACAATTGCAAAACAGGCAATGAGAAGAAACATATGTTGGAATCCTACATTTTAGCGAATGTTCTAATTAAAATTTGCAACATTTTTCATGACTGGAAATGGATTATTCTCATCACACTGATGAACCCAGTAAACAACGGCACCATTGCCTGCAGTGCCTTCTGTATTGGAATGTCGGCATCTCCGCTTGTCCCCGAGGCCAGGCCAGAGCATGGCTTTGTGTTGCTGCTGTGCTGTGTTTCATTAGGCTGTGTCTCAGCATATCCATGTCACTGGGGACGTGAGCAGATGTGACAGGAGGCAACAGGCTACGCGGTGGTGCTGCAGTGTCAGCCTGAGCACCAGAAGGATTTGAAAATGCTGTGCTAGAAGCAGGCTGACTGGAGAGCAGAACGCACCTAGCACCATCTTCCCTTCTGACAGGGAGACAACGGGAGTGCACACACCGCTCCAGGGCAAAGCCTGCTGCTGCCAGAGGACAAGGACAGCTGGCCTCTTCCCTCATCACCTGCAGCAGAGCCCAAGCAGGCAGTGCCTGCACTGCCTGTGCAGGGAGGAGGAGCCACTGTCTCTCTGCTGCTGGGCTGAACTTATTTCATTGGTGTGTGCAGCTCCATGGATTCAAGAAAAGTGGAATAAATCTTCTGTTCCTGAATACTGCTTGCAACACAGGTGGTTATTGCAAATGAGCAGGCTATTGGCTTCCCTTGGCATAGTTAGCCTTGGTTATTGCACTGCTATGTCTCATATCTTTCTGACCATGGTACAAGATATTCCATTTACTTTAAGCTTTCTTGATGTTATTGGACTGAAAAAATTTACTTTGGTAGCTCTAAAAGCCACTCCAGGAATAAGACTTGATCCAGCAGTCAACTATCTGTCCACATTCCATCAAACATCTAGGGATTTCTGACCTGCAAGCATCTTGCTGTTGTTCTGGGGCAAGATGAATGCCAACACTGCAATACCTATTTGGGGTCCATATTCACAGGTTAAAGACTTGAAAAGTAGGCACAGGTGAGGCAAGGGAGTTCAGAAGTTTGTTGGTTTAGCATAGCTGTGGATAAAAATATCCAAAGACAGCAGAGGAGAAGGATCCAAGCAACAGAACAAAGTGTTAGCAATGTGAGAGAAAAATTTAAAAGGTAAAAAATGAAATAAAATGAAATGAATCAACTGTTGATGTTTCCTTCACTGCTAGGGAAATCTGTGTGTTTTTTCATTACCAAAGGAACAACTAAACAATGCCATTTCTTCCTAGCAGGAGGAGTTTGTGGCATGCTTTGCCCCACCTTTGTCCTCAAATGCGCCACCCTTTCTGGGCACAAAGAGTAGAGCTACAATGTCTGCACTCCAAGATGCCCTCAGAAGGAGTGTGTCTGAGTAATACAGAGAATCAGTTCTGACTCTGGGACACGAAGCAAATTCTTCTCTCAAATCTGGGCTCCCATAAGTGCAATATTACATCTGCAGGACAGATAACTTCTTTAAATTACCTATCTCAGGAAATGTCTTCTATAATCATCATTTAAAAAAAGCCTTTTACCATCTTAACCTCTACACTGATGCTGAACTTGTTCTAATCTACTCCTACCTCAGGTGTTAAAAGGATCTGCAAAAAAAAATTGAAATGAGTTTCTGAGAAGCTGCACTCCTCCTCCCATAGCCATGGAGACGAGTGACCACTAGACTTGCTGGGTTCTGAGGCAGAAAGCCAGGGCATACAGGGGGAAATCAGATCTCTCTGCCTTTTCCTATACATCGGGCCTTTTGCTTAATTACAAGAGGACAGACAGCTAGGTGTGTGGGCTGTTCCTATACTGCTCACCCACCGTTGCTGCTTTAAAACTAAAACTGATCACAACCTGGAGGCTTCACTTACAGACACATGAGACAAACCTTCAAATTCCAGGTGTGTCATCCTGTTTCAGCCACCTTTTGGGACCACTAGCCAAAGTTTTACAAAGGAAGACACTTGTAGGTCAGAAAATGTATTTTGATGGAAGAAGAAATGGTTTCATGCTCAGAGTTCTGAAATCCAGGAGACCAAGGAAGATAGCACATTGAGAACAGGATCATTCCACCAAGCCGTTTTTTCTCTCTTGTCAGTGGTTTCAGTTCCTCCATTTCTGACATGGGAGATGCAATAATGGAACCAGCTCTGCACCTTTACTTTCGAGTGTTTCATGCTTGTCCACAGACCGTCACTGCGCAGGCATCCTTGTCTTCTTCCTTAACAGTGGTGTTTAAAAGCATCCACGACACCCTCAGGGCACCAGGTAGCAGAAGCCTCATGGAAGCTGTTCTGCACAACCTTACTCCTTGTTGTCTTCTGACACCTCTAAACGCCCTTATAGCCCAAAGGGAGCCCATGCTGATCTTTAAAGGTAATGAGCAAGCAGTCCTGTGGTATTTTTGCACACATGTGTGCGCAGTAGCTCCTGTGTATTTTATAAACACACCGGCTCTCTTTTTAGCAACATTAACACATGAAGTGCCTGAGTGTCACTCTAGTACCAGGAGCATTAGATTTAATTAGGTGGGAAAATAGAAACTGATCTAGTTAATAGCTTCCAAAGCTGATCTTAATTGGCTTATTAGTTGAAAAAGAATCTTTTCAAACATCAGTTTAAGTGAGTGCTGAATATGTTATTCAAATTAACTCTGAGAGTCAAATAATTAGAGGAATAAGAGACAAAGTCAATAATGCATGATCGTCAACAAATGACAAGTGCCTGAACAATGCAGCAGCGCTGGTCTCTCCCTTCTCCTCAGCTACAGAGGGTTTCCGTGCAGCCATCAGGTTAATTGTTTATTCCAGTCACTACATTCATTCAAACATATAAGAAAGCAAAGCATTGATTTACTGCTGTCAAGGAGTACTTAGTGCAGCAGTTTAAACAAAGCATGGCTGTTTCCATATATAATTCATGTTTATTGTAAATGTAAAGGAGAGGGAGATGCTACAAGAGTGTGGAGGCCCAGCTATGTAAATTCCTGCTGTTTTCTGAATGCAATAAGCACAATGTTTACCTGGAGAAATAAGCAGAGATTTCCTGCCCCGAGTAGGTAATTTCCAGGAGGAGAGACAGTGTTGTTAAGATCATTCTCCAAACACTGATTGCTTCATTCACAACTAAAGCACATCACTTGGTATTTAAAAGCTGTCTGGATTTGCGACGTTGTCCTTAGTATGCCTGACATGTATGGCTCACAAATCTTCAAATAGATCCAAAACGTGTCCTTGATCAGTTTTTGCTGGGATAGCACCGACCTAGGGACCGCAGAGTGGTGTGATCTCTCCCGAGCCCTCCCCTCCCGGAGCTCGCCGCGATTCAAACGTTGTTCAGACAGGAAAAGGGCATTCAGATGCTACCTCTCTCACAGACCCGACTGCAAGGCTGAGCTCTCCTTCGGCTCTAGCCCGGCAGTATCTCAGTGGCTGTGCCAAGCCTTCTTTACAGTTTTGAACTGGTGGTTGGCTGCATTTCATTAGCTGATATTTTCTCCCTCCCCAGCTGCCAGCACCCCCTGACAGCAGCGAACTCCCTCTCCTTTCCAGAGTCTGTAATGCCTTCACTGGATGGACCCCACTTTCTTATCCTCATCAAGAGCAGCAAATCACTGGGGCTCTCCTCCTCAATTACACATTCACCATGTAATTCTGACATAAGAGAAGTAAAGGTCTAGGTGCACATTTCTAATTAAAATACCATTCCAATTACTAACTTGAAATCAGGATCCTACTGTACAGGAGTTTATTATGAAAACTATCTGAAGCAAGCAAGACAGGGCAAGGCACAGCCCATTTTTCCAGTGACTTCAGCAAAATATTAGGCCCAGAACACCAAGCTGTTCGGGTACAGCACACGAGAGTGCAGGAGAGCAGGTCTAGCCCCCTGAGTGCTTAACAATGCCAGTGCTTGCTCAGGTTACAGGTTCACTTCCAACCACAGCAACTGTTGTCTGAAAACCACATTTGTAAACAAGAACTTGGAGTTAGCAGAGTGTTGCAGCATATTTACAGATGCTATGTCATGGTGAATTGTCACAAAATTAACAGCTTGGAAAGCAAATAATTTCAGCTGCCTAAAACACAGAAATCCATTGAAGTCATGGAGAACCATCAGCCAGAATTGCTGAACATCCTGAGCATCACCCAGCCACCAGAGCAGACTTGCTGTGTGCCTCCAGAGAGAGCGGCTGTGCTAAGTCTTGCCTGTTTCTTGGCCTACAAGGTCCTCAAAAAATAATGGATCTGATCTGGAAATAAATAAGGTTTGAACTTCTCTTATACTTTATTATAATTTTTAGCAGATTAGACTTGGTAAGGCTCTTAGCATTTTAAATCTTAAAATGCAGCCTTTAAATAAGCTTGTCTTTGCTGACCTGTCACCTTTAAGTTATTTGCTGAGAACTTTGATTACATAGCATTAACTAAGTCTTCTCCCTAAATGATTTGAAAAATGTAACTTTAAATAGGTCATTGAAAAAAAAAAAAAGGAAACGCCTTTCTGTGCTACTTTGCTCAAATCTCTCCCCTACAGATGGTCTGCAGGGGTAAAGCAGTGCCTGCCTCGGCTCCGGGCTGGAGCTTGCACTGGCAGCAATGCCAGCACATTCAGGCAGATGCCCACAGAGTTTTCCTGTGGGACCTCTGTCTCCTGGTGATGATACTGTACTGGGAAGCACCTTCCCCACTTCCACTGCTACAGTCACTGAAAAATGAGCTCTGCAGAGCACACTCAAAATGCTCTGCAATCATATTTTAATCAGGGATTGAGGTATGGATCAGCTATGGACTGTGCCAACAGATTTTGCATTACTTTTTCCATTCCTACTTGCCACTAAACCTTTCCCGAGTGATTCTCACTCAGAAAATACTTCTTTGTCTGTACAAACAACCTGAACTCCACTTGTGTGTTTTCCACCTCTGGTTGGGGTGATAGCTAGTTGCAGCCTAATAATTCTGGCAACAGTAATGGTTTTCAATGGCTTATGTATCTCAAGCTCTTTGATCTGCAAACACAGAGCATCATTCTGACACCCACTACGTGAACCCGAGTAAGTCTGCAGAGCTGGTCTGCTCAGCTTGTGAGGCACATCTCTTCCCACTGCTATTTCCCAGCATGTTAGCAAGAGCTTAGGATCAGAGCAGGATCTCAGTCCTCTCTCATTCTCATTTTTGACAGAAGCATTCATAAAGAAATTTTCATTATTTTTTTCCACCAAATTGCAGAGGAAGCCCTGGCTAAGGACTTGAGCTTCTGATCTTGTTTCATTCATTTTGATAGTCACCACTGACAGACTGCAGTCACTACTGGGGGAGAAAATATTTATGGATGTTTCTAAGGCAATATTTCTAATCAGGCCCCTGCTCTGTCAAAGTGCTGACCTAGAACTGACAAGCCTCTGTGATAGCAGAAGCTTCCTTAGTCCCAGGAGCTACCTGTTAGCAGGGGAAGCCTGAGTGGTGCAGTGTTTCATTAGCAAATATATTTCCCTCACCTCTGAGAGCTGCATGTGCAGCTAAAAGGTTCCTTTTCAGTTTCTGAGACTGCTGTATCACACTGCACTCTGTTAGGTCATGCACTGGGAAGTAACCCAAATAAAAGCAAAGCAACAAGACATATTTATTCACCACCACCAACACCCTGCTTGGAGTGTGTTCAGCTGACCTTGTCTTGTTAACTTGAGAAGGGGATGTTACTGAGATTGTTTTAGATGCACTCGTTGCTTAAACATGACATTTAGGACTGGCTTAGAGATGAGACACAGTAAGGCAGTCTCTTCCAACCAGTCAACAGTGTCTTACATTTCTTGCCATGCCTCTTATCCTTAGCTGTTCCTAAGCACACCTCATGCATGAGAACCTCTGTAGAGAATGCTGCACATTTTCAGCCTGTAGGAAGTCTGAGCTGTTAAGAAGACTAGCACTAATAAAACCCAAACACTTATAGTCAAATCTTATTCCCGATGCTGCTAAATAGGAACTTACAGCTTAAGGTATTAGGCAATTTAGCATACAAATGTGCCCCATAAAAGCAGGATGTTGGCAGTGCAAAACTATCAACGTTAACCTTTGGGCAAACTGTTACAAACGTGCCACAGGCTCTTGCAGTTTTAATGAAGGTGCTTACACATCGGAGGTTTAGCTTGTACTAAACACCAGCATACACACAGCCAGTACAAGAAACAGCTTGAGGAATTCATACCTGAGGCAGTTCATCGGCTAGGCATGGCCAAACTCGGCAGCTAACATTCTATTGTTCTTAAACCTTGCCCTTCTGAAGCTGTACCCTAGTCATCTGCTGTCAGAGGTCTGCACCAGCAGGCAAGTGTGACTCAGAACCAACAGATAATTGTCCTAACAGTGTTAGAGGAGATAGGAAGTATTTTATAATGACAGGGTTTGTGGTCAAGGATTTTGTCCTGGACAAGCACAGAGGGTAATGCATGTGATTTTCCTCAGCTGTTATTTCATTACTCTTGTTAAGTTCTGGAAAGGCAGAGGATCTGGAAATGTGAGAAATCTATAGTAATTTCAAATGTAAATCAGGGCTAATGGTTATCTCATGAACCAGTACGAACCTGTCAGTTTCCATTGAAAGTCATTTGGATTTGATGAATCAATGGCTAAGCACCCTCAAAATCAGATAATCCTACAGAGCAGCCAAACGAAGTTGCTACATTTCAGGGAACTGCTTGCAAAGCCACGCGTCCCAAGGCAGCTCTGCTGGTCCTGAGCACAATACCCATGGGTCCAGCCTTGTGGTGAGGATGTTTCCAGTCCAAACCTCACATGCTGTTTGGCTTTGGGAGGCCACTTCTTTCCAGAACAGAATTATTCAGAGCTATTCTTTCAAACTAAGTGTGTGAAAAATGAATCGTAACAAAAGATGACACCTCACTCCGATGTGACCTCACTGCCAAGCTTTCTTCACCTTACACCCTGTGACTGCCTCAGCAAACATCAAGTTTCCAGCTTGCATCCCCACTGTTTAATAACAATATGATGTTATTATGCTATGTTTAATAACATGGTGTCCCCTGAAACGCACCTAACGAAGAACCCATTTGCTTATTTGCTTCCCCTTTATTTGGTCCTTTTTCCTTGATTAACAACCTTAATGCCAACAAAGCATGGATCTAGGTTGTAAAGAGAATTCATGCAGAGGCAAAAAGTACTTACAAGGCATTTCTCCTGACAACTCCATTTGTTCCTCATTGGGAGTGTAGGCATCTGCACACACACAAGTAACAATATGAAGACTCATTAAGAAATAAGGCACGAAGAAAATGAGCAGTTTCGTGATAACTTACATTATTCTAAAGCCTAAAAAAATTATATATGTGTATTCAAGGGGAAGACACGAGGAGATAAAAACAGAGAAAATTTAGGGATGGTAAAGTCACTGGAAGTTTGCAGCCAATGGGACAATTTTCTCTGATGTACTCAACTCAGATGAAAAAATGTTAAAGAATAATTGCCCTGCCTTCTCCTCCCATAGCAGCACAGAATAAGAAAGTCATGCACAGGTGTCCAGGAGCACAATCTGTCTTTGCAGGGCCTTTTCCCACTACTCATCTGCTGAACATTTGCTGATGTTCTCAGAGGTCCGTGTTCTGGGGTTTTTGACATTTCACCACAAGAAAGATGGTTTAGGTCATGGCTCCTAATTCAAGCAAGCATACAGTCAGGAGTCAGCTTCCATCCCCATCCAAGCAAAACTGAAAAGTAATCCTCAGAAAATGAAACTTTAGAGCACCATTGCCCTCCAAAGGAGGAAGGTTGTTTCTCTTAGGTAAAGAGACCATCAGCTAAGACTGATGGTAGGTAACGGGCTGGCCCACACCAATCGAACCCTTCTCATCACTGTGCAGAGTGCTCAAAGGCAAGAGAAGGTCCTAGGGCCTACAGACAGACCAACAGACAGGGCACCAGAGAACCAGCCTGTACCAGTATCAGTTTACCCATGCATGGAAAAAGTAGCAGACAAGGAAAGCAGTTCCTCTGGCAAAGGATGAGGATGAATCGAGGTCATCAGGGGAACAAGAGAAAGAGCCAGGGGTGCTCACCTGGCCTTTACCTCTGGCCTGGAAAGATGGCCAAGGACAAAGGGTGTATGAAACAAGTAGCAGGCTCCAGCAAGCCAAAGGAAGTCTCTCTTCTACGTGTGGCCATTCCATATTTTCTATGTAGTCAGAAAAGAACCCTCTGGCCTGTTAGTTAGCTAAGAATTCCCTTCCTTTACTAGCCTTCCTGAATCCACATCCCATATTTCCCATGGCTCAGAGATGGTTGATGGGTTTGGAATGCAGGCTGTTGTGTTAGTGAAAAAGCCTTTTTCCCCCTGGGTACAAGTGCAGAACCATCAGGAGATGAGAGTTCTCTTCATGTATTTATTCCAAAGGTAGCCTTTGCCTGGCACATTCACAGAGCAATGATTTTGTGATCTCGGCAGCAAAAGATTCACTCTGAGTTGTGAGAGCCTGCAGAGATCCTAAGTACATGCTCAGGGTCACTTTTACAACCAGCTTCTGTGTGTCTTTGGGAATGATTCATAGTGACATTCCCTGGCTGTGCCTTGGCCATTTAATCCCCCAAGTAGCACAGAAGTAGCTTCAGATGAGGAAGCATCTCACCACTTCTAGAGAGCTCCCCTCATTAAACTAAACCTTTGTATAAAAAAGGCTGCAGAAGACACAATCTTTGTGTGATCTTCCTTTCACCTAAGTTATCTGAACAAAATCTAGTCAAATTCATGTCTGGAAACTGAACATCACAGGGCTGCTACTTTTCTAAATGAATTAAGATTTTTTTAAAAAATTCTTTCACATTAGTACAATAGAATTGATATTATTCTTCTATTCTAAGATTACCTAACCCTACGAGGTAGGAGTAGCACCTAACACACAGGTCTAAAAATGGGACATCTGAGGCTTGAATTTTAGGAACAGAACTTCAGCTGCACGCTTGGTTGCTTTTGCTGCTCTGTATTATGCCAGCTTGCATGCTGATAAATTTATCCTTGACATCAATGCTCTGCAGAAAACAACCAGGGAAGTTATTTTGCACTGCTGTGAGAAACCCCACCCTTGAAGTCATTACCAGTGAAAAACAGTCATGTTCATTTAAACGGAGCCTAGGAAATGTACAGTTCAGTGCTTTCCAGGAGCAATTGCTTAGCTTAACTTCATCACATCTAGCAGTGCAAAGGTGATCATTTGACTTCTCCATTCAGGAATGTAGTAAAGCTGGGTCCATTAGAAAGACAATTGATTGTACAACTACAGAAGAAGGTAAAGACAAAGCCGTTGAAGGTCAAGCCTTCCATGCTTACTGCATTTAGCTTCAGTGGTGTTTAAAACTTTCATCTTCTTAGGCTTACACTTAAAGAGCTGAGAAATCCTGTCCATACATGGGATGGACCGTGAAGGGTAAGGCAGAAATGACCCTTCTCACGTTCCTGTGGCTGCATTTGTATAGCAGATGGAGACTAGGACTCCTGCTGTTATTCCAGTAACAGCTGTGGCTTGGGGTATGAAGTTACCCTCAAGGAGGAGGAAAACCCTTGGGGTTACATCCTCTTTTACATCTCATAGCCTATGACGATCCCCTGGTCCCATTGTGGTTCCAACTATGGCAAAGACAGAATGAGGACAAGAATGTATTGGTCATTGCTTCTCTTAGCCTTGCAGAAGAGACTCTTGAAGGCAGCACAGAGCACACAGCTCCTCGAATGGATTGCAGAAGCTGCACGACTTCTTCCAGCCCTGTTGCTCCTGCCTGTTCTGAGTGCAGGCAGTGTGGTGAGTAACACAAAACCCAGACAGGCTTTTCAGACCTGTTTTCTGGCAACATTCCCATAATGTTTCCTAATAATGGGGAAAACGTTCCTTTTGATGCTCTGGTTGAGGAAATGCAGCACTTCCTCACCATATCCCTTCTGTAGCAATTGTACTGCGCTTGGCTAAAGTGTCAGGGAAGAGGGCAGAGAGCAGCCTGGCTTGGGCTCACAGTGTTCATGCTTTGCTCTATTTTCTCCCTGCCTGCCAAAATTGATTTGTCTTTGGGTCCCAGTCTCTCTCATCTTTCTAATCCATGAAAATTGACAGAGCTTGACCCATCTGCCACTCAGATTTTAGGGCTTGTTAAGTTTTTTGTGATTAGCTGCAAAGATCTTTTCTCTCTTTCTAAATTTTTTTTCCTACCACAGCAGAATTAATTTGACAAAGTCCTCAAAATCTAAAGGGGTTATCAACTGTGGGAATTCTCCTCCTTTACCCCAAACATCCCCATTCCATGTCTCACCAAACACTGCGATTTTTCTGGCTGTTAAAGCAGATTATGCATTGTACACCCCAAGACAGCACCACCTGGCTATTCTAATGGCACTTTTCGTTCTCTGTCTTCCCAAAATGTCTTAATGACAAAGCTCAGACACAAGATCAACTCTTATGCTGGCTGCATGTGTGACCTTATTTCTCTCTACAACTACCTGAAGGGAGGTTGTAGACAGGCGGAGTTTGGTCTCTTCTCCCAGGCAGCCAGCACCAGAACAAGAGGACACAGTCTCAGGCTGCACCAGGGGAGGTTTAGGCTGGAGGTTAAGAAGTTCTACACAGAGAGAGTGATTGCCCATTGGAATGGGCTGCCCGGGGAGGTGGTGGAGTCACCATCACTGGAGGTGTTCAGGAGGAGACTTGATAGGGTGCTTGGTGCCATGGTTTAACTGATTAGGTGGTGTTGGATGATAGGTTGGACACGATGATCTTGAAGGTCTCTTCCAACCTGGTTTATCCTATTCTACCTCACACTGAAGTGCAGGAAGAGTCCATACAGTGGACGTTACCCATGAAATGTGTGATTCACATCCTGCAGCCAGCACTCAATCAATAAGCTGCTTCCATTGCCACATTTGGTGTAGTTTCCACAACCTCCAGCACTTCCCTTCAAGGGAGCATCACCTCTCAATGCAGCAACATCAGCTGGTTGCATTACATACACTAAGAACTGCAGCAGCACTCAGTAAATTCAATCACTTGATGAAATCCACTGGCAGCTCTAGACCCAAGCAGTGAGATCCCTGCCCCATTGCCTGTGGCTCCAGGGAAGTTTGCTTGTGTGGAGCTGAAGGTCTCTGTGCTTCAGTGAAAGTGACACAAGAGAATGACTTTGCAGCAGCATATTCATCCAGACAGGTTCAGCAACACTGCTTGGAAAAGAGTCCCTGTCCAATTCACTGTCCAATGCTTTTCCTGCCCAACAGACCTCAGGGGTTCTTTCCTAACATAAGTAGATTCCACCCCCCAGCATCCTGATAATCCCTTGCCAAGCTTTGCTATCTCCTGTGTGGTACCTTTCAATAAAGTACATTCCTTTGATTAATGCAAAAGCCTCTGTCAGATTGTGCTTATCAGAAAAAAGGCTTTCTGAAAGTGCTTGGCTTCACTTTGATGGTGCTGTTTCAAGACCAGCATCTGTGGCTGATATCCCAGAGCAGCTATGAATGGAGCCAAGGGGTTAGTACAAACGTTTGTACTCTTGAATATGCTGCCACCTCACTGCAGCATGGCTCAGCTTCTATGTGGTCAGGTCTCCTAGTTACACTCCAGTGCATTCATGCAGGGAACACTGATATTAAGGTGCTAGAAAGCAGAGTGAGAGGAGACCATTTCTAATACTTCTAAATATTCTATTTTCATTATCTTTAACACCAGAAATTGATGTGACTGCACCAAATGAAAATGAAGGCTTCTGATTTTAGGGTTCTCAGATTTAGCTGGTTGTGGCTACAGCCTAGAACTGAGATCAAAATCTAGCCTCTGGGAGCTGAGAGCCAGCTAATGCACACAGACAGTGAAAGTCTGGATTGCTTTTGCCTTACACTCCCACAGCAAGGTCAAGGGTACCACAGCACCATGAGGACTGTCAGGAATACCAGATGAGAAGGAACAGATAACTTTTTTCCCCCCTGCCCTGTTCTCTGTCAGGTCATTGTGTCATCTGTGCTGTAAATGAACACAACAAAGGTTCCAGCTCTAGTGCTCTGTGGCCTCAAAGCAATACTCATAGGGAGCTGATCAGGACATGCTCTGTATGCAGCACTTATTTTAGCTGCACTATCAATGAGCTCTGTGGAGAACTCAGTTTATTATCGTGTAGAACAAGTAATGAGATGCTAGTTAATTTCTGGCATGCCTTAAAGAGATGAAGAAATTACTCTGAAAATAAAGCAAGAGCAAACTGCAGACTTGAAGTGCCTCAGCTGTTTGTAGTCTGCCTAGCAGCTGATTAAAAGTGGCATTGCCCTCATGTTTCACATCATTGGATGATGGCCAAGCTTGCAGGTGACAATGCAAAGCAAAGAAAGCGTTTATTAGAGAGAATTTCTTCATGCTGAAGGTGGTCAAACTTTGGAACAAGGCACAGAGGGGTTGTGAAATTTCCATTACTTGAGATACTCAAAACTTCAAAGGAAAAAGCACTAAGCTCTCCAAACTAAGCCTATTTTTAAGGGGGTGGACTAGATGGTGTCATAGACTCCTAGAATGGGAGAGGCTCGGGGAACCTCTGGAGATCAAGTCAACCCACTGCTAAGGCAGCTACGCTTGTGTCCCAAGGGCCTTTCCAACCTAAAATATTCTCTGCTGCTCTACTTCAGACAGTTGCATCTACAGACAATTTGTTAGCTCATCTGTCCAGTCAAAATGCTCTGATCAGTTACAGATGTGCCCAGGGGGTTTGGTTTGGGCTGGCTTTGCAGGAGGCTGAATTTTTATTGCTGAAGCCACCCTTAGCATCTCCTGCTCAAAATGAGAATCTGATGCCAGAAACATTCTTCAGAAGACACTGCCTGACTGAAATTACTCAATACTACAGCTTTCCAAGGAGGTAAATCCATGGCAAATATAATGTTCTGCCCATACTTCCTCTAACCTATTTCTTTGAGACCCAAACAGATGCTGTCAGAACAACAAATAAACCCTTCTTGCAGAATGGGCGAAGCACAATCTTTCCACATTATACTACCTCACTCTAAGGAGTGAAAAAGGATTTGCTTGAATAAAGAAAGCGCTCTGTTCTATGACTTTCTCTTCTGTAGTCTCCTCTCATGTTTCATTGGGTGAACTTTGCAAATCAGATTTATACTCAAGTCTAAGGTTGTGTTTTGTTGCAGTGAAATCAAAGGAAGCAAGGACAGATTGATCTGTGGAAGAGCAGGTGGGAACTGAGCAGACCTTATTCATCTTTCTTAGCTACCTGGTGGCACTTGTACGCCTTTAGCACAGGGACAGAATTTATCCCTTCCCCTTGAATGCAGCTGAGATTGCTGAGAGCCAAGGGCAATTGTTCCCCAGTTAATTACTTGCAGGTTTCTGATAACTGGCAGATGTTGGTAACATCCCATTGTCCTCAGTGCTCTCTGCCCTGCTCGGCAAGATGAAATGGGAATCCTCTTCTGAGACCTCTCTTCCCATGCTTTTTGTCTGAGACACTGGGATGAGCTCCCCTTGAGGAAGGGAGGCCTTGGGAACTAAACTTTCAGGCCTCAGTGTCCACACTCTAAGGCCCTGCTGCAGCAGCTTTACAGTGCATGACAAAAAACTTCCTCTCCACCTTGAAGCCACTTTATTTCAGTTGAAAGCATAAAAATGAATGGAGCTAAATAGAGGCTGGTTTAAGAGTGAGATTGAAGCCTGCAAAGGGGATGGGAGGAGCTGCTGCTCAAGCCCCCGCTCTGTGTACCTTCCAGGAAGCTGTTCTGTGTAAAGGGCACACCACAGACACAGACCCACACGCCTCTGCTGCCTCTCTGCAGAAGCCCAACCAAGACACCCAAGTACAAAACTAACCTGTAAATGAGGTCAGAAACAACAAAGCTGGCATTACAAGTGCGGCATAAACATTAGTCAGCTGTCATGATGCACGTGAAAGTTTGTGCATGAGTGCAGAATACTAGCAAGCAGTTTCCTCACTACATCACTTGCTCCTCTCTGTTATCTGACTAGGCACTGAAACATGGAAGTGAGTTTTGCTGTCTTACACAACAGCCACACAGCCAGGCACATTACTGTGCTTGCTGACTAGCACACATCCTGAGAGAAAACAAACCCAGCCGAAGGAGATGCTATGAGGATTTGGTGGCCAGAAGGAAAAATCATCCCCAAACACAGCAGTAGCTTACTTATGCTACTGCTTACTGCTGCCTGGACATGCTCAGGAGCAGAGCAGAGACCGAACACATCTGCAGGCCACTGGTGGTTGTTGTCTTTCAGACGGAGTGTTGAAAAGTGCACCTGCTGGCATTAATGCCATTGAAAGAATTTAACAAGCTAATGCAATAAAATTTAATTACCTTGACTTGAGTGTGTGTCTAGTTGTTGCATTTACATGATGAAAGTTCTGCAAAGCTCATTATCTTCAATGAACTCCTAATTTCCTTCTCATAGTTACTGGAAGCATTGTTCCAGAATCAGCAGCACCAAAACCAACACTTCCTTCACTTCCATATGGTTACAGCCTGCAGAGGAATACAGGCCTGGTATGACAGCAGGGAGGTAAAGAGAAGGGGACACAGGATGCTGTGCAGAAGTGCACAGGCTAGGGCTGACAGCTGAGGGATGCTGGCTGGCCCTGGGCCCTATGCAGCACTGTCCTATGCAAGCCTCTGCATTTCCAGCCCTTTCTCCAGTGTCACACTCTGCATCTCTCTGACGGTCCTGATATTGATGACTGGGGTCTGGTTGGAGGGAGTGGAGGAGTATGGCATTCCATCAACATCCTAAGTCCTTAGCCCTGAGGAGGAGGATGTTGAGGCTCACTTTACCCTTCTCTCCTTCCTTATCCTTCTATTCACCTGCTGCCATTTTTTTAGGTTATCTAACATGCTTTCACCTCTTGCTCTTTTTGCATTGCTCTTCAGCTGCAGATTGCATCCAGCTTTATGAAATATGGTGTGTCTAACATACTGCAGCTGCCTAGGAGCACAGCTCAGCCCAGCAGCACATCTGCACTGCACTAACAGCATCTGAGTATAGCTATGCTTCCTGTCTGCAAAAATCAGGATAAGGTTCTTGGCCTAGCTCTCTGGAGAAAGATTGTGTCCTCCTCAACTCACACCAAAATATAATCACTTGCTTAGAGATTTTGTTTTGCAAGCCACAGAACAAAGAGATGCAATAGTAAAAAAGAGCTCTGACTTGGCTGCGCACACAAGTCCTTCAAAGCCCAAGCCTGACACCGAATGCATGAGAAGCCAGATTTCCTGCTCTCAGAGCCCCTTGGGTAATGCTCCACAGGAGGGTGTTGCATTGTACCAGCTGCAGTCAATCACTCAGCACCCATCAGCCCCAGTCCCTGGCGAGCCCAGCTCACCATTTCTCAGCAGCTCCAAGGGCTCAGCAGAGGCTCTGTGGCTGGTCCATCAGTTCCGTCAGCAGCGCCTGCCCAAGAGGAGTGGCACAGATTTGTCTTTCCAAGCTACATCTCTCATGAAGGATCCTTCCCGTGGGACCTGAGTGATGGTAAATGTTAGTCCAGGGAGCGTCATTTGTTTCTTGTGTCTTAAAAGAGACACATTCTTCTCCTAGGTGACAGTGGCAAAGTTAGATTCAGTCTGTGTCCCATTTGTCAGCTGCTGCAGCAGCACTGCCAGCCTAAACCAAACACGGCCGATGGTCTACACAGGAACCGTCTCCTCGGGTTTGCTCTGGGCAGCTCCTTCCTAGGATGCTGAAGGACCTCCTTCTAAAGTTCATGTCATGCAACAACTATTGCACAGATGTCACACAAACACCACAGCACAGCAGGCAGGTGGCCGAGAGAAAAATTCAAAGGGAAAAGAGGTGCCTGTGTCCGTCAGTCAGTAACCTTAAGAGAAAAATGAAACTGCTCACAGAGCTTGTGCTCCACGGGATCTTTTGCTCCACGGGATCTTCTGCTCCATCCTCTTAACAGCCACATGTTGTCACAACTTCACTGGCACAACAGCAGTCAAGACCACTCTCAAGGCCAGGACAGTTCAGTTTGCCATGTCAGAAAGTAGCCATGATCATGAGACCAGCACACAGACAACAGCAATTGCTCATCTCTTCCCCCTGCACATCAGCAGGATTCGTGTCAAGTACTGTCCAGCTTCCTGAAGAAAGGCTTCTTGGGTTTGATGTGACAAATGAGAAACAAAGCTCGGGCTGACCTGTCTCATGAGCTGATGATCTCATATCATGGGTTGTGATTTTGGACAGGCTTGTGCTCCAGGTGGCTGAGCGGTAACAGCAGTCACCCATCCATGCCAGCAGGAGGGCAGCAGGATGCAAAATGCTAATTCTGGATGCTCAATGGTAATTCTGGAAGCTCTGTTTCCATCTCTAAGATTCAGGTGTCCTTGTTGTACGCTGTGAGTTCAATATTGTGACCTGCTTCCCTTACTACAACACTAGGAAGTGTGTGAGAAGTCTCTGTGACCTCTTCAGGACATGTCCTGGTGCAGAGGCCTGTGCAGACAGGCACTGGTGTGGGCTACGGAGTAGACGTTAGACGGAAAGCACACAGTTCTTCCCTTGGGGCTGCAGAGGGTGAAATCAGGTCCTCCTTGCCTGCTCTTCAAACCTAGGCACAGGCACTCTTGACATGTCTCTCTCATTTCCTTCCAGGTTTTATTTAAATGCTGCTGGCTGAAATTCTGCCTGGAGTCCGTGAGTTTGCAGAACTGCCTAGACCTAGCCATAGCATGAGCCCAAAGTGAAATCTGGAAGAAACAAATTGTGATACAAATTCATATAATCAGCCTGGGATCAGAGCCATCCTTTAAAGCTGTGTAAGAGCTTCCCTTAGCCAGAGCTATGCAGCACAGCTAGGAAAACCAAAGAAACCATCCCAGACTACAAAAAGAGTACAAGCCCTTCACTCCTGCAGCCTTACCAAGTGTGCTCCACAAGGACATTCCTATGCAGAAAGAATCCACCTCCAGAGTCAATGAAATCAATTATTTATGCAGAATTCAGATCAGTTTGCTGTTCTTCAGAGATTGGACTAGAATGGGAGAGGAATCATTTTAAGCTAAGGAGTCTTAAGGCTTCTCTGCCAGGAATTCCCAGCTTCATTCACTTCACTTGCAAGCCATACAATTTTGCTTTGAAGGGTAGTGTCCTTTAGGGTAGTCTCTTTATGTCTAGTTCTGGGACCCTCAATTTAAGAAGGACATTGAGACACTTGAACATGACCAGAGAAGGGCAATGAGGCTGGGGAGAGGCCTTGAGCACAGCCCTGTGAGGAGAGGCTGAGGGAGCTAGGGTTGCTTAGCCTTGAGAAGAGGAGGCTCAGGGGAGACCTTCTTGCTGTCTACAACTACCTGAAGGGAGGTTGTAGTCAGGTGGGGGTTGGTCTCTTCTCCCAGGCAACCAGCACCAGAACAAGAGGACACAGTCTCAAACTGCACCAGGGGAGATTTAGGCTTCAGGTGAGAAGAAAGCTCTTCACAGAGAGAGTTGTTAACCATTGGAATGTGCTGCCCAGGGAGATGGTGCAGCCCCCATCCCTGGAGGTGTTCAAGAGGGGATTGGATGTGGCACTTGGTGCCATGGTTTAGTAGTCATGAGGTCTTAGGTGACAGGTTGGACTTTATGATCTTTGAGGTCTCTTCCAACCTTATTGATTCTATGATTCTATTCCACGATTCTGCTGTCATCTGCCTTCTTTGGGAAGCCCAGCATGCAAGTTCTTAGAGTCACATTCTGTATATTCAGGAGGAAAAAAATTATCTGTGAATTTACTACTGCCTAGAATAACACCTCCCAAATGTAGAAAAGCCAGAGACAAGGCTACAGCTTTCAATACAGCTAGCCTAGATAAAAGGCTGGTCGTGAGCTGAGTGCCACTATCTGGAATAGCCACAGCAGTTACAGCAGAAGAAAGAGAACTCAAAGAGAATTGCAAATTTGTTCTCTCCTAACTCACACAGTAGTAAATCTTGTCCTGCCAGCCTGAATTCCAAACTGACTCATGTTAGATGTTTGGTGGCTAAATACAGTTATTGTATAGCCCCAAAGCTGACTTTACTATTAAAGAATGTAGAGAGCTGTGATACTGAAGCTATTACCATGGGTGAGGCTGATGCAGTATTCAGGACCTTTGATAAAACTTCCCCAGACAAATCATTCTAGAGGATTCCATTTGGCATGTCCTGTCCTAATGCCCTGCCTGGATTCCCCAAATCAGCATAGCTTCCTTAAAGCCCAGAGCTTCTGAGCACTCTTAGCTGCTTGTGAATCAGTCACCAACCCATGCTCCAGGCTGGGCACTGCACAGCAGCTCTGTGTGATGTCACATCTACCATCAACACTCTTCCTACCTAACCGGGGGCCATCAGGCCCCCCGGCCTTTGTTGTCACCACCACCATCACCCAGTGTGCACCAGGGGCACTCACCAGAGACGAGAGCAGGATCCTCAGCCCAGATGGGCTCAGCTTGGGGCTTCTGCCCTTCCTGGGGGGATTAAAAAGGAGAACAGACGGGGAAGGCCAAGTGGCCACACCTGGGGTGGGAAGGGACTCCAACAGAGGCCAGGTGCTCTGGGATGTGAGGGGGAAAAAGGGGGAAATGGGGTGGGTGGTGTGGAAAAGGGGCAGACCGTGAAACCAGTGTGATTGAGAAAGAATGGAGATTAAAATAATATTCAAATATGAATTATTGACTTTTAGTGATTGCTAGGTGCTTAGTATGGCTAGCTTCAGGCTGTGCCACTCCTCTCGGATATTAGATCATTTATTGACAAGGTGGTGGGGTCAACATCCCTGGAGGTGTTTAAGAAAAACCTGAATAAGGCACTTAGTGCCATGGTCTGGTTGATTAGTTAGGGCTGGGTGATTGGTTGGACTTGATGATCTTGGAGATCTCTTCCAACCTGGTTGATTCTGTGATTCTGTGATTTAGCCTACCCATTTAATTTGCTTCCAGCTGAGTTAATTGTGCTAAGTTAATGTTGATGGGAAACTTCAACCCACCACAACCCATTAGGCTGTGATTCTGGATGCTGATGTCTCCCCAGAGCAGCAGCACTGACAGATTTGTGCAGTCACCTGTGCTGTCTTTCCCAGCACAGGAATCAAATTTTAACCAGCATCCCAGAAGGGAAAGAAAAGGTGAGTTTCTTGCCTTCCTGCTGGATTTCAGCTGATCACTGGCTCAACCTGCATGTTCAGATAGATCCGTGAGGTTACAGAACTCTCTGACATGAATGTTCTGGTTGTATCCTCCAGCAGCAGGTCCTGTGTAACCCAAGAACCAGTCAAGCTGCTGGAAATGTTTAGTTATGGTTCTGTTTATTCTGTGCTTGCAGTGTGTCCAAATGAAGGAACTACATATTGTCAGCTGCTAAGGACATGAGCAGTGAGAACGTGAGAGTTCTAGTGAGAGTTCTCACTAGATTGTGTGAGCTTAACATTAGCCTGTTTTGCCTGTGACATGTATGTTTACTCCTGTTAGTATATCCAAGACAGCCTGAGGAGTGATAATAACCTGACCAAGGTGGGACTCAGTATGGAATGCAGTGGAGAACCAAGGATCCTTCCTTCACTACAGATTCTCAGTTTTCTTCTGTCAGTAAATGAGGTCCATGAAACACAGGCAGGGCTGTGTCTGCATGGGACTGCAGCAGGCTGCTGCCCATAGAGGCCCAGCTGCTCCAGAGATCGTGGACACTGCCAGCCTGCACCAAAGGCAATGACGCCACAGCAAAGGGCTCAGAAGCCTGAAACCTAGCTTCAGGGAACCCTGCAGAGCATGGAGCATTTTGAGCACCACATGGCATAACCCACTTCAAACTGCACCTGAATAGGAGCTCATTCTCTGGGCTATAGACATGACAGGAAACGGGGCAGGGAAGCACACATTCTGCTAGGCACAAACTTAAGAGATACTGAAATTCAACTCCACAGAGATGGAAGGGATCATCCAGTTCATCCTGCTGACAATTCTGTAACATTCCTGTGAGGATTAGCATATTGTTCAGTATGCTGTTAAATATTCCCTGCTAGGAGAGGCCTTTTATTTTTCTCTTCAGTGACCACTTAAGCTAGAACAGGTCTTAGGATCAGGAAACAGTCTTGTCTGTAGCCTAAATATTCCTCTTTCTTAATTTCATCCTATTATGTCTGCTTAGACCATGACACACACTGCTCTGTCAAATAAATCTGTCTTGTTTAACTGCTTCAGATCCTGAGTGCTGCTCCGGTGTCTGCCACTGATTTCTTCGTCAGAAATTGTTACTGTTGAGAGTTCTTTTCACACTTAACCTCTTGTTCCATGACTGAATTATTCTGCTGCTGTTGCCATCTATTACCATCACATCTAACACTCACATATTCTACATGAAGTAGCACATCTGAAATCTTTCATTTACAATGCAACAGAGGGAGAGCAAACTCCAGTGTGAGCTACTTGATGTCAACTGTCATTTGCTTTCAAAGTCCTCATCAGTCTGCCACAATGAAGCAGGAACAGAATACACAGGTTCCTCTGAAAGCATCCCCAGAGGTTCAGGCTCAGAGATTCCCACTGTGCCCAGTCTCAGGCAGCATGCCAACAAGCTCCCTTAAGATGGTTTGCTAAGTTAAGAGGCTCACAATCAAAGCACTTGCAGGAAAAAGCCCCCTCCAAAAGAGCTGCTTTCCTGCAGGTGTATCAACACCTATTCTTCACTGCTTAAATCAGTCTCAAACTCCAGTGATGTTCTTTGGGGGAAGGCACAGGCGTGCCAAGTGCTGTGTTGGGAATACAGCCTGGTTAGTTGGACAAGCACAAAGCATGCATTGAGAATTGCACTCTTGCAGTGCCTCTGCTCCTTAACATGGTGCTTGTTACCCCAGCAAAAGCAGCTTACTAGGCACCATCTTTAGCTGACAACATTGAAGGGAATTGTTACGAGACAGAAAAATCTGTTCTTGTTCTGCTCTCAGATTTGCAGCCAGGCTCAGACCCTCTGTCTGCATCTAGGCTACTAAAGCAGGCAGCAGAAGAATGACAGGGTCCTGCAGACAAATGTGTCACTGCTGATAACCAGCCCCCAAGTCAGCAGAGCAGAGAATGCATTGCAGGTCAGAAACTACTCCCCTGACAAGCCTGCACATGCAGGTAATACAGCAAATGTCACAGCTGAAGGGGGCAAAACTTCTGCTGCTGCTACAGCCTCAACAAATGGTAGTAGTACACAGCTGAGTCACTCGCTGACATGGAGGCATGAAGGAGTTATAGGAGGCAGGAAATACAATGAGAGACTGAAAGGAACAGACCACCAAACCCAAACAATGCGGCCAAGTGAACAGCCCAACTGGCAGCAGCAGTGTAAGCCCAACAGTAAATCCCCTTGGATCGTAATCACACCCTATAAAAGAAGCAATTGTCTTTAGGGCTTTGCATGGAAAGCTTAAGCCCAATGGACAGAAAGGCACCAGACCTTCATCAGGTTGAAAACTGCTTGCTTTTTTGTTTTCAGTCTTGACACATTTTATCCTTTATGGGCAGGATTTTAACAGCACATTTCCCTTTAGCAGATGAAGCTGAATTAGTCCATGTTGATGGTAATTCTTAGTTACAGACCTCTTGACCCACATCTTTACATCACTGACATGAACTCAATCATTCTTAAATCCACTAACATGAATTCATCCATTCTTACCAACCATGGATGAGGTGGAAAAGTGAGGAGATAGTACTGGACAACCTGCTTAAAACCATGCTGGCCTTGGGTGAACCTCTCAGAGGTCAAGACCTGAATGCAGGAGCCTGCACACACATGTGAAGTTAATGCAGCAGTCTTCAACCCAGAGCAGGGTGGGGTAGAAAGAAGCACTGCCAATTAAATACACCCCTAAAGTCCCAGGATAGCCTAAGGCAGGGTGGGGGTAGAAAGAAGCACTGCCAATTAAATAGACCCCCTGAAGTCCCAGGGCAGCCTGAGGAATGGATTCTACAGGGTTTGCTCTGTTGCACACAGCATGCACTTCCAGAGCAGCTCTGTATCAAAATGCTACCTTCAGCAGGCCCTTTCCAAGCAGGAATATGCCAAAATGTAGAAACACTTTCACAAGTGGAGGATGGCAGCTCTGCTTCCTATGACAACTCACTTCTTGATGAGCTCAGCATCTTGCTCTCAGGCCTGGCAGCAAGGCAAACCCTGCAATATTGTTGACTCACCACTTGTCTGAGCCAGTAGGCAGTTCTGCTGGTGGCTTGCTGGCCCAGTCTTGAGCTCGCAGTTTGAAAGATCAGAAAATCTGCCTGACAGAGCAGCATGGCAAAAAGTCTGCTGTAGCACAACAGAACACAGGGAGCACTTCTCTTTCCTATCCCCCAATCAAACAAGCATGAACTCTTGAGTTCTTAGCCAAGGTGCCTAACAGCCCGAGCAGAATGTGCTCAGAAGTTTTGCTCTCTTCAGACACAGGGGGAGCTTCTGGCGACTTCTCACAGAAGCCACCCCTGCAGCACCTCCAGTACCAGAAGACCATCGCCACACAGACCCAATATAAAATGTGCATAACCAACATGCATTTATCTACAAGACCATAATGGGGAGGCAAGTTTGACCTGGTGGATGACAGGGCTAAGTCCTACAGTCAGCAGGTCATTATGCAGAGCTGTTGTTTATGCAGTACATTTTAATTATGTTAATACTTACTAAAAAATCTGCCATCTTTCATCACCCTCAGTTATCAAGGAGTTCTTCCACACAGGCAGGGCAGCTTACTGCAACATGCTGTGTGTGCTGCCACTCCTCACCTTTCAGGGCTAGTGCATTTTCCACTGCTGAACACGAAATCCTTGTATGCCTGTACAGCTGCTTCTGTTAAGTTACAGACAACTTGAAAAGCCTGGTATGGCCAATTCAAATAGAAAATACATATGACAATGCCAGAGGGATGTGGCAGGCTGTGTAGCTGGCAGCTGTCTGTAATAACAGCCCTGTCAGGTACTGAAATGATAGTTAGGTTTTGGTGCAGGGACCAGCTGACGAATCACACTTGCTGACAGACAATGACTTCAAATATCTCACCTTGTAAGCTCAGTTCTGCCTGAAGTTACACAGGTTCAGCTGATGGCAACCTTTGAGAAAAGTTCTGAAATTTGATTTTTCCCCTTCTTAAAAACACGAGACAAATGTAACCTACAGCAATGGTGTGAGGTCTGCTAAAGGAGGGAGGAAAGCTTCCGTGCAAGGAGCATGCCCATGCTCCAGGCTGAGTAGCCAAGAATGCAAACAGAACTGGCTTTTGATGATCCTCCTAATGCTGTCATTGTGCAGCTGTTCCTGACAGAGACCTCAAGACTGGTAGTTGGATTCCTCCACACCACTTTGTGGCCACTGCAGTGGACTAATAGCCACTGATCCCTAACTCAGCAAATCTTGAATTGGGATCTGTTGGATGGCTTCAAGAGGATATTTTCAGGATGGGCCGCAGCACTTCTCTGTCCTTGTGCCAGAGCATATCAAAATATGCTGTCAGCCAACCCAAGGGCTGGGCTGGCTTGATGTGAGGTAAGACAAAGGAGCCCATCTCCATGCTAACCTTGCTCTCCCATTGCACTTTGATGGACAGGTACCTGCTGATGCCCACTTGGTGACCTGCTTCTCTCTGAACAGCTCACAGAGTCTACAGGATCCCATGTGGACAGTAGGATTTGCAAACCAGGTGGCAAAACTAAGCCCACATCATCTTCAAGGAAGACTTCTGTCCCTTTCAAAGCAAAACTGATCTCAGTCTAACACCACTGCAGTTCACAGGCTGGTAGCTGAGGACCACTTACCACTGCCACAGCTGTCTCACATTGTGCTCTGAAGCTATAAAAAATTTCCACTGATTTCCATTACAGTTATTCATTTACTGGTAAAAGCAAGCACCGAATGCCACTAGTCACTGCCCTGACTGATCCCTTCTACTTCAGTTTCAGGTGAACTGAGATGATGCTCTTCTCTCCACAGCTGCCAGGATGACGTCACAGCTTATCCTGTCCACCAGTTCCTTTCCAGGCATCAAGAAATGATTTAGACAAAGCACCCAGCTGTCAGAACTGTTGGCATCACGATGTGAAGCCCATGGGATGCCTTTCTTTGGTCACATACAGGCTAGGTGATTGCTTTGATAGCAACAGTTCACACTGCTACAAAGCAAAACATCAGAGTATGAGAAAGATTTGAGCCATACCTGAGCAAAATCTGAAGGGGGGTTAGCAGGACGAGGACTTCTTTCTCATTCTGAGAGGAGGCTGGCAGAGAAATCTTGCAGGAAGAGATTTGTCCTGTATCAGGAAGGGGATGAAATACTTTAAATTAGTTTCCTGCCTATAATGATGATTTCCCTATGATGATTTCCCACCAGTATATTGATTTGCTTTCTTTTTCCACAGGCTCCCTTCCCTGACACAGCCCAGGACTCCACTGGGCCTTGTGTGCTGGAACTGCCTCCACTCAGGCTGCCCCTGTGCTGGCCAGCATCATCATTTCTAACTGACATGCTTCTGGAGCACAACCTTCCTGTCTCAGAAGTGAGATATCATCATGGCATCACCCTCAGCTGTGTGGATGGCTCTGAGCTTTCCCAAGTTCCTACTGGCATTAATGACCTAGTGTGTCAGGCTGTTGGGTGACCCTGTTTCTAGCCTGTCTGTGAACAGAAACTGGGGGCTGATGTGCACTTCCCATGGGCTTCTCATATAGACTTGGGAAAACCAGCAGTCTTTGCCTTAAAACTGCAAGCAAATCAGGATGAAAAACCTCTCACCCTGCTGGCTGTCTGGAAACATCGCTTGTGTTGAAGTTGTGTGAGCTAGAGGTTACGACTTAGGGGAGAATGATCCTCCTTTGTGCCATTTTTCATGTCCTACTTCTGGTTTCCTGCACTGTTTTCTAAGCATCTGGAAGGACTCTCTATGAGAGTCTGGTATGATTCATCAGGTGCCCAACGCCCAGGGCTGTACAGGGCTGCATGGTAGGCCTAGGGAGATGCTGCTTCTAAAAGGGCAGCAGGGTGCTAAATGCAAGGTGTTCTCCAAACATTTCCTGTTCTGGCCTAATACAAAGGTGAGCCTAAGAAAAACACAAAACTATTTTAAACTATGATCTCAATTGTTTTTTTAATTCATTTTTCACTAGCATCTGTAAGTGGGAAAAGAACAAGAAGCCATGACTCTGCAGTTCTTCATTTATGACACTTTCTGATGAGCTACAAGCAGTCAGTCTAGCAGGTGGTTGCCTATCACTGACACAAGTCATTGGTGTGATTGCCACAGCCAACAGGTCATAGAATCATAGAATCAGTCACGGTTGGAAGGGACCACAGGGATCATCTAGTTCCAACCCCCCTG
Organism: Picus viridis; assembly: GCA_033816785.1. Classification (NCBI taxonomy): domain Eukaryota; kingdom Metazoa; phylum Chordata; class Aves; order Piciformes; family Picidae; genus Picus; species Picus viridis. The sequence goes on along the minus strand of CM066580.1, from coordinate 24,614,635 downwards.
CCATGGGCAGGGACACCCTACACTAGATCACGCTGGCCAGAGCCTCATCCAGCCTGGGCTTAAACACCTCGAGGGACAGGGCCCCAACCACCTCCCTGGATAACCCATTCCAGGGCTTCACCACTCTCATGGTGAAGAACTTCTTCCTCACATCTAGCCTGAATCTCCCCACCTCCAGCTTCATTCCGTTCCCCCTAGTCCTATCACTACCTGAGATCCTGAGAAGTCCCTCCCCAGCCTTCCTGTAGGCCCCCTTCAGATACTGGAAGGCCACAATGAGGTCACCTCGGAGCCTTCTCTTCTCCAGACTGAACAGCCCCAACTCCTTCAGTCTGTCCTCACAGGAGAGGTGCTCCAGCCCTCTGATCATCCTTGTGGCTCTTCTCTGGACACGCTCCAGCACGTCCACATCCCTCCTGTAATATGGGCTCCAGAACTGGACGCAGTACTCCAGGTGGGGTCTCAGCAGAGCTGAGCAGAGGGGGAGAATCACCTCCCTTGACCTGCTGGCCACACTTCTCCTGATGCAGCCCAGGATCTGATTGGCTTTCCGGGCTGCAAGTGCACACTGAGAGCTCCTGTTGAGCTTCTCCTCCACCAGCACCCCCAAGTCTCTCTCTCCTCAGGGCTGCTCTCCAGCCAGTCCCTGCCCAGCCTGGATTTGTGCCTGGGATTGCCTCGACCCAGATGCAGGACCCTGCACTTGGTCTTGTTGAAGCTCATGAGCTTGGCTTGTGCCCACCTCTCCAGCCTGTCCAGGTCCCTCTGGATGGCATCCCTTCCCTCCAGCGTGTCCGCTGCACCACACAGCTTGGTGTCATCAGCAAACTTGCTGAGGGTGCACTCGATGCCACTGTCCATGGTACCCACAAAGATGTTGAACAAGACAGGTCCCAGGACTGATCCCTGAGGGACTCCGCTTGTCACTGGCCTCCATTGGGACATGGACCCGTTGACAGCCACTCTTTGGGTGCGGCCATCAAGCCAGTTCTGTATTCATCTAGTGGTCCATCCATCAAACCCATGTGTCACCAGCTTGGAGACCAGGAGGTGGTGCGGGACAGTGTCGAAGGCTTTGCTCAGGTCCAGGTAAATGACATCAGTTGCTCGCCCCTCATCTATTAATGCTGTCACCTGCTCATAGAAGGCCACCAGGTTTGTCAGGCAGGATTTGCCCTTGGCAAAGCCATGCTGACTGTTCCAAATCACCTCTTCCCTATTGTTCTGAGTCAGTAGTGCCTCCAGGAGGATCTGCTCCATGATCTTTCTGGGCACGGAGGTGAGACTGACTGACCTGGAGTTCCCCCGGTTCCTCCTTCTTGCCCTTTTTGAAAATGGGAGTAATGTTTCCCCTTTTCCAGTCAGCTTTGGTCCGGCTTTGTCTTTCTCCTGCAGCTCTAGCATAGTTTTACTGTCCCTGAAATCTGCTTAGCACACAGACTAGAGTAAGAAGAAGGCCAAAGCCAAGGAGAGAGATGACTAACGAGGCTACATAAGGATTTTATGTTTACAAAACATGAGATGCTAGCATGAAACCATTTCCATCAGTTCTTCAAAGAGCACAGCTTTAAAGCTTGTTATCTGGCACAGATGTCATTGCTCCCTTCTGGCTGTAGCTGCCTGTGGCTCAGCTGCAGGTAAACTGCTCCTTAAAAGCAGAATAAAGCTGGGCTGCAAGAGAATGTGACCACTGCCTGGAGTATTGAACTGTCTTGATGAGAATGTGGTGTCAGTGCTCTGTTCATGTCCGAGAGGAAAGAGGACAGCCATTCAAAGTCAGGTAAAGTAGGATAGGGACAACCCAGACAACTCCAGCTAGATCATAATTCTTGGAGAGAGACTTTCCCATGCTTGTTCAAAACTCCCTCTGCTAGCCTCCCTTTGCTCAGGAGCAGAGATATCCCAGAGGATAGATGTGGATGGGTCGATGTTCAGTATGCAGCCTGGCAGACCCTTGCTTGTTCCACCTGGCCTTGCAGCACCATCCTGTGGTGCCTGCTGAGGAAATGAGATCTCTTATCACCATGGACCACCTGCATGCCAGGTCTGCAGATGGAATTTGTAAGCAGTCTGGTGTTAGGTGGAGCGAAGCCTGTGTAGAGGAGAGATGGGAATAACAAATACCCAGAATGAGGAACACTGTGTGCTCTCTCAAGGTCATTTGATTTCTTCTTCCTCTTTATTAAGTTTAATAATTTATACTGTTTGAGCTATTTCTGCTTTCTTTGTATAGTTCTCACTTAAAGAATGAGATTGAGGTCTGTGTTTAGGCTTCCTGAATGTAAAACTGCAGCTGATCTTCACTCCTATATCCCACCTGGCTTTAATGCATTAGAACTTTTCTGCTCGATATTCTGACCAGTCTAAGGGCTGGGACTCATGCAGCCTTTTACTCTCCACTGAGGAGCAAAGGTGGGGTTTGTAGAGGAATCATGTAGAGACATGTTCCCAACAGTCACTGTATGACCTAAACCACATAGGCATGATTTACAAAGCCCTTAGAAGAGTTAAATATGATAGGGAAAAAAAACAAAGCTAGAACATCATGATCTTTTTTCCGGTTAGATCTGCAGCATTCATTACACTATAACCTCAATTCTAGCAGTGGTCAATGAACCTGAATTTTTCTGAACCTTGAAGCTCCAGTTGCTTCTGTGGGACTGTTTGCTCCACCTGGCCTAAATAAGGGAGAATTTCTTCATTTCTAGCAACTTGAATCCAGCTGAGAGAAAGAGCAGTATGCCTGTAGCTAAAGAAGCCTTTGGGCTCATCACATGGCACTTTCTGACAACACTGGAGTGTTGTAACTCCAACCAGTTCAGTGTTTAAAAGACATCATAAGTAGAGCTGTCCTGCCTGGGAGCGCCAGAGCACATTGCTTCCCTGGAAGCAGCAATCAGCAAAAGACAAGGTCAGAATCTGCAGACAGAGCCCTCAGTATGAAATCTGCTCAGCTGTCTGAAAGGGCCTTCATGTACAAGTACAAATCTCAGCAACCCAGCCAGTTTCATTCCATGTGCAGACAGAATAAATCTGTGGTCTTGACAGTGCAGTCATCACAAAAATGCAGTGGTTAACTTCTGTGACTAATCACAACACACCCTCCTGAGGTCACAGATGTCAAATGTGGAGTTCCAGAGTACATAGTCCAGTGGCCATAGCTTATTTTAACTAATGAGCAAAGCTTTTCTTCCTTCCAAGTTCAGAAATATGCTGAGGATGTGGTCCAGGATGCACTTCCTCACCCTATGACTTTCCAGCTTCTGGGTGCTAAATGGATTTTCCTCCCCATTCATCTTCTCTGGCTACTATAAAACCTCAAACTGGGGGCCTGGCAGAGCAAGGTGAAAGATGTTTATTCCATACAATTATTATCCTTTTTCACTCCTAAAAAGCCTTGCTCATCTTTCTTTACATATTTCTTTCATATGATAACACCAAAGATCCACTTTACTGCAAAAACAAAATTGTGGTTGCAGTAGAGCACATCTGCAACCAGCTGCAAAACTCAGGGGCTGAAACCTGCTAACATCTGACAGTGTAGCAGAACAAAGGGCAGCAAAGCACATCCTTGGCAGGGTGGGCAGCAGATCCCTGCTGAGGATGGCAGTGCAACAGGATCACTCCTTATGCTTCTCAAAGTGTATCTGCCTCACTCCTGCTAGTCCTGGGGTGCTTGAATCTTTTTAGGCATACAGCTGGGCATGCCACTGTTTTGGTCTATAAAAGGATAAATTAATGTTCAATAAACGGAGCGATTAATAAAAAATATTAATAATTTTATTAATCACAAAAATCCCACAAAAAATATTAAAGTAAACCTATCTACAGGTTCGAGGGATTTTGGTCGTGGAACAGATACCTCACCAGCAGGAACAAATAACAATTTAGACAACATGCACAAAAATCCAGAAACAACAAACAGCACTTTAAACTGTAAAGAAAAGAAACCTCGGCAATGAAGCCGGCGGTTGCCCACAATGCGGCGGGGGAACCCCAGAATTCCCCAGGGCAACAGACCTGCAATAGATGCTTATAAAAAATCAGGTATTGTAATTACTCACTGATCCAGATATCTTGTTACACACGTTAAGATCTAGGCAGACCAAAATGGCGCCGACCACGTGGGAGCTGCAGGAGCAGAGTTTCACTTTCTGTTGGGGTTTGCAGCTTATTGCTGAGGCAGGATTTGCTCCCAAAGGGTTTGTAGCTAAAAGCTTTGTAGAGAGGAGGTTTCTCGGCTGTGACCCTTTTGCAGCAGCGCTCGCTCCTTGCTCCAATCAAACGGAACTGTCCTGGGGACTCGGCTGCTCTGGGGTTTCGCCTCTCGGCCCGGCAAGACAAGTATCTGTCCTCTGGGCTTTACAGCACTGAGAATAGCGAGGGGTCTTTGCTGTCTTGTCTGGGTAAACTGGAACACAGTTCAGCTTCCAAGCCAAACTTGTGGTTCTTTCCAGAGCGTGGACAATGGCAAGACAATGCTCTGGCCCTTCGGGCTGATATTTATAGGTTTCCCGAGACAATAATGGCCAGGAGCAACACAGGTCTAGGGGTCAACCCTGGTATTGCAACCTATAGAAAGCCTTCTTTCCAAACGTGGCCAAAAGCACACCCACCTGGCTCACCCTGGCTCTGAAACATGTCCAGGCAAGCCCAAAGAAACAGATCTACTAGCTTCTGCCTCATTGTCTGGTTCAGAGCCATTTTGAGGCTTTTTTGTCCATCCAGGACAGCCACCCAGACTCTGAAGCTGGCTCCTAAATGGAGTTCAGAGAAGCTCTTAAACTGCATGGGATTATTGGCACCATCACTGTGTAATGAAGGAAACTTCATTGTTCTGCATATGCTTGTAGCACATAGAGTTCTATCACTACAGACACATCACTACATGTCCTATTTTCACTTTCCTCATGCTATGCTTAAGTTTACTGAATATGTCCCAGCCTATTGCTTTGTCCATGAGGAAGCAGCACAGAGAACAGCAGAGCTGTAGAATAGTGTCAGAGGAGATGCCTGCAGCTGATGCCACGGTGAAATCCTAGTCCCAAGTCACTAAAGGCACTGTAATGGAACACGCTCAGCTGCAAGGCTCCTGCAGCATGGTGCTCATGGGCTCCAAAACACCTCTCAGAGCTCTGCTCCTATACCTCACAGTAATCAATAAACTGAAATCTTGCTGAACTGCTCTGGCTGCTGTTTGACAATGCTGGACTCAATATTACAAGGATAATACAATACATACAAGCAGATAGTTTCCCCTCCCCAGCACTGCAGATGGTACCAGCCCATTTTCAAACAATCAGAAGAGTCCAGAGGGCAGTTCCTGTACACGGCTGCTGCCTTACTACAGCTCTCCTGTACAGCTGTTGGAGAGCCAAGGCTTGCCTCATAGGAAGAAACTACACCTGAAAAAAGAGCATAAATGGAAGAAAAGAGCTCAGGAAGCTGAGAGGAATTCTCTGGTGGAGGCTCTCACAGATGGCTCCTAGCACCAGTCACATCCATACAAAGTGTGTTCAGCTGTCATTGTCTCCTCATTGATTTCTCACCATTTTTTATCTCTCATTAATTTTACTGCCTTAGATTTTCTTAGTATAACAGATTTATGTTTGTATGTACAATACAATACAATACACCAGGTTGGAAGAGACCTTCAAGATCATCACGTCCAATCCATCAACCAATCCAACCCACCTAAACAACTAAACCATGCAACCAAGCACCCCATCAAGCCTCTTCCTGAACACCTCCAATGAAGGTGACTCCACCACCTCCACGGGCAACCCATTCCAATGGGCAATCACTCTCTCCGTATAGAACTTTTTCCTAACATCCAGCCTAAACCTGCCCTGGCGCAGCCTGAGACTGTGTCCTCTTGTTCTGGTACTGGCTGCCTGGGAGAAGAGACCAACCTCTGCCTGGCTACAACCTGCCTTCAGGTAGTTGTAGAGAGCAATAAGGTCTCCCCTCAGTCTCCTCTTCTCCAGGCTAAGCAACCCCAGCTCCCTCAGCCTCTCCTCATAGGGCTTGTGTTCCAAACCCCTCACCAGCTTTGTTGCCCTTCTCTGGACACATTCCAGCAAGACAACATCCTTCCTAAACTGAGAGGCCCAGAACTGGACACAGGACTCGAGGTGCGGCCTAACCAGTGCAGTGTCCAGGGGCAGAATGACCTCCCTGCTCTTGCTGGCCACACTGTTCCTGATGCAGGCCAGGATGCCATTGGCCTTCTTGGCTGCCTGGGCACACTGCAGGCTCATGTTCAGCCTACAATCAACCAGCACCCCCAGGTCCCTCTCTGCCTGGCCGCTCTCCAGCCACTCGTATATTCTGTATACACCTCTATGAATGAGAGCTTCCAACCTCCTCTTGGAACTACTAAAGCTTGGAGACATCAAGCAGTGCCTCTTGTTTGATGGAAAGCGCTGAATGGAATTCCAGTTCTGGTAGGTGCAAACAGAAACTCAGATTTACACAATGGACTTATTTCTTCTTCAAAAGGTAAATATGAACTTGGTTACTTATTTATCTCTGTCTGCATCTCAAATGACCCTCAGTTTGGAAGGAGGAAGCAATTGAAAACAAAAAGAGAAGCAGAAGGAGCTAAGGCATAGCCTGGAGCTAAGGCGACAGGGAACTAAACACAAGAGTGACTTCAGGGTTTAAGGTACTCTTTTTGAACTGGCCACTGGTCAGAGGACAGGTTAGCACCTTCTGCTGTGGGGCTCAGCAGCACACAGGAGGCTGTCACAGCACAGCCAGCCAAGAACCATGGCATGCTGAAGAAATTTGTCAGAGGCAGCTCCTCCTAGCTTCTGGCTCCCACCCTCCTCCAGACCCATCAGAGGAGTGTTACTGGCACTACCTCTGCACTGAGGGAGAAATCAGCAGCATCTTGCTTCTTGAGAAGAACATTCAGCAGGAGTCAGGAGCCAATGAGAATACATAACCTCCAATTTGGAAACTAAAAATCAAATTTAGCATTACATGAGGTTGCCAATGCCTGGTTTGCAGGCCAGGCTCTCTGACTGTTTTGATCAGTGCTGTATGGGAAATGAACACATAGTCAGGGATGGGGAAATGAACTGGCAATGGCAGGCTGCTGCAAACTGACAGGCTCAAGGATGGCACATTTGATAAGCAGCTGACTGCAGTTATTTATCTGGAAGAAAGAGACTGGCACATATATATTTGTACACACACAAAGTACAAAGATAAAGTGACGTTTGGAGGAGTTCAGCAATGCTGGATGTTTTCTACCAACTGGAAGCCAATGCTGGCCCTCTGAGGCCAGGAAGATCTGTCTATGATACAAAGCCTGCCTGCCTTTCAGTGGAAGAGGCATTAGAACTGTGACTAAATTAAGAAGAGAGCATATTTCACAATTCTGAACTAATAAGATAGGAAGAGATCAAGAACTGACCCCAGTAATGAAGTTTTGTCACCATTTAATCAATAGCCCCTTCTGGTCACGGAGACCAGCACTTAAACCTAAGCCAGGCTTTAGACCTTAGTGACAACAAAGCTGTAACACAACCACTGCTAAGTGACACAAACAGACCCTACAGGCTCCACCAATATACTCCACCTATCAGTCCTGCTTTTCACATGTGCTACCAAACCCTTCCCCTTACTGTGCAAACCGTTCCTCCATCAGGCAAGGTTTTGCCATCTCCAGCCCTCGCTCTGAACTTCAGGGTCTCAGCACAGCCTTTTCTTCTCCAAGCCCAAACCTCACCAAGTGCTTACACCAAAACTAACCACCTGCACTCTCTGGTGTTCCAGCATTACTTAGTCCATCTCCAGTGTTACTTAGGACCTTTCTTCCTAAACACTTCCTAAACTTGGTCCTAATCCTTGATTATTCTCATTTTTAATAGACATGTGTGGTGGGTTGAAGTCTCCCCCAGCATTAACTTTGCCAGACTACCCCAGTTAGAAGCAAATGAAGCTGTATTCACAAGCAAAATCTACATACTACGATGGAATGCAATGAATATGTACAGAATATACAGGATTTACAATGCTTACAGACATTTTCAATGAGCAAACAACATGAAGCCCCCTGGTCAAGAGACCTGGGAAGCTGTTCCACTGCCCCCCAGCCCTGTCCCGAGAGAGTGGAGAGAAGCAGTAGGTTATACTTAGCCAAGGCCAGCCGACAAGCAGGTTCTCTCTCCCGAGAGATACAAAACAGCCAGAGAGCAGAAGAGAAGAGAAAAGGGAAAGAATTGTTATGGTACAGCTCCTCTTATTCCAGGTATTTACCCAGTGAATTTGTTTAATCTTTTGTTTTTGTTTTTACACCCAATAGTGATTTATTTATATTTTTCTACTTTTCTGCTCAAAATCTGTAATTAAATTTTAAAGGCACAGCCTAAACCCACCACAACATGTACTGAAACCAGACCTGTGCGACTAACCCTTCCTCCACTCAGCCTAGCAGAATCACAAACACACATCAGTGTAGCTTCCAGGCTTTCACAAGCTCCATGAAGCATTGGCCACCACTGGAACTGCTTTGATAGCATGATAGTAAGCCTTCATAAATTATGGTAAGTAGAAAATCTGAGTAAATAGCTGTAAAGTAAGCAGTTTATGTTCCAAGATCTTTTAATCTTTAATGAAAACAGACTGGACAAATAAAGGCTTTTTTCTTTTTTTTTTTTTTTTTCTTCTAGAAAGAAAGAAGAATTCCTATAGGAAGAAAATCCTGGACTGGAATTTTTACTTCATTTGAAACTTGTAATAGGAAAGCAAATCTTTTGTGGCTTTAATCAGGAACACTAGGGCTTGAAGCCAGTCCAGTTCTGGGCCCCTCAGATTTGGAAGGACATCGAGACACTTGAACATGTCCAGAGAAGGGCACCAAGGCTGGTGAGAGGCCTTGAGCACAGCCCTGTGAGGAGAGGCTGGGATTGTTTAGCCTGGAGAAGAGGAGGCTCAGGGGAGACCTTATTGCTCTCTACAACTACCTGAGGGGTGGTTGTAGCCAGGAAGGGGTTGGCCTCTTCTCTCTAGCAACCAGCACCAGAACGAGAGGACACAGTCTCAAGCTGCAACAGGGGAAGTTTAGGCTTGAGGTGAGGAGGAAGTTCTTCACTGAGAGAGTCATTCGTCATTAGAATGTGCTGCCCAGGGAGGAGGTGGAGTCACCCTTCCTGGAGGTGTTCAAGAGGGGATTGGATGTGGCACTTGGTGCCATGGTCTAGTCATGAAGTCTGTGGTGACAGGTTGGACTCGATGACCTTTGAGGTCTCTTCCAGCCTTGGTGATACTGTGATCCTGTGATACTGAACAGCTGTTGACTCTTCCACTATCTGATAAAACTTCAGAACCCCAGGGAAACGACTTTAAGAGAAAGACCTGAGATGTAGACAAGCTATGGCAAGTCTAAAACTAGTCATCTGAAATGGAAACAAGAGACAACTCCAGTCTGCCTGCTACATCTCTAGCTAACAGTGGTGTTAACAGTTAATGAACAACAATGAAGGGAAGAGCAAGATGACCACTTCGAATCCCTTGGTTCATAACTCACTCCAGTTGGAACGAAAACAAGGTTCAGGGGAGTTTTATGTTGTTGGAACAAAGAACAAAGGGTGCTGAACCACTTCAGCATTAGTTAATGGGAAAAGTAAAAAAACAGGAAAGTTTTTACATTGAGCTTTGTCCTCTTTGATTAAACTCTAACCTTTGAGGGGTGGGGGGTAAATTCTTTTCTTCAGAGTCCAGACACTATATTTCACCTAGGCCGTTAGGAAGTTGGAGTTATCAAGCCCCGATTCAGCAGAATATTTAAGCCTCTAATGAAACCCTTCCCTATTCAGCAAAGAAATGCACATTTCTGTGCCTGACACCATACAGACTGCTGTAAAAAACCTCCAAACCTTTAAAGAGAATCATATTAAATATCAAATTTTACTCTATTCAAACACATTCCCATTTCCTTAAAGATCATCATAATGTTTCAGCTCTCACTGCAGACAGGTGAACAGAACAAGGCACCTTGTCAAAGAGGAAGTGATGATAAAGCTTTGGTAGGCTATAGGTACACAGTAAGGCAGCTGAAACGGAGCTTAAGAACTGGCAAGTGCAAGGTATCAGAGCTAATAACCTGGTTTTCATATGCATCATAAGCAGAAAACTCTTCCAAGAGTCTCCAGGGACAATACTTAAGACTCCAAAAGGGGCATTCAGAGAAGCCAGCAGCACTTCAGAGACACCGGATTCTCTGCATATGTGGCAGACAGAGGAGGTTCTTACTTGAGAATCCTCTCTGCAGAGGACTCAAAGTGACACTGAAATCACTACAGAAAAGATTCAGGGACTCTTTCTCACCATGAACAATATCAAATCATGACTAAATGCTTTTTATCTAAGACTTCTAAGAGAAGCCAAATAGCCAAATTGCTCACGGCACTGAATAACCATTCCCTTAAAATCACTTTGGCAGCTGAGAATCGGAGAGGGAAAAAGATGGTACCAAAATTTAGAAGGATAACAGAATAGCTGTGAGAAACAACATGTCTGGAAGTCTGACATCTATAGAAAATGTAAGAAAAAAAAATTAATGGACATCTTGACAACAATAATATACTTTGAGAGAGCCAACCTACTTTTTGTTAAAGGAAATTGCCCCTCACAAACATAAAAGAATTGTCCAGAAAGGTCACCTCTGTGCAGGTAAAGCAATCTAGCTGATAGAGGTCTAAAAGGCTTTCAACAAATTTCTCCATCAAGGCTTTGAAAGATACTAAGAAGCTACAGCATAACAGGGAATGTCATGGATAAACAATGGCTTAAAAGATGGGAAACAAAATGTAGGAATAAATGCTCTGCCCTCATGAAGAAGGGAGGTCAGTAATGGTATGCTGCAGGGATGTGCACTGTGACTGTTGAACTGAAGGGACTTAGCAGTCAGGTAGTCAGGTGACAGAAGTTCAGCAATACTGAGTTATTCAAAGGAGTCAAGACAAAGAGCTGTAAAGAAGTGCAAAAGGATTTAAAGTTAGAGAAGCTACGTACTAAAAAGTGACAAAGCTTAACGAAGGAAACCATGAAGTGATGTATTCTGGGCAAGCAGAGCAACCCGAACTTCATATATAGAACAGGCTCTGAGGTGACTGCTGACATTCAGGACCAAGACTTGGGGTTGCTAAAAATAGCTCCATGAAAGCAGCTCAGTAGCAGACTGAAAGACAAAGCAGATGCTACTCACTGTGTAACAAAACAACACAAAGCACCACAAGCAGCCACAATTCATTGGTATCTTGCATAGTGCATGCAGGCCTGATCCTCTCACCTCAGAGCACATACTAGACCCTGAAAAGGCTCAGAGCAGGGCAGCAAGCAGGAGGGTTCTGTATAATCATAGTATAGTATCATAGTATCAGTCAGGGTTGGAAGGGACCACAGGGATCATCTAGTTCCAACCCCTGCCATGGGCAGGGACACCCTACACTAGATCACGCTGGCCAGAGCCTCGTCCAGCCTGGTCTTAAACACCTCCAGGGACTGGGCCTCAACCACCTCCCTGGACAACCCATTCCAGGGCTTCACCACTCTCATGGTGAAGAACTTCTTCCTCACATCTAGCCTGAATCTCCCCACCTCCAGCTTCACTCCATTCCCCCTAGTCCTATCACTACCTGACATCCTGAGAAGTCCCTCCCCAGCCTTCTTGTAGGCCCCCTTCAGATACTGGAAGGCCACAATGAGGTCACCTGGGAGCCTTCTCTTCTCCAGACTGAACAGCCCCAACTCCTTCAGTCTGTCCTCACAGGAGAGGTGCTCCAGCCCTCTGATCATCCTCGTGGCCCTTCTCTGGACACCTTCCAGCAACTCCAGATCCCTCTTGTAATAAGGGCTCCAGAACTGGAGGCAGTACTCCAGGTGGGGTCTCAGCAGAGCTGAGCAGAGGGGGAGAATCCCCTCCCTTGACCTGCTGGCCACACTTCTCCTGATGCAGCCCAGGATCTGATTGGCTTTCCAGGCTGCAAGTGCACACTGAGAGCTCCTGTTGAGCTTCTCCTCCACCAGCAGCCCCAAGTCTCTCTCCTCAGGGCTGCTCTCCAGCCAGTCCCTGCCCAGCCTGGATTTGTGCCTGGGATTGCCTCGACCCAGATGCAGGACCCTGCACTTGGTCTTGTTGAAGCTCATGAGGTTGGCTTGTGCCCACCTCTCCAGCCTGTCCAGGTCCCTCTGGATGGCATCCCTTCCCTCCAGGGTGTCCACTGCACCACACAGCTTGGTGTCATCAGCAAACTTGCTGAGGGTGCACTCAATGCCACTGTCCATGGCACCCACAAAGATGTTGAACAAGACAGGTCCCAGGACTGATCCCTGAGGGACTCCGCTTGTCACTGGCCTCCACTGGGACATGGACCCGTTGACAGCCACTCTTTGGGTGCAGCCATCAAGCCAGTTCTGTATCCATCTAGTGGTCTACCCATCAAACCCATGTGTCACCAGTTTGGTGACCAGGAGGTGGTGTGGGACAGTGTCAAAGGCTTTGCTCAAGTCCAGGTAAACGACATCAGTTGCTTGCCCCTCATCTATTAATGTTGTCACCTATTCATAGAAGGCCACCAGGTTTGTCAGGCAGGATTTGCCCTTGGCAAAGCCATGCTGACTGTTCCAAATCACCTCTTCACTGTTCTTCTGAGTCAGTAGTGCCTCCAGGAGGATCTGCTCCATGATCTTTCCGGGCACAGAGGTGAGACTGACTGGCCTGGAGTTCCCTGGTTCCTCCTTCTTACCCTTTTTGCAGATGGGAGCAATGTTTCCCCTTTTCCAGTCTGTGGGGACTGCCCAGTCTCCCGTGGCTTTTTGAGTATAACAGAGAGGGGCTTGGCAACCTCATCTGCCAGTTCTCTCAGCACCTGTGGTTGTACCCCGTTGGGTCCCATGGACTTGAACACTTTCAGGTTCTTCAGGTGATCACAAACCTGAGCTTCACTTATGATGGGCAGTTCGTCCTCCCCGTCCCTGGCATTGTCTTCCATGACACCAGGAGTGTGGCTGGAGGCCCTTGCAGTGAAGACTGAGGTAAAGAAGTTATTGAGTACCTCAGCCTTTTCCATGTCACTTGTGACTAATTCACCACTTTCCTTTCTGAGGGGGCCCACACCTTCCCTGGTCTTCTTCTTGCCATTAATATACCTGTAGAAATTCTTAGTGCTCCCTTTAACCTCCCTGGCTAGATTCAATTCCAACTCTGGTTTGGCTTTCCTAACCAGGCCTCTTGCTGCTTGGGCAGCTTCCTTATACACCCCCTGTTCCATCTGTCCTTCCCTCCACTATAAGAAGTGGTCAGGTAAGCACAGACTCCTCTGGACCCTTCAGATACTGAGTGGCGTGGAGAAGGTATCTCCGGATCAGCCAACTGGTCACTCACCAGCCCTTCATGTGCAAAAGCCCGGTGGCAGGATGTAAACTACCAGGATGCAGGTTCCAACCTACATTCTTGCATCACTAGTGAAGCCAAGTCATTAGGATGCCTAACTATGGTATGGCCTGATACAACCTCCGATGGAGACACACTTCAACAGCAGCCTCTGCTGTTTGCTTTTAGCAACAATCCCTTTGCAGGAAGGCTGGGAAGTTAGCAAATCAACAAAACCGCCTGGCAGCTCCTGGTGGTGAGTGGGCAGCTGCTTCTCTGAGTCTGTTAACACTAGTTTGGGATCTCTTCTCAGACATACACTGGAAGAAATTCACCTCAGGGGAAGTGGAGCATCCCAGGAGGCTGACAGTGACCTGAGGCTATGCTTTGTCTTTCCAAGGGCCCTCTGTTCAGTTTTCCAGCAGATTTCTCATGCGCTTCTGAGATTTTATGGCACAGCTTAACCAAAGCACTGAGGGGGCCTACAGCAGGGAGATGGACAATTTTCAATCTCTCTCCTTCTAGGTTAGGTATTGTCTGGTTACCATGGCAGCTGCTCCACTGACACAACACACAACTGTGATGAGACACAACCCCAAGCATGATGCTCTTGACAGCCCTGCTTTCCCAGGAGACTGCTGAGAAAGAGCACAAGAAGGGTGTTTCCTTCTTCCTCACACCTTTCCTTTTCCAGCAGCCAGAAGGGATGGCCAGCCCAAGGCAAGCATCACAGCTAGAACAGGAAAGAGACTCCCTGGTTCTTTCAAAGAGCACAGGACAGAGTGTGTGAGGGGAGTTCACATCTAAATCATAAAACCCAGGAGAGGGCAGGACATTTGTGGCTATGAAGAAAAGAATTTTTTGGAAAGAAGCTTGAGAAAGAAGGCAGGGGAGGGCATACAGGGCAGGATTTCAGCTTCCCGTGCAACTGCACCCATAGCATACTCTTGGCAAGTTTCCTGGTTGGTTTGCCTTCCTGCTTCACTGATTAGATTACCTTCCTGGTTTTCTGGTTGCTTTACCTTCCCCTCTCTAGTCTAAGAATGTGAACAAAATGTTTTCTCCTGTTGTTGTCAGTTAAAACCTGCAGATTTTAACAAGAGAAAATTCTTCATCATTTTGGGCCATGTTTCTTTCACTTTCTCCTGACCTCAAAACCCCAAACAATCCCTCACACAGATCTTTTCTGTTCACAATGTGAATGCTGAACCCTGGACACTTGCAAACATAACAAACAGTAAATCTAAACAATGTCATTGCTAAGCTTAGAATTAAAAATGTTATTGAAACATTCTCACCACAAATAGTTCAAGTTTCCTCTTCAGCAAGAGGAATGATGATCAGGAAAGAACATGCAGAAAGAAGTAAGGGAATGCTAAGCAGGATATTCCAATCTCACAGGGACTATTTCTGTGAACACTTTCATTCAGATCTACTGCCTGTGTAGTAATGAAGGCATATATTTAAGAGCTTACCCGTAGGATTCACAGACTCATAGAATAATGTAGGTTGTAAGCGACCTGGAGCTCATTGAGTTCAGTCACCTAGCTTGCAGCAGGGCTAAGCAGATCAGGCTGTTCAGAGTTGCCCAGCTGGGTTCTGACTACCTCCAAGGACAGAGAATCCACAGCCCCTGTCACTCCCTGCTCTGAGGCATGACCACTCTTGTGGGAGAAAAATTCTTGCATCCAACTGGAATATCCCTTGCTTCAGCTTCTCTCTCCAAGGACCAATCCTCTGGATCTTCCCATCAGGTAGCTGTAGACAGCACAAGGATCATCCCTTTGCCACCTCTTCCAGACGCTGAACAAACTGGCTCCTCTGATGACAGAAAAGAGGCCATGATAGCCAAAGAAGAGACCACAGGCACTGCATGCCTTCAGCCTAACCCTTCTCTTTATGTAGGCTTGCAGTGTTGGTAAGGCCTTGGAACAGAAGCCCAGCTTAGCCCAGCTTGGAAGGCACAGAAAAGAGCCAATACCAGAAAAAAGAGGAATTCCCCTCAAGTTTCATATCTGTTATGCTGTTATAAGTGAACTTTGTGCCTGGAAGATGCATCTGTACTCACACCTTTGGCCAGAGCTTGCCACTCAGCTGAAGGAAGCTTGGTTCCAGTATCCTGAGTCTCTGCCTGCCGCCACAAACAGGGTGGCAGCTGCTGGCCCTGGGAACTGAGTCTGTGGTGTGGCACCTTCCTGGAGAGTTTCCAGCCTCTAGCCATCTGCCAGATAGGCAGCCAGGTACCAGCTCAGGAGGTGCTCCACCACAGGCAAACAGCAGCCTAACCAGAGTTAGAGTGGCTGGAGAGCGGCCAGGCAGAGAGGGACCTGGGGGTACTGGTTGATGGGAAGCTGAACATGAGCCAGCAGTGTGCCCAGGCAGCCAAGAGGGCCAACCGCATCCTGGCCTGCATTAGGAATAGTATAGCCAGCAGGAGCAGGGAGGTCATTGTGCCCCTGTACTCTGCTTTGGTTAGGCCGCACCTTGAGTACTGTGTCCAGTTCTGGGCCCCTCAGTTTAAGAAGGACATTGAGACACTTGAACGTGTCCAGAGAAGGGCAACAAGGCTGGTGAGAGGCCTTGAGCACAAGCCCTATGAGGAGAGGCTGAGGGAGCTGGGGCTGTTTAGCCTGGAGAAGAGGAGGCTCAGGGGCGACCTCATTGCTCTCTACAACTACCTGAAGGGTGGTTGTAGCCAGGAAGGGGTTGGCCTCTTCTCCCTAGCAACCAGCACCAGAACAAGGGGACACAGTCTCAAGCTGCACCAGGGGAAGTTTAGGCTTGAGGTGAGGAGAAAGTTCTTCACCAGAGAGTGATTCGTCATTGGAATGGGCTGCCCGGGGAGGTGGTTGAGTCTCCGTCCCTGGAGGCGTTCAGGAGGGGACTGGATGTGGCACTTGGTGCCATGGTCTAGTTGTGAGGTTATGGTTACAGGTTGGACTCGATGATCTTCGAGGTCTCTTCCAACCTTGGTAATTCTATTCTATTCTATTCTATTCTATTCTATTCTATTCTATTCTATTCTTCTATTCTATTCTAACCAGCCAACAGCTGACCCTGCAGGCCATTCTTATTCAAGAAGCCATGAAGCTCTAAGCAGTGACAACATCTGGTGACCAGGAATGCCAGACATGAACACCAACCACCACAAGATCCACCTCTGTTTCTATGTCTTGGAACTCCTGCTAGTTTCATTCTGGTTCTTTGATGGCCAGCCATCACTCACCATTTTGTAATACACTCTTAATCACACCACTTTGGAGTTTATTGTCACTTTACAGGTGTCATTACAGCGTGACGGGGCCCAGTAAAACCATGACTGCAGGGTAGCTGTGGGTCTTGGAGAGATTCAGGACTGGCTAGGTCAAGCTGTGTTGCAGCTAAGTCTGCTCAAGAGGAAAGGGTTGAGTGTTAGGTTGTCTGAGAGCCCCCAGACAGCTGCTCCTCACCTGTGCACACACTGAAGTCACTCAGGGACCCAGCTGGTGCTGCATTTTCTCCTGACAGATGAACCGGATCCTTAGGTGTCCTTGGCTCTTGAGTCTGGAGCATCTCATGTTACCTGCTGCTGCTCTGACTGCTGTTGAATGAGACAGAGGACAGCATTAGTGCATCTGGGAGCTGGCATAGGAGAGCTTTCAGTATCAAACCCAGAAGCCTATGACTGAGCTGGGAGGGAGCAGCAACGAAATAAGTGAAGAGAGGCTAATGTTCCACTCACAGTTCCCTGCAGCCTCTGCAGCAGGGCCAGCTGTGCTCCGTCACTGACTGAGCAGGCAGCAGGCTGAGATGCTTCCCCCAGCAGTCTCCATGCTTTGTATTCTCTCCAGGAGACTTCACAAACTGTTTTTTACAGATTTTTGTCTATTAGGTTTTGAATGCCTCCCCAAGCTTGAACATAATCAGGATACTCCACACTCCACCTGGAGAGTGGTCCTCTGGCAGGCATCCATTCCTGCTTTCAGAGGAGCTCCTTCTGCACAGCTCCCTGGTTCAGCCCATGCCATGGGTTAGAGCAACATTTGCCCAAGTCAGCAAGCAGCTTGTCCAAAGAAAACTCTGACCAGGGACTGCAAATACGTTTGGAGGATAAGGTATCAATACTACACTGTGAAAAATACCTGAAACACTGCCAGCAAATTCATTGACTGAAATGGATTGGACTAGGGAGGCAAAAACTCTGGCTGCAGGAGCTGTTGTTAATTGAATGCCTCAGATCTCATTCCTCCCTTGCCCTTGATGCTGTCACTCACTGGTTCTAGATTCTGGGGACTCAGCAATGCTCACTTTCTCACAAGAAATGATGGCATTTTTCACATCCTCTTTGCACAGCTGTTTGGTGACTGCCAGCCTGCAGCTCACCAGTGACTGAGACACAATTGCATGGCACAGGAACAGAGTTTCAGCTGCTTCCTTTGAAGCATGGGGCACCTGTCCCAACCACTGCTCTTGGAAACATAGACATTAATTCAGAAAGTTAGTGAAAGGTAGCAAAATGCAGAAACATACCCTGGAGGCTTTTTGCCCTTGTAAGGTGGGTAAAATGTTTGCACTGATTAAAAATGAGAATGAAAAGGCCATTTTCTGTGATGCAAATGAAGGGGTTCCCATGGCCAGAGATTCTTTGTGTTACGCTGCAAATATTCTATTCACAATATTCAATTTGAGTACAAGTTGCACTATTTGAGGGGCTTTGAATAATTCAGCTGCATTCATTTACTCTTGATTAGTGGATCAGGTGCTTCAAAAAGTGAGTATTTATTCCATTTTATGACAAGGAGCATTAATAATGTATTACCTTTCTCACAAGCTGCTCTTTAAAGAAAGCAATAAAAATATGCAGGGAGACAACACTTCTGAATAGATATTAAAGAACCATGGAGCCACTTAAGCTGTCATGTTGCAAGTACTCTCTTCCAGCTGCTGCTTCCCTGGCAGGAAGAGCACGATCTTGATCACGCTGCTAACCTGGGCTGAGCAGATGATGCAATGCCAGGGAATGACAGTCGTGCTTCCTGCGCAAGACGTGACAGAGAGGCAATCGTATTCCATGCCTTCACCGGGATGAGCCTGTGCTTGGAGAAGAGCTCTGAGGACTTTTGTGAAGCAGCACATGGAATTCCTCTGGATTATCAAATGCTGTTTGAAAAACTGCAGTGGGAAAAGGCCAAACAAAATGAGTAGGGCCAGCAGTAATACTAGCTATGGTAAATGAAAAGCAAATCACAGCTACAAAGTCTGAGGACTTTAAAGCTTGCAGCCAAAGAAGAGGAAGAGCTTTCAAAAAGGGCTGTTTAGCAGAAGCTCTTCTGAGGAGGGCCCATTTCTGCACCTCTGTACCTCTGTCCACCCCTCTCAGCACCTCCTCCTAGATCTGTTGTCCATGAGTTTGTCCTTACTGACCACGCTGCTGCTCCTTGGACACTCTCCTGTGAGGGAGCTGTGGGAAAGTGAGTTGCAGGGAATTCAAATGTTGCTATGCCTGTGAATAAAATCTTCACGTGTGCTTCATTTTTCATTTTTGTTAATAAGAATTTCATTCTAGCCTCAAACATGAAGCTGTGACAAGGACAAGGTTAAAACTAGTCACAGTAGAAGAACATTTACAGCTATTGAAGGATACAGATTTTAGTCAGAGAGCCCAAAGGGGAGCATCTGACAGTGTGAGATGCTGACTGTTGAAGTGACTCTGCTGATACAAATATTAGAGCCAACTTCATTTCTTTGCAGAATTCAACTCCTAAGGCTTCCTGATAGCTTCAGAAACCAGGATGTGCTGTGAGAGTTTCTGTATCGAGTGCCTTGCTGGAGCACTCTGTCAGTATAACTCTTTTCCTCATTTCACTTGTTGATGATCATATTAAGAATGAGGAAGGCTCAGTCGCTGGCTTCAATTCTCGCATCACACTTCCATTGCTCTAGGATGCAAGCTGCCTGAAACAGAGAGGTACACTCGGGTTCGTTTTTGCTGAAATCTGGTTTTGGTGCTGAAATTTCAGGAGTTGTATGGACAGACCAGGAAGGAACAAGCTGCCGCAGTACCCAAAGATACTACCCAGACCTTGTTTTACTCCCAAGCTTTTCTTAAACGTGCTGCTTAAGGACGGAGGGATGTGACAGAACACTGACTGACTGTGGTGGGTTAACACCCATTCTGAAAAGAAACAAAGCAGGGGGAGGGCTTGAGGGTGCTTTGCCCTCCCTGCAGGGTGTTTTCCCCCTGGGAAACTGAGTCTGTTCCACTCCCCCTCCCTGCCCAGCTAGGGTATAAAAAGCAAGACATTGCAGTCATTAGGGCTCCTTTTGGCTCCTGCCTCTCCTGGATGAGAGCTACTGCTGCTGCCTTCCTGCTCCTCTGCCACGTGGTCGGGCCTGATCCTTCTCCCTGCTGCCTCCGCGCCTCTTCAGAGAGACTGGTTTTGTATTCTTCTTCTTTGCCCCCTCCCATCCATCCTTCTTCCTTGCCCTTGTGAACCTTACCTGTTATTGGGTTGGTTTATTTTTTTAATATATATATATACAATTTCTTTTTTTGTTTAAAGACAACTCTTTACCTCTCTATTTCCAAGCTGACTCCAAATTATTTTTTGGTGGATTTGCTCCTTTCCTTTTTTCCCCCTCTCTGTTGGGAGGGAGGAGAGGGGACCAGGGGAGAGGTTCTCAGCCTTGCCCCCATCTGAGCTCTTAACTCCCAGTTAAGGCTCAAACCACCACACTGACTTGGACAAATCACCTTGGCAATAGCTGTTTCAGTACTCAATTGACACTTCTCAGAACTCAACCCCAATTGTACTGCACCATGTCCTGTACAATATCTACACTAAGAAATACACAGTTGTTGGGTTCTTATAAACCAGGTTATGATAACCTGTGGTGGAGTAGGAAGGTTCCCCCCCCACACACAAAAGAATTCCACAGCTAACTCAGCCGGAGAAGCAGATGAAAGCTGTATTTTACAAGCAGATATGGAATGCAATGAATATGTACAAAAATATACAATATTTACAATATATACAGAAATATACAGCAAAGTATGTAATACAGGAAACCTTTCCCCAACCCCCCTACGGCCAGGGGGTTCGGCCTTTCCCCCCCCTTCTCCCTCCCTACCTCCCCTTTTTCCCAAAAGGGTTAGAAAGAGAGAGAGAAAGGAAGGTAATTAAAAGGGGAAAACTTTGTTAAAGCTCAAAGCGAATGCAAAAAGTTAGTTTTCTTATCTGGTTAGAGAGGAATCGTAGAGAGAAACGAGCCAGCTCACAGCACAGGGGGAAGAAGAAGACGACTGCCTGACTGACTCCCCGACTGAAAGACTAAACAAAAAAAACTACAACTGAGTCCCGCCAATGAAATTGAATTAGCATATCATTGTTTTCATTCTAATATCAAAATATTCGCCCAGAGTGTTCAGAAAGTGTCCCTTTCTTAAAGGCACAGCCTAAACCGGTCACAATCCACCCCTGCTAAACAATTTCATTGGCTGTTCATACTGTCCATCCAATCCAAAACATCATTCACAGTTTGTAAGTAAAGTTCATAGTCCATTCCGGCTATCCTCAGGTGTAGATGATTCAGAAGTCCAAGAAAGAAGAAAAATGGAAAACAGTTTGTCTCTTCGCAGACGAAGCGAAGAAAAGGGAAACAGGGAAACAGGGAAACAGGGACTCTCAGTTGACTCAGGGCTCTCAGGGTTCTCAGGGTTCGTGCACCGTGGATTCCTCAGGGATTCTTTCTTTGGGCGCGATGTAGCTGTACAACACTCTGAAATTAAACTCTTTCAGCTAAAGTCAAATTTCTTTGTGGAATACACTGAATTTCACCATTCTCTTGCATTACCCAATAAGTGTGACCCAGACCTTCAGCTGAAACCACCCCTCGGACAGGTTTAGCCTCTCCTGAGGGAGAAAATACCCAAACAGTTTTACCTAACAGATTCTTTTCTTTAACAACAGGAACTCTATCACCTTCTACTTTCTGTAGCAGATCTGAGTGTGCCGGTCCAGCTCGGTTCACTGAACCTCTACTATTTACCAGCCAGGTTGCTTGTGCTAAATGTTTTTCCCAGTTTTTCAAAGATCCACCCCCCATGGCTTTAAGAGTGGTCTTCAACAAACCGTTGTAGCGTTCAATCTTCCCTGCAGCTGGTGCATAGTAGGGGATGTGGAATATCCACTCGATGCCGTGCTCTTTGGCCCAACTCTTTACAAGGTTGTTTTTGAAGTGAGTTCCGTTGTCTGACTCAATCCTCTCTGGAGTTCCGTGTCTCCACAGGATTTGTCTCTCCAGACCGAGAATGGTGTTGCGTGCAGTTGCATGTGGCACTGGATAAGTTTCCAACCATCCAGTGTTTGCCTCTACCATAGTAAGCACATACTGCTTACCAGAACGAGAACGTGGTAGAGTGATGTAGTCAACTTGCCAAGCTTCACCATACTTGTACTTGGACCATCTGTCACCATACCATAAGGGCTTAAGTCGTTTTGCCTGCTTAATAGCAGCACAAATGTCACAGTCATGGATGACTTGTGTGATAGCATCCATGGAAATGTCTATGGATCTGTCACGTGCCCACTGGTATGTTGCATCTCTGCCTTGATGTCCTGACGAATCGTGAGCCCACCGAGCTAAGAATATCTCACCTCGGTGTTTCCAGTCGAGATCAAGATCAGAGTCCATGTCTACTGGAGAAACTCTTGCAGCTAGATCTGCTTGATGGTTGTGTTGCTGTTCCTCAGTAGCTTTGCTCTTAGGAATGTGAGCATCGATGTGTCTCACCTTCACTGGAATTCTCTCAATTCGATCAGCAATGTCCTGCCACAGGTCGGCTGCCCAAATGGCCTTTCCTCTTCTCTGCCAACCACTCTTTTTCCAGTTCTTTAGCCAACCCCACAGAGCATTGGCTACCATCCATGAGTCGGTGTAGAGATAAAGCTTTGGCCATCTCTCACGCTCAGCTACGTCGAGAGCTAGCTGGACAGCTTTTACCTCTGCGAATTGACTGGATTCTCCTTCTCCATCCTTTGCCTCTGCAACTCGGCGTGTTGGACTCCACACTGCAGACTTCCACCTTCGCTTGTTCCCGACAAGACGACAGGAACCGTCTGTGAACAAAGCATATTTCTTTTCATCATCAGATAGGTCATTGTAAGGAGGAGCTTCCTCAGCACGAGTCACTCTCTCCTCTGGAGGTTTAGTACAGTTGGTACCCTCAGGCCAACTTGAGATCACCTCCACCAGACCAGGTCTTTCAAGATTTCCCATTCGAGCTCTCTGTGTTATCAGAGCCATCCACTTAGACCAGGTGGAATCCGTTGCATGATGTGGTGTGGAACCTTTGCCTTTGAACATCCAATTCAAAACTGGTAATCTGGGAGCTAAGAGAAGTTGTGATTCAGTTCCAATTACTTCAGAAGCTGCTTTCACTCCTTCATAGGCAGCTAGAATCTCTTTCTCTGTTGGAGTATAGTTAGCCTCTGAACCTCTGTAACCTCGACTCCAGAAACCAAGAGGTCGTCCACGTGTCTCACCTGGAGCTCTTTGCCACAAGCACCAGGTTGGACCATTGTCACTTGCAGCCGTGTACAAAATGTTCTTAATGTCTGGACCATCTCGGACAGGTCCCAGACCCATTGCTTGAACTACCTCTTGCTTTATCTGGTCAAAGGCTGCTTGTTGTTCAGGTCCCCAGTGGAAATGGTTTCTCTTTCGAGTCACATCGTACAGAGGTTTCACAATCTGACTGTATCCAGGAATGTGCAGTCTCCAAAATCCCACTATCCCCAAGAAACGTAGAGTTTCTTGCTTGTTCATGGGGTTTGCCATGGTAGAGACTCTATTTACCACATCCACTGGAATGTGTCGGCGTCCATCCTGCCACCGCACTCCCAGAAACTGGATCTCTCTGGTAGGTCCTTTCACCTTGTCTCGCTTGATGGCAAAACCTGCATTCAGAAGAATGTCAATGATTTTGTTACCTTTCTCGAAGACTTCCTCAGCAGTTTTACCCCAGACGATGATGTCATCGATGAACTGGATGTGTTCTGGAGCACCACCTTCCTCCAGAGCATCGTGGATCACTGCATGACAGATGCTTGAGCTGTGGATCCAGCCCATGGGCAATCTGTTGAAAGTGTACTGGATTCCTCTCCAGGTGAAAGCAAACTGAGGCCTGCATTCCTCTGCTATGGGAATAGAGAAGAAGGCATTAGCAATGTCTATGGTAGCATACCATTTGGCCTCTTTGGATTCCAGCTCATACTGCAGTTCCATCATGTCTGGTACTGCTGCACTCATAGGTGGAGTTACTTCATTCAGGGCTCGATAGTCGACTGTCAGACGCCAATCTCCATTCGGCTTTCGCACAGGCCACACTGGACTGTTGAAAGGTGAATGAGTTTTGCTGATGACTTTCTGACTCTCCAACTGACGAATCAGATTTTGAATGGGCAACAAAGAGTCACGGTTGGTTCTGTATTGTCTGTGATGCACAGTCTGAGAAGCAACCGGCAATTTAATGTCCTGAATCTTGTGTTGTCCCACAACTGCAGGTTCATCAGAAAGCTCAGGTCTAACAGACAGCTTCAGCTTTTGTCCATCAGTTTCTACAGATGCTACTCCAAAAGCCCATTTGTAACCTCTAGGGTCTTTGAAACGCCCTTCTCTCAGAAAATCAATTCCCAAAATACAAGGTGCGTCAGGTCCGGTCACAACTGTATGCTTTCTCCACTGTTTACCAGTTAAACTTATATCAACCTCCACCTTAGTTAACTCTTGAGATCCACCAGTGACTCCCAGAATAGTTATAGCTTCTGATCCCTGATAATTTGATGGCATTATGGTGCACTGAGCCCCTGTGTCAACCAAGGCCCTGTACTTCTGAAATTGTGAAGTGCCAGGCCACTGGATGTACACATCCCAATAGATTCTGTTATCTCTGTTATCCCTCTCCTCCCCCTGGCGGGAGGCAGGGCACCCCTAGTTATGGGGAACATGCCCACATGTGCAATGAGCACAGTGTGCAGTGTTAGAACTGGAGCCACTGTTGGAGCTATTAGAGTTGTCCTGGGGAACTGTGGAAGTAACAGCTACCCTTCTGGTATTGCTACCTCGGGTTCTGCCACTTTGCAGTTCCCTCAGTCTCCTGAAAAGATTAGCAGTTGGTTGACCATCCCATCTGTTCATGTTCTCACCAAACTGATCACGCAGAGTTATCCAGATACTCGCACGTGATTGCCTTGGTGGTCTGTTTTGGTTGGACCTGTTTTGGAATGACCTGTTTTGGAATGACCTGTTTTGGAATGACATCCTTGGAGGACGTCTATTCCTCACAGAGGAAACCTGTATCCATCTGGAGGAAGAATTGGAATTATCTCTTTGTGCCAATTGGGAGAATGTATTTTTAAATTCATCCTTCAGCTCTTTCATGCAATTCTCAATTTTTCCAGACAGAGTTTCAATGGCTGAAACCAAAGAAACACGTGTCATGCTGTCCTCCAATTGTCTCATTTGATCAGTGAATTGGCCAACCGTAGGAGAAGCACCACCATAATTTCTTGCCACAATTCTGCTTGCCAGAATATTTGCATAATTAGGAGGAGCAAGTTTGATGAGCTTTTTAGCAAGACCAGTTCCTACAGGAATTTCATCAGGATTCAGAGTCTCATGGCCACCATAGAGTACCTCTCTAACAGCAAATTCTCTCAGACGCTTGATTCCCTCATCTATGGTAGTCCAGGGTTTAGCATTCCATGGAAGATCATCTCGGGAAGGATACCTCATGAGAGTTGCCATTAAAAGGCGTATCCACAGAGTAACCTTACCGAGAGTCCTGCCTAGATGTCTATCTATTCCATTATCCTTTGAGAGAGTTCCTAGTTGAGCTGCTGACTTGTCTCCAACTACCAGAGCTGGAGCACCTGTATCATAGCATCTACCAAGCCAAGCTAGGATTGGCTCCTTATCTGCTCTGATGTAATCTTTCCGCACATTCCGCAATTCTTCCCTGGGTGACGAACAGCTTTCAATGTCATCTGACTCCTCCTCCTCTGCCTCATCTTCCTGAAGTTCTTGTCCCAATAATCTTACTGTCACTCTCCTAAGAATCTGCTTAAGGTCAGGAGTACCACCTTTAGTTGTTCTGCTATCAGCAATTTGCCCTGCATCTCCATCCAGTGATGATCTCAATAACTCAGCTATATCTTTAAGACAAACCTTTTCTTCCAACTCAGCAGGGTCTCTTTGAGCAGAAGTTCCCTCACCAGGATCCTGCTGCTCTCCCCCATCAGCATCTGGATCAGCTTTGCCCTTTTTTCCTCTCGTAGTTAAAACAGCTACCTGCTTAACTGGAGCTGTGTTTGGATTTACAGCTGGCTTAATAGAAGCTGACAGGTTTTGAGACGGATCGGCTGCTGTGGAGGACACTTCCGGTCCTGCCGAAGAAGAAGGAGGAAATGGCTTTGCCCCATTAATGGCTGCCGAGGGCGTGGAAGCCATGTTAGGAGCTGCCGCTGCCGCTGGCTGATTGCCAGAGCCGCCAACAGCACCGTTCAGAGCAGCCTTTCCGATGGACTTTTTAGCCTTGTCGTTAACTGATACAGATTCTGCATTTTCCTCATCACTAGATACCTCTGGGGTAGAGTTAGAGCTGCGCTTTCTGCGTTTCGATCTACGCTTAATTACAAAGCACGCTTTAGACACTTTTTTCTCCCGATACAGAGCATATAACAAGTACGCAATCACCATCACCAGCAGCAGATTTAAACACATCACATAAATCACCTTTGGATCCCAGCCGTCACTTAAAACAACCTTTTCGCCTACCGGGATCTTAAACTCCTTTATCTCTATGGGCAGAGTGCTGGAGGTCACATTCCCGTATCTGTTAAGCCAGAAGAATCCCAGGCACCGGTCGTAAAGAAGCTGAATCTTATACTTAAACCATAAATACAATCTATACATCAAGTATCTGCCTAAGCGATCGAAAATCATTCCCAGAACATGCTTATAGATAAGGACCCCAAAAATTGAAAAGAACAGACGCTCCAAAAGCCAAAACACTTTCATGTTTGCAACTCCGACTCGAGCAGGCAATAAATCAAGCAACCTTTTAGCCCAGCTTCTGGACAGCAATTATCCACAAGCCGCACGTTGGACCGCCAATTCAGCCTTTTACTGAGCAATATAGTTACAATCTGCTTCTGTCAAGCTTCTTAGACCTATGCTGAACATCCAAAGCTTCTCCAGAGGGTCAGCACTCAGCTGATCACTACACTGTAAACCTTTGATGCAAACTATCAATTATGGAAGCAACAGTCACAAACTGCGGCCTTTAAAAAATTACTGTTCATAAACTGAGCAAAACCAGGGACATTCCTCTGCAGAAGAACCTGAAAACCCTTTAGTTACTACAGCTCCCACAAACTCCAGGTAAGAAAATGGCAAATGCAGGTTATAAAGTCTGTGTGAAACGTGCTACATATTGGAGCCTTATCCTATGCCTGCACTTCATGGCAAGCATTGCATTGCAGCTGAAGAAAAGGGCAGTTTTCCTGCTCTGGGTAGGAACTTTCTGCACTGAAATCACAAGCACAACTTCTTTGCATTGGTATTTGTTATTATCACAGCTGGTCTGTAAAAGGTAACTAAGTTGAAAGGATTTGGGGCAAAATGCAGTAAAAGCCAGCAAAAGGAGTAGTTTGGGGTAGCTCAGAAGATTTATGGTGGCAAGACTAAAGATGAGGGGAAATTATAAAACCATTTAAAGTACAGAGCGCTGTGCAGGTTTATGCCCTGCTGAACTGAGAAGCAGGCACACACAGTTCTTGTACGAGTAACTATTTCCTTGGTGCCAAGAGCCACATTTTTACTGCATGTGCACTTTTGTCACCTGGAACTGCTACCCCGGGCCACTTCTCATCTCAGGACTGACTTGGACAACACCACTGAAGATGCTTTTCAGTCAGATTGTAATCACCACTGGATATGCCACAGAGTCTCTGCCCCGAGTTACTGCAAGTTGTTTCCAACTACAGCCAACCATGTCCTTCTCTAGCAGCTGTTTCTGGAAGGGGCATGAGCTGAGGACCTTTCTGGAAAGCAGCAAGTTGCCAAGTCTGTCAAACAGCTTCCTAATTCTGCTCTGGCATGTGAGGGAGATGTGATGAGTAAGGCAGCTGCCAAGGAGATGCAGGCTTTTGGCAGGCTCCTTCTGGACCATGCAGAGAACACACAGGGTTGACACAGCCCATCAAAGCAATCAATTAATAATTAGTAAAGAATTGCCAAAAGTAATGGTGCAGGCTGGAGTCAGCTTCTGAAACTTAGGTGAGAAGGAGCATGAAATGTGCATAGATGGAGCTCCTAGACATTGAAACAAGGTAACCGAAAAACAGATTTTAGCGCTTTCCCTGACAGAAATGGCACTCAGCAGCATGTGACTGGACAATGGTTGCCTTCCAAGAGAGTGCCAGGTGAAGGAGACCTGGGGATATCCTCTGGACCAGTTCAGTATGACCTCACTGAAGTGCTATGTCCCTGCATGTGACCTTCCTTCAGGTAATCAGCTGTTAAAGTGAAGCTGAGGGGTAGCAATTCCACTGACAGGATTGTTTTCTTGGTTTGTCACAGCCCCAGGCTGTTCAGATGTAAGCCCTTAGCAAACAGGTAAGCTCTCAAAATGAGACATTTCTTCCCAGCTCGGAAGAATTTCCCATTTTCACAGAGAGAGAAGACTATTTACTAACTTTTCTGCATCATGGCAATGCTGCTCGCAGGTTTGGTTTTTTTGCTCTTGCCATTTCTCCTGCACAAGGTAAACATTACCTAATGTTTTCATTGGTTCCTCGGTGGCACAGGTGCCCATGCCTCAGCACAGTTGGCTCCCTGCTAGCTTTCCAAAAGACTTGTCACAGAAAAGGAAGTGATGTGCCAGCACAGCATTTAGCAAGGCAGTGAAGAAAGGGAAGCAGGAACCCAGAAACTGCACTTACCTTCATAAATAGATTCTGTTTCACACCCCAGGAGCACACTTCTCTGCATGGCTGCCTCTTGTGCTAGTCAAGCAAAACTTGTCACAGGAAACAAAAATATTTGCCAGTTTGGCTTTAATGCAAAACCTGTTTATTGTTCCTTTGCATACATCAAATGTCAGCCATCTCTATACCTCTCTGGCACTCAGCTGGCACAAAATACAGAACACAACCAGGTGCATCCTAGCAGGCAAAGCATCCTGAAGAGGTTAGCAGCCACACTTGGTGGGAGGAGAGGGCTTGCTTGTTTTATTTTATGTCCATTGACCACACTAATTTAGAATACAGATTATAATCTGTTATGTAAATGATAAGGTTTGAGTTAGTTTGATTTTAGCCCTCTAAGAGGCAGACATGTAATCTTCATTTTCCTCCATCATCAGCTGGGGATGAGGAGAAATGTTAGAACAGAAAGAATTACCCCTGCAGGTCCCTTTCTCCCAGCACCAATCTTAAAGATACTTTAGACAATTAACTTTGACAGAACACCTTCCTAAAACTAAGGGTGATGCATCTGTCCTTGACTACTGTGGCTAATTAAAGTACGCAGAAATATTTTTTCCCCAATATGCAAAAGGCAAATTTGTCTCTATATTTATATCTTTCTTTGTATTCAGCCTACTGGCTACATTTAATTTCGTTGTAATTAGAGTCAGGCATCCACTTTACATCGGATGTTCTGAGCAGAGAAAGCGTTCCTGGATTCTCATTGCATTTCATACATCCTAAGGAACATTTATGTGCAAATTCACTTAAACTTCACAGCATACATCTCAAATACTAGTGTTTGCTGGGCTTTCAGTAGAATATTTTGAGAGAATTTCAGACAAGCACTTTCAAAATGTAATGGGCTTCAATAATCACCTTTTGTAGACTGACAGCTTTTGGGTTGGAAAATCTGACCTCTTCTTTAATATTCAGCAGCATTACAGTGACAAAAATTAATTTATGACTCACTAGGCTGGGATCTGATGAAAAGCATTTAAAAATCCAAGCAGATCAATGGTGTGTAACCACTGCCAGAGAGGGAATGTGGCTAAGCAAAGGGCTTTCTTCGCAGGCTCTGCTGTGAAAGCCTTACGTGTTTATGGATGGACCTGTGCACACTTGGTTTGCAGCACGTGAGCTGCAGATACCACCCTTGAGATTATTTTGCTGCATTTAAAATACTTGCTTAGAATTTCAGTGACTTGTTTTCTTTGCCAGTTTCCTCAGCATCGTTTTTATGAGCCAGTCAGCTCAGACAGTCTCACTTTTTGAGATGTCCAGGCTTGCATTATGTTTCCTGTGTTGCCAGGCAGGCACAGTGCTAAATGTCTGCACTGCAAGTAAAACAAACAAACAGCAAGACAATCAGCTCTGACTTAGTGCACACCTCCATAACACAATGAGCATTTTTAGATTCTATATATCAACTGGTGTGATGCTCAGTGGTGATATTTGTTTCTTCAATGTAAATGAACTCGGAAAACAAGTAACATTGGGTTGAGAGTGTGTGTATTTATATGTGGATTGAATACACATCTCAATTTTCTCAATAAACTTCAGTTTTTAAACCATTATGGCCCACTCTGGCCTCTCCAGTTCAAACCACTTGGAAGCATTAGCCCTTGCCCAGTGACAGCATGAGTCCCTATTTACTAGCAATTAGCCTGTAATTTTAACTATCCTCTGCTCAATTAGTCTTCTGAGAAGTACACACTGGCTTACACCTGCAAACTGAGGCTTGCTCTAGACAGCAGAGAAGCAGCAGTGTGTCCTTACAGCAGGGCTGACCTTTGGAAAGTTTAGACAAAGTTTTTTGGGGCACAGTCTTTCATCATCTGTGATAACCAAACAAGAACTCAAGCTAAGTACAGGTTAAAAACCAATTTCTCTTAGTTTAACCTCATTATGTTAATCAACTCTTTTACTACACACATAACAGCTGCAGCTGCAATGAAAGGCTTCACTCCAGTGCCTT
Source organism: Picus viridis (assembly GCA_033816785.1). Lineage (NCBI taxonomy): Eukaryota > Metazoa > Chordata > Aves > Piciformes > Picidae > Picus > Picus viridis. The sequence goes on along the minus strand of CM066580.1, from coordinate 24,584,265 downwards.
AAGAAAATGTGTGGGTTTTTTTTTCCCCTTTGCACGTCCTACTCATCTGGTCTAGAATTCATCACAGCTGGTGGCTTAAAGCTATGGGCTGCAGTCTAGCATTTATCTCTCTTCAATAGGTGTACAGCATATTAACTTTTTTTTTTTTTTTATAAATACAGACTTTTTACTAATCAATTCCATATTTCAAAGCTATACAGAAAGCAGCAGATGACCTCTAAGGTCCCTTCAAACCCAGGCAATTCTATGATGACTTACAGCTTTCAGCTGCTTTGAATTCAATATGAGTACACAGCTTTCAGATCACACATGCATTTGCCATTAGAGCTTTAGTTTTAAGCATGAAATTAGCACCACCAGAAGAATTCTAAATCACCAAAATAATAACAATCAGCCCAGGGATATATGGTTAGTCTCACTGTAGTTACCAGACCTGCAATTTCATACTAGATCAACAATGCAAGGAGCAGGAGAAGAAGATTGCATCTTGGAAAGAAACTTGCTTGCAAGTGGAGACCATATGTACCTTCTGAAAACATGGCTTTCACCACCACACCAGGGAGGAGAGCTCTCTTCTGTTCGCTGTATCTGATTCATCCTCTTCTTCTGCTTGACATTTAGCACTCCTAAGGAGGAGAAGACTAGCCGCTCTTCAAACTCCAGCTCAGTCCTAAGGCCATGCCAGGATGAGATCTGAAAAGGCAAGAATGCTAAATGATCACAGGGGCAGTACACCTCCAAAATGGGCTGCCTTTGGGAAACACAAGCTCTTCTTTAAAGACACAGTATCACAGATCACAGTATCGCTAAGGTTGGAAGAGACCTCGAAGATCATCGAGTTCAACCTGTCACCACAGACCCCATGACTAGGCCATGGCACCAAGTGCCACGTCCAGTCCCCTCTTGAACGCCTCCAGGGACGGTGACTCCACCACCTCCCCTGGGCAGCACATTCCAATGGCGAATGACTCTCTCAGTGAAGAACTCTCCTCACCTCGAGCCTAAACTTCCCCTGGCGCAGCTTGAGACTGGGTCCTCTCGTTCTGGTGCTGGTTGCTAGAGAGAAGAGGCCAACCCCTTCCTGGCTACAACCACCCTTCAGGTAGTTGTAGAGAGCAGAACATCCATGTGCAGGTTTAACACGCCATCAGCTCACCACAAACTACCAGCAGGAGGCCTTGGAATCCATCCCACTGGTAGGAGATGGTTTCTGAGCACTGCACCAGCCCTCCCTCAGTGCTGCAGTGCTGTGGTGAAAACACTGCACGCTGCAGAGCTACACAGCAAACACCTGGCTCTCCAGCACTTCCAAGGTGGCCAGATGTGCTCCAGGTATTCCTTCTGCCAAATGATGGCTCCCATGCAGCAGTAGGGGTGCCATCCCCCTGTGACAGCAATGCTGCACAGCTTCAGACACTAAGTATCTCCACCTTGCTCTCTTCTGGTTTATGAGATCTCTGTGCAATTACACAGCTTCATCACCTCTTAAGATTGCCTTTCAAAGTATTGCTCAGCCCAGCCTGAGAATCTACCATCCAACCCAGAGAAACCCTCCACTCCAGACGTGCTCAACCATTCTTTCCTTGCTTAATTTGTAGGCTGAGTACATTCTTCAGAGCTGCTGTAGTTTCAGCAGTTATTGCCAGTGAAGGAGTGTTTTGCAAAATGTGTATTTTCCTGTTTGAACAGCTCCTGCAGACAAGAAAGCAATGCTTGCAAAGCCAGAACTGCCTCAAGGAATATCACTGCCTTCGTGGCCAGCACAACTATCAAAAGAGTTGCTTTTTAAACATGGACTTAGATAACAGAAAATGCATCAAATGCAGTTTCATTAGTTGCTGGTTTGATGGGTACTTCGTCACATCACATTCAGGGTGAAAGGATAATCCCTTTAGCTCTAGAACAATTTACAAACCATGTTCTCTCAATTAGAGATAGCTTATTTGCTAACAAAACAAACCCCACAAACACTGCTGCCTCCAGCTCATAATGATTTTCTATAACTGTATCAGGCACAGCAGAAGGAGGGAGCTTGGTATGAGGAGCAGTGACACAGAACTGGAAGGTATTCCTGATAATCTAAGGCCAGACTGCTGTGCACACTGTGTGGATATTTCCACTCTACCAAAAGCGTGCTGCTCAGATGCATGAAGCAACTGCAAGTGAAGCTAGGTCTTCTTGACTCTGACAGCTTGGGACTTCACAAAGAAATAGTTTTGGAACACTGGAAACAGGAGAGGAGCATGGCTGGAGGAACAATGCAAACCCCCTCACCTTTCAGAAACACAAAGAAAACAGTGCAAAGGAGAAAACTGCTTTTGTGGATCTAGTTTATTAATAAGCATTGTAATTAACAAGACAACATGCTATACAGAAACCTGAAATAGAACTACTGCAGACTGACTGGAGTTCAGCTGCTGCTGGACTGCAGTACATGTTGTCCAGCCACACGCCTTGAAAGTGTGGTTAGGGCTGCTTCAACACACAGACACACACTGCTCACTCTTGGGTCCTGGAGTATGCCATCGAGCAGGGAGCCTGCCCAGAAATACAAACTAGGGTATTTACAGGAGACTGGCAAGCTCTTTCTTCACTAGGGGTAACATAAGTTATACACATTTTTCCTATGTATACCAAATAAAATCTTTGCCTTCAACTGTACTTTGTGTCTGCACAAACCGATCCCTTCGATTATCCAGGGAAATCGAGGCAGCAACCTGCAGAGTGATCCTTCAATTGATAAGAGTTCACTAAGGATTGGTCTCAAAGCTGCAAAAGCAAAACTTGTGCAAAGTCAAGCACAAATTTTCAAGGTTTAAAAACTCAGCCTTTGCAAGCTTGAATTAAATAACCTTGAGTTAATCAACCATTACTGACTAGAAATGATTCAGGCCTATTGTCTTTGGCTTTGACCACGCTGGAAGCAGACAATGCAGGTAGCTCAGGGCTGCTGGGGTTCCACACTGGGTTACAGTTCATCCACACCACCAGAGAGCAAACTTTCACTTCTGCAAACATCCCAAACAGATCTATACACGTGGAGGGGCATAAATGTTTGAGACCAAGTGGCTGCTCTCCTCCAGCCCTACGCTGAGCAAAAAGACCTGGCTGGACCCAGCACCAGGTAACTAATGCTAGGTCAAGCTAGCTGTTCTGCTACCAGCCCCAAGCCCCCATGCTCCATTAGCATGGGCTCCCTGCCATGATTGTTAGCTCAATGGCCTGCATTCAGCCAGCTCCCAGCCCAGGGAGAGCAGGTGCTCAGCAGCCTGGCTGCACAAGCAGACATGCCTCATTATGCTTTTCTTAGATGTAAGTTCTACTTCAGAACACGGCACAGGCTACAAAACCCAAGAAACCAGCACCTTTTACTTCAAACAGCTTCAGTTCAGTTCTTTTTGTGACATTTCTTTTTTAAACCTGACTGCTGCCCACTCTGGACAGCTGTCCAGGTCTCTGCCACCGCTGCCCATGACTTGGGTGCAAAACTTGGCTGTGCTGCAAGCACGTACTGAGTTTGGGTGGGGACGATGATCTAGGCTAGACTGTGTGACACATTGCTTTGAAGGCAAAGGTTTTCCTTTATTGTTACACTGTATGAACAATTCTAATCATGTCACTACCATTTTACTGCATATTGTATATAGGATTGTTTTCTCCACCAATTCACACAAGTAAGATAAAATAAGTTAAATGACTAAAATAAAGATTACACAAAAATATACAGTCTGTGTGCTAGATAAATTATTTATATATATGGCAAGATGTGAGAAGAGTCTCTAGTAACACTATCCCTCTGGATACTGACATGCCACTCAGAAACGCTGCCTCAGATCTAGAGTTTGATATATTACACATGCAGTATATAAAATCGAGGGAGCCGTTTAAGTCCCGACCCAGTGTGGATTTGCAACTGACTGCTCTGGATCTTGCTGACAGAATTTTGGAGTATCACAGCAGAATTCCATGGATACCATATTTTGTACTTCCTTTCATCAAATTAATCTTTACAATGCCTTTTCTGCAGCAGCCTTTTGTGGTGGTTTGGGTTTGGCGCTTTGGTGTGGTTTCAGGAGATGGAGGGATGGTTAATTACGTCTCAGGAAAAAGCAAGCAAACCAGAGCCCTGAACTCGCCTTTGCAAAGTTTGTTGTTTGGGTTTTCTTCCCCTACCCGTGGCAAAAAAAACACTAATTCTGGTTGCTTCACCTTTCCTATGAAAATCACGAAACTCTAGAAATTAATCCTTTGCTAGGAAATTTCAGTTACAATTTTGAACCAGAAAGAAAATGTTGCATACAAAATAAAATAAAGAAGTTCACAGCTCGGGTTCTCTGCAGCTGCCAGTTCTGTAAGCATCTGGTACAGCTGCCTCTGAAGCCCTCTGCTTACAGCAGGAAGCCTTAGCTGTCAGCATTGCCTTAAATGTGCACAATTCATATGTCTGGTGAATCTGTGTAAACTACAGATAAGCTTTTCTTGCCCAGCCCTGGAAGGGGCTGCTCAGCTTTTCTCACTGTGATCGCTCTGAAGCAAACAACAAAGGGCTTTGTGCATATCAGGTATGAGTTACTCAAACTTTCAGCTGTCCTGGAACCGGGAGCTAGTTGTGTCAGCTCCGGCATGTCAGTACCCAAAGGATTATTACTGTCTTCAGGAGTCATGCAACTGGGAGCCAGTGTGCCACATCTTCTCTAAACGTTACTGAAAACTACAGTCAAAAGAAAAGAAAAGGAAAGTACACCATTAGATGTTCATTAATTAAACCCTAGCAGGAGGTTAAAAGTGAAGCTTCTTTTATTTTGCACATCAAATCTAAATGTGATTTGAATAGATTTGCAGTGGGGACAGCGATACATAAAGCTAGTTATACCTGCTGGGCACCTAAGAGAAGCTCTTTTAGCATTCATTGGAAACCCTCCACAACTTGAACTTGTGTAAATTGTACAAGCAGCTAATATTACAGCATTTTTACACACAGCTTGGTTTATAAATTACAGTTTAACTTACAATATGAAGCCTATATAGAATTCTACCCATAGGAAATATTCACATGTTATCTTTCTTCACCTCACACAACTGGGATTGTCTCAGTGTAGGAAGAAAGCTACAGTATGCAGGTTTGTAAAGAAAAAACTTGGTATGTACACACTGCAAACAACAAACAGAACAAGCAGCAACAGAGTGCTGGAAGGAAAGTGTGGTTTTTCATCTAAGAAAGGGGTCTCCTTTTCACCCACTCTACAATTTACCAGCTTTTTGGCTGCCACTACGAAGTACACTGCAAAAAATCCCCCATCTTTAATGAGAATCATCTTGAGACTTTATCCAATAGTCTGGTGGGGAGTGCTTACGATTGTCCAGCTCTCCCTACACAGATTCACCTTTCTTGGCTGAGCACTGTCAGTCACTCTCCAACAAACTAAGCCATCATCACCGGTACTCCTCCAGCTAACAGGTATGCGGTGAAGTAACTAACGTTAAAGGTAACCTTTTACCAAATACTTACAATGGGCGGATATAGCTTTAAAGTAGAAGCCGTTTACATCACTGTAATATTCCTGTAAGTACCAGTAGCTTGCAGCTACAACACTGTATCGGGCAAAAAACCCTATCCCGTTTTCCTACTATTTTCAGCAGTGCCCACGTAATTTTCAGCTAACAGGGACAGTGGCCAAGGGGAGCTCTGCAATATCAAAAACTAAAATAAACAAGAAATAGGCTTATATCTTGTCAAGCACAATGTGCCTCATAGTGCAGCTTCATATTCTTGTGAAAGGAAAATCTCAGCAATTAATTTCAGGGTTTGGTTTGAATATCCTGTCATCGTCGTGCCACTGCACAGAGAACAGCCTACCTGAGAGCTTTCTATTTCATCTGATGCATTCTGTCAAAGAATAAATACCTGTGGATTGAGACAATATACAATAAAATCAAAATCAGTTGTCGTGCAAGTACATTTTCCTTCTGAATTATGTAAGAGATAAATTTTGACTTAAAGATATGCCCTCCTTCTTGAGAATTAGATTGCAGGACCTCGTTCGTCCTGTTAAGTAAGGCAATCAAATGAGCAGCTGCCCGCTTGATCTCTCTTGCTAAGCATGTGGAAGATGAAGTCTATGAATATGCTGCAAATTAAAACAACAAAGAAAAAATGAAGTAAGATATATGTAGGCCGTAATATTCCCCCAATTGCCCTAGGACATTGCTTTCAGCAGGGAGGAAGAAGTGCGCTGTATGGCCATACCAGATGCTGTGTTTTCCTTCGAGCTGTTTGTGGGTTCTGAGTTCTCTCCCCTGTTTGCGGGGCTTACCAAGAGCTCTGGGAAACTTCCTTGAGGTGCGTGCTAGGGTTGAGCGTCCTGTACAAGACTATTCACAAGCCCAGTGGTCTGCGTGTGCACCACGGGCAGTGCCGGGCTCACGGGCTGCGCTGCCAAGCTCGCAGGCTGCGCTCGGGGCCATGCCGGGTGGGCGCTCAGAGCTGGTGCTCGTGCACAAAGGTGGTGGTGCCGCTGGACACTGGTGCCTGGTGGGCCGCAGCGAAGCTGGCCAGGGGGATGACTTTGACAGGATCCTTGCTGGCATTGCAGTGTCTTTCACAGGTGTTGTAGAACTGGGGCCTGGGCCCACCCTGGCCTTTGTCAGTGTCGTCCTTCGGCAGGGGCCTCCCGAGCGTGTGCCGTCCCTCTGGCCTGGCTGCGCGGCCCCAGCCTGGCTGGAAGCTGAACGACGGCAAAGGGCTGTTGGGCTGCTGGTACTGTGTCAATGAGGGAGGCATCCAGCAGTTGTCGGAATGGCCTAGGATCAGGCACTCCTGAGTGCAGGTTTCAGAGGCTTCGGCAAGGGCTTTCTGGAGATTTACTTCGATAGCTGGGAGGATGGAAAAAGACAAGACGTTACCAGAGGTCCGAAGGCTGCCGTGCACAGGGAGTCAAAGTCAACAAAGCAATCTCAGGTCTGCAATAATGGCCACAGTCTGGAAAGAAAATCCCCCAGGTACACCACTCAGTGAAGGCTTAGTTGTTTGCAAGTGTGACATCCGCAGCATTGCTGCTGGCTGCTCAGCAAAAGCTAATGCTCAGTGACCAGATGATAGCAGCGCCACAGCTTACAGTCCCTTGTCACTCTTGGAGATGTCCGTCTCTGTAAAGAAGCTCAAGGGCTTTACCACAGTTAATACCACGTTTCCCTGTACTGCACGTAACTAGGTGAAAAAATGCAATTATTAAAATTAGACTTCTTTTAAAACTGGATTTTTTATTGTTTTGACTCTGCTTAAGGCAAATGAAATTAATGTGGATGCACAGCCATAGATGGTACATTGGCTTCAAAGGTGCACTGCAGAGCTTTAAGAATGAGAGACGTCATAACGTCGGTTTTAAAGAGAATTGATTTCTCCATGCATTCAATATTGGAAGCCTTGAAAAATCAAAGGGTAATAGCAAAAAGCAGCTGTAACCTCCGTAGTTTACTAGTAATCGAACCAGAGTTGCTCAGCAGATGCAAGGTTTGTGCCCTTGGAAAAGGATTATAGAAATTATAATTTGTTCAAAGGCAAAGCAAACTAGGCAAACTGAAAGGCGTGATCTGAAAGACATAATCTTAATCAGTGTCATTGCAACTGGGGCTTTGCCCTGCTGTGTAAATTCAGACTGAGAGAATTAAACTTTTACAGATCATTCCTTGGAATAGTTTTCACGTTACAGGTGTCAATTCTATATTCCCTTGCTGTGCACATGGTGTAAGTACATCAGGACCAAAGACTGATTTAGATTAGCTCTGACTAGATGCTTTGTTGTGTCGTCTCCACAAAGCTTTCTAGTGAGAGACACACACCTATTTCTGAGTATCTGTCTTCATAAAAATAACTCTTAAAACTAGATTCTGTCTCATAGATGTTGGAGTAAGTTTGCCACTAGGAATCACTTATAGCAAGATGAGTTTTGTGTAGGAGCCTCTGAGTTGTGTGTTCAAACATATGCTGCATTTCTGATTTAGTAAATACTCTGCTTGCTGAAAACTGTAACAGCTACAAAGCACAAACACTTATTTCCATCTTACATCTCAATACAAGTTAAGTTTTTCCTCTGGGCACTAAGATATTTAATGCTGGGGTACTGAAACATACAATGCTGCTGTCCAAAACACAGGATATGGGAGTTTAAATCTACTACCCGTAAGTAGACACCTGGCTACTGATTGTCTCATGAATGCCACATTCTTGATTACTTCTTCAGAGCGTGGCCTGGGCCTGTGCCAGCCAAAGCAACGTTTATAAATGCCATTTGCTGAATTACTGCCTTTTCAACACGTCTGCAGTCACTTTGCTTAGGTATTTTTCAGTGTAATCCTGGCAAAGCTTTGGCACCTTTCTGTTGAAATACTAATCCAGTTTTGATGGACAGCAGGAGACATAAATATGGAAATGATTCAGCAGAGGAAATAGTTCCTGCAAAATAAAGAGTTACTATGGGTAGATTAGGCTAATCTTTGTGTGTCCTGCTGCCTGCTATTAGAGACATAAATCTGAGCAAACAGAAGCCTTGTTAAGCTCTTTAATTAGCCAGGTTCCCGTCTCTTTTGATAGAGGCAATCCACTGAAATCAGCTACAACCCTGAGTTATCCCTAGTTGTGTTTATTAATACAACATTTCTGATGCCCATTACCTCAGTGTTACTTTTTATCTTCAGGATATCTAATCACTCTTAAAATGCTATTACTTTAATTAAACTGAAAACCACAGAGTTACTAATTGGGAAACAATACACCTACATTTCTAGCTCTTCACAGCCAGCAGCTGCAATACTTACCCTGTTCCATCTCGAACTTCAACATGAGAACAAACAAAGCTAAAACATCCAGACAATTGTTTGGCAATAAAAGCTTAACATCTGAGCTTTAGACAAGGCAACAGCAGACATAAAAGATCCCTCACAAAACATTCTCTACACCATCTCAAAAGACCGGGAGGGAGGACAATAATTTTGCGCCATGTGTTGTCAGACTACCTGTAGCCTTGGGAGATGTTACCTTGCTAGTAAGAGCAGTCAGCACCATAGTCTTGGCTATTCTGTTATGAGATATTTTATTCAAAAAGTAAAACAAAACAAACAAACCCAATCCAAAAAACCTTTATGACAATCCTGGGCATATTCTGAAGTGAGGAATACCAATTATGCTGGCTTTGAGCAGGGCTTTTGTTATACAACAGCCTGCCAGTGTGGGGGTTGTTAGAGGGCACTCCCTTGTAGCAATCATAATCTTCCCTTCAGTGCTGGGGTTTGGTACACCTCGTCTGGGTTACCAGAGGATGTTTGTCACCACTGCTTATGGTTAATAACATGCAAAATATACAGCTCTTAACTCTGAAAAGACTCTTCTGCTCAGCTCCTTTGCAGTGTTGTACAACATGAAACAAAAGGTATTTAACAAATACTCTTCTGTATGATGTCTGACTCTTTTGGGGGCTTGCTTTGTTTTGGTTTCGGGTTTTTCATTGGGGTTTGGTTTGGTTTTTTGGTTGGTTGTTGTTTTTTTTTCCAAAGTAACAGTCAAGTATTGGTTTATAATATACTGCACTCATAACAAACAAACACATCTAAAAATCACTTTTAACCTTACCCTCTAGACTCACCTTTAAAGGAGTACAAAATTTTAAAAGAAAAACACAGTTTTGTGATTTTTGTAAGCCAGATCACCTGTGGACAGGCCACAGCATTAGTGTAACCTTGAGCCAGCCTTCAGGAGTCTGGGTATGCTGCAGGAAAGCAAACTGACTACAGGTATGGCAGCAAATACAGTGAGGCAGGCAAGGGCCCCAGTAGGTGCATTTAAAGGGACTAGAAAAAGCTCACAACTGATCTGCTGCAGTAAACACCACTAGCAAGGACAGCTGAGATGATGAACAGTTTCTGTTTGGAATAAAGTAACAATAGAGAAAACCAGCAGTGTGCAATCCCATGGTTTTAGCATACTGAAGCAAAAATGACTGTTGAAGCATAATTTACCTGGGTTTGAATGAACCTAGAAGAAAATGCAGGAAAGTCTCTGTGTGAGTATTCACCAGGAATTGTCTTCTTCTGTCAGCTCTTCCAGGGCACGAAATGCAGCTTCTTCTTCTCAAATTCATTCTCTGATTTCCTAAAATATCATCATTCTGCTGCTCCTTCAGCACCTTCAATCCTTCTAAATAGCTACTAGGCACTGGCATTGCACTGCCATCTAAACTATGCTTAACTTATTAAAGATAGGTATTTAACAACTCCCTGCTCCGTCAGAGACTTTCCCCCTTCCTTCCCTCAGTAATAAACCCTTAATTTTATATATTTTTTTTCATACTAGATGGAGACTCTTCAACCACAACAGACAAGTGACATGAAACAGAATTTTTAAGCCACAGAATTGATGACACTCATGCACATGTGAGTTCACCACTTTGATTTGAGCTTCAGATTGTTTTAGGATGGAAACCATGCTTTAAATTGTCTGCCTCAGAACGAGGAAGATTTTAGAAGAAGGTGTCTGTCAGCTCTGATGGAATGTTTAGAGCAAAACTGTCAAAAAAAGCTACAAGCACAATAGTTAAAAGACTTTCTTCATTGTTCCACAGCCTTTATCATTTATAGGTCAAAGCAGTTTTCAGTAAGGATATTTACTTTCACTGCAGACAGTCTGGAACCCCAGCCCTGGCAGGTAGCTGTCCTTCAGTCAAAACAATTCTAAAAAAATACCCTCTGATACTTTTGTCCCAGATTGTTTTGCTTGAGACTTTCTGCCTGTGGAAGGCTTCACAGGTATCAAATAAACACACTGGTTACTTGTGATTGTGAAAGCTGCAGCACTCTGCGCTGCTGCTCTCCAGCTCAGTCTGTTTCTCCCAGCAAATTCGCACAGGAGGATGTGCTGTTAGCACCACTGTGTTGCTGAGAAGTTAGGATCACAGGATCATTTCAATTGGAAAAGGCTGTTAAGATCACTGCAGCATATGCTTGCTGTACATGATGCACTTTCTTTCCTGCCCTATGCCCTTCCCTCCACCGCCAACAGGCAAATGTACTACTAAGACAACACCAAGAGAGTTGGGTCTTCACTTGCATCACAGAACTACAGAAGGACTTAGACTGGAAGGGACATCTGAAGCCAGCTGATATAAGCAGGCTGTCTTGGTCAACACAGGGGACAACAGCATTTCCAAAAGTTTAGGCCGAACTTTGGGAATTGCAGGCATGCCTTTAAAAGAATCTGAATGCATGGGAGATGAGCATTTCTAAGAGCTGAACAGTCAGCAGCATGGACTCCTGGAGAAGCCTTGAAACATCTCCACCTTTATCCACCTGTGACCAAAAGCCATTTGTAAGTGGTACTCATTAGCAAAGTATTTCAGATTCATGGGAAGTTGAAAACCTGTCAGAATGCAGCCTACTGATGCAGGCTGAGTGGCATAGAAACTGTGCACAGAAAATGTCAAAACAACTGGGAGGAAGAGGAAGAGGAGGAGGAGGAGGAGGAGGAGGAGGAGGAGGAGGAGGAGGAGGAGGAGGAGGAGGAGGAGGAGGAGGAGGAGGAGGAGGAGGAGGAGGAGGAGGAGGAGGGAAAGGAAAGGAGAGGAGGGGAGAGGAGAGGGAGGGGAGAGGAGGGGAGAGGGAGGGGAGAGGAGGGGAGAGGAGGGGAGAGGAGAGGAGAGGAGAGGAGAGGAGAGGAGAGGAGAGGAGAGGGAGAGAGAGGAGAGGAGAGGAGAGGAGAGGAGAGGAGAGGAGAGGAGAGGAGAGGAGAGAGGAGAGGAGAGGAGAGGAGAGGAGAGGAGAGGAGAGGAGAGGAGAGGAGAGGAGAGGAGAGGGAGAGGAGAGGAGAGGAGAGGAGAGGAGAGGAGAGGAGAGGAGAGGAGAGGAGAGGAGAGGAGAGGAGAGGAGAGGAGAGGAGAGGAGAGGAGAGGAGAGGAGAGAGGAGAGGAGAGGAGAGGAGAGGAGAGGAGAGGAGAGGAGAGGAGAGGAGAGGAGAGGAGAGGAGAGGAGAGGAGAGAGAGGAGAGGAGAGGAGAGGAGAGGAGAGGAGAGGAGAGGAGAGGAGAGGAGAGGAGAGGAGAGGAGAGGAGAGGAGAGGAGAGGAGAGGAGAGGAGAGGAGAGGAGAGGAGAGGAGAGGAGAGGAGAGGGAGGGAGAGGAGAGGAGAGGAGAGGAGAGGAGAGGAGAGGTTCGGAGAGGAGAGGAAAGGAAAGGAAAGGAAAGGAAAGGAAAGGAAAGGAAAGGAAAGGAAAGGAAAGGAAAGGAAAGGAAAGGAAAGGAAAGGAAAGGAAAGGAAAGGAAAGGAAAGGAAAGGAAAGGAAAGGAAAGGAAAGGAAAGGAAAGGAAAGGAAAGGAAAGGAAAGGAAAGGAAAGGAAAGGAAAGGAAAGGAAAGGAAAGGAAAGGAAAGGAAAGGAAAGGAAAGGAAAGGAAAGGAAAGGAAAGGAAAGGAAAGGAAAGGAAAGGAAAGGAAAGGAAAGAAAAGAAAAGAAAAGGAAAGAAAAGGAAAGAAAAGAAAAGGAAAGAAAAGAAAAGAAAAGAAAAGAAAAGAAAAGAAAAGAAAAGAAAAGAAAAGAAAAGAAAAGAAAAGAAAAGAAAAGAAAAGAAAAGAAAAGAAAAGAAAAGAAAAGAAAAGAAAAGAAAAGAAAAGAAAAGAAAAGAGAAAAGGAGAAAAGAAAAGGAGGACTTAAACCACAGAACACAGAGTGCTAGATGGAATTTGAAAGCCACATAGCTGAAGTCTTAATGAAAAGCCACTGCTGAATTTGACACATTTTGGATGCAAACCATCCAGTGTTACATTTAGAGAACTCTTGTTTCATAATAAAGCAAGCAACAATTAGCAAGCAATTAAGCAAATTGCCCATAATTATACCATTGCTGAGCTATTTTTCATATTTTCCCAACACAGCACATATATGAATACATGGCTTGCAGTGCCAATGCTGTTCTGTCAGCAGCCAGAAGTGCCTCTCGTTCACTGAAGCGCTTGGTATTAAACAGCTCCCATCGCACTCAGCGCTCTCTGCTCAGCAGGAGCCCACCAGAGCGATGAGATGACAACCTCATACTACGCATCTCAGCCAATGGCTCCTAAGAAAAGGGTCATGAGCCCCCAGCTTCTTGCCCATGTGTATTTGCTAAATGTGGTACTAAATCTAAGCAGACATTCAAGCATAATATAGGGAAATTATAGTCCAGAATTACCCTGGTGACCAAAAGTGGCCACTTGGGTAACATAATTTAGCAGTCTCCACTATATGAGGAGAGCAGAAATGACATTAAGAATCAAAAAGGGAAGGGAGACTGGTTGTTAGTGTAAACTGGATCACTTTAATAAGGTCATGAGGAAGACACTTGAATGCAGAAACTCTAAAAAACCTGCTGCTATAATATACTACACTGGTTTGGGTTCAACAATAAAATGCCTTTGGGATAAGTTTCCTATGAATATTTTATTTCCCATATATGTCTCAATAGTTAAAAACCTAAAAGAGTTACTTAAGTTCTAGCCTTGCAACCTTCTCATTCAGAGAACCAGTAGGACACGGCGCTTCCTTTAGCTTTCAGCTGTGTGCACAGGGCTTGCCTTGCTTGTAAGAAGTCTTGCTAGGAGGAAGCCAGATGTTCTGAGGAATCAGCAGGCATGCATTTTCTTGTGCTACCTAGGCCTGCCAGACTGTATGAGATGTCTTGCAAGAATAAGCTCTGCTTCCATTCCAGTGAACACAGTTTATACCTTAACAGCCATGGGTTTAATTTGAATTCAGTCCTAAAACCCACCAGGAGTAAGGTTTATCAAACCCCAGTGGGGTGAGGTGTGAGCACTTTGGACCTGGCTGACATTAGCCAGGAAAACATAGCAAAGATGGCTGGGGAAAGGTGGTGGAAAGAAGATGAGAAATGGAGGAAATATCAAGGCAAAAGACAGCATTTTGTTAATTGCTGTATAATTAACTATGCTTGTGAAGTGACTCCTGCCTTCACAAATAACAGCCCTATAAATAAAGGCCATTAATCTTTCATTAAGTCATCTCTTCTTGTTATTCTGACTAGAATTTCAATCTTATATTAATCAAACACAGGACATGGCCTGCAAGCCATGCTCCTGTAAAAAGCTCAGATTCAATAATTGCTGTTTTTCGCTGGAAAAGATTTCATCACAAAAGCCACAAGCCCTCGAACCCCTGCAGCCTCTTCTGCCTCAGCTTAATGAACACAGGCATGACAGCATTGCAGAACACACAGCACTGACCCTCACCGCCTCAACAGTTCAGTCAGATCCATCCTTCTTGTCCACGTTCTGTTGCTAATGAGAGCCGCACCAGGGTGGGAGCTGGCAAAGGACTCGTGCTCCTGAGCCTGGCCCAGTGCACGTTGTCAGCAAGGAGAATGTCAGCCAATGATCATCTCCAATGAACAGCCCAAACCCCAGTATATTGATTGCAACACTGGGTAATACAATGTGCTTGCTTTAATATTTAATTAACTGCTTCACACTTGTACTGAAGCCTCTTAATTATTAATAGACAGTTCATTATTTAACAAAGAATAAAAATTTAAATTCAAAGCAAGTAAACAAGGTGAAACTACACAGAGAAAAATGGTTTCTCCCCAGCAATAACCTTCGACTTGGAAACAGGGTAAAGGGTGACATTTGCATTTCTTGCCCACTCCCTGAAAGGTGAATTGTATTAGGGTCTTCTACTGATACAAAGTCTCTGCAATAAACTCACTGTCCTACAGAAATATGCTGGATGACAAAGAAATGAACAGCAATTTCTACTGATATTTCTTAACATCTGTTCTCTTCTTCAGACTCAGCCACAGAGGTTGCTCAGCTTAATTCACACTTGCATTCCAATATATAGTAAGTTTTAAAAAGAAAATAGTTTCTAACAATATCTTCCCTGCAAGCATACAGAATGTATTGACTCAGTTTTGAAGTGCTAAATAAGGCTGTGTGCACGTGTGTGAAGGAGAGGCTGCTTACTGGTTTTGCTGTGTATCACTGAACACCTTGGAAGAATGGAGATTCATAACAATACCTAAGAATGACCGGATCTGCATAACCACATTTGATATGGAAACAGCAGGAAAGGCATTTCTGCAGCTTAAGCTGTGGACATAATCAAGAAATCAATTACCTTTTGTCAGGCTGTGGCTGGAGAACAAAGATAGGGCTTGGAGATAGGAAAGCAGATGAACTTCAAAAAAGATAAGAAACAAAGAGAATTCCTAGGTGGAACAAGGTCAGCAGCATTTACTCTTGGTAGCAGACCTACATGAAAGTATCAGCAGGGTCTCATGCTGCTCTAATAATAAATTCTAAGCTTGTGATAGTAACAGCTCAGGTGAGCCATCCTTAGCAGAGTGCAGAAGCTCATTTTAGACATGTTAGAGACACCTCACATATGGCAACTCCATCAAGGGACAGATGTGGGATAAAAGACTTCAGTTCTGCTTCAAGTATCTGTATTTATAGCCCTTACTCACTTCAGGGCTTCCTGAGGGATCCAGAGGCCCGATGGGGCTCTGCTTTCTTTTTATTGACTGTACAGCAAAAACAAACAAAAGCTTGCTGCAAAGTAGAATACTAAGAAAGTCTTTTAAATGAAGTAATTGAGCAACTGTGGGGCACTGTTCATGGCTCAGACACTTCACTGAGAGCTCAGGTTTCAAAAGGAAGTTGTAACCTCCTCAAATGCTAAGCAAGCTGTAAACACATACAGGATAACTTGAGGGCTAGACAATAACAGATGTTTGGAATTGTGTTTCCATCAGATAAACACAAACAGAAATGTGAAGCCAGAGACCATTGGAGCAGCAAGCAAAACAAACCTCCTGCTTTCTAAAAATATTCCATGGCTTTTGTGCTGTGTCTCCAACTGCATTCCAAGCCCAGAGAAAAGCCTTTTTCTTTATGAGAGTATCAACAGGTTAAAGTTGGAGGGGTTTTGATGCTTCAGCATTCTTTAATTTGTGACTCCTCCTGAACATTCAAAACTACTCACCTGTGCTGATATCCAGGGTGCTTATCTGGGTGCTGGGAGCTGCTACATTTGACTGGGCCATCAGCTGCATCCAGTCTTTTTATTCCATTTCAGCAGACAAGCTTCATTTGTTTTGACACAACAACTTCCCATCAATAATGTGGCTTCAAGATGCTGGTGCGTGACAGCATCGACGCAAACGACGTTTGTGGTCTCAAGTATGGAAATGAGTGGTTTCCATTTACTTTATGCATTTTATCTTTGTTTACATTTTAAAAGCATGATTATACTTAACACTCGACCTTAGTGCAGAAATGACATCACTGGAAGGAAATGTGCTCATTCCTCCAAGTCTTTTTCTCTAGTTTGCCATTTCACAGTTAGTTTCAAGTTCAGGTGATGATTCTGGAAACCATCTCACAGCATCTGCACCATGGCCTAACACAGGTCACAGCTATTTCTCTTCCCCACATGCCCTGTGCCTTCCTCACTACTACCACAGAAGAAGATTTTGCTCCAGCTAAAGATGAGCAAACGCAGGATGCTGAGCAGTGAGGATAACCACTGCAGGGCCTAGGGGACAGGGTGCAAGTCCCTTAAGTGTCCAGCAGCATGCTGAGTCTGTTGTGCTTTTCAGATCCCTGAATGACTCTACACCCCTGTGGAAGGAGGGACTGGAGGACTACAACTCTGACATCTCAGATCTCCACAGGACAGAAGGAATCATCCCCTCCTGCAGCTTTTGTCCTGACTAAGAGGAGACTCTCCTCCACAGGGTCGCAGCTCAGGTGGGTTTTTCTCCTGGAAAGCCCTCTGGAGCACAGACTCCTTGACTAGCCAACATGTGCTAACCAATTTTTCACAGCAGTTTTCTGTCATCCCCACTTTGTCAGTCTGCCACAGACTGCCTACAGAGGAAGCACAGAGTTACTCACCCCTTTGACAATGATCCCCCAAAGTGTGAACATGTGGGAAGGGCCATCTTTGATTAACAACTTTGTGATTGCTGTAAAAATGAAATTTGAAAGGTAATAATTACATTTGTAATTACTTAGGTCTAAATCTCTTATGTTTCCTACTCCCTCTATTTCTGGGCAGCTGGAGCAGTGACTCATTAATAATAATAAAGTCATTTAACCCTGCAGGCACACTACAAGGAGAAAGATGTCATCTGTCACCAACACCAATAGAACAATCACTGAAGGATACAGGGAGACCACTATTTCACATTTATTGCAGATGATAAAAGGGACATTTTACACTCATTCTCACCATGACATCCCAATCTGCTTTTTAATTATCAGCAAACAGAAGGGGACAGCACACAACATACAAGGGACTGCTAATAATGCATTGTCCTGTGGTGACATTTCCATAATCACTTCAAACCTACCCTATACACGTGTACCAGCTAAAGCTCTCAGCTCATAAAACCATACCCCTAGGAAGGAATGAATTATCCTCTGCAGAGTGAGCACAGGAGACCAGCTCTTTCCCAAGGTCTAAGGGCCCCATAGCTAATGTCTGTACTGCTGTTACTCTAGGTGATAAGCTTTGGCACTCTGCTGCACTTATGGTTGCATAAGGCGTGACTTAAAAATAAGTGCAGCTGTACATTTGTGTTGTGAGGCCAGGAACTTTAGTTACAGTTCTCACTGGCAATAATTTAGCCATGGACTGCTGCACTTGCTAGTACTTTTCACTACTGTTCTGTACTTTGCTACTACACAAACTCTGTATTAGATGAAACAAACAGCTTTATTTATAGGGAGCTCAAGCAAGGAACTCAGGAGTCTACTACATTTTAAATAGAATTACTGATCAAACTGCCCACCTATGAAATAAGCTTCTGAGGAAGTCTTTCCCTAAATCATTTCTCCAGGAGACAGGAAACCTTGAGAGAAAAAATCTGAAGAGGAATTTCTACTGTGGCATTACTATGGAAATAAAGGAAAGGGAATTTTCATGTCAGTGAAAGTCTCCACCATCTGAGCTTTAATACTGTCAGGCTAGAACTTCAAATTCATTGCTTTGCTTTATCAGCAGCACTTAATGTAACCATCAGGTATGCAGAAGGACCAGAGAACAAATGCAGTAGTATGAAGTTCTAAGCTGTTATAGTGTAGAAAGGGGCAGAGAGGAGGTAAGCAAACCTGCTTCATCTGTTTACGTTTTCCCTAGGTGCCACAACAGACTGCACAAAGACATGTTTTTGAAAGGTTAAATAAGTGGTGTTAAGAAACAAGACACATCAGGAAGGAATAAACTGTGGTGTAAAATGCATATTTTCACTCTTAAGATAGTGACAACACAGACAAGCTTAGGCACAGAGTGAAATGTTTTGTCAAATTGAAAAATGGAAATAATACGAACACTACAATTTGCACATCAATTTGAGGTAAAATGTTTTGAATTACAGTCATTTTAATCTTGTTTTATAAAGAAAATTACTTCAGATGGGTGATAATTTAAACTGCATAATCCAAACTTCATTGTGCTCCAGTGAGGCATGGAAGTGCGGCTCTGAGTGATTTGGAGCAATCTTTGCACATTAGCTCAGAGCCCCATTCAGGAGAGGCATTTGAAAGCAAAGCCTGTCGAGGGCTAGAAGCCTGTCGAGGGCTTCCACCTTTTACTTCAGCTTCCAAAGTGCTTAGACTGTGATGGCTATGACTTCCTAACCAGGCCCTGACGGGCACTGCCAGCACCTTCAGACCCCCTGGCACCATCCTGACAAGCAATCCTTTCACTCCTATCACCTCTGGCCAGCTTCTTCATGAAGTTTTGCTGTATGACTGGAAGTTTCTGGTATCACTTCACACCAGACTTTCCCAACTCTTAAGCGGTTTTTTTGGCATCGAGGAGTCCTGCTGACAGGCTGGAAATAGAGACTGATATGGAACCCAGACTTCCTTTTCTTCCTCTGCTGAAAGAAATCCAATCCCTCTCACAAAACACACTATTTACTGTTAGCCCTCAGTTCCCCTTGAACAAGAGAGACTTCCATATTTCCTTCAGTATTCTTTTCTATTTTTATTATTATTAACCATAGGATATAAAGGAACCTAAATGAAAGGCTACCAGTCAATTGCTGACTAAGTGTTTGCCAGCCTGTTATTGAACCTATTTCATCTATTTATTCCTTAATTCATCCATAGCCCCTAGAGATGCCATTCATATGCTCAAAGTCAATTTATTATCCTCTATTGCTTCTATTCAAGCCTATGTTAACAGAATAAATTTATCAAGAATGATCAGACTTGAAAAGGCAGATTTGGGTTCTGACAGAGAATAATTAATCATGGCTGGGAAAAAGCCTCCCACCAACTGGGCTGTTGGAATGCTGGGAGATGAAACTGCAATGACTGCAGAACCTCAGTAGAAAGGACATTAAAACCTCAAGGGGAAAACAAACAAAACCCCCAGAGTTTAACTCCCAAAGTAGGTAAGTTCCTGACTGACTTTTTTATTCTCATCCTCTGTGCTGCAGAAGTAATCACCAAGACTCTTCTCACCATTGTTTGCATTCAGTAGAGCCCAGAGAGATGGTGGGGCATCAGGAGTGGCAGTGACCTTCAAAGCTTATAGAAATGGTACTGGCACCCAGAGGGTCACAAACTGTCACTCAACAGAGCCAGCAAAGGCCTTCATTGCAATGCTGCATAATGCAATGCTGATGTGTTTTCTTCTGATTACCCCTTCTGTAAGAGTAATTCATAGACTGTGGGTAGACTACTCCTGCCAGTAGTACACTGCATTTTCTGTGTGTGCACCAGTGATCTGCATTCCAGCACCAGCTGCACACAACAGCATTTCTAGCATGCTTCAGATGCTATTACAAGAGGAAAAAACCCAAGCCAAACACGCCAAAACACAACAAAAATCAATCAAACATACACAAACAACAACAAAACCCCCACTTCCCCCCTTTTATTTCCATTCCACAGTAGAAGAGGAAAGCATTGGGATAGTGCCGTGGATGTGGAACCACCGTAACTGCGAGAGGGGCTGTGGATTCATCGCAGCATTAATTTCCCTTCCCCTCTACTAGGAGTGGCTGTCTACTGGACAAGGCCACTTCCCTAAGGGCTTTCTACTGCATTTATCCATCACTTCATGCACACGTCTTCTAACTCCATGCACACAACAGCCCCTTCCCTGCTCCAGGCTGGTCACACAGGAATTCTGCAGCTTCAAGACTTGAGTAACATTTTCTCCCCATGGGTGGGGCAAAGGAACCTGGCAGTGAGTATTCCAGACTTGCCCAAGACATACAAAACTCACCAAGCTCTGCCTAGGTATGTTTAAAGGAATCTTAAATAGGAGAGTGATCATGAAGAGCAATGCTCAGATGTGTGTTGGCTCATCTGGCTGACTCCATCAAAACATCAGTCTTAGCTCCCCTCCCCCACTCTTCCTGTCACATTCCAGAACCCAGCAGAGCTGTGCTCCCAAGCACACTGCTATCAATAACTGTTATTTCTGATTTAAGATCTATAGTAATGCCTTGGACCTAAGCAATTCAGTGAGGTGCATATGCCAAGGGTCTGATCAAGACATGATGCCACCCTGAAGAACAGCTCCATTAGGCAAGGGTTACCATTGCCCAGGGACACACTGAGAAGTCAGGAAGTGCAGATCCTGCAATATCCATTCAGTGCCTTTGTGCAGATGTGTTTTGATGCAAACTTAAATTATCATATACTATTTCTCTCATTGGACCCTTGGGCCCAGTTCAGAGAGTAAGTAGTTACTCAATATTTCTCCTTCTACTCTAATCAGCATGTGGCCAGACACCTCTTTAATTAATACTTTCAAAGCCTTGTGTCTATTGCAGATTTATTTGTTTCCTTGTGCCCTTTTCTGGGTTCTTCACAGCACAATCACAAGCTGCATGAGCAGGGATTCTGGCCCACTGGCATGATTTGCTTTAGTACAGACATTTGCCCCTGGGAAGCAGAGGCATCAGGAAATTAAGCAAAATTAGGCCATAGCCATTATTCAAGCTACCTCCAACCTGAGACAGCTTAACCCAAAATATTCCACACTTGAGCATTTGATATCTGCTAAGCTTTCCAAACCTCTCTGTTGGAGTAGTGAATGATGCCCTGGGCACCCAAAGAAACCTGGAAGACACACAACATTTTAGCAACAATTCGCTTTTCTCTCTCCAAAGACCTGTGTTGTGCATTTCAACATCTAACCGAATGTAACATCAGAAAGCTCTTCAAATAGTCCTGTGATGAGGAGCTCATTGTTCTAATCAACCGCTAAACGTCCCAGGACGACCTCTGCTGCCATGACTCGGCATGGTCTGAAGCCTTTCCAAAAGATCCAAGTTTCATTCTTTAGGGAGCCAGATGGGGCTGCAGTTACACCATCCCCACTGCAAAACCTGTGTGATTTCGTATGGACATTAAAAGTGGATTGGGCCCTATGGAATTAAAGCTAGACACAGCAGCATTTCTCAGAACTGCTGGGCTATTATCTCTAACTGGTGAATAGTTTGTTCTGAAGGCTTTTCTTTCCTGCCTGTTTACAATGAGGGTTGTAACCTTTGCTTCCTAACCACTAAAGACAGGCTACAGCTTCTATGCAGTAAGGTTAGACTTGTTTCCTTAGGGAACAAGCCAAATTCACGGACAGCTAAGCAAGCAAAGGGAAGAAGACATATGTAGAAGAAAGTATAAACTAGTTTTGATGGCAGGAAGTCTGCTCTCCCTTTCCAGCTCCAGCACAATCTTCATCTGTGGAAAACTAAATCTTACAAATGGTGATCATGCAGATGGCAGCCAGTGAAGAATGAACGCGAAGGGTCATGCACAGCTCTGTGTGGCAGCACAGAGGTCTCCTCTGCAGTCAGCACAATATGCTCAGCTCAATTAGTTACACCCAAGTCAGCTCAGGCAGAGCTACCACTGTGCCTACAGCAACAGGAGCTCGGGGTAGCCACTGTGGAGTTTTTCTGTCTCTGTGTAGAGGCATTTAAGCTGCATCCAGGTTACTGCAATGCAACACTGCAACCTCCTTGCATATGCCTGCACTCCTTTCCACCACAAAGACTATGGCGCAGATACAAAGGAACTCAGAAGCACATAAAAATGGGTTAGAGTTTGCCATTTCATCCTAGCATAGAGTACATCAATGTAATTATGTCAATGTGCTTGAGGACAGCTACAGAGGAGGAGGGAGAGGAAGGGGTATCTAGCTCCCAGCACATAGCAAAAGTCCTTCACGTTTGGCCCCTAGACTTAAGTCAACTGGAAGAATCTAGGTTCTGAACTGAACAGTCATCTTCCTGCAAACCAAAGAAAAGAAGAAACCCAGCAGATCTGAGGAGCTTTCCTTTCAAAGAACAAAAAGGAAGTGAGGAAAGGAAGATGTGCTCTAAGGGTTCTCTGAGGTTTCAATGCCAGACTTTTCATTACAAGGTTTCATCTTCACAAGCAACAATTTCCTGGCCACCCCAGAGGTCTGTTCAGAAAACTCATTTTCTAATTTGAGCCTTAAGCACCCACTAGAAAGGCCATTTGTGCAAGGATTTTAAGATCCAGCTGGGCTTCAGAAATTCCACAGACTCACAGTTAGCATCCTGAATGTGAGCTTCTCTCTCGCTTTTGCAACAAACCAACAAGCAACCCTTTGCACAGCCTTCACAACTAAAACAGCACCAAAGCTAGGGCTCAGAACTTCTGCTGGCCCTGCCAGCCAGCCTGAAGTGATCACAGACATGCAGACATGCTAAAAAAGAAAACAAGTGTTTTAAAAGAGGAATAAAAAACTGCCTGGAGCACATAGTTTGAAGTCTAGAGTCAAATCAAAGCTAACAGGGACTGTGTTGCTGCAGTCAAAGAACAGAACATCAGGAGAAGTCATTTTAAGAGTGCAAGCATCTCAGGTAGTCCAAGAGTGCAGCAAATGGGAAAGGAAGCACAAAGGCTGTTCCAGTAACTCGGAACTGCCTTTCAGCCTGTCCATTGGCCCCATATGAAGCCAGACCCTGACAGGTCCACACACTGCTCACCATGGGATTGAGCACTGTTGCTGGAACAGAGACCACTGTGTGTCACTCACTCGTCATGCACTCCCCTTTCAGAGCCACCTTTTCCAGCTCAGTCTATGCACAGCTCACCCTGCTACCAACAATGGATGAAGAGAAATATTTGGCTTGCACAGAGAACAACTGCTGAAATCCAGAGTTTAAATGGCCTGAAGCCTTGGTGGGATTGTGGGAGCTTACTTTCTGTCAGTTATTGGCCTAGGGTACTTCCTGTCCTGAGGAATCATCTTCTTTACCAGTTACTGCTTTAGCTTGTCCATCAAGAAGAAATCAAAAAAGGAACAAATTAACCCAGGGACCTGAAATGTGTCTGGTAGGAGGCCAAAAGTTGCATCAACCTCCTTGAAGCAAAGACTTGACATTTCTTTTGATTTCTTCCACCTCATAGCAAAGCAAAGGCAATATCCTGAGAAATCTTTGTTGTGTTCTCAACAGACAAGAATTGATGACCTGCATAATACTAAACCATTACCTTGCTAAGTGGCACACCAGCACCACAGCACCACAGGAAATCCCTCCCATCAGCACGTTATTTCCATGGTCACAAATCAAGATTACTTATCATGGCTACTGGAGTGGAGCTCCTTAGAGAACAGACTTGATCTCCAGTCAGCCAAAGGTGGCCTTCCCATCTCTTAAACAAAAAATAACAGAAGTCATCTTTATATCCAAACAATTCAAACTATTCTTGTACTCAGAACCTGTGAGCATTCAGCAGTCCATTGAAAGTGGAGACTTTCCAGACTACTTTTCACAAACCCAGCAGAATTTAGAAAGAAGTATTTTAATTTCATTTTTATTTCTAAGGAATATGAAATGTTATTTTAAGAGGTAGCTGATGACAGAATGTACAGCAATGCAAAAAGAGTTCTACACATAATGAGAAGTTTTCCACTTTGCCAAATTTCTTGTTTATTCCTTCCCTTTCTTTCCCCTGCCTTTGCCCTGCCTTCCTCCCAAATACCCTAGGAGAAGCCAGGCCCTTCTGTTTAGTCAGGAGCCAGTTACAACTTCTCAGGCAGTTTCTCATCCCCAGGCAATTTGGTAATCTTACCCTGATTAATTAAAGTCGAGTCTCTAAACAAACTGCTACAACTCCTCCACCCACAGCACGCATGGCTGCTCTAGATAACAGGATAAGAGCTCAGGCAGAAAGGGAGAGAGGAGCACTCTGTATTCATTCTTCCTTGCAGAGTTCCAGCAAAGAATAAGTTGTACTGCTAGGTAGAAAATCTAATCTGCATTTAAATAGAATTTCTCCAAATAACAAACAAAAGCCTGAAGCAACATTTTTACAGCAAGGCTTGCTGCTAGTTCACAGCTTAATCCCTCTATCGCTGTCTGTAATCCCTTCTACCCTTGTATATTCATTTCCTTACCAGTTTATCGAGCGGGAGCCCACAGTAACAACAGGAACTTTGCACTTTCTCAAGTTTCCTCAAAGCTGAGCCTAAAACTTCAAGCTTTTGGTGGTCAGCAACTCAAGGAAAACAGAATCACCTTTATTAACAAGGGGAATTTGTTTACCCATAGAGTGAGAACACCACCACAGTATCAACACCAGATGCAACTGAACAGCTCCCAGAGTGTGGCTGCACCCAAAACTCTGCTGCATTTGAAGGTGGTGTTCCCCGAGTCCTAAACAGATGCCCATGCAGATCCTAAGGGGGACTGCACAGCTCCCATGTGATCCAAAACAACCAGAATGCCTCAGCAGGGGCCATTGACACCAGCCAGCATGTGCCAGCACAAGCAGGGCTAGCAGCTGGCCCAAGCTAGCAAGGGTAGAAAGAAGCCTTTGGGAAGGGGGCATGGCCCACACTTTCTATCTCTTTTCCACTTTTGCTTCTCTTTCAGACTGTAGGATAGTAGCTGGGCCCACCTGAGGGAAATCTGAACTAGTGGCAGTATAGCCACTCTTGCCCTGAGGCAAGCCACGAATGACACACCAGGACACCCTGTGGAAACCAAGGGGAACTGGCACAAGAGGACGACAGGGCCAGCCCAGCTGAAGTGCTTCTATGCAAATGCACGCAGCTTGGGCAACAAACAGGATGAATTAAGGGCCACCGTGCTGCTGGGATGCCATGACATAGTGGGCATTACTGAAACTTGGTGGGATGATTCCCATGACTGGAATGTAGGGATAGACGGGTATAAGCTCTTTAGGAAGGATAGGCAGGGAAGGAGAGGAGGAGGTGTTGCCCTCTATGTCAATAACCAGCTGGAATCAGTGGAGCTCCACCTGGGGAGGGATGATGAGATGGTTGAGAGTGTATGGGTTAGAATTAAAGGCAAGACAGGGGAAGGAGATATTACTGTGGGGGTCTCCTACAGGCCACCTGACCAGCAGAACCAAGCAGATGAGGCCCTCCACAGGCAAATAGAAGCGGCTTCCAGGTCACAAGCCCTGGTCCTCATGGGGGATTTCAACCACCCTGACATCTGCTGGAGGGACAACACAGCAAGGCATCAGCAATCCAGGATGTTCCTGGACGGCACAGAAGACAACTTCCTCCTCCAAATGGTAGAGGAACCAACAAGAAAAGGTGCTATGCTGGACCTTGTTCTCACCAACAGGGAAGGGCTGGTAACCAATGTGAGGCTCAGAGGCAGCCTTGGCTGCAGTGACCATGAAGCAGTTGAATATAATCTCTTCAGGGCAATCAGGAGGACCTATTCTAAGCTTACGACCCTAGACTTTAGGCGTGCAGACTTCGATTGCTTCAGGAATCTGCTAGCCAAAGTGTCAAAGCCCTGTAGGGAAGAGGGACCCAGGACAGCTGGTCAGTATTCAAGGACCAGCTCCTCTGTGTCCAGGAGCTATGTATACCAACAAAGAGAAAAGCAGGAAAAAATGCTAGGAGGCCTGACTGGATGAGCAAGGAGCTACTGGACACACTATTACTTAAAAGGAAACTCTACAGGAAGTGGAGGGAAGGACAGCTGGAACAGGGGGATATAAGGAAGCTGCCTGAGCAGCAAGAGGCCTGGTTAGGAAAGCCAAAGCAGAGTTGGAATTGAATCTAGCCAGGGAGGTTAAAGGGAGCACTAAGAATTTCTACAGGTATATTAATGGCAAGAAGAAGACCAGGGAAGGTGTGGGCCCCCTCAGAAAGGAAAGTGGTGACATGGCCACAAGTGACGTGGAAAAGGCTGAGGTACACAATGACTTCTTTACCTCAGTCTTCACTGCAAGGGTGTGGGGGTTCAGGCTGGGTGCTGGCCTGGATGCCACTGCACAGCCACAACTGGGAGGTCCCAAAGGGCCCAGCCCAGGGGGCAGTCACAGAAGCCAGGGATTTCACCCGCAATTCCCTGCTCCTCTATACAACATCCGCGCGGGCTTGTCTCGCCCTCTTTCGTTCCTCGCCGCTGCCTAGGTAACATAGCAGGAGCTGCCTCCCTCGGGCCTGCCCAGGCCCGAGGCTGGGCTGGGGGGGAAGAAAGAGCCCTGTGGGGGCGGTTCGGTGTACCCCCAGGTGGGGGTGGGATGTTCTTGGGTATGTTCTTGGGTCTCTCTCTCTCTTTGTCATGGTGCTTGTGGTTTTCTGTAAAATGAGATACACCCACACGGGTGCTGAGAGAACTGGCAGATGTGGTTGCTAAACCCTTCTCTATTATACTCCAAAACCCATGGCAGACTGGGGAAGTCCCCACAGACTGGAAAAGGGGAAACATTGCTCCCATCTGCAAAAAGGGTAAGAAGGAGGAACCAGGGAACTCCAGGCCAGTCAGTCTCACCTCTGTGCCTGGAAAGATCATGGAGCAGATCCTCCTGAAGGCACTACTGACTCAGAAGAATAGTGAAGAGGTGATTTGGAATAGTCAGCATGGCTTTGCCAAGGGCAAATCCTGCCTGACAAACCTGGTGGCCTTCTATGAGCAGGTGACAGCATTAATAGATGAGGGGCGAGCAACTGATGTCATTTACCTGGACTTGAGCAAAGCCTTCGACACTGTCCCGCACCACCTCCTGGTCTCCAAGCTGGTGACACATGGGTTTGATGGATGGACCACTAGATGGATACAGAACTGGCTTGATGGCCGCACCCAAAGAGTGGCTGTCAACGGGTCCATGTCCCAATGGAGGCCAGTGACAAGCGGAGTCCCTCAGGGATCAGTCCTGGGACCTGTCTTGTTCAACATCTTTGTGGGTACCATGGACAGTGGCATTGAGTGCACCCTCAGCAAGTTTGCTGATGACACCAAGCTGTGTGGTGCAGCGGACACGCTGGAGGGAAGGGATGCCATCCAGAGGGACCTGGACAGGCTGGAGAGGTGGGCACAAGCCAACCTCATGAGCTTCAACAAGACCAAGTGCAGGGTCCTGCATCTGGGTCGAGGCAATCCCAGGCACAAATCCAGGCTGGGCAGGGACTGGCTGGAGAGCAGCCCTGAGGAGAGAGACTTGGGGGTGCTGAGGGAGGAGAAGCTCAACAGGAGCTCTCAATGTGCACTTGCAGCCTGGAAAGCCAATCAGATCCTGGGCTGCATCAGGAGAAGTGTGGCCAGCAGGGCAAGGGAGGGGATTCTACCCCTCTACTCAGCCCTGCTGAGACCCCACCTGGAGTACTGCGTCCAGTTCTGGAGCCCCTATTACAGGAGGGATGTGCACGTGCTGGAGCGTGTCCAGAGAAGAGCCACGAGGATGATCAGAGGGCTGGAGCACCTCTCCTATGAGGACAGACTGAAGGAGTTGGGGCTGTTCAGTCTGGAGAAGAGAAGGCTCCCAGGTGACCTCATTGTGGCCTTCCAGTATCTGAAGGGGGCCTACAAGAAGGCTGGGGAGGGACTTCTCAGGATCTCAGGTAGTGATAGGACTAGGGGGAATGGAATGAAGCTGGAGGTGGGGAGATTCAGGCTGGAGGTGAGGAGGAGGATCTTCACCATGAGAGTGGTGAAGCCCTGGAATGGGTTGTCCAGGGAGGTGGTTGGGGCCCTGTCCCTGGAGGTGTTAAAGAGCAGGCTGGATGAGGCTCTGGCCAGCCTGATCTAGTGTGGGGTGTCCCTGCCCATGGCAGGGGGTTGGAACTAGATGATCCTTGTGGTCCCTTCCAACCCTGACTGAGACCATGACATTAAATGAGAGGATCAGGTTTAGAACAGGATGCTAAGTGCCAGACATTAGTAACATCTGAAATAGGGAAGCCCAGTTCTCAGATGCCACCTTCCTACCCTAGCAGGTGCTTTGTTGTTCTGCTTGAAGGCACCAGATCTGACCCACCCCTCCTAGATCTTTCTCTCAAAGTACTGCTTGCATATTTTAGTGCAGAATTTGAAAGATAACCTCAAGAAAAGAGGGCTCTGCCCTAAATTTTAAACTAATTAAGTCATTATTAAATGAAAAATGCCTCAGAGAAAAAGACTGAAGGATAGAATTAGCATTCTAGATGAGATTTACCCAGTTCTCAGACAGAAAGATGGTACTAGATGAGCAATAACTAATTTAATTCAGAGAGCTCTGCTTTAATAAAGGTCAATTCTAATTAGACAAACGCCTACCAGATCTTGTCCACCTGTTTCTCACTTTAGTCCTAATATTGACACACCATTAGCACACCATCCTTTTAAATATTTTCTCATTCTCCAGCCCAACAAACCTGACCTGTAACTGCATTGCTTGACTAGATGTTCTAAGGGACAAGGAGACTCCTCTGCCTCCCCACCAACACAGTCTGCAGGGCTCAGCAGCACAGACCGTGCTTCTCGGAAAGCAGAGCTGCAACTCACATGTGTGAAAGGCTTCTGGTGGATTTCAAGAAACAGAGAGAACTGAGAAATCAGCTCTCCTCCAGAGTGCCTGCAGCATTTATTCACACTCAGGGAAGAAAACCAATATTAAGGATTCTGTAAAAGGACTTGGTAAGCTTCTTTGGTAAGCAAAACAAACCCCAAATCTAAACAGTGGTTTTCTCAAGGAACCATTCTCTTAGGAAACTAAGCTGGGTGCCAACAAATATTGCTTACATTTTAAGTAGAAGAATTGTGTTCTTCAAGGTAAGAGATGGGCACTGCATAAATTGGGTGTTAAACTGAAGGAGAAAATGGTTCCAGGCAGGAAAGAAACTGAATAAAAGAAAAAAAAACCCAAACCCTTTCCACTTTACAACTAATGATAGCAGGTAAAAGAAAGAGAAGGCTATACATAAATCATTCATCATTGGAGGATTAATAATGTATTTATTAGAGACAAAATAGCAGGCTCTGCTTCAGGAGACTCTAAACTGCAGAATGTATAGGGAATAGCTGAGCTATGGCCAGAGGCTCAACACTCTGCTCTTCTACTGAGAAACTTGTAGGCACCCAGAGGGAAAACAAACTCCCAGCTAAGAGACACCCACATTGCAGCAGGAGTAATGGAAGCACTATTTGATCTTACTTGTACATTCAGCTGGGGAGATTATTGTTATGAGCAGTATTACAGGAGGGCAGGTTTCCAGGTGTGGGGACACTACACAGGAATTACTCAGGCTTTTCTGTACAATCACTTTAAGCACTGGCACAGGCCAAACCTGGGCTCCCCTGAAGGGCAACAAGGCACAGCAAAGGGAAAGAGAAGATGAACTTCACTTATTTCCTCATTTCTCATCTGGTCAGGGTTATGCCAGAAAGAATCAGCAGCGTCTGTCTCAAGGTCTTCACAGAAGAATAGACAGGGTTAGCAGAAGAGGCTGACACCTGCCTCTTTTTCTTTGTAGAAAGCACATTTTTACACTCCCCTTGCTGTGTTTTGGCACCAGAGACATCCAATGACACACAAGGTTGTCCTGCCTCTTAAACCTAACAAGGAGTTGACTTTCAGAAAGTCCAAGATCAAGTAAAACATCACATTTTGCGACTATTTGGTAGAGCTGTGTTCCCCTGTACCTTCAGGATTTTTGCATCTACAGGATTCACCTTTTGAAGCTTTTAATCTCTCTCTACAGAGACAGAAGCTTCCTTTCCAGAAGAGTCATTCTGGACTCTCAGGAAGCTGAGATCCTGATCCAGCAGCACAAAAGGAGGACACAAGTCAACAGAACTGAGAGCCAAGAGTTCACTGACATTACAAAGTGGTGAGCACAAAAACTCCAGGTGCACACCTGACAGCGTCCGAGTGTCCCAACCATAGCCTCTCAAAACCCAGCGCTGCCCACACAGTGCTCTGTTTGAGCAGTGCTTCCTGGAGGTGGTCTGTTATTTTCATTGGGAAATCACAGCATTACCAGTTCCTCCTTAAGGAGCCATATAGTACAAAAATGGCATTCCTAAAGTCAATTAGAAGTCAAAAGTAACTAAGAGCTGAACTGTAGTAATCAAACTGTAGTAATTCAAGCGCCTCTGATGAAGAATGGATCTAAATCCTCTCTAATTGGATGGAATTAAGTAGTCACCTCTCTTAATTGGAAGAATTCAAACTTAAAGAGAAAAAGCTTATGCTTAATACAGTGGGGCAGCCCTCCCTTCCTCCTGGCTCTGTCACCCCCCCGTGCAGTGCCACACATCTCACTTTGACCCCATCCCATTGCCACACAGCCAGCTGGGTCCACCAAGAGCAGCCCTGGGCTCAGAGCTCTCACTGCAGTTCTCCCCACCCAGAGGGAAGGGCAGCTGGTCATCTGTACCTACTGGGCCAATGGCCACTCCCATAATGATCACTTTTTTTCTCCCGTAAGTTCAGGTTATGTTACCATAAATCACACTTTCCCTACAATTTTCCTGGCCCACATGTGGATGTCATAGCAACTATCCCAAGGTACAAATCCAATGCTCAGAAGACTCACAATAGGGTAATGAAAGGATTGCTGTCTGTGAGCCCACAGATCTGTAGTCACCCTCAACCGTGGCTTAATAGTGTCAGTAACTGGAGGACTTGTGCTTTTTTTAGAGAGAGAAACCCAGCAATAACAACAACAGAAAAACAAAGAGAGCTTCTCCATTGGAGCCATCCTGCATCACAGCACTCTTAAGAAACGGAGTAATTAATTACATTACCTTTAGTGTTAGTGAATAGCTGTCAGGAAGCAGACTTAAATTCTGTTTTAATTTATGTTTTTTATGGGCACCAGTGAGGCTTTCAGTCACTGAATGCACAACAAATTGGACTGTGAACGCTAAAAGAAAAGTAGATTTAAAATAGAGGTATATTTGAGTAGAAGAATTGCTTGAAAACCAACCAAGGTGGCTGTCAGAGTGAGCAGGAAAAGAAAGGAGCAGAACAGGGCCAAGTGCAGAGGAGAGCAGGACTGCTCCGATCACTGTTAGCCATAAGCTGGGGTAGCTGGCAGAAACCAGGGCCTAAGGTGCTAACATATCCCTGTACTGACTTCTAGGGGCCATCTCACACCCTTTGTAAGCAGCCTTAGGAGAGGAGCACCCTTCAAAAGACTTTGGAATGAATGCAAGCTCCTTTTCAAAAAGAGGTCCTTCTGGCTCAGGCCAGGCAAGAGAAAAGCAGAAAGCAATAAGCTGGAGTCAGAACTGTTCCTGTTTTGCCTGAATTGTCTTTTTACCTCCACACAAGCTAATTAAGAAATGTTCACAAGAATGAGATTTCCTCAGCTTTCTTGCCATGGGCAGGGATTTATTTCTGGGTTACAGGATTGCAGAGGTTTTACTCATAATAAAACAGAAGGACGGAGGGTTGTAAACAGTGGGGAAACAGCTTAACTATTTGGTCTGTGCTTTCCTAATGGCCACTATTACAGAGCTCATTTTATATTCCCTTCTTCCAGAAATATCAGGAAAATAAATGGTTCAGCTTACCCTTGAAAACGCTGGAGTTCATGTTAACAAAACCGAAGGGTTTCTGAGTGTTTGTATGCTTAGATCTGCATTCCACAGAACTCAGCAGTTCCTGAACAGCTGAAACCCTCCAGAAGAATCCCTTGGCCATATATTCCCTGTATAAGATCCCAGATGAAGCAGTTTACAATGCTCCACTGAACTCCTGGCTTTCATTTACAGAGCTCAAAGAGAACTTGCAGCCACTGCTGCACTACATTGCTCACCAAATAATAGCAATTTGATTAAGGCCAGTCCTTTATTCTCCAGATCTGAACAGACAGAGCAGGAGCAGCCTTCCTTTCTCCTCAGTGCTGCAACCTTTTTGTTTTCAGTGCAGCTGCTGCCTACAATATTTACCCAGAAATTAATTTTTAAAAGAAAGAATATCCTCATAACAGGAGTCGCACAGCTGAGACATGGAGAATCAAAGGTGACCATAGCTAACAGCCCAGCTGCAACCACAGCTACATTGCCTAAGTAATACTGCAGCAAACCTCAGTGAGCCGCACACATCCCCCTCTTCTGCTGAGTGAGATGGAATCCCTCATTTGGATAAGTGTCTCATTAGCACTGAAAGGAAGTGCATCTCAGGCTCTTCTTTCAGGTTCCTTGTGCTGTAGTTGCCCGGTCTGACTGTCTTTGGGGACTGCCTGCTGGGGCTGGCTGCAGCATCACACAGTGAGAAGAGGTGACAACAGGAGCTGCTTTCATTCAAGCCAGAATACCTTATTATCTATTAAAATACATTCTGCTGTGTCAGGGTCTGCCCAATGTAATAATTAGCTGCTGTGCCCCTGTAAAAATGTAAGCAATATGACAGCCACTAATGAGGGCTAAGTACAAAATCCTGAATCAATGGACCAGCTGGAGATCAAACACAGGAATTCCACTTTCAAGGCACATCTGATGGAATTTGTCTAAGGCCTAGGATCACTTGCAGCTGAGACTTTCTGTTTTCTGAACTGTAGGGTTTGGGCATTTTGAAAAGATCTGAGTTAGTGCTAATTGCTACTGCACCATGAGCAGCAAATGCACATGCTTGGCCTGAAATTAGAGACACTCAGTGCAGCCTCCTTGAAGACATAACATTGTGAGAACCTCTCACAGATTAGCTCACACAACAGAAAATAAAACTGAGTTTACCCTTTAGAAAGACAGAGTTCACAGCCTGCAGTTTCTGCAAGCAGAAATTGGAGCCGGAAAGAGGCCAAATTGCTTTAATTTTTAACCAGTTTGGATCAGAGGAGCTGAAGACTATGGTCACAATGAACCAAGCAAAACACGAAGGAAACTTAATTCTCCCATTTTGTGCCACCGAAAAATGGGTTTCTGGTAAAGCACAGCTAATGACAGTCAGGAAATTATGTGTCATAGTCACAGCACAATTTTGACAGGAGTGCTGCTGCTAATTTGTCACCTCTGTGCCCACCGAGGCTCTCTTCTGCATGTCCATGTCCCAGTGGAGGCCAGTGACAAGCGGAGTCCCTCAGGGATCAGTCCTGGGACCTGTCTTGTTCAACATCTTTGTGGGTACCATGGACAGTGGCATTGAGTGCACCCTCAGCAAGTTTGCTGATGACACCAAGCTGTGTGGTGCAGCAGACACGCTGGAGGGAAGGGATGCCATCCAGAGGGACCTGGACAGGCTGGAGAGGTGGGCACAAGCCAACCTCATGAGCTTCAACAAGACCAAGTGCAGGGTCCTGTATCTGGGTCGAGGCAATCCCAGGCACAAATCCAGGCTGGGCAGGGACTGGCTGGAGAGCAGCCCTGAGGAGAGAGACTTGGGGGTGCTGGGGGAGGAGAAGCTCAACAGGAGCTCTCAATGTGCACTTGCAGCCTGGAAAGCCAATCAGATCCTGGGCTGCATCAGGAGAAGTGTGGCCAGCAGGGCAAGGGAGGGGATTCTACCCCTCTACTCAGCCCTGCTGAGACCCCACCTGGAGTACTGCCTCCAGTTCTGGAGCCCCTATTACAAGAGGGATCTGGAGGTGCTGGAAGGTGTCCAGAGAAGGGCCACGAGGATGATCAGAGGGCTGGAGCACCTCTCCTATGAGGACAGACTGAAGGAGTTGGGGCTGTTCAGTCTGGAGAAGAGAAGGCTCCCAGGTGATCTCATTGTGGCCTTCCAGTATCTGAAGGGGGCCTACAAGAAGGCTGGGAAGGGACTTCTCAGGCTATCAGGTAGTGATAGGACTAGGGGGAATGGAATGAAGCTGGAGGTGGGGAGATTCAGGCTGGAGGTGAGGAGGAGGTTCTTCACCATGAGAGTGGTGAAGCCCTGGAATGGGTTGTCCAGGGAGGTGGTTGGGGCCCCGTCCCTGGAGGTGTTAAAGAGCAGGCTGGATGAGGCTCTGGCCAGCCTGATCTAGTGTGGGGTGTCTGTGGTGGGGTAGGAAGGTTCCCCCACACACACACAAAAGAATCCACAGCTAACTCAGCCGGAGAAGCAGATGAAAGCTATATTTACAAGCAGAAAATGGAATGCAATGAATATGTACAAAACCATACAATATATACAGAAATATACAGCAATGTATGTAATACAGGAGACCTTTCCCCAACCCCCCTGCAGCCAGGGGGGTTCGGCCTGTTCCCCCTTCTCCCTCCCTACCTCCCCTTTTTCCCAAAAGGGTTAGAGAGAAAGAGAAAGGAAGGTAATTAAAAGGGTAAAATTTTGTTAAGCTCAAAAGCGAACGCAAGAGTTAGTTTTCTTATCTGGTTAGCAAAGTCCTCCCTGCGTAGCAAGCTGTTGCTTCAGAGAGAGAAAACAGGCCAGCTCACAGTACAGGGAGAAGAAGAGACTGCCCAGACTGACAGACTAAGCTAAAAGTTACAGCTGGATTCTACCAATGAAATTGGTTTAGCGTATCTTTGTTTTCTGATATAATCCCAAAACATTCAGCCAGAGTGTTCAGAAAGTGTCCATTTCTTAAAGGCACAGCCTAAACCGGTCACAGATGTCCCTGTCATTGATTGGAACGAGATGATCCTTGTGGTCCCTTCCAACCCTGACTGAGACTATGATACCATGTACCGAAGCAAAGGCTGCTGGCCAAAGTATGGTTTGTATGTGACTCTGCTTTGATGGCAGCACACCCTTGTGAGATAAACAAATCCATTGCACTGATCATCTTGTAAGCCTGGGGACCAACACGCCAGGATAACTGAACTAGGCACTGTTGCATGCCTAAGGTTCAGTGAGGAGCCCCTTTGCCCTTTTTTTCACCTTTATTTTTCATTTAGGGATTTCAAAGGTAATAAAAATTGCCCTTTGTACAAAAAGCATACCAAGAAATAATCCCCAGAGGACAAGAATGCTTTCTCAGTGAAAAAGTACTCAAATTGGTGCCTCTGCATGTGGTAGGATTAAACAACACTGAAGTGGCCATTACTGCACAGATGTTCTGCTGTATGTTCTGCTGAATTAGATTGAGAACAAATCCAGCTGAAGTTCAGGTGCCAGCCCCATCAGCGAGAGTGGACAGCAGATCACACTCAAGCCAGAGGAATAAAAAGAATTATTAAAAGAGTGCACATGCTTTTTGTAAGGTGTAGGGCTGGAGGCCCTTTTCTCTGAATTGAGTTTAAAGCTACCTTGTAAGAGCACATTAAAAATAAAATAGCACCCAGAAAATATAAGAGAGGACAGAATTTTTACCCTGCAAGCTTCTACTTTTTGTGGTACATTACAAATAACACTCAGCAGCAGCACTTCAGGCCACTTCTCTTCCAAGAGCTTGACAGCGGCAGAGAGGAATGCGGTGAGACCCCAGCTTCTCTATGTGGTAAAGAGACAGCCTAGAAACAGCCCAGTGACAGGAAGATAGTCTTCAGGGCACAAGGGGTGCAGGGACAAGTCTCTGCATGCAGCAGCCCTCTGCTTCAACACAGGCAAGACAAAAACTGTGCTTTCTGATCACAGACACCACTTCACAGATTGATGTTTGTGAATTTACACACACCAGCATCTACTGCGGCTGCATCCATCCCAGTACTACACGTGAGCACTGAGAGAAGAGAAGGTGCTCTGCCTTTAAGAAATACATTTGCTATGCAGTCCTTTTCTTTTCATAGCCTCCAATTTCATCTTGATGCCCACACAGCACAGCAAACCCCCAGAGATGGGGGTAGGCTTCGTACCTCTGATGGCAGGACTTGCTGAGATTTTTTCGGCCAATGCACTTTGTCTTTAATAGACATTTAATGTTAATTTCATGCCAATGTATTTGCTACCTAAAATATCTGTGGGCTACCTGGATGCTTCAGATCTCTTCTCTCTTCTCCTTTCCACTAATTTGCTTTCTCATTACAGGCCTATAACCTCTTCAAGAATGTAGCTGTAAGCAAAGTTCCCTCTGTCAGCCTCCCATCCACCTCATCCATGGAGTTTCTCTGCTTTGTGCCCTACAAATGGAAGAGGAAGGTGCTAGAAGTTGGGGAAAGGAAAGGGGACATGGCCACCCCAGACCCTCTCCATTTCCACCACCAGGCGAGTGGGGGCTTACACCAGATTCTGCTCTCTGGTGTAAAGGAGGCAGGGAGGAGATACACTATTGCAATGCCTGCGCCTACCACCTCCAGTACCATTTGGTATTGCATCCGTAGGACTGAGTGTTCTGCAGGTACCTGTGGTGAAGGCACATTCTGCCCAGATACTAGATCTGGCCCCCAGCATGTGGATAGGTATCCCCTCCTTTAGGAGGAAGACCATTACCAAGTATGGGCATAATACCAGCTTCACACTTTCTATAGGCTGAAGCCAGTTGTCTATCAGAGTGCCCATTGGTCAAACCCAGCCTCGAGGAATCTATAAATATTACCCCTGTTGGTAAACAAGTTGCCTCCTCTTCACTTTGCCTCTGGACTTGCTCAGGAGAGCAGCTATCGAGCCACCGCCTCTGCCGTTGAGCTTGTTTTTAGCTTCTATCATACATGCACGCATACTGAAGCCTCTGCATGGTGAGAAGCACTTTGATCGTGAGGATCAGCCCAGAGGAGGACCTTCGCTGAGCCCGAGAAGCCAGCGTCGCTATTAGCCGGTCATATCTCCAGGGGAGCCCATCTTGCTATCGGAGGACTGGATCAGCCCCGAGGGTAAGATCTGCCCAGTTGTCGGGGAGAAGGGACTATCTCAAGCGTCGCGCTGTTCCTTTAAGCCCAGGAACGGAGAAGCCGCATTCTCTCTCTAAGGCCGTTTGCCACGAGGCTGACGCCATAGCTATTGTCCGACCGGGAACCTCTGAGCCCGCCTATCGGCAATCGTCGCCTCGCCCTGCCGTGCGAGCCGACTCCCAGGGCTGACCCCACGGGCCGAACGCGACCAGGAACCAGTCCAGCGGCAGTAGCCAGCCGGACCCCCACCTTGATACAAACAACAGCTACAGAATATCTTTCACGTGCTTTCCACCCACTAGCACTCAGTTCAAAGTCTCCGCGTGTGGCAGAGTCATCGCTGACGCACACAAAGATTGCAATATCGCTGTATATTAGCCAGAAGCCGTCCGCGTTCCGCCGAGTCGCCATCTAGTGGCCAAGCGGCAGAACTGCACCCCTGGTTATATAAAACACAGAGATAGTCTGTAGATAATTAAGTTCAAATCATAATACTAAGCCATTTATGGAATGTATTTCACGAACGTACACTAGAACATGTATATAAGTTGTTGATTCATCGGTTATTAATAATTTGATACTTAATAAAAATTCATATTTTCATAATTCATATTTCATATTAATAAATTTAATAACCTCTTCACAACAGTACCACAAACAAAGGAAGTGCAAAGAGGATGTTTACAATGGTGATATACTAACAGCACTGGCATATTATTGTCTATCATCAACAGGGAAACATAAGAGCCTCTGCATTACTTGACGTTTTCTTGATCTTAATTCCCTCTGTGGCAATTGTCCCTGCACCTTTTTTCACAAAGGTTCAGCACTCCTTGAATTGTTTTCCACCTCCTGGTCTCCTACACACAATAACCTCTGTGCAAAAGGCTCCCAGGCATGGAAATCAAGCTTGCAAACTCCTTCTGCATCTTTGGCTGCATTCTGGTGGCACCTAAGTAAGACTGCACATGATACAAGCAGAGGAGATATGCCCCAGTTGCAAGCTCTTTACTCCCGAACAACAATAAGCCACCAAATCAGTGCTTCCAGATCTGTTATTTATAACTGATCACTAACTATGGACTGGGGGAGGGGAGAACACAGTAGAGGCTAGAAGGGAAGTACTTACAGAACAGTTCCATTTGTCACTTTTTTTTAAGCTTCATGAACTTGAAGGCAATTCCAAAAGAATTTTTTCCTTACAAGTTAAATCCTTTTTCTCCTCCTCCTGTTCCACTGCTGTTAACAAAAAGCACCTCATAAATCAAACTTTAATCAAGCTGAAAATCCCAATTTCATTTCTTTGCTTCCCTAGGGGGTCAGAGCATTTTGCAGAATCTTTTATTTTCTGAACTTCTCCACTTCAGAATTTCTGTTTGCTGCTTGCTTTCTCTCCTAATAAAATTACTTTCATTTAGGATTACCACCCCTCTCTCCTTCCTGACATCACACTTGTTTCTTCAGCCTCTTGTGACTGGAAGTATTTAAAGCCCTGCAACTTAATTGGAAAAAACCCATGATTGTAAGGGATCAGTACCCCCTCAACTCAATATATGGAATTATGTTTACACAGCCAAGGAGAGATTAATCTGCTATTTCTCTAATTTTTGTGGTGTTTTCCTAGCTATATACCTCAAACTCCTATGACCTAACACTAAGGCCATGCTGAAGCAGAAGAAATGACAGAAGCGCAAGACACTGTCACTGACCACTCACAGCATAAGCAGTGACTGTGCTGAACTCACTTCCCAGCCATTCCAACAACATTCACAATTCTTCCTTCTTTAAAATTCCATGTATTTCAAATAGCAGCCTGATACAAAGTTTACCCAGCTGAGTCCACGAGTCAGGAAAGAATTCCTGCATACTGTCTTGGAATGAACCAGACCTTTCCTTTGAATCTACAGTTAACAGACAGCAAAATATTGATTTGGGACAGACAGGTTAAAATTGGGACTAGATTATAAGATTTTTAACCCCCCTTCCGTGTTATCATTTTAAAATATAGTTTACAATGCAAGCTATGAAGCACCACAGTCTCTAACTCTCCTGTATAGGTAGAATAGGGACAAGAATGAGTAACACCTAGCGAGCTGGTTTAGGGCAGCATGATCCAAGGAACTCTGTAGCAGCATCAGCAACTGAAAGGAATATTTCCTGTGAGACTTCCCTACGAGATTCCCAGAATGACTGAGGTTGTCTTCATGGTGACAAGCCAAGCTCTGTACTGCAGTTAAGGGAATCACTTCCCATGAATGAACAGAATTGTGCCTTTGGCATTTAGTCCACAACACTGCAGAAGGACAGGTAAGCCTCACAGCTACCATGCACAAAACCCTGCTGCCTTTGCTTTGTTCTGTTACCCAGTTGTTTTCTCTCATTCTGTGAAGGAGATAGCTCTGAGCTGCAAGGTGTGGATAAAAGAAAACGTCTTCAAACAGTGGAACTTCCCAGCTCAATCTGCAGTGAAGCCAGGCATTCCAGATACGGCATTTAATTTCTGTTAAATGCACTTTGCCACTTGCAAAAAAAGAAAAAGGCCCTGCAAGTGAGTGAAGAGGAAGCTTTATACAGGAGGCACCTTCCGTATTTCTTTTAAACAAGGAGCTATTGCCTCCAAAAGAGAGGTTCTGAGCAAAGCAATCAAACTGCTATATCTGAAAACAACTTCCCTCCATCAAAGTCCCATTCCAAGTACATATGGTAATAGCAGAGAATCCGTGACACAAAGCTCAGCGTTTGAGCTCTGTCACAAAGAAGGAGAAATGCTTGGGTCCTCAGGGCCACCTGAAATACTGAATGCTTCTGGAATGCTTTGCTTCCAATGCTCTAACTGCACAGAAGGCTCATAGGAATATGAGTATCAGAGCAGAGTACCAATATCAATATCTCATGAATATCAAAGCAGGATCTAAGAAATGTGGGTAAAGCAGTGCTGAAACCTACTCGAGGGCTGCTCAGACCATCTGCTGCAGGCTGCCTGCTATTCTGTTTCTCAAGGTCTACAATCCCTCCAGGTAGCTGCTGTGCTCTCTGTGCTCTCCTGATTATTATGAACAGGTTCATATCGCAGGGGTTTGCTGACCACCACTTTCCACTGACAATTAAATAATACTGCAGCGGTTCTGAGCAACAGACTAAGAATAATAAACACTGGCTGGCAAGAACCCTTCCAATGTGCTGGCTCTTTTAAGCCAAGCTCATCCTGCTGCTCTAAGACAAGCAAAAGCCTGAAGCAAGGTCACAGTCTCCAGATGTTAATGCATCACTAGACTGTGTCACCAGAAACATTTCTTCTGGTGTCCAAAAGTCATTCTAATCAATTTCGGGAAGAAGTCTCCCCAGCCCAGGTAAGGAGGCTGAATGGCCTGGTTCAGTCAGCAGCCCCAGCAAAAGCCCTGAACCCATTGTTAATGCATTTGCACTTTTTCCTTTGTTTTTTTGTCTCCCTGGTCAAACAGCCTTTGATACAGTAGCTTCAACTGCGACAAATAATGGATTCATCCTTGGAGGAGCTGATAGACTTCAGCAGTGAATGTCAGGGGTTTGCCCTTCGCCAGAAGTTGGAACTGCGTTCACAAAACTCTGTTACACTCTTAATGGGACTTTGGGCAAAATGAGTTCTCAGAGTAATTATCCATGTTAAGTAGCTGACTACCTCTGCTGCAACTGAAAATGCTGAACACATCTGAGAGTGCAGCAGCTGAGGAGTTTCCTGGCTATTCAGACTTCCTGTGAATGAAGTGCACAGTCCAAACAAGCTGCAGTGAACTGTGCAGCCAGCACACTCCATCACCTCCAGAAGTGCAGGCAGGAGAATGAGGGTTTGCATGGATGTGCTGATGCTTTGGAGAAATGGGGGACCACTTTGATGTGTCCTTCACACAGCAGATGGGACACGAAATCTGTTCCGTGGTTGGTGAGCCCTGTAAAGTCTTGTAATGATT
The DNA here is from genome assembly GCA_033816785.1 of Picus viridis. Taxonomy (NCBI): domain Eukaryota; kingdom Metazoa; phylum Chordata; class Aves; order Piciformes; family Picidae; genus Picus; species Picus viridis. The sequence continues at coordinate 24,543,380 of CM066580.1, read as the reverse complement.
TGCTGCCCACTGCTTGAGCCACAAAAGGAAGACACATACCTACAGCAAAAGCATCATGACTAGCAGCTGCATGAGCACCACCTCAGAGGACAGTCTGGCTTTTCCTTAAAGCAGCCAGGAATATCTGCTTCCAGTTAGGCCATGGGCTTGGCATGCCACAAGGAGTTTTGCACCCAAAGAGAGAAAAGAAACTCTGCTTCTACGCCTCTGAAGCCACACCTGCCACTACAGAAAGTGGAGAGGTGCATTTACACCATTCAGCAGGATTTAACCCACACAGCCCTCTCCAGGGTGCGCAGCTAGGAACAGTGACCGTGCCAGCTATCCAACTGGTCAAGCCAAAGCTTCTCAGGAGAGAGGGCAGCTTGGAGCATCCTTCAACCTCTGTGACATTCACCAAGCCACTTTCCTGTGTGCCACCTATCAGCTTGCAACTCCTATTTTAAAATTCTTTTTTCACTACTGCAGCAGAGCAGAATCTTGAGGCAAAACCGCCCTAAATTGTTTACTCTTACACTATTTCTAGTGCCTTATCCAGTTTCTAATCCAGAGCAATAATTTACATGACAACTGCTTTTATATTAATCTATCAGAGACTTTAACCTTTTAATATTCCAAGGAATTATGCCAGCAGGCTTGAGAGTTTCTGGTCTTCAGTCAGCTAACAGGAGATCCGAGAGAAGCAGGATGGGAGTCTGTGCTATTACAGAAGCTGTGCTGGGATCAGTTAGCTTTTTACTGTTCTTTTCACATCGAGGGGAGGTTTTGGAGCTTTGGAAACATTTTCTTAACAAGTTCCCTCATTTTGAACTGATCCCAGGACCATTTCTAGCACTCTGTAAATACTATATACAGCAGCTGCTACCTTCTTCCTTCCTCCACCAGATATTTAGATGGAAACTGCACACTTTTGTTGACAGCTTCCCCATGTTAGTACCTTCCTTCCAAATTCATAGATGATACAGTTTATGCTTGATGATTTTTTACACTTCTTCAACATGTTCTGGCACCTTCATTTCTGGCTCAGTTTCTAATGGCACTGGAATAATATGAGTAAATAATCTTGATTTTTCATCATGATTCTCAGCTCTGCTTTCAGTTTCTGAGCACTCTGGCAGACTTGCTGATTCCTGTACAGTTTTCATATGCTTGACTAATCCAGTCCATGATGTGGCTCCCACACTCTGGTTGGTTGTACAAGTCTTTATTGACTTCATTAGATCAAGTTTCCACTTTCTGCTGGAAAAAGACTTATTTCCAACCCTACAACCTGGACCTCTGACCTGAGGTAAACACACACACTCTGATATACGATAATCCCTTTCTGCCAAGAGATTCAGACACAGCATGCACATCATACAGCCCCACCTCATCATGGACACACAGGGTACTTGACACTGAGGTAGAAATCCTTGTTCTAGTTCAGAGCTTGAGCCTCCCACATGAAATGGCTCACAGAGACTCACAGAAAGAAAGTTGAGGGATGTAGAAAGGTTTTCCCATTCTCTTCTCTTGCACACATTTCACTGTCTGAACTTCCCAAGCTCACTAAAAAAGCCTCATAAGTGAGTTTTTGACACAACTACTGCTGCAGCTGACTGGGAAAGAGTGGAAAAGGCAATGACCAGCTAAGAGCTGGGACGAAGCAGATGAACAATGCTGATGGCCTTAATGGCTTCTAAGTTTACTTGCGTCTAACCTTCTTCCCACTCCCCTTTTTTATGGTGTTTCTGTTTATTTCTATCCAGACTAGCTGCCAGCCAAGATCTTGTTGTTTGCAGTGTTAGAAACCTTTCAGCAAACTGTAATGTCACACAAGATCCTTGGTGCCTTAGCCACAATTTAGGGATGCAAAATAATGGCAGTGATCGACTACAGCAGTTGTGTTCTGATTCAGCCAAGACTTCAGCAGTGTATCAGTTCCCTCTCATTGCACATACAAAACACAGAAATGTAGATACTGGTCAGGGAATACTTCTAGTGGAAAAGGTCTGCTTCTGACAACACAGGAGGAGAATTTTTATCTACTGGTCATACCATCACCACATACTATGAGCTGCTTTCCAAAAGGATCACGGATACTAAATCAGATCCTATCAATCCCATAAAGTATTCCCATTTGTAATAACAGATTTTCCATGCCCTGCCCCAAAAGGCAGTGGTCATCAGATCCAGCTGTTAGGGAGCCAAACATTCTGGTATTGTAATTCTGCTTCCTTCAAGTGAAAATATTAGAGACCCAGAGAGAGTGATCAACAAAAGCCTGCATTCCTTATCACTTTCTCTGACCGAGAGAAAAACCCCAGACACCTGAAACCATCTATTTTATTGGTTTTAAATGTTAAAAAAAAAAAGTTCTCTCATTAGTGACTTTTATTCTCCTCGACCTTATTTACCCAGCGAAGAGAGAAGATTTCTTCCTAAACCATCTCAGCTCTCAGAAGGCTACATGTTGAAAACTGGGTTTGTGCATCATGGCAGCTCTGGCATGTGAGGAAATCAGCTACATGCTGGATTTCCCCCTCCATCCCTGTCCAAAAATACACAGCACAATTTCCATCCCATCATTTCAGCTAAGAAGAAAATCTGACAATTTATTACAGTCCTCCTGTGCCAGATAATAGTCCAATTGATGGTATGTGACAGAGCAGCTTAACTTCAAGAGCCAACGCTTCTTGGTATAACTGCTGTCACTTTTGCTTTTCTCAGCTCCACCTCAGGAACTGATTTTTTTGCTGCTGTTTAATTTTGATGCCTCTTGTTTCCTCAGGAGGCTGCCAGGAAAGCGAATAAAAAATAGGCTGATAGAAAATCCTTCGTATAAGGTGCACCACTTTGTATCTGACACAGCCATAGGGAAGGACAGTGAAGGTGTCCCAGAACTGGTGTATGCGGAGAGTGCTCCAAGGGTTCACCTGCAGAAGCTCAAGGCTGTCTGCACAGCTGCACCGACAAACCCTGCTCATTAGCTGAGCTGCAGGGCTGACTGCTAAGCACAGCCTGCCACTGGACCTACGCTTTCCCATGCAAAACTACTTGGCTGCAGTCACAACCAAGCATTTACAGTAAAACATAACATAGATGGAAACAAGGTGGAAATGCCAAGCAGGACTCAGAAGTGCAGAAAGTTCTGGGCCAGTTAACTGCAAGATAAGCACTCAGTTCCTGTGCACTCAGCCCTACCAGTTCAAGATCTTTCACACATTTTGCAACTATCCAATGTGTAATACACACAGAGCTCAATGTCAAAGAATTCCCCCTCAGAAAACTGCTTTAAGCTCAGTATAGAGGATGGTTTGCACTGCATATGCCAAAGGACTATTTGCCCTGCATCACAGCTCTGGCAGGGCCAAGCAGATGGCTCCACTGTCCCAAACTGCCCTGATTTGAAGGTCAGGAACTGGCTGAGCCAGTGGAAGAGTGGAGTTCATGACAACTGGAAACACAGTGCAAAGGAGAGCTCATGCTCATGTACTTGCTCTCACACAACCCTACACATTCAACCACCCACACACAGGGTTTTCAATCCATACCCACTGGTAACTACAGGCTCTGGATCTAGTGAAAACTCACCTTGAGGGATGCCTGCTTTAACTGTGAAAGAAATCAGTGTGAACACTGCAACTGGTGTAATTACACTCTATAAGTAATGCAGCACTTTATCCATTTATAGAATAAATAATGGTAATAATAGCAATTAATTGTGGAGCACAAAGCAACTCAATCCTTGCTTATCAAGAGTGTATTTAACTGGAGACTCTACAGACATGGGATGAAATTAAATCTGAGCTATGAGTTAATGCATAAACTTAGGCTTTTAATATGCTTAAGGTGTTTACCTTCACAAGGGCCAAAGAAGTAACACAGATACTCAACTTACCCCTTAGGCATCTTAGATGTGAATAAAACAGGGCTAATCAACTTCCGTCAAGGTTATAGAGGGAGTCCTTGACAGAAAGGGCAGCTCAGACCTCTAACTATTAGCAGCTTCTTTTAAAGGTTGCTCAGACTTTTTTTTTTTACAGCTGCTTGCTTGTTTTTAATGTTTTAAAGAAACTGTCTTAAGGAGAAGATGCGAGCTTGAATCTTTCACTGATGCTTGCTTCTTCCTGCACAGTGTCAGAACTGCCTGCACATTGGAATCTCGTGCTGCTGAATCCCACTGAACTCTATTATCACATTACAGCTTTAATGGCTAACCACTTTTGAACAGATCCATGAACCATGCCACACTCCCTGCATATCTGAAGGAAGTGACAAGAACACTTCTTCACAGTCCTTCAAATTTCTTATTTCTTTTTCTGAGCAGCAGAAAGCATTTTCCTTTGAGCATGATGGATTTTCTTATAATGCTCCCTGGCTGCAGGACTCCTTAAACACAGATGCATTTAAGCAATCAAACTGTGATTTGCTAACAGTAACACCAAATGAAATGACAATCTGATTGTAGTTCAGAGATAATGCTTGTGTCTTGTCTCCCCTTCCACTCCTATCTCTTTTCTGTCACTCACAAAGAATAGTTTAGGATTGCTGCTGGGCTAGACAAAACTAGTCAATACTTGGTACCTTTTCAGACACTGAAAAATAAAAGGTGAATGCTGTGCATTCTAATTCTGTGTCTGTTAGAAGCATCTTCAATCAAAGGGGTTTTTAATTTATACACCACTCAATAACATGGGAATAAAGCTTCCCCGCATACATCAGCGCAGATCATCTCTCGATGCTGCATCTGTTACCTTACTACATCGTTTAGTACAGTATAGAGAACAACAGAACTCCAAGTGTTGGCATTTTCACTGAATCCGAGCCCCTAAGTGTTTGCAAAGTACTGCACAATGAAAAGCTTTTCAGCCCTAGCACCTCTAGTAGTCACAATTGTTTCACTGGGTTTGCCTGGGAGTTCAATCCAGAATCTGCTGACAGTGAGTGGAAGGGCTCTGGTGAGTTGAAACAAATGGCAAAGCACTCAGCTTGCTGGATTAAGTCTCGTTGCAACTTGTATACAGTGGAACAAGAGAAGAGTAGCAAATCCAGTGGAGTCACCCTTGGGTCTTGCCCTGAGGCTCCTGCCCACACTATCCACGTGCTGGTTCATTTCCAAAATCTCTTCTGGACTGCAAAGGGGAGATCTTGCACAGAGGTTTTACAGTGCAAAGACAGGCAGCCAGCACCAGAACAAGAGGACACAGTCTCAAGCTGCGCCAGGGGAAGTTTAGGCTCGAGGTGAGGAGAAAGTTCTTCACTGAGAGAGTCATTTGCCATTGGAACGTGCTGCCCAGGGAGGTGGTGGAGTCACCGTCCCTGGAGGTGCTCAAGAGGGGATTGGATGTGGCACTTGGTGCCATGGTCTAGTCATGAGGTCTGTGGTGACAGGTTGGACTTGATGATCTTTGAGGTCTCTTCCAGCCTTGGTGATTCTGTGACACCGGCTTCAGCATTCCCCCTCCTCCAGTCACAAACTTTTAGCAGGGGCAGAGGTGCTTCACACTCATTTTTTAGCATTAATGGGAGTCACAAACCCAAGAGTTTCTGGATGAGCATCTGTTGTGATAGGTGATATGCCCATATATTTGTAATCCCTTCCCAGCCTATTCCAGAAGCTGTGCTTCTGTGCAGTGTCCTAAAGGTAACAGTTCTCAAACAGACCAAGCACTTTCCTTGAACAACCATACACTCTTCTGTGAGTTAACATTTTGGTTTTCCCCTTTCAAGTGTACTAAATGTGTACAGCACGAGCTGCTCAAACTTTAACTTGAAAATCCTGAGCCAAGAGGGGCAGAGTTAGGAGCTATTAACCAACCTGTAGCACAAGGCTCACCGAGCCTGGGCACACCATCCGTGCTGTGAAGGCATCTTGCACAAAGGGACCCTGTAGCTCTTTGAATGAAAAAAAACGAGTTTGCTCGTTCTTTTATAAAGATAGGCAACACAGGAGAGTGAGAGCCTGTGCATTATGAGCAGGAATTGTTAGTGTTTCCTCGGCATTAAATGATGTCACTCCTGGACAAGAAAACACCGTCCCACCCTCCAGGCCTTACAGAACTCCTTCAAGTAAGCGCTAATTAAGCAGCTAATAGCTGACTTGATGACATTGCCTGCATGTCAAAGGCACACTGACCTTCCTTAACTGCAGCAACACCTCTGAGTGCTTGTCAAACAGCAGCCTTCGGGGAATCACTTCATCCATCTGCTTATTTCTCTCCCTAACCCTTCTCGGTCTAAATGAGGGCATCTTTTTGCTGTCACTATTAAAGATGTGAATCAAATAAAAGGTGAAATCTTTAGTAGGCTATAAAATAATCTTTTGTATGTTTTCCGATACCCTCCTAATTGCAGTAGCACAGGTTACTCAAACAGAGTTAATGGCTCCTCAGCCGTTCCATTGCTCTCGACAATTTGCCAGGAATTGTTGGCTTCTGTCTGAAGCTTCACAGTCTCAGCCCACCACAGCACTTTGCCAGATTGTGGGGCAGCCCACCACTTCCCCAGGCAGCCAGATGATCACAAATCTTCAAGGAGACAAGTTTTACTCCTGGAACTCTTTGAGTGGAGTGTCAAGAGGAATGGCCAGCACAGATCAAAGCAGTCATCCATCTAATCCCCAATCCTGCCTTGAACAGTGACGTTTTACAGGAAAAGCTCCCAACCTCCCCGTTCAGGAGACAAATCTATCCTGTGAAAAGTGCTCTTTCTACCACACGTCCCACAAGACCATCCATGAAGGAAAGCAGGAAGGTTTGTAATCCTTTCGATGCTCTGACAGATTTTTAAATACTAATGATTTCCAGCAGACTGTTATTTTATTCCTATTAATGTTCAGTTCAGGATGCCATATGGCAATGAGTGATGTAGATTAATCATCAGTCCCGAGAGAAAAACAACCCCCCTGTGCTGGCTTTGAACAGGCCAGCTTCCCATCTCTGTGCCCTTTCTCCTGAGAACATGAAGAGCTTAGAAAATAGGGATCTGTCCTTGCCACGTCTTCCATGATCTCATTCCACAGCTTCCTATCTCCTCTCCAAAATTATTTCTCTCCTTTCTATTGGGAGAGTTCAATGAATAAAAATACAGCCCTGACTAAGATGCTGAAAAATAAACAGGGTTGCTGTCTTTGGATGTGTGCTAGGTTGGTTTTTAGGAAAGACACAGTGCTTCATAGTTTTCAGTGATGGTAGGGAGGCAGAAGAGACAGACAGACAAATAGCTGTACAACTGCCCAACATCTGGAGAGCCCTTCCAGCCATTTGTACCTTTGGCATGACCTTACTCTTATCTTCTTGGTTCTCCCCTATAATAAATTTTGACCCCCAAATTGTTGTATGAGGTTCAGACGGATTCTGAAGTACTCAAACACAACACCAATGGGAAATTTGGACATTAGGAAGAAGTGTGGATATTAGAAAGAAGTTATTTTTGGTGAGGCTGGTGGGACACTGGAACAGGTTGCCCAGGGTGGTGGTGGAGGCCCAATCCCTGGAGACATTCAGGGTCAGGTTTGACAAGGCTCTGAGTAGCCTGATGCAGTTGGGGATGTCCTTGCTTGCTTCAGGGGGATTCGACTAGATGACCTTTACAGGGCACCTTTCCAACCCCATGCATTCTATGATCCTACGTATAAAGTAAAACAGAGGATAAATGTGTCAGACCTGGAGTATTGTAGTGAGACCTGTGCATTAACAAGTGGAATTTAGGAAACATGGAGAAGGCCAGGCAGCAGACACTTAGGTTTTTTAACGGGGGGAAATGATAGTGATTGAGGGAAAAAAATACAGGTTTCCAGTCACATCTTTGCTGCTTCTCTGCCTGGTTCTTTGTGCAAGTCCTTTGGCAGCACAGCCAGTTACATTTTTGCACAGTCCCTGATACACCTTGGAGGCTATTATTAATAATAAATAATCCAGCTAGACTTGCAAAAGGTCTTTTTACATTTATTACAACTGCTCAGGCAAGTCTGTCAGGCTGCAGCATTCACTTAAAGGATACCCAGTTCAGCAGCGGTACCGCGGGCCCCTTTGTGCCATCGCTTAGCATTCCCCAATAGAAAAGGCATTAGCACAGCCAGCCTGCTCCTGTAAACACTCATTAGGAAGTTAGCACCTAAAGTAATGGCAGCTGTTGGATTGGCTTCCCGGCTACTCCATGGCTCATTACATACTTGCTTTTCTTCTTGCTGATGACAGATGATTAGGGCCATGTCATAATTAGGGACAGTGTTAACAGCTGTACAGGAGACAGATTTCAGTGAAGCCCAATCATGCAACAAGTCTCGAATGAAGGTGTTGTGTGAACTCAGCTGATAGTGTTCTTTAATAAAGAAGACAAAACAAACACCAACAGAAAGAAACTCCACTGCAGGGCAGGTACACCCAGATCTTACTAGATGATAGCCATGCAGCCAGCTAGAGACTGGCCAGTTTGGACCCTGGGTATTTCTGTGGGAGAAAGAATTTTTAGCATGTACACACACTCCTAAAACTGGGGCTGGGATGTGTACAAATTTGTTCTACTAAATGGAATTGCAGATGATAAAGAAATGAATAATTTGCAAATCATAGAATGGTCTGGGTTGGATCAACTAGATCAGGCTGCCCAGAGCCCTCTCGAGCCTGACCTTGAACATCTCCAGGGATAGGGCCCCAACCACCTCTCTGGGCAACCTGTTTCCTGATGGTGTAACACTTGTTCTCAGTACCGTGCAGCCTGGCTGGAACAATGGCTTGGACTCTAAGAGGGTTCCCATTAGTAACTGCTCTCTGAGCAAGGGTTTGGTGTTGCTCTTTTGTCTCAGTGTAAGAAACAGCCCAAGAAATCCCATCCAGAGAAATCCTGTGGGGTGAATTTTTACAGGCTGGTTCTCATAATTGCTTGACAAAGACTTTCTGCTCTAGGCAAGAACAAATGTGCAGTGGATACAACAGCATCCAAGCAGTGTTTCCAGCTCCTGTGATCCACTCAGAGGGAATCCTGCTGCACAGCATGTAAGTATTCTATCTGCCTTATTTTAATTTAGGCTATTACATGTTTATGTATTTTGCAAATTATCTGAGTAACTACAGTCACTACAGTTTTGCTCTGAAAAAGTCACTGCAGAGAAGACGTCTGACTACATGACAGCTTTTTCTTTACAGAGAAAAGTGAAAGGTACACTGCTTATACAAGAATCATGACAACCACATCAAATAAACTTCATTTTCCACAGGGTAAACTGACAGTGACATTTAATAGAGGGAGCAGGGGACAGATTTCCAAATCTATGGAAATCTTTGATAGCTTAGATTCAAACCCAGGCTAGGCTACCATAGACATGTCAGGGAAGGGTAAAACCTAACTTTTTCACAGATAACAGACAGGAATTTACAACTTGCATATTTATAGCCTCATTTGATTACAGCAAGGGATATTAATCACTCTGTTTTCTCAAATCAATCACTAATTCATATTCAGCACATTTAGCTACTCTGCTTTACAAGGGGCATTAAACATCCTAGAGCTTCAGGGGCAAGGTTCCTGAGTTTGCCTTTAGACCGCAGAAGTTAAGCACCCAAGGAATAAAGGACAATTTGCTTCCAATAATTTTTTTTTTTTTTTTTTTTTTTTTTTTTTGTTGGAAGGCAAAGAGAGGAGAGCTTTATAAAATCCCTGAAGGCAATTTCTGCAAGATGGAACCAGATTCTTTACCTCAGTCCCTGAAGGTAATTGGAGAAATACAGAACTTGAGACGCTGAGCAAAGACAAATTGTAGCTTTCCACTGTGCTGTGTGGGAGGCAGATTGCTCTGGAATCCTCAAGGCAAATGGATGCAAATAGTCCTCTTTCCCTGTGGCACAGCAAGATTCCCTATGGCATAAACCACAGAGAAATCTACCTGGCCATAGAAAAGGAGTTTGGAAGTGACAGAGAAAGGGAAGCTTAGGAATTCCAGAACATCCTACAGGATATGCTTTATTTGATACGACTTTGAAATCTGCACTACACATTTCCAGTTCCTCTGCTTCCAAAGACAGCTTTGTGCTGCAGAAGAATTTATGGCTGTCTTGTTTGTGCACAAATTGAAACAGCAAGGCACTTACCCGAGCATGAACAGCCTCTATCTATCTGAAGGGAATGTTAACAGCCAAATGCAATTTGCACAGATTAAATGTTAATAGGTGTATGGATAGTTGGCTCAAAACAAAAATTAGCTACCACTACATTATATAATAACTGCTAACCCAGGCTGCAACGTCACTGAAAACATACCTGTCTTAAGGTCTGGCAAATGCAGGTTCCAGACAGCCACTGCAGGCCTGCATGGAGGCAGTGGGGATGTCAGTTCTGTGACACACAGCTGGTCCCTGAGGAGCTGACACAGGATGCAATCATGCAGGGCAGAATGGTTTAGTACAGCCAGCACAGCCTTCTTGTAATTTACTGTGCTGGTTGTTCATGCTGCACCAGTGCAGCTGTGTGCAGGCCATTGTAAACACAAATGTAAAGCAGCAGCTGAGAAATCCCTGGTGTTTCTGGGGGTTTGTTGTTTTGTTGTTCTTGGTTGGTTTGGGTTTTATCATCTGTTGGTAGTTGGTGCCATGATCTAGTTGTTTAGGTGGGTTGGATTGGTTGATAGGTTGGACACGATGATCTTGAAGGTCTCTTCCAACCTGGTTTATTTTATTGTATTTTTGTATGTGTGGGTAGTTTCCCTCCAGACCATTCCCAGGGTTCACAGAGACAACACAGAATCACCGAGGTAAAAAAACACCTCTAAGATAAACAAGTGCAACCACCAACACACCACCACCACAGCTATCAAACCATGTCCCCAAGTGCCATATCCACATGTTTTTTGAACACTTCTAGGGATGGTGACTCCAGCACCTCCCTGGGCAGCCTGTCCAATTCCTGACCACTCTTGCAGCAAAGAGATTTTTTCATGATATCCAACCTAAACCTCTCTTCTTGGGCAACTTGAGGCCATTTCCTCTCACTGAACCCATTTCCTCTCATCCTCTTGCTAGTTCCTTAGAGACCATGTATCAACACACAGTGGGCACGGGAGGCAGGAAGACAGAGATGGCAGTAAACCTGATATAGCAGTGAGAAAGGTAAACAGAAGCAGAGGAACAGAGCAGGACCTTCTGGCCTCAGATGTACTGATAAAGAAAACACATTGCCTAACTCTTCTGCAGAGAGTGTCTCAGGGGTTTGCCGCACAAGGGTGAGCAATGATTGTAAGCAATGATAATGACTGTCAAGGCTGCAGTGTAAACAAAACAGACAGGCTGAACGCCGAGAAAAGATTGTGCAAAACCCACACACATCTCTCTGTTTACACACAAAGTAACAGATGCAAGAACCCAATATCTTACATTATCTTACTCCTATTACATCATCACACTAATATTTGTAGCAGTTGTGTCAAGAGATACAGTAAATCTTCATCATGAGAACAAAGAAGCAGGGATCTGGATAGCATGCTGTATGTCATTGCAAAACCTGGTTAGATTTACATACTCATACACCCAGAGCTCCAGCTAGGAGAGCTGTTTACTGTTAGCATTTGTGCTCTGAGTACCTTCAGCACATCACTTTTAATGTCTTGTGTGTGAGAAATACCTGCACTCAATCAGAAGTGAGCATCAGGTTTCACTGAAAGCACTGTGGGATAACCCAGCTTGGGAGTCACTGAGCTTCAGAGCAGCAGGATACTGCCAGGGAGCTGACTAGAAGGACTCTCTCACTGAGAAGTAGTGATTTTTGACTCCTGTAACCTGCTGAACAAGGTCAGCCAGGAAGTATGTAGTTATTTCAGATTATCTAGACAAGAGCTGAATTCCTGCCTGCACAGCCCGTCATTGTTATGAAATGACACAGAGCAAAGTGGATGTGATTTGCCTGCTCTCTGCAGGAAACGCCACTGTAGACACCTGAACTGCTCTCATGAACTGGGTAATTAAAATGTACCCATACCACACTCCTAGACTCACTGCAATACTCTATTTTATTGTATTTGCATGTTCATGTCAAAGGTTTGGTTTGTTCCCAAGGAAAGAAATTCAGATACAGCTTAAATTATTCAGAGAAACAAGTCAGAAAGGGAGCGCTCGGCAGAGTGCATAAAAACATCGGCATTACAGCTCCACAAAAAGAGAAAGCACTTGGATTTCTTGCTGTCTGAAAAGCCTTTGAACATAGAGAAGTAAATTATACTTTATTACTCAACTCTTCTGTGATGAATTTCCCACACAGAGGGAAGAACCCAGAAGGTTTTACTTTCCTTGCAAAGAGAGAGGTGTGTGATAAATGGGATGACACACAGCGCACGCTTACCCACGACTTTGGATGTCAGAATGATAACTGAGTTAAGAGAGAAAGGAAATATGGTAAAAGAATCTATCTGAATACACAGAAGGAACTTTGTTAACCTGCAGAGCATGGTAGTAAAAGAATTGTAAAGGTAGATAAGGGTAGGTAGCACAGAGATTGCAAAAGAGAAAGGAATGAGTGAGCTGGAGGCCTCTTGCCTAATGCTAGTGGCTTCCCTAAAGACCCCATGGTGAGGTTTCTGGCAGCAGGAAGCTGGGAGCCATCAGCTGGAAGGGCACCACAATGTCAGACTTGAAGAACCATGTGACCTTGAGATCAATGGCAGAATGACATTTTACACTATTAAAATTTAAGTGTACTGCTAAGAGGAAATGGTAGCCTGGGGGGGTAATGGATAGGGAAAATGACCAGATGAAAACAGCTTTTGAATATTAATTAACAGGATGACAGTGTCCCAAAATTCTTCCACTCTAGCAACTCCTGTTTACTCCCCAACACTTCTTTTTAATGCCTCAGTTTTCCCACCTCTGTCCTGATGTTTCCTCTTCTTCCCTACATTACAAATACTGAAAACCATGCAAAGCAGCTCCTGACTGGGAGAGACTGGATCTCTGCAGAGCTGTCCCTGCTGCTCCTCTCTGAGCAGGCCTGGCTAACATGACCATCAGCAAGAGAAATGCATTTTGCCTTCTGTACAAGCATTTCTGGTGTTTTCCTACAGATACTGGCAGGCATTCCTGCTCAATGCATCAGTGTCTTATCTAGAAGGTTCTAAACAACTCTCATGAACAGCAATAAAACAAATGAAGTTAGATCAACATGGGGGTAGGAAAGAAGAAGTGAGGCTGACTGGTGAATGGTGAACTGCACAGTGAGCTAAAGGATGCTTGCTCCTTTGCCTACTGAAATGAATTCCAAAATACAATTACAATATTTGTCTTTTAAACGGATCAGAAGAATAAAAATGATCAAATTAAAAGAGTAATGTTGGTACAAAACAAATTCTATGAATAAACTAGCATGGAAATTAGAAAACTTAACAACCATTAAAGGAATTTGATAGCTCCAAGCAGTCATAAGGATCATTTTTAAGACAGAAGCTGACATAAAAGACATTATATGCTACGGTTGCCAGAAACAGAGGCTGAATTTGTTTACCCAAAAGTGTTCTGTGATCATAACTCTGAATTTGGCAAACTGCTTATGCCTCAAATATGTGACATGCTTTAATCACAGGGACCTTTCTTGGTGTATATATATAAGAATGTTCACATAAGACATCTACATCAAAATATGTATATATTCAGGCAGGCTTTAGCTAGAAAGAAACACATTAGATCCTTGCATGAATTATTTTACATTAACAAATTGTCACTTGCTATTGTTTTACGAGAGAGAAAGTCATCCCTTTCAATGATCTATACACACATATTTGCATTCAAACTATGCATGTACTTGGAAAAGAACCAGAGACATCTTGGGGTCATATTCTGGAGCCACTGTTAGAGACAACGAAAGTATTTGTTTTTCTATGAGCAGAAACAGGAAAACCTCCCTGAGCTACTGGCTGACCTATGAGTTGCACCGTCACTTCTTCCAGCACAGCATTCTCTGTCCCTCTGCTATTTCTGACAGTATGAACACTCCCTCTACAAGTAGCAACTTATCAACAGCCTCTTTAAAAGACAAAATGTTACTAAAAAATAAAATTAAGGTTCATATTTTCCAATTAAAAACTAAAGCAACTGATTTTGATTTCCCTTCTACAGCATGCACTAGAAAAGGTTGCAGGGGGAAGCTGTATTTTGGTCTTCGTTACTTTTGAATGGTCTTTCTTCCTCCCTTCATTTTGTAATAGTGTGAATCAGTTTCTCCCTTTTTTCTCTCCAAAGGACAGCTACTGCATATTGCAGAACACCCTCAGCCTCTGAGCAACTTGTCACTTACATAAGTAGAATGCAATCCTGTGTGTACCAAAGCTGCAGCACAACATTAGAAGCCTTATCTCATATTTATGGAAATAGGAGTGGTGTAACATACATCTCTCTAAAATTCTTCATGATTTACATCTGCCCAAACCCTGCTGTGACACAGATACACATAGCAAACAACAAATAAATTTGGGTTAATTCTCTGAGTAAAAGTTATGTTAGCAATAGCTACTAGAAGCCTCCAAAATAATTTTGGAAGCATTAACTATCTGGTGGTGGTGGTTCCCAAACATCTTTGGACAAATACCCTTAGATCACCACACATCATGTGTGTAACATCTCACACATCGCTCTTCTGGCTTGCTGCTTTGAAAAGGCTCCAAATACTACAAACCATACAAGCTTTGTTAAACCATCATTCAAATGCTTCCAAGGAACAAAGACATGAAACAACACCCAGACACACAACACAGAGCCCATTACTTCACTTTCACTCTGCCTTTTGCAGGCATACCCCAGCGCAGGTACTGACACTGACTCCAGCAGCCCCAAAGGCTGAGCACCTAACCCTGCTCCTCCCAACAGCCTCTGCTGGCATGGGGATAAAAGCAGCAGAGGAATGTGAGGGCTGACTGATGGAACCCAAGAGTTCTCCCTTGGGGAGGCAGCCAGGCCACACTGTGCTATCTGAGATGGGATTTGTTTTGTTTGTGCTCCTTCAGTCATGTCCTTGAAGAGGTCACCAGCTCAGGAAGATCCCTTGGGAGTGATGGGAAGCCGCTCAGGGGGTGGCTCAAGTCCTCCAGAGAGGAGTGGGAAGGAGGCGATGGGCACAGCCCAAGGGCTGCCTGGGCTCCTGCAGCTCTGGCAGGCCAACATCTTTAAACAAAGTAACTTTCACACTTAGAATAATTTTTCACAGGATCACCAAGGTTGGAAGAGACCACAAAGATCATTGAGACCAACCTGTCAGCACAGACCTCACGACTAGACCATGGCACCAAGTGCCACGTCCAGTCCCCTCTTGAACACCTCCAGGGACAGTGACTCCACCACCTCCCTGGGCAGCATATTCCAATGACGAATGACTCTCTCGGTGAAGAACTTTCTCCTCACTGCGAGCCTAAACTTCCCCTGGCGCAGCTTGAGATTGTGTCCTCTTGTTTTGGTGCTGGCTGCCAGGGAGAAGAGGCCAACCCCTTCCTGGCTACAACCAGTTGTAGAGAGCAATGAGGTCTCCCCTGAGCCTCCTCTTCTCCAGGCTAAACAACCCCAGCTCCCTCAGCCTCTCCTCACAGGGCTGTGCTCCAGGCCTCTCCCCAGCCTTGATGCCCTTCTCTGGACACGTTCAAGTGCCTCGATGTCCTTCCTAAACTGAGGGGCCCAGAACTGGACACAGGACTCAAGGTGTGGCCTAACCAGTGCTGAGTACAGGGGCACAATGACTTCCCTGCTCCTGCTGGCCACACTATTCCTAATGCAGGCCATGATGCCATTGGCCTTCCCCAAAAGTCTCTGGGGAACTCTACAAAGGTTTATTTGATGCAACTCAGACTACATCTGACAGAACCATGAGATCAAACTGGCAAGGGAAAAATCTCGACACCACAAACACATCAGGAAGCTAAATATGTATGGTTCCATAAAGAAAATGTTATAAACAAAGATTAATTCTTAAAAGGATGGCTCCATGCAATTCATCTATATTTCAAGCATTCCTTTATTGTATGCAAATATGAAATGCTTCTGTCTTTGGATGGGCTGTCAGTTTATGTCAGTTTGTGATAAAATATCAACACAGACCCTCAGACTCCCAGGCATTTGAGTTTTAACCCATTTAGTGCTTCCAGTTCTAGCTCAGTAACTCGGTAACTAATATTTTTCTACTTGGTAAGACCACACTTAAGGGATCCTGGTGTATTAAAACCCTGCAGGTTACTTTATCCGCACCCCCCCCCCCCCCCTTTCCCCACATCCTTTTTTTTTTTTTTTTTTTTTTTAAAGAATTTAAAATTTATATTTTTCTAGAGCAGATAAAGCAGCCCAGTGCTCACTGCTGCTTTTAGGAAAATCCCTCTTTGGAATGCAAAAGCTGTTGCAGTTCATGCTACCCACAGCAGATCACACAGTGAAGTCTAACAAGCTTCTGTTGAGGCACTGAGCTTTTTTATTCTTATTATTCCAATCAGTCAACTGACAACAGCTCCAACCCGGTTAGAAATCCTTTAAATTGCACTTCAGAAATCACCATCACAATTGCTACTAATTGGCATTTTGCTGGCAGCCTCAGGAAAAGAAAGAAGGCAGTGAGCGAATGTGCCGTGGAGAATGAACTGCCCTCCCGCCTGTCAGAATGGCTCTCACCCGCACAGGGCTGAAGCAGTCCTGTGGCAGCGGGGCTTTAAAGACTAAACCAGCCCTCCCCAGCCCACTCTGTCTAGCCTGTATCAGTTCGGAACTGAGAAACATAGCCCTCAGGCCTGGCAGTCCAAAGGGTTTCAGGGACCCTAGAAACCATGTAGGAGTGGGTGCTAAAAATCACAGCCAAGAGCAGATTAGAGACCAGAATTAATTAATTTACAACTTTAAACCTGCAGTTCTCGTTTTTAAGGAGGCTGCTGCTCCCTGGGCTGTGCTTTGATGCAGTCCACACCCGGTGACCTCCCAGCCCCTGTGCTCTGGCACAAACCCCTTTTTATACACACACACCACACACCCCCACGGACACAAGACTCTCAGCTGACAATCCACAACTTTTTTTTATGAACTAGTATTTCAGGACTTGTTTGACCTTGTTTTGTTTTGATACCTAGTTATGTATTAGGACCATAAACCCAAACCCTAGGTTTTATTAGGAGCTTTTTATAAACCTTTTAACTTAGGGAAGATCAGACCTTAAATCATGTTAAGGCAAAAGCTTGTTGGCATGTGTGGAACCTGCAGAAAGAATGTAAATTAGCCAAGTGATTATCCCATTGATTCTTTGATAAAATGGCTTTCCAAAGGTGTGGCAATGAAAGGATTGTGGCATTCCTTTCTTGAAAGGCTCATTATTGCAAGTCAGCCAAATGCAAGGATTTAGGTCTGGAAATCCCATTGCACAGCTGGATAGACACCGTGTTTCCTTGCAACTATTGAACTGCTGACATTGTTAGGCTTGCTAAGCATATAATTAGCACAAATTAAATCAACCTGTCCACTAAGTCCAAGAACACAGAAGAAATTATTACACTTCTTTCACATATTGACGGACAAACCACATTTTCCCATTTTGAGCATGTCTGCTTCTGTGCTGAGAGCTTTTCCATGTCAGATGTGCAACAGCTACAGGGTGTTCAATAGGTCTGGGATTTTGCCTGTGGCTGGAATTCCTTACTATTTTCCCAAATGAGGGTTTAATAAGGCTAAAGTCTCTAGTGCAAAGTTCACCTGATGCTGGACAGGTGGAGATCAAACACACCATCAGTTCATTTGACTGGCTTTGTCAAACTACTCATCCTAGGTTGTGTCACTGCATGGGAACCAACCTGTGCCACAACTCCCTTTCAGGTCCAGGACGACAGGTCTGCTGCTCAGTGTAGAACAGCTTGGATGGTTCCTTGGATTCATCCTGCTTGGATAAACTATTGCATTGACGTGTGCAATGAGGGTGGTGAAAGTGAAGTTCAGCTATAAAATACAGTAATTCAGCTACTATATTGAAATAGCCCAGTCTAAAAATAGTAGACACCAGAGCTGACAAAAAAGAGACACAGCTAACAAAAACCCACAACTGACCCCAAATCAGCATTTCAGGTCAATGATGCAATAATCGAGCTCCTCTGGTTATTAAGGGTTGAAATGTTCTTGCTAGTATACAACACACAGTTTGTAAATATTATATAAATATCATTGTTCAGTAAAGCTAAGAATATCTGAGGTTCTTCTGCACCAAATACACTTGACTTACCCAAGATCGTGGAGCGAATGAGAAGTGTCAGAATGAAATCAGCAGGAGGCTTTTTCCTCCCAAGTCATAACAAACGCAGCTTTATTTCTGGTACCATGTAATTTTAGCTTTAAAGCCAAAGCTTAACCTTTAAAATAAAACTGCAGAATGAGAAAGTGGAATCAGCTTTTCCTGAGAAGGAATTCAGAAAAGCCATGTTCTTATGCACATGATTTTAATTAATGGAAATTAAAGCACAACAGTACTTAGGAGGCCCACATTTGATTGACACCTGATATTCAAATGAGCAGTTATGTGTGTGTTTTGGGAAAGAAAGGGGCATCACATCATTTTTTCTTAAACACATTATCAACTGTAGTAAGGATGTGGAGTATGAGAATTAACACCCACAAGCTTCTAAACCTAATCAATCTGTGCTGTTTCAACTGCCAACTGAAAATGAAGAGATTACTTCACTACAAAATGTTAACAGAGACTTTCATCAAATTGAGCTGCTAAGGGAAGGTGACTTTCACCAGACTGCCATGGCCTCTGTGGCATGACTTCTAGTCTGCTACTTAAGACCTGCCTGAATAAAATGCTAAAACTCTTTCAGTGTCACCAGACAGCCAGACAGAGATGAGCTACACTTGACACAGGCAATACTGATTGGCACAAATGCCAGCTTCACAACATACCTTCTGAGGGTCTGATTTGCTACCTGTTATCTGGAGTAGAAAGTAGCAGTGACTGCAAATCTAGTTTTGCTAGCACTTGCTGGTAGCTGTGCTGGGGAGAGTTCTACATCCCCGTACAGATTTCCCAGAAGCTTGCTACATACTCGTGTCAGATGAGGAAGAAACAAATAGTGCTGTGCTTAAAACTCTGGAGGGGAAAGCAGGAGACTGTGGCACTCATTTTCTTCAACCCTCACATCAGACTTCTATGGTATTGAATGGGTGAAGTAAGATCCAATATCCTATCCTGTCCTTGTGATAGACTCTAACTTCCATGACACAGTAATAGTGTGTATAACAAGGTAAGTCACCATGGAACAACCTAACACTGAAATCTTACAGTCTGTAGGATTTGGTTAATTCACCCACTCTGCCTGGACACCCTCCTGTGATCTGGGTGATCTAGCTTTAGCAGGGAGGCTGGACTAGATCATCCCCAAATGTCCCTTCCAACTCCTACCACTCTGTGATTAAGCTAGCAGCAAATGTTTGAGGAGATCTGGGGGTTTTTCCCAACTGAGAAGTGTTCTCTCTGTAACTCAAACACTGCATCCATAGGCGTAAGAAAACTGGACTGACCTGCAGCAGCAGTGACTCCATTTCAACTGTGAATGAGGCCATGTACACTCCTCAGGTCACTATTCCTTTGCTGAGTGATTTATTTCCATTTAAGATCTAAACCCAGGATAACATAGGAGTGGAGAACTGAGTATAATAATATATCTTTCAGCTGGTAGAGTAAACCCTTTGTTGGAAATAAAGATGAACTTAGAGATGCTGAGAGGTGCATTTTAAGAAGGAGCACACTGTACTTGATTTGTGTGCCTAATCTGCAGTGAAAAGATAAGAAAT
Organism: Picus viridis; assembly: GCA_033816785.1. Lineage (NCBI taxonomy): Eukaryota > Metazoa > Chordata > Aves > Piciformes > Picidae > Picus > Picus viridis. The sequence continues at coordinate 24,523,626 of CM066580.1, read as the reverse complement.
CAACCACTTGTTCTTGACTCGCATTTTCAATGCACTTGCTATTTGCTCTGCTCAGTGCTTGTGCAAGAAAGATTGCTCATAGGCAAGTAAAGCTTAGCTTAATTTTAATTGGTGCATGCTGGGTAAGCAGCAAGCATTTTCCTGTAAAATGATGCTGGAATTGGAGCCATTGAGCTGGGCAGTGTTCAGTCTCAGTTTTGCCTGTTTAACCACTTCTTGGTTGCTATGCAAGCGAACCTAACGCAGTATGCGTGGGGACGTTCCTTACCGCACTGCATTACAGCTGCTGAGAGTTTACAGCAATTAGCTTTTCCTGTTTCTCTCTGGTTCTTTTTGTGTAGTGTTCCCTGTCATGGGATTGCTGTTATTATCTTGTATGCTAAAGCTCATCAAATCTGTATCCTCATTTGTCAGGCAAAAACTAGCTATGAGCTATATGATATGAGCTGAGCTGGGTCATGTCCTGTACGTGGCTCCTGATTTCACAGCATGCCTCTGCTCAAAGACCAGCTCATGGAGTGCTGGTGTGCCTTAGGGCTGAAGCAGCTGCTCTCTGTTTTGGTTAGTTCATATGAATTTGGACACCAAAGAATCCCAATGTGTATGTCCTGGTTGAAGAAGCTACATAGCAGGATATGGATTCTAACTGGTGAATTGTGGTTCTGAAACTGTGCACTCTCGCTGGAGTGATTTATTTTGAAGTTTGGATAAAGCTATTCTAGATCCTGGTTCTCCCTGTGTTTTGTGATCCTGCTTACTAATCATGCAGATTTGAATTTACTCAGCTGCCTGAAACCCAGACAGGCATTTGGTTAGCTGTACAAAACATCCTGAAGAACCTAGCAAAGCTTCCCCAGCACTTCCCCCCATTTTTCAAGCTGTAATCTCAAGTAGGGAAAGCTATCTGAAATGCTCCAAGCAGTAAGAAATTGCTGTTCCATTAGTGCCAGGAGTGCTGCAGCATGCTGCAATAATGTCTCAACAATGCAGTGCTCATTTAGTGATGATGCAAGACTCCAGCTGGGCTCGGAGAGCCTCCATCTCTAGGTGTTCTGCTGATGCTGAGCACCATGGACAAAGGGATGTTTGGTCAGAACTCACCAGGAGATATCAACTTCAATCATTCAAAATCAGGATGAGACAATAAACCACAGGATGCATACACAGATCAGCCCCTGTCAGTGTGTCCTTGCAGGTTATCCAAGGGGCCTTCTCCCAGCCTGGCTCCCAGCCTAGCAGCTCTGACATTGTTCCAAGCTGCATTTGTTCTGCTCTAAGGCCTTGAGATGTTTCTGTCTGCTGCCTCTCAGGCCTCCACATCTATCTGCACATCGGCTCCCTGCAGGTAGTCTCTCACTCTCGATGCTTTCTGCCTTTCTTACCTCATGCCAAAGCAGCTTGAGAGTTGGATTAGTTGCCCTCTTAAATTAAGGGAGAAATGGAAGAGTTAGTGCCCCCTACCTTTCTCCGCAGGTGACCCAGTGTGAAGCCAGCAGGCCAAGGCAAACGGCAGCCTACACTCACAGGTTTTAAAAAGAACACTGCAGAATAAAATCCAAACTACTCCAACATTTTGCAAAGTAAGTCAGGTGTGTTTAGAATGGGAAAACAACCACCACATCCCTGGCAGAGAAACTAAAGGGGGAAGCTCACACAGACCACTCTGTTGACACTAGCAGCCTCAAAACCGGAAAAGGGAGGAGAAACAAGGAAACTCCAGATAAGTAAGACTGCAAGATTTGATGAGAGACACTGAACTAGTTGAAAGCTTATTCTGAAAAGTTACATGTAGCTTACATATGATCAAGCTGACCTTACACCACAGTGAACTACAGCCCCACTCAGAATCTGTGGCACTCCAACCTTGAGTGCCTGGCACCAAGCATGCAAGAGACACAGACAGCATCACCACCTGTGAGCAGCTGGCTGGGCATGTGGCAGTCCACACAGACAGACACGTCACAGAGCTCCAGCTTTCCAGACACTTCAGCAGTCCATAGCCTTGTCATTGCTGAACACTGTGCTTGTAGTTGAAAGTTGTTCTTGATTTCTACCACCTTCTGGATGCACAAAAACATACAGGCAATAAAACTAGGCTTTGATAAGCTGTCTAATTGTAAGCACTTCCTATTTAACCCATGTTAAAGACAAGAGCAGCCTGAGAAATGCTTTCCAAATGGAAAACTCTATTTCTATCCCATTCAATCTGTGCTCTATCTCCAGCAGTTAACAAAATACTGCTGAGCTATGGTGTTCTTTGGCTGGCAGGCTTTCTTTTCCTGTAGAAATGTTAACTCCCTGTTAATCAGAAAGTGCAGCAGACAGACGAAGCCTACAAACGCTGCCTCAAGCCTTCTGAACGCAAGAGAAACTCATCTGAGGAGAGGACTGTAGGCAGTCCCATGTGTAATTGGCAGCCTGTGGGATGGGCTGGTTCTGGCTGCAGAGGCTTCCTTACCCACAAGCCAACCTCACTTGATGGAGCAGTCAGAGCTGGCAGCTGCCTACAGCTCTGGAATCAGCAAGACCTCTGCTCCTTTCCTAGTGTTGTTAGTAATTGTAAAGGGCCTCACTCCTCACACTATCATTTCTTGTAGAGTCAAGTGTCCTCCAGAAAGGCTGAAATGATCTATGACATTTTCCTCCTTCTATTTCTTTTAGTCTGGGGCTGGGTTTGGGGGCCTTCTCTTAAAATACAGCTAAAACAGAGAGCTTTTGTGTGTGTGTAATATAGTTAGCACTTCACTTCTAAACCTCTGTTCTGCATTTTGACAGTAAGCTTGAATCTGGTAATCTAAGTGAAGGAAAGAGCAGTCTCAGCAGACATGCTCCAACCTTGTGTTCCACCATATTAAGAATTAATACTTAGTCTTGCTGTACAACCCAGCTTTAATAAAGCTACCTAAATCCTCTTGGCTACTGCTTTGACAGGGCAGCATCAATCAGAGTGCTCAACTTTTGTATTTGCTAACTCAATAGGCAGCCTGACAAGGCTTTCAGATCTGTGTTTAAGGGATAATGAGGCTTTTTACATAGTTTCAGGTCTTGCCACGTTGACGGAAAAGAAACATTTTGGAGAATGATGGATGTTGAAAATATTTTCATCATAAATGCTGACTGCACCTGGAATGCTTCTGATAGAGCTAACCAGGTGAAGTTGCTTTGAAAGGAAGAGGACAGGACCTCTTGTCCTGTCACTGGGCACCACTGAGAACAAACTGGCCCCATCCTCCTGACACCCACTCTTTAAGCATTTATGAGCATTGATAAGATCTTAGTCTTTTCCTCCCTAGGCTAAAAAGCCCCAAGACCCTCAGCTTTTCTTCTTAAGAGCTGTTCCAGTCCCCATCTTTGTAGCCCTTTACTATAGAACAATGGAATGGTCCAGGCCAGAAGGGACCTCCCAAGGTCATCCAGCCTGACCCCCCCAGTCAGCAGGGACATCCTCAACTGGATCAGGCTGCCCAGGGCCCTGTTGAGTCTCACCCTGAATATCTCCAGGAAGGAGCCTCAACCACCTCCCTGGGCAACCTGTTCCAGTGTTTCAGCACCCTCATAGTGAAGAACGGCTTCCTGATGTCCAATCTAAATCTCCTCTTCTCTAGTTTGAAGCCATTGCCCCTGGTCCCATCACTGCAGGACACAGTGCAAACAGTCCCTCTGTAGCCTTCCTGTAGCCCCCTTCAGGTACTGGAGGGCTGCTATTAGGTCCCCCTGGAGCCTTCTATTCTCCAGGCTGAACACCCCCAGCTCCCTTACAGCCTGTCCTTGTAGCAGAAGTGCTCCAACCCCCTGATCATTTTCATGGTCCTCCTCTGGACCCTCTCCATCAGCTCCAGGTCCTTCCTATATTGAGGACTCCAGAGCTGCACACAGCACTGCAGGTGAGGTGTCACCAGAGCAGAGCAAAGTGGCAGAATCCCCTCTCTGGCTCTGCTGGCAATGCTGCTTTGGAAGCAGCCCAGGCTGCCCTTGTCCTTCGGTGCTGCAAGCTCACACTGCCTGCTCCTGTCCAGCTTCTCCTCCATCAGCAACCCCAAGTCATTTTCCTTAGGGCTGCTTTCTAACACCTCCCCCAGCCTGTATTGACAGTGAGGATTGTTCTGTCCAGAACCCCTCAAACAACAGCTGGGAACTGCTGAAATTACAACAGAAATTGAGAGCCTCCTTGCGTTCTTGATTTTGCTCCTCACCCTACTGGCAGAGACCTTGTCCCTGCAACCTGATAATTTAGTTGTTTCAAGTTCCTTACCTTTTGACATTTACTAAGGTCCTTCACTGATTTATCTTAGTTAAGTAGTACATTCATATGTTGACAGCTCTTGGTAGTTTCTCCTTCTCTGCCCAGCAGTGGCTGTGTAACCCAATCTCTCTCAATCATCAAGGAAAGAAATTTCCACAAATCAAACCCAGAGCAGTCAGTGGGCGAGCTCTGCAAACCCAGTCACCTGCTACCATTTTAAAACAGCTTTTCCTTGCTTCTTCCACAGTTTTCCAACCAGCAACCAACCTGAAGAGTGTCCTGGATGGATTTACTGTCCAACAAGATTGAGTTGTGTCAGTGGCTCCACTGAGAAGATTACCTTGTGGAAAAACTTCTGTACACAGATGAATTTGACATCTTGCTGTTTCAGAGTCATCCTTGCCTCTTGCTTAACTCTCGAATGGTAGTGCTGGTGTTGTCTACCAGGCAGTCTCCTGTAACACCCAGGTGAATGCAGATGCCTGTTCACATTAAAAACCATTTTTCATGCAATATACAGTGTTGCTCAAAATATAAGCTTCTCCCCTGCTGCTGCTGTGCCATCCCTTCACTTCACACACCTTTTTTTGCCCAGGGGCATGCTGGTTTCTATTCATAAAGGCTTCACATCAGTGTCCCACTGCTGCCTAATTGCAGCCAGGCACTCAAAAGAGCAGCACTGTGGCTTTTCCTAATGGGTTGCAGTTAGAAATTCCCATGCATAATATCCTTTGGCAGGGTATCAGATTCCTGTCACTCAGCAAAATTCTAGTCAGCCAGTCGAGTTGTAATTGTGTTAACAGCAAATTGGCTGTTGCTGAATCCTTCCTGCCCAGTAACAATTTGTAAAGTCTCTCAGAGTTTCCAAAGCAGAAGGCTAATCACATTTTCACCGAGCGTGTCTCTATTTCCCCCTGCCCTGGAAGCACTCTGAGCACTGCCAGATCTGAGCGAGTTACTGACTCTTGCACTCTCACCACCACTGCAGATCAGAGATGGTGAGAGTTTTGTAGTCTTGAGAACCCTCAGTGAAGCCCTGTAATGACAGGAGATTTAGACAATTATCAGCATTTTCAGCTCCAGTCACTATGGGGTTTGTGACTCAGTCACAAAAATAATATACAATGCTGAAACCTGACATAAGCGCTGCAACTTGTGGAGCTATTCAGGGTAGCTTTTGCCTTTTGAAGGGAAGTCAACAAAATGCTTTTCACATCATAAGTGCATGACAAAGAAGAAACCAGTGGTAAGTTGTTATGACTACACCCTTTTATTGGTAGCTCTCTTCCCAAGGCAGGTATCTGACGTGGTGAAACAATGCTGGTGAGTGCTGGTTATTTAGTGCAGCACTGTAGATTGGTCCTGCCCATACACCTCCAAGCACAATGAAGCTTTGCTAGTCCTTGTACATTGCACAAAATAGACTACTCAAACCCAAACGTTATACTTTGAACTTTGCTTCCTATCACTGCCTGTCCGATGAGCAAGGGCAATACTGCTGTATCCCAGCCTGACTGGTGGCTTCAGGAACAGGAGAAATGAGGTAGAGAAGGATTATTGCACAAATTATCAGCAGTGGTTTGCAGGTTCTGTGTCCTAATAATGATGCAGTATCTTGTCGTAACTGAACAAACTGATGCTAACAAAGGGCTACAAGAATACCTGAACACCAAAGTATATTTCTCACGTGCTGGAAAGCTGCTTCTTTATCTTCTGTCTCCAGCAATTGCTTGCTTATTGCCATAAAGCAGCAGACATACTGTGTATAGCAGGAGAACCTACTATGATTAGCATCCAGGTATAACTGACTGAGAGAATATTCTTGATCTGTCTGAAGCACTTGGAGGCTACCTAGCTACACCATCACACACTAGCCATGCTGAATCCAAAATCAGTTGTTTACAGTTCATGTTGATTTGCTGTTTAACTACAAAATGTGCTTGTTCTCAAGTGCTGTTCCCTAATTTCAGTGGGGGGAAAAAGCTACTGGTAATATTAAGATTCATATGTGACCTTGTTTCCTGTCTCCTCGAGTGAATATGAGCCAGAGAACAAGAATTACTGATTCACTGGTTGATAGGGACTTGGAGCATAAAGGTCATCACTGAGATCTAGAAATGAAAATATCTAGACTGCACTAAGCATGTGATAAGGCTTAGCTAATCCCACAAACAGATCTTGCCTTAGAAGATGAAGGCAGGACAAAAATAAATCAACTGGGGATGCTTCTTTAAATCTCCAAGTGCCCGATTTATGGAATCTACAGCATTACTCATTTTAATGCCTGCTTTCACACTTCAGTGGCTGCACTCGAATGCAAACCTGTCACTTGCAGTGTGAATAGTCTTCATCTGGTACCCAAACAGCCCAGAATCTCCCCAAGTACCATCACCCACATGTAAACGCAGATCCTATTTGTCATTTCTTTCTTCTTTTTGTTCTCATTTTCCTGCTGAAGTCACACTATCCCAGCACATGAATAGCAACTGCAAAGGAAGTACTTCTCCATCAAAATACAGGGCTGAGTGGGACCAATCAACATGAAACACACAGCAGGAATAAAAAACAAAAGAAAAAAGTAGTAGACCAGGTCAGATACTTTAAGAACTATAAAATGTCACAGTTAATTTTTCATTCTTCTAGACTGGAGAGGGCTTCTGAATTATCTATGACAGTGAACTGACTTTGGTAATTTGACATCAGTGCTGCATAGCTTCCACAAGGCTGCAGCCCCTCTGTTATTTACTGTTTTCCATGTAGAACCTACTAACTAACATCCATCTGCACACACACAGGGAACAGGGGAGCCCTCCAAAGGGTAACATCCATGCTGGGAAGGGAGAAGCACGTCCCTGGTGGAAGCAGGGGATGTATTACCTGTGTGCTGTCTGTCTCTGGCTGCCATGCCATGTATGTGATGATCCCAGAAGCCAAGCAAAACTCATCCTGTCCTCAGGAAGGGTTTGGCTTATTACAAACCAACTTCTTATTTTCTACAACGTTAAAGTTCATCGTCTTACTGAAATGAACCTCTGCAAACAGCACTGCCTCTGAACTTTATCCTGCCTACTGAATTGCCAAACTGTTTTCCTCATCCTCAACTGCTCAAGACCCTGTTCTTTCAAAAAACAACAAAGACACCAAAAAGCCTTTTGTTAAACAGCCTTTGAAGGATTTTCTTCTGGTTTTGTCTGTGGGCTTTTCCAAGCCAAACAAAAACAAGCCCTAGCCCATGGTAATGGTCACTTTCACACAGAAATTGCAGACATTTCCTGCCCACCTACTTTAAATAAGACAGGTCCACAACAGCCACACAATGCAAACCAGCTGAACACCCCCTACAATGTCTAACTCCTAGAGGGTCTTTTGCCATCTCAGGCCTGACACTGGTGATATTTTCTCCTCTGTTTTTATTGAGATATTTTTCTTACTTGTTTTGGTGGTAGCTATGGTGACAGTGATGTCAATGAGGAACAGATCAAAACATATCAGGTAAGATGGAAAAGATGAGAGCTAGGGACATATGGAGATTATATGATTCTCATTATGGGAAAGTCTATTTAATAATTAGCCAAATTAGGGTTTCACATATATATAGAAAAACACCAGTACCTAACTGGCAGCCATCAACCTTCTGCAGCTTTGAAAATGAATTCAGGATTGGATTACACACACAAAGCATCAGTCATACTAAGCACCCATCTGGAAATTAAATGTCAGAGATAAATGCAAGAGGGGGTAAAGAAAAAAATCCTATGAGAATGTCAGCATGCTTACAGGAAGACACAGTCTGTTCTGAACACAATCACCAAAGCAATGAGAGAGCTGCTGGATGCCAAAGCCTTGCTTGGATTTTCTTTCGAAAGCATGACCACCTAAGTGTCTTTGAAAGGGATGATCTATTTGTCAGCTCCCATAAAAAGAAGTGAGTCCTGTGACAGCCTTCAGAGGCACCGAGTTCAGGACAAAAGCAGACTCGCACTTATACAACACAATAAACCAGGTTGGAAGAGACCTTCAAGATCATCGCGTCCAACCCATCAAACAACTAGATCATGTCACCAAGCACCCCATCAAGTCTCCTCCTGAACACCTCCAATGACGGTGACTCCACCACCTCCCCAGGCAGCCCATTCCAATGGGCAATCACTCTCTCTGTATAGAACTTCCTCCTAACGTACAGTCTAAACCTGCCCTGGCACAGCTTGAGACTGTGTCCTCTTGTTCTGGTGCTGCTTGCCTGGGAGAAGAGACCAACCTCTGCCTGTCCACAACCTCCCTTCAGGTAGTTGTAGAGAGCAAGAAGGTCACCCCTCAGTCTCCTCTTCTCCAGGCTAAGCAACCCCAGCTCCCTCAGCCTCTCCTCATAGGGCTTGTGTTCCAAACCCCTCACCAACCTTGTTGCCCTTCTCTGGACATGCTCCAGCAAGACAACATCCTTCCTAAACTGAGGGGCCCAGAACTGGACACAGGACTCGAGGTGTGGCCTAACCAGTGCAGTGTCCAGGGGCAGAATGACCTCCCTGCTCTTGCTGGCCACACTGTTCCTGATGCAGACCAGGATGCCACTGGCCCTCCTGGCTGCCTGGGCACACTGCAGGCTCATGTACAGCCTCCCATCAACCAGCACCCCCAGGTCCCTCTCTGCCTGGCCGCTCTCCAGCCACTCTGACCCCAGCCTGTAGCACTGCATGGGGTTGCTGTGGCCAATGTGCAGAACCCGGCACTTGGATGTGTTCAGTCTCATGCCCTTGGACTCTGCCCATCTGTCCAGCCTGTCGAGGTCCCTCTGCAAAGCCTCTCTGCCCTCCAGCACATCAACTCCTGCCCCCAGCTTGGTGTCGTCTGCAAATTTACTGATGATGGACTCAATGCCCTCATCCAGATCATCAATAAAGATGTTGAAGAGCATGGGGCCCAGCACTGATCCTTGGGGCACACCACTAGTGACAGGCCGCCAGCTGGATGTGGCACCATTCACCACCACTCTCTGGGCTCGGCCCTCCAGCCAGTTCCTAACCCAACACAGTGTGCTCCTGTCCAAGCCATGGGCTGCCAGCTTGGCCAGGAGTTTGCTGTGGGGACGGTGTCAAAGGCCTTGCTGAGGTCCAGGTAGACCACATCCACAGCCTGCCCCACATCCACCAGGCAGTCACCTGATCATAGAAGGAGATCAGGTTGGTCAGGCAGGACCTGCCCTTCCTGAATCCATGCTGGCTAGGCCTGAGCCCCTGGCCATCCTGTAAGTGCTGTGTGATCACACCCAAGATGACCTGTTCCATAACCTTGCCTGGCACTGAGGTCAGGCTGACAGGCCTATAATTCCCTGGCTCTTCCAACTGGCCCTTCTTGTGGATGGGCACCACTTCCTTGTCACAGCTCACAGATTGCAACCTATCAACACACAGGGAAAAGTCCTTCTCATGACATCTGTACATGGATGTGTCTGTTCCCTTCTGTCTCTTCCCTGCACTGCTCCCACCAACACATCTTCTGAGTGATTACCATCCACATTGTAAAGAGCTAATGTTGATGTGCTGTAATGGCACACAGCAAATGACCAGAGTCAGTGTGGGACACTAGCAAGCCACAGAGAAATGGATCTGAGCGGATGGACTGCTCAGTTTCCTCTAAACCTCAAGGAAAAGTAGGGGTTCTTCACTGTAAAATGTATTCTGTTTGCTTCCTTCAAATGGACATCTTTCATCTGTGTCACAGCTGCTGCCTGTACTCATCGTTATGGATCTGGAGACAGACTCACCAGAGCCAGCACATGGGTGGGAGCACAAAACCTGAGCATCAAGCAGACTGTTCAAAAAGAAGTTCTGGCAGATCCTCCTGTGATAATCCAAGGAGTCAGCAGCTGCTCCTTCAGTGCTTCTGCTGGAAGTTCTCACACACAAAGGAGTCGGCAGTGAGAGCAGCTGGTGGCTCCCCAGCTTCTCATGCCCACAGCAGTCAACCCAAGCAAATGCCTCCAGGCACCTTCAGCGCCTCAGGACAGTCTGAAAACTGAGCTGAACTCTACCAGGAAGTGAGATCCATCAGAGCTCACTTATTACCCCCTGTCACCTGCCATTGTTTCAGTCATGTGAGATCACTTTCCTTGCTGAGCTGCTAGAAGGCCAGCAAGAGTTTGCTTGAAAAACAGGACTGAAGCCAGCTCTCTCCAACACGCCTGCCTGCGCAGCAGGGACAGGCGCATGTCCTCACTTTGATGGAGCTTGCCACTTGCTAGGCCACTTCTTGTTTGTCTCAAATGGGAAGCTGTGAAATCTTGAGAGATTCACAGCAAATCCAGGTTTGAAAAACACATAGCCATGGAACCATGAATGTGCCCAGACCCATCTGATTATTGCTGTAGTCACTATTTCATTACACACCAGGTCTTGACAGTACAAATGGTGCTGCTGACAGCGCCACAGCACCTGCCATGGTACCTTCCCAAAGCTGCAGGGAAGTGTCACTGAGTGTCCTTACACAACTCTCAAGAGGCTGTGACACAGGGACTAAGCTAAACACTCCCTCATTTGGACTGGGTGTTCAGCAAAGAGTGACTCACACACGACATCTCAGAGTTGAGCTTCTGGGAAATAAGACTTGAATGGTTCTGGGATTTGACTCAAATTCAGCCTTGTTGTATCTTACGGCTTTGTGCCTCTAACAGAGCTCAGTCACCTCCTTCTTGCCCTTTCTTCTCTTGAGAGAAAATAATGTAGCCATTTTTATTTCCTGATGGTGGCTGTGAAATCAGCTGCAAACCAGCATTAATCTAGTGCGGCCCTTCCCTCCACAGAGCAGGAAGAGTCTTACAGAGACTGTGAACTGGAGCTGGGCGGAAATAGGGCTGACCTGCTTTTGAAGTCGTACAAAACATATGTGAAGGGATGCAACTTCTCTGGAACTTTTGGAACACTTATGAGGTGTTGTACAAAGGTGAAGCACTTTTTGTCACTTCTAGTGACAAAACAGAGAAGAAATTTGCTAATTAATTAGCAGGATATATCCTGAGATAGCCATTAGGGAGCAATCTCTAGGAAAGCTCTACCATAACCAATTAGCAGGGCTGCATTCTTAATTACGTAGAAGCACTGGGAATGGTACATGCCCCAGTGTTAGTACTGAGCTAAGATTAGGTAAATAAGGCTGTGGGTAGAGGCTGCAGTGTACAATTCTGGTGAAGAACCCACTCCAAAAGCAATTACACATTATATTTACTTGAAAACTGGCATTTTGTGGCCTTTGACCTAGACTAATTAAACTCACTAATCAGATAAGGAAACAGAGAGTGCATGCCCAGGATACATGCACTTAAAAGTTACCTTTGCTTGAGAAGCCACCACTCAAAACCATTAACATGAAGAACAGAACCAGTCACTGGAATGAAAGATTTCTTCAATTTCTGCTGCAAGCCCTTTTTAAATTATCTTGACCACACAGAGGGAAGCAGGGAAACAGAAACACATTTATCCTGCATGGAATTCCAGCACTCACTGGCACAGCTGGTCCGCGGTCACCAGGAGTGCCAGTTCCTAAATAACATCTCTGGGGGTGACACCTGCTTGAAGTTTCACTGCTCTCAAAGTCTTTCTCCAAGAAAAAAATAATTTCTAACCTAAGCTTTAGATTATTTCTGTCTTACAAGTGACCTGCACCACTGCTATAGACACCGGCTCCAAGAGCCAGACTGACGGACATCAACTGCCTCGGCTTCTCCACACAGCCCTTCAAACTGTCACCCCTTCCAGGCTGCCAGGACAGCCCTTCCTGTGGCATACAAAAGCACTCAGCACTTTCCCCAAACTGCTAGGGAGAACAAGACTTGCCATGGATTTGCTGTATAAAGGTCAGGTGTAAAATCTACTTGTGAACAGTGTTGTGCTGCTTTTCCAGTGACATTTCAGTTTGCACTGCAGGTGACCTCCACAGGTGCTTTCCAGCCTAGGCTCTTCTGGGGTTCTTGTGTGAGATGTGGACTATTTCCTCCAGCACTGCAAAAGGTTAACAGGCTGCTCATGAACTACAGTGTGGTGGGGTGAGAGTGGAAGGGGTGATAGCCTGCCAGTGTGTAAGCACCAAGGGAGCCATAGAGTGGATTTGCTGCACCTCCAGAGCCATGCCAGCCTGTAGAAGAGGGGAAACACGACTCCAGTGGTAGAGGTATAGCTATGATCATGTATCAAGTAACATGGAGATGAGTTTTCATACACTGGCTGAGGTGTGCAAGGAAGCCATTAATACCACATCCTAAAATTCAGGGATGCCTCCTGCCTCAAGGTTTGTTTATAGCATAGCAGAAATAACTCAATAATCACACCTTGCTGTCAAGAAAGATATTTTTTAGGCAAATCAAGCTATACTTAGAGAAAAAAATTTCCCTTATTGTGCAATAGCCATGCCTGTCAGGCTCCCAGAGCAATAATAATGTGCTAAAGCACAGCAGCAAGCCAGTCTCAGGACTAACTATACTTTGAGACCGCACTCAGTTACTTCTCCTTGGCTCATGTTTGCTAGGTGAGAACCTTCCAACATTGTTTTCTCTGACTGTGAGTGAAAGCTCTTAAAATCTGTGTTGGTCTCTAGTTCTGTCAGCATGGCACAATTCTCAAACATCTCCTGCATACAGATTTGTAGCTGTCATCACAGTTTTGGCACAGCACTGTTTGGGTGTCTGTACCTCCCACTTAGATCCCTGGTGGCTGTGACATGCAAACACTGTGCAAACACAGTGAATGTGATGTGTGTCCAATCTCAGGCTCACTTTGTAGGCACAACTTGTCTGCATGGAAAATGTGCACTTGCTCTGAATATCTGGCCCTGGGCTGGGAGGTCTTGGCAGTTCCTTCACTCTGAGAGGCTTCAGACCCTGAGCAGAGACCATGTGAAGCCAGAATATTAATAGCTCCAGCTCTGATATTGTTATTATTTAACTTGGATTCCTTCCTGTTAACCATGAATTAAGCAGGGGAAGGAAGAGATAGCCCTGGGGCATGGTGACTGTCATAGTTTAGCTACTAGTGTAAGTGCCCTTCCATGGAGGGCAGCACAGTTAGCAATCCACTTCTCTTTGAAAGTGGAAGAGCCCTCAGTAGTGAACACCAGTCACGAGGCTACAACTTCATTCACTGCCAAGTGCCTCATGGGGAACACCAGAAAAGGTAGGTCCCAAGCTGGATGCTTTTGGCAAGATATTGCTTCTCTCTTCAGTTAGTTCATGAGGAGGCAGCCTGGCAACCTGACAGGATTCATTTTAGCTTTTAGTCTGCTGTTCATTCATTAGCAGCTATCTGGCTTATATCTGCTCATCTGAAGAACATGACAAAATAGTGCAAAATAACCAAAATACAGAGAATATTTTTCACTCAGTTCAGCCTTAGATCCCTTCTCTCTCACATTGCTTTTCAGTACATTCTGTATGGAGAAAGGTATTTAATCATGGAGCTCAGCGGTGAAGAAATGCATCCTTACAGCTAATTTTGAAGTGACTTACTCATTCTGGTGAAATATCCTAAATGCCACTCTGGATATAGCTTGGAATATGCCCTGCTAACTCTGCAAGGCACTAGGATCCCAAGGCACCAGCAGAGCTGGAGCAGGCATTTCCCGAGGCGCCTGTGATCGAGCTGCATGGCTGTGGCAGGTCCGCAGGAGCGCATGCTGACTGCACTCACACAGCAGCCCTGTCACACTCAGCCTGCCTACATCTTCTCCCTCCGAACCTTTGACACAATGGCCAGGATCACACGCTGACTTTGGCAGAAACCCCACCCAGGCATCAACAGTGGAGCTACTGGCAGCAAGGTCATGATACGGCAAGTTTCCATCCTACAAAATAACCTACCAGTAAGAACTCATTTTTACCAATTTATTGCCAAAGCTGCTCTGGAGTGTATGTAGAAATATCTTCCTTTTACACACAGCCCAGCAGCTGGTGCAGTGAATTCCAGCAACTCAGAAAAGTGCAAGGAAATGCTTTGGGTGCACAGCCTGTGGGCAAAGCTATCCAGACAGCACAGCCGGCACTGCAACAGGGCACTGTGTGTACACTGCTGGTCCCTTAGCTCCTCACACCACCACTGACTGCACTCATCCTAGAAACATCAGAATGGGACAAACCAGCCTCCATGTATCTGTCATCTGCTCTTAACAGGGCATCACCTTGTAGTCACTTTCAATATTCCCTGATAAGCCTTTGCCCGCTTTGTTTTTGAGGAGAGGAGAGGAGAGGAGAGGAGAGGTTCGGAGGAGGAGAGGTTCGGAGAGGAGAGGTTCGGAGAGGTTCGGAGAGGTTCGGAGAGGTTCGGAGAGGTTCGGAGAGGTTCGGAGAGGTTCGGAGAGGTTCGGAGAGGAGAGGAGAGGAGAGGAGAGGTTCGGAGAGGTTCGGAGAGGAGAGGAGAGGTGAGGAGAGGAGAGGAGAGGAGAGGAGAGGAGGAGAGGAGAGGAGGAGGGAGAGGAGAGGAGAGGAGAGGAGAGGAGAGGAGAGGAGAGGAGAGGAGAGGAGAGGAGAGGAGAGGAGAGGAGAGGAGAGAGAGAGGAGAGGAGAGGAGAGGAGAGGAGAGGAGAGGAGAGGAGGGAGAGGTTCGGAGAGGAGAGGAGAGGAGAGGTTCGGAGAGGAGAGGTTCGGAGAGGTTCGGAGAGGAGAGGAGAGGAGAGGAGAGGAGAGGAGAGGAGAGGAGAGGAGAGGAGAGGAGAGAGGAGAGGAGAGGAGAGGAGAGGAGAGGTTCGGAGAGGAGAGGAGAGGAGAGGAGAGGTTCGGAGAGGAGGGAGAGGAGAGGAGAGGAGAGGAGAGGTTCGGAGAGGAGAGGAGAGAGGAGAGAGGAGAGGAGAGGAGAGGAGAGGAGAGGAGAGGAGAGGAGAGGAGAGGAGGAGAGGAGAGGAGAGGTTCGGAGAGGAGAGGAGAGGAGAGGTTCGGAGAGGAGAGGAGAGGTTCGGAGAGGAGAGGAGAGGTTCGGAGAGGAGAGGAGAGAGGAGGAGAGGAGAGGAGAGGAGAGGAGAGGGAGAGGAGAGGAGAGGAGAGGAGAGGAGAGGAGAGAGGAGAGGAGAGAGGAGAGGAGAGGAGAGGAGAGGAGAGGAGAGAGGAGAGGTTCGGAGAGGTTCGGAGAGGAGAGGTTCGGAGAGGAGAGGAGAGGAGAGGAGAGGAGAGGAGGGAGAGGAGAGGAGAGAGGAGAGGAGAGGAGAGGAGAGGAGAGGAGAGGAGGGAGAGGGAGAGGAGAGGAGAGGAGGAGGAGAGGAGAGGAGAGAGGGAGAGGGAGAGGAGAGGAGAGGAGAGGAGAGGAGAGGAGAGGAGAGGAGAGGTTCGGTTCGGAGAGGAGAGGTTCGGAGAGGTTCGGAGAGGTTCGGAGAGGAGAGGAGAGGAGAGGAGAGGAGAGGAGAGGAGAGGAGAGGAGAGGAGAGGAGAGGAGAGGAGAGGAGAGGAGAGGAGAGGAGAGGAGAGGAAAGACAAGACCAGATTGGAAGAGACCTTTGAGATCATTGAGTCCAACCTATCATCCAACACCATCTAATCAACTAAACCATGGCACCATGCACCCCATCCAGTCCCTTCCTAAACACCTCCAGGGATGGTGACTCCACCACCTCCCTGGGCAGCACATTCCCATGGCCAATCTCTCTTTCAGTGAAGAACTTCTTCCTAACATCCAGCTTAAACCTCCTCTGGTGCAGCTTGAGACTGTGTCCTCTTGTTCTGGTGCTGATTGCCCAGATAAGAGACCAACCCCCACCTGGCTACAACCTCCCTTCAGGTAGTTGTAGACAGCAATGAGGTCTCCCCTGAGTCTCCTCTTCTCCAGGCTAAGCAACCCCAGCTCCCTCAAGGGGTTTGTTTTTATTATTATTTATTTATTATTATTAATTATTTATTTATTATTATTATTTATATTGTTCTCAGAAGAATAGTGAAGAGGTGATTGGGAATAGTCAGCATGGCTTTGCCAAGGGCAAATCCTGCCTGACAAACCTGGTGGCCTTCTATGATCAGGTGACAGCATTAATAGATGAGGGGCGAGCAACTGATGTCCTTTACCTGGACTTGAGCAAAGCCTTCGACACTGTCCCACACCACCTCCTGGTCTCCAAGCTGGCGACACATGGGTTTGATGGATGGACCACTAGATGGATAAAGAATTGGCTTGATGGCCGCACCCAAAGAGTGGCTGTCAACGGGTCCATGTCCCAGTGGAGGCCAGGGACAAGCGGAGTCCCTCAGGGATCAGTCCTGGGACCTGTCTTGTTCAACATCTTTGTGGGTGACATGGACAGTGGCATCGAGTGCACCCTCAGCAAGTTTGCTGATGACACCAAGCTGTGTGGTGCAGTGGACACCCTGGAGGGAAGGGATGCCATCCAGAGGGACCTGGACAGGCTGGAGAGGTGGGCACAAGCCAACCTCATGAGCTTCAACAAGACCAAGTGCAGGGTCCTGCATCTGGGTCGAGGCAATCCCAGGCACAAATACAGGCTGGGCAGTGACTGGCTGGAGAGCTGCCCAGAGGAGAGAGACTTGGGGGTGCTGGGGGACGAGAAGCTCGACATGAGCTCTCAATGTGCGCTTGCAGCCCGGAAAGCCAATCAGATCCTGGGCTGCATCAGGAGAAGTGTGACCAGCAGGTCAAGGGAGGTGCTTCTCCCCCTCTACTCAGCTCTGGTGAGACCCCACCTGGAGTACTGCGTCCAGTTCTGGAGCCCCTATTACAGGAGAGATGTGGACGTGCTGGAGCGTGTCCAGAGAAGGGCCACGAGGATGATCAGAGGGCTGGAGCACCTCTCCTATGAGGACAGACTGAAGGAGTTGGGGCTGTTCAGTCTGGAGAAGAGAAGGCTCCGAGGTGACCTCATTGTGGCCTTCCAGTATCTGAAGGGGGCCTACAGGAAGGCTGGGGAGGGACTTCTCAGGATCTCAGGTAGTGATAGGACTAGGGGGAATGGAATGAAGCTGGAAATGGGGAGATTCAGGCTGGATGTGAGGAAGAAGTTCTTTACCATGAGAGTGGTGAGGCCCTGGAATGGGTTGTCCAGGGAGGTGGTTGAGGCCCAGTCCCTGGAGGTGTTTAGGACCAGGCTGGACGAGGCTCTGGCCAGCGTGATCTAGTGTAGGGTGTCCCTGCCCATGGCAGGGGGGTTGGAACTAGATGATCCTTGTGGTCCCTTCCAACCCTGACTGATTCTATGATTCTATGATTCTATGATTCTATGATTCTATCTCAGTTCAAACAGAACAGGTAGAGTGGAACAAGTTAATTGACTTATGTCAGAGAGAGATATTTCTGAAGCATTCTGTATTTTGATCCATTTTCCTTCTTTCTTAGAATGTAAGTGTTTACCCTTTCTGCACTTGCACACTTTGATTTCTGTTTATTATCTTTGTGGTTAAAAAATGAAGGAAGTGAAACCAGACTTCTGTTTCCTTCTAGTAGTGCTGCAAATGCATCAGCAAACCCCAAAAGAGTAAGTGATCACTGGCAGTGAAAGTTATGACAACATGAAGATGTTTCCCACAAAAATTCCAATGAGTTTACTCTCTGGAATGGAGTTTGGCTTGGCTTCTGTTTTGTGTGGGTATTTTTCCCCCAGGTTGTTAGGCCTCTGCACTTTTTCTTCATGGCACTCTCCTAATCTTTTACTCTATTGATGTCTATAAAAGTTGTCTTTTTCATGTGCCAAACCAGCTGGCAGTTTCTATGAGACTGCTGAATGCTGAAGTATGGAGTTTGCACTTGAATCACCTAGCTCTAAGCTGTGTGTCACAGAGCCGCTCAGCAGCAGTTGCCCCTGTTTCTCTGTGTTAAGTCACAAGACCTCATGTGAAAAATGGCTGTACACAGCAGTGCAGGGAATGAGCAAAGACTGAAGGGAAACCCTTGGAATGGCCATCATATTTTCTATAAACTGCACTTTGCATCCTCCTTTACCCTTTGTCTCTTGCTTCCTGTGCGACCTGCACTAGATTCTATGGTCCTGCTCTGGCCGGGGTGGACTCGATGGTCTTTGAAGGTCCCTTCCAATCCCTAACATCCTGTGATCCTATATGATCCTGTGATCCTGAATTTAGTGTCATTTCAGCAGTGTCCTGTTTTCTACAGTCTAAACTGCCCGTTCTCCTTGACACTTGGGCAGTTTTACCTGGGAGGGCATTAGGGGCAATGCTTTTAATGAGAATCCTTCCTCTACCGCTGTGTATTATTTGAACTTCTCTCCCCCTAGGGAGGAAGGAGTTGTGTGCCCTGCAGGGTGTCTTTTGGTGTGCTGTTGAGTCTCTTTTGCACAACAACAGGCAGCCAAGTAACACTAGCAAAAAAAATGCTTACACCATTAATGAGGTTTAATCCTGCATTTACCAAGAGTCCTGCTGCTATTTTAGGAAGAAGGTACAGAGGATTTGGTAAAAATAGACACAAACCTCATTAGGTAGCAGAGGTAGTGGCAGCAGCTTTGATCATGTCACAGAATGCCTGGCAAGCTGGAGCAGCCTAGTGCCACTGCTGAAAGAACTGCTGCAGACTGGAAAGCACCCAGTGTTCAGCTGTGTAAAGTGAGCAAACTTTTGACAGATGAGCTTCCTTCAGACAACTTTTATGAAACACTTAAGAAAGCAGTTCTGAGTCATTGAGACCCGAGGAAATATTTAATAAATACTGAGATTTTTAAAAGTCTTCCCCCTTGGCCCTGCTGTCCTCTCAGAGGAAAATAATTGCTTTAAATTATTTACTTCGTAACTTCCCAGTGCTGCCACAATCTACAGTGCAAGAACATCAGTTCTTTCCTTGAACACTGGCTTTGCTGCACTAGATAAGACAAGAGAAAACTTTTCTGTGTATTCTGAGCACTGCAGAGTGACAGAGCCATGTCACAGTGACATCCGTCAGGACAGGCCAGGGCTGACCTAAACAGGAGTCCTTGCACAGTGCTTGGCTTGAAGGCCTGTTAGTGAATTAGAAATCTATTTTCTATAACACAGTGCCTGAAGTACTAAAATGTACCGGGGTGACAGCAGCAGCAGTGCAACCAACCAAAGCCTGTTAAAATAGCTGCTTAGTTATCTCAGGAGCATGCCCTGACACATCTGGCAGTGCTGCCGAGGTATCTTTCTGCCATTTCTTACCCACCTGCAGCACTTGCAGTTAGGAAGCTTTAACAGTGCTACAGCTGCCAGCCTCAGATTTCTGCAATATCAGCGGTAAAACAGTTTCATAGTAAGCAGAGTATGGGACAATGTGACTGAGGAGACGGCACTATCATATGGAGTTACATAACAGATAGGGCACCACTTCCCTTTTCTAATGCAGGCGTTGCTAGACTGATTTCCCCATGTCCCTACCAGAATAGTAAGTCAACCACCCAAGACTAAAAACAGAGAAGCTGCTTGAAACCAAGGCATATTTGCACACACAAAAAAAAAAAATGGAGGTGATTTTCTTTAATGTTAGCTTTTTTTTTTTCTTTTTCAAGGACTATTATTAACACTGCAAACTCTAACTGCTATAAGGTTTGTTTAGTACTGGCTTTAGAATATATGGTGAAGCACAGGAGACTTTTGTACATTTACATGGATCAAGAACAAATTTATCCTGGCCACATTTTCCAGTGCTTATGTTTTTGGCTGACTCCTAGCCATAGAAAGTTTCAAACTGAAGAGGCATTTGTTGGACAGATTGTCTGCAATAGTGCCTCTGAACACAGTGATTTGCTCACTATTGACTTAAAATGCCATCTATTCAATGAAAAGACTCTAAGGAAAACTAGAGTGATTCGGGAATAGCATCAAGTATTGACCTAATCCACCCTTGCTTAGGCAAACTGGCAGGATCAGAACTGAAACAGTACATCTGGAGGCAAGAAGAAAAAAGTCTGGTGCCTCTACAATTTACATATTCTTCCAAGGAGTGGTATAAAATAAAGCCTGAACTGCTTCTGCAAAGCAAACCTTCTGGCTATGTGTAAATTTCTGCATAAAATTCTTGTAGCAGATTCTGAGCTGACACAGACTTCAGACACAGTAATTTACATCCAGCTCTGTTTGGGGTTTTCATGCTGCAGTGACAGAAAGATCTGGAACTGCATTTCAAATACCCGGCTTATGAAATCCATTTCCACATAGCACAGTGACCCCAGGAGGATCACTGCATGATGAGCCCCACGTTCTGGCCCACAGTGCAAATTTTCACAGGCACAGAAAGCCCCCGAGGGTGGGAGGTGCCATTTTACAGATGACTGCCCAGCCTGCAGCAAATCCCTGCAAATTAAACATCACCGCTGCCGGTAAGCAGATGTGGCAGCCTTAACAGCAGAGCTGGAGCCTTTCTTTCTCTCAGGTGTAAGGGCTGCACTTTTTTTTGGAAATCTTTTCACCATATTTCAAACCTGTTGGATGTGCAATACATGTTCCTTGCTATGCCCAACGCCAGCTCCACTCAGCTCCCATGGGTACATTTCTTTAATGCACAGCAATAGGCCATTGATATATTTGGGATCTCTGGCATCATCACTATTCCTTCCCCGAATGTCCTGACCTCTGTTGTTTATCCCCTTATGGACCCTTGCTGTGTGCTAAGCCCCCACACTTAGCTACCAGACTGGCTTTGTAGTGCTGGGACTCTATGCTGTGTGTGCCAGAGCAGAGATGTTCTTGCAAGAGAACCAGTGAAATAATATTCTTTAATAGAGTTCTGAAGGAACAAAATGTAAGTAAGTCTGCTTAGTCTGACTGCACTTGCAATAAAGCAGCTCTGCCTTCATTGCTCCTGTTACTCCTTTAGATCATGGCAAATGTTTTTCCAGGGGGAAGGGCTTTCTTTGTTTTCATTTCTGAATCAGTATTAGTTGTGAAAGAAGAGAATTGGTTGGTTTCTGTTTAAGGTTAAACAAAAGAAAACGACTGTTTTCTACATGAGTTGCATGAAAAGCAACACTGGAGATTACAGATGCATGAATTTAATCTTAGGCTCTGAGTAAGATATTATTGAATCATGTATAGACAAAAATAATCAAGATTGCAGAAATTATTATTTGATGTTTAAGGGCATTTTCATTGAAAGGCTGAATTCCTTTAGTGCAATAATCCCACACTTCAGCTGGAGCTTTATGGATATAGCTTTATGAATATGTATTGCAGAGCTGTTTTCCTTTTCTAACTTTATCTAAGAGTCTCATATGCTAATTCCGACTGCAGAGAATCTCTGATGAGCCCTGAATTTACTCCTAAATTATACTCTCATTTATTATGGCCTAACCTTAGAACACTTTTTCTCAATGTTCCTGAACAAAATTGACTGTATTAAAGGTCAGATCACGTGGGAAAGTCCAAATAAAACCCAGCACACTTGGAACATGCAATGCTATAATGAGCCAGTGTCTATTTTCCCTCTAAACAACACCAATAATGCTCTAATGCCAATACCAGATCCACAGCTAGCCTGTCCGGATGGGTGTTCTGGGCCACTCTGCTCACAAAGCTTGTACACAACAGTTACCCTGCACTCATGGATTGGTGGTTTCAGTCACAACTTTTAAAGACTAGATCGTATTTCCAGTTGCAGGTAGTTCCAAAATCCTGCTGTACGCTGGAATGTTTTGAAGGCTGCAGTCACCCAGGAGTTTCATGTGCACACATGAAGGATGTGATAGATGCCCACCTCCCCTGACAGCAATGGCAGCTAACCAGCAGAACTGGCTACAAATTGCAATGTCTCAGGTAATGCTGCTCCACTGCAAACCACAGAACTGCTGCACATTGTTCTTATTCAAACAGCTGAATCTACTCCACAGCAGAAGCTGCTGGTTCCCAAGCTGCTGTGTTCCTCTCCTGCCATGAGTCTGCAAAAGCCCTGTGTTTACACACGCAGATTGTGAGGCTGCCTGGTGGGTTATCCCAGAGGCATGCTGGATTCCAGTGAGCAACTCGCAAAGGTAGTGGTGAAAAATATCCACAGGTTTTGAAAATCTTGGAGTTCTGCCTGTGGACTTTGGCACAAATGAATGTTTGGGTATTTTTTGTTGTTGTTTAGTTGGGTTTTTTGGTGTGTTTCAGTCACTGAAAAATGAAACACAATTACTTGGAATGAGTTGCTACAGGACGAAGTGCAGGGTGAAGTACTTTGTTTTGCTTTAGTTTTCCTCTCTTTGTTGCTGATGTGATGAAACACCACTACTCTAAGCACCAGCATTGGAATTCCTGGATAAAATACTTACCCAGTGTCCAGGAAGGTGTAATGACCACCCTGCAACTAGCCCTACCTCTATATGCCGCTTACTACTTGGAAACGTTACTTAGCTTTACATTGCAGATAACGTCCTAAAATCATTAGTTCTGGGGCCACCGTTCATTGTAACCATTTTAGCTCTAGAAGCCACTTCTGCACAGGTTGGCTAATTTGTTTTCTTTCTTAGCTTTACTGGTTTATTTGAATGAAACAATATGCATCCCTTGAAGAATCTATGGCTTGTTTTACTACACAAAACAGAAGCCCCAATTATGGAATAAAAGCATGTGTGCAGTTTAAGAACAAAATGTAGCAAGACAAATGGAAGACAGAAGCAAACATATTCCATAACAGGGTGGAATAAGAAAACACAAGAAATGACAAGATATTGCTGGGGTGGGCGAAAACCTCGCTGAGTGGTAAAACCATCCGACAGCTCAGGTAAGATGAGAAGGACTTTCAGCTAAAAACGTCTGGCAAAAGGTTTGGTAACAACGGTTTCAGATGACTGCAGAAGCTGGAGTGGGGCAAGATTGAGAAGAAAAGAGCTCCAAAGCACCTTAATTAGAATGCTGCATAAAACAACAGACAGGGAGAAAAGAACAGAAGCCGTGATTCAGGGGTTTGGGGGTTTTAAAGGTTGAGTGGCTTAAGGCTAATCATGCGTTTATTGCCAAGGGAAATAAAAGCAGAGATGAAAACAGAACAAGAAACAGAAGGCACTGTGATGGGAGACAGAATAGGAAGCAGATGAGAAATGTGTGCTCCTTTGTAATGCAGGATGTTTGTGATGGAGAAAAGAATGTCAGACCAACGGGGAGGCACAGAGAAACACCTCACTTTGTCAGGCTTCTTCCAGAAGTAAGTGACAAGATATTATGCAGCGATACCAAAACAAATAGAAGCAAGGGAGCACAGATTTGAGAGAATTTTAAAGTAAGTCCCCAGAATGTAGGGTGCTACATGCAGGAAAAAACTGATGGCACCGTTGAGTAAGACACGTGTGGAAAAGGAGGAGTAGTGCTCAATAAAACAGCACAGAAAAGCTCTTTTGGTGTTGACTGGTGTTGTCGTAGGGCCACAGACTAAATGAGAACCGGAACAAGGAAATACACAGCTCAGAAGAAATTGGTCATTAGCCTGTAAGCTGAAGCATCCAGAACGGGCACAAAGTATCACAGAGAGGAAAACAGAGAATCAGGTAGAAATCTGCTGCTGCTAATGGCAAGAACCGATTGAAGAGTAAATGTCAGTAAGTTCCAGCAAACAGGGGACAGAGAAGCTGTTTGCAATATTGCCTGGGGAAGAGAAGCCGTTTGAAGAAAGCAGGGTTGTTGGAAAACAGTAACATTCATTTCAGATGAAGGTAACCTGTCAAATACTACACTTAAACTCTAATACCAAAAATATCATTGGGTATTGTATTTTTAGAGACTTTCCTCACATTACAGAAAGATTCTAAAGGCTTAAAGTTCAAGGTCTTGAAGAAAGTTCTGTATAAACTGCAATTTATTGCTTTTTCATGAAGCGCTCTTTAAAAGCTTTCAAGGGAGAAGAGCTGAAGGTGAACTCCTTTGTTCAGGTGTACCTCTGCCTCACCAAAGGTGATATAACACTGAGGCACTAAATATTAGGTGCACTGCAGTGAAAACACTATGCAATTAAGTGCTGATTCAGTGTGAAAGGAACACAGGAGGAAAGCCCTTCCCATTTTATTCAGCTGTACCTCCTCAGCAGGCTGTGATCTCCATGGTCTGTCACCGCCTGTGCTCCAGCACACAGGAGTCTGCACACTGTGCGTGACATGGAGCAGGTAACCTGCAGCCTGTATAGGCACCAGGGGATTGATTCTGAGCCTGGCAGAGTCAGACAGTGCAGACACAAAGCAGGGACTCACTGAGTGCAGTTCTGGTCCAGAGTCTGAGCATGAAGGCAGAAATTTCAGAGGGCTTCCCTGTGTGTTGTGCACAACATGGAATCAGTGAGATTGTGTCAGTGCTGCAGATTTGCCTGGGGTTTGCATCATCATCATTTAGCTATCTCAAAAACCTCTTGCCAGCACTGCAGGTGACTGCTGTCCTAACAGGCTCTAACAGCAGATGTACAGCTTATAACCACACAGGCCCTGCTGTCATTTAAATTAGAAGCCACTCTGTGCAGTGAGGATTCAGGGTGAGATCTGAGCGTTGAGAGCATTCCAAAGGCAATGGTCTCTGTCAGCTGACAGCTGACTAGAGAAAGCTGAGACAACCTCCCACTATCAATAAAACACAAACATGCACAAACAGAAACCCCCAGATCAAGTACCCCTGGCCAGGAGTGTGACTCCAGCGATGGTGCTGTGCTGAGTGAAGTACACATTGGTATGAACACAAACAGAAATCTAGAACATTGAGATTCTTGCTATCTGGGAGACTGCTGTGTGCTGCACATTCAGTTATGGAAACACAGCAGCAGTTGGGGCATTTTCTTCTTCCTTAGGAAAGTAAATGTAAAAGAGTCCTGCACAGTTCCTCAGGAAGTGAGTGCCACGTCCCAGCAGCAAGAAGGCTCTTGAAGAAAGTTGTTCCCTGCTCTCTGGAGAGAGCTGCCAGCAGCACTCCTGTTCATCTGTGTCACAGCATTAGGGATAGGCTGCTCACAGGAATTTACCAACATGATGATACACAGGAAGGTTAATTGGAATTAACTAAAATGTCTGAACTTTGAAGTAGATTAATTACATTATCCCAAGTCCTTCTGCAGATATTCTTATTTAAAATTAAAATTATCTTAATTTAGTTTATCTTATTTCACTCCTAAGATAAAATAAATTAAGATAATTTCAGAGCTCGTTTGCATTAATTTTCCTGCGCATATGTGTGTAAATAAGCACTCAGAGCCTAAACACTTAAACCCTCATCCAAGAATATCAATAATGCATCAGAAGGCTAAGGCTGGTTTGCAGACACAAATTCTGGATGATGACATCATTTAGGCTGGTGGCAATATCCAGAACAACGGAGAGCACAAATCCACGAGCTTTGTAAAGTGTTTAAATCCTTCAGAAACAGAAACTCCTTCAGGAGAAAAGGCTTTCTATGCAGTGGTGCCAAAAGGTGGGTCAGGGCAAGAGGAAATGTTTATAAACTCCCCAAGTGATCCAACTTTCATCTCCGAAATAAAGCTTTCTAAAGACAGAAGAAGTTTGCAAAGTCCTCCACAAACCCCAGTACATGCTGTGCTTCTATGCTTCTTTAATGGCCAATGAGCATAAAACACCTGAGACAATCAGGAATTCCTTAACTTGTGAAAACCAGTGGGGGTAGATCACTGTGGGTTGAGGGTTCTGAAAGGAAGAATGTGATACTTTGCTCTGCATCAGTCTGGGTGCTCTCTCTGTTATGTTTGGCATCTTAGACTACACACACCTCACCCCACAGTTCTGCACTGCCCATATTCTCCCTCACCTTAGGCATGCTGCTTTAGCAGACCCCACCACAGAGCACTCAGAGAATAAGGAAGAACATCGGTTCAGCCTGCTGCTGGTCTGACTGCAATTACAGCACACAGCTCTGCCTGGCTTGTGCTCGTTAAACAGGAAGGGCAGAGGCATCTCCGCTCTGACATCCTTTGTGTGCAAACACAGTCCCTTTCATGTACTTACCCGCCTCTCTCTACTATCCAACGTGATTTGTCTTTGACACTTCTTGAAATATTGTAGAGTGAACTTATTTTAAAATTGGAAAAGTCAACTCATTAAAAAAGGTATTTGTAGTAAGAACCTTTTATCTCCACTGAAGGCAGTAACAGCAGTCTCTGAAACTTTCAATATACAACAAACAACCTCTTTGAGTTCAGCGCTTGCTGAAGGGACTGATCCTGACTTTCTCCGAGAGGTGTTTTCCATGTGACCTGGATAGATGGAGACATTGCCAGGTCAGGAAAGCATTCTAAAGGACACTTACCAGAAGCTACACCTTTTACATCTTCAGATTTATTAGAAATACAAAAGTATCCTGTGCAAGTCAGAGAATCATAGAATGGCTTAGGTTGGAAGGGACCTCAGAGATCATCCACTCCAACCTCCCACGTGGCTTTCCTACTGTTTCCTTGATTTATGATGGCTTCATGAAAATCCAATTTCAATTCTGGACCAAGTGTGCAGGAAGTGACTGTGAACCAGCAGGACCTCTGCTAAAGACAACATGAAGCCTGCATACCCTGGTGATGCTGCTAACAGAGATCTCTGTGAACAGCTACATAAACTCCCAACTCAGATGATAATTCTGAGTGGAACCTACCTTTGAGTAGATCACAGTAAGATCTACCCAACATTAACTGACAATGACATTACTCAGGACTCAAAGAATGTTGATTCTATCCTGCATGTACACAGAATAAGGCAAGAAACAGATTCCACTGTGCAAGCACCAAAAAATAATCTCTAGCCTGCAGCTCAGGAATTCCAAAGTGAGTTGGGAACAACAAGCAAAGGGAAAATGCTTCACTTCTGTCTGAGATACAATTGTGGATGGCTTTGGCACTCAGAGATGTTTGTGTGTTATCTGAGTACCTCCTGCATCAGAAAGGATACCATGTTAAACTCCCCTGAAAACAAGAGTTTGGGCACACCCAGACTGCATGCAGGTCCTCCTAACTCTCTGTGTGTTTACCTTTGGTTCATTCTCTTTCATTTCCTATTAGGAACACTTACATTTCCCAGGCTGCATCCAGCTTAAAGCTTGCTTTCATTCCTTTCCACTGAGGTGGCAAACAGACAGGCGTGTGGAATTTGTTCACATAGGAACCTCCTAGTTCAGAACTGCTCAGCCGGGAGTGCAACTGGCAGCTCTGCAGTGATCCTGTAAATTTTATCACTCTAATGCTCCTTACCCCTTAGCAGAGTCAGGTTTTGTGATGCCACCACCCTGAGAAACACTTCAAACACACTCAGTTCTAATTCAGTAAAGAAAGAAAAGAAGGAAATGGTTTTTTGTAAGCCTGGCTTTCCAGCATCTCACACTTTCAGCATCTCACACATTCCTGAACAGAGCAGAGATTTTTGCTCATTTGAGAATGAGTTATGTGATGATTACCTCAAGGAATATTAAGAAAGACATGAGGATAATCCCACCAAGGCTCTTAAAAATCCTGTATGCAATTTGTCTTTCTTTTCCGAGGGTTAGGAATCTGAAGTGCGGTGGTGGAAACAAGCATTCATCTAACATTGTTCATCCCCAGGAGTTATTCACAAGCACTGCATTAGTTGCCAGAGGGAGATAACTACCTCCACTTTTATTCAGAACATGTTCTGCCTTCACTGTTCGGTGGTTGGGTCATGCACAATTTACTCTTTTATGCATTCTCATCTCATTTCTGCTCTCTTATTTAAATGCAGTATTATTTATTGTGGTGTAAAAGGGAAACAGCCTCGAACCACAGTGATTGCTGAGACAAAATAAGTGATAAGTAGCTTTGGCTATTGCTGCCCACATGGTGTCAGTTTCTCCAGGTTTGTACCTGAAGCTGGCAGGTTGTTGGGTTTTTTCCTTGTCTTTGTTAGATAGTTCTCAGACTTTGTTTAACTACAGACATGTCAGCAGCCCAAAGAAATCTATGCAATGAAGAACTGGAGACAGGAGCACACTGCAGGGTGTATGATGTTGGCACAATGGATTTGGATTGTTATTGTTGCCACTTCTTACTCATTAAAAAACAACACTTAAAAATGATGATTCCTGCCTGTGCAGTTTTCCACATGCTGCAGCAATCTGGGGGCTTTCACCACAGGCAGACACAAATTCCCTCACGCTCTTATCTCAGGCAGAACACTTAAAACAGACAAAGTATAGCACCTGAGGAGACAACCTGCCTGAGCTAATTTGCATCTGCAGCTCTTGAGGCCTCTGCTGCATGCAGTTCAATGCAAGTTCTGATTCTATGGTCTTGGCTGCAGAGTTTTTATTTAACACACAGTTCATGGGACTGTTCATCTCCTGGTGGGAGAATGATTTGTGTCTTTGTAACATCTAGCACTGGGATATCTGACCCCTCAACAATAATGATGAACGTGCTGTCATGGAGTCTTTCTGAGATGAAATACATTGTAGGCAGGAACCAAATTAAGGTGGAGAGAAATTAAGATTAACATTACACACAGATTTTTGATGAGCAGCCTGATGAAGTTAGGACCCAGTAGCTGAGAATACTTAGAGCAATTTACAACAAAGCTGGTCAGGAAAAGTCACCCTGGTTACACAGTGCTCACATCACATTGAACTCCAAGGAGGTATTGTTACAGATACTCCACCAGTTATCAGAAGGCACGGGGCAGGCAAGACTTCTCTGGATCTAGAATCCTTTCCCATTAAGCTGCTCAGTGGCCCCGGGACACTGGTGACTCCTGACCATTTCTTAATGACACTCTTCTGACTCATCACTCCAGCCTGCCTTACTCTTCACTACACCACTACAAAGGCAGGAAGCCTTTTTAGTAACATACCCAAATATATCAGAGCAATTTAACTTCTAATAGATTCTACTATTGCTTTTAATTCTTTTTTCTTTCAAGCATATTGCTTCTGAGAGCACACTGCTCTTGCAGGTAGATACAACTGTCTTTGGCTTTGTAACTCCTGCAGAGACATCCTGCCTTGATATAACCTCTGATCTCTCTGAGCCACGTGCAGATGTTCACACAACAAGGACACAACTAGGGTACAGAGTTAGGGAATACAAAACAAGGCTGTACCTACAAGACATTAAGGGAATTACTCTATTGTGTGACTTGTCAACACACTAAAACCTGAAACTGCTGCATACTTGCACACACGCAGCACTTACAGAGCAGGTAGGTAAAGCAACCCAGGCTCACAGCTGGGTAACACAAAATGCTGGTGGCTTTTAAAACCCAAAAAAGTCTGCAGGCATGTCCACAGCAGCCTCAGTCAGCATGCAGCATACTCAGCTCTGCAGCAGCATGCTGTAGGGAACGTGTTTCATGGTCTGCTTCCCTGTGCAGACCTACACAAGGCCAGCAAGCTCCCTGGGATAGAGGGTGGTGCTCCAGAGGGCTACAGCCCTGCCGGCTCCATCAGCTGCTTGTTCAGGCTCTGCACTGAGAGCTGCTTCTCTTCCAGCAACAATGCTGCTGCTGTTCTGCACATGTTAAGCAGCTTTCCCAGCGATGCAGAGACGACTCACTAAACCACGACAGAACACATGGTTCTAACATCATCACCAAAACTATATTACATTTACTATTCACAGGAGGAGAGTCAGCACTGATGCTCAGTTCTGTTGGAGAACCAGTGTTACAAAGCACATGGCATGTTGTCAGGGCCTTCTTCCACAATCAAAATGACTGCTAAGTGTACTGCCTAGGTTAAATTTATGTTTCATTGTCACAATCTAGGTCACCCAATCACAGCTCTTTTAGTTTGTATTCCAAAGTATCTTTTATTTTCACTGTACTCAGAGCAAGAAACTGACATTTCCTTTAGTTAGCGGTGGGTGATACCAGTCCTTTGTTTTAATGATCTACATGACTACAAGGTGATTGTTGCAGCATG
Source organism: Picus viridis (assembly GCA_033816785.1). Lineage (NCBI taxonomy): Eukaryota > Metazoa > Chordata > Aves > Piciformes > Picidae > Picus > Picus viridis. Next base: position 24,493,633 of record CM066580.1, on the reverse strand, counting down.
GAACTTGGGCATAGTACGCACACAATTCACCCCACAGTCTCCTTCAAACTAACCTGTAAGTATCAAAGCCAGAGGAAACAGCAGCTTGCCAGGGAATAGAAGGATCTAAGCATGGCCACTGGTCAGTGCTCCAGGAAAGAAACTGATTTCTCATGATGCCACCAAAATTAACTAGGACTTAAGCAACACAAAGATGCCAGCCATAATTCAGGGATGTTTTAGATGTGCACAGCAACTCTGTAGTCAAGACTGCCTCAAAACCTTTTTTCAGCAATAGTAGAAATTACCATAAAAATGTCCATATTTTGATGAGATCAAGGTCTCTTTTCTGTGACTTAGATCAGCATCTTACTTGAGAAAGCATCAGAAAACCTGACTCACTATTCAAACCAACTCCAAACACCTTTGGAACAACACAGAAATCCCTGTGCTCCTAGTTACCAAGAGCTGTCCCGAAACAAAGAACACCAAGTTCCAAGGTTGGAAGAACCAAGTCAGGAATTAGCCACTTGCTTTCTCTTTTCAGTCACTGGAACAGAGTGACATCAAATTTTTTGCTTGCTTATCTTTTTTGTGTGTCTAAGAGGAATAATAGTTGTAGTGTAGGCAGCATTTCAGACTCCAAATACACAGAATCAGAGAATGGATGGGTTGGACGGGACCCCCAGAAGGGACCTCTGCACCAGCACGACTGTTGAACTATTCAAAGCTGTAGAACTGCCCAAGGCTGTCTCTGATTTGACAGTGTGTGAGGCAGCTGAAACAGGAAGCAGCAGTCATTTCCAGACATAACCATGGCAAGGTTTCTGTGTATCCGCAGCAAGTACCTAATGCTGCTCTTAATGCAGCAAATTACTCACTCTGGAATGGGAGCCTTGCAAGTGTCCTTGCTGGCTGCTTCTACACAATCAGAAGGGCAAGGCTGCTCCTACCCCTGACAATGCAATGCCATGTTAAGCACACACCTGAGCAGTCATCCTTCTGGGAACTTACTGGTGGAACTGCAGTTGCAGATCTGCCCTGTCTGCAAGCCCCTGGAAGTTCTGGTGTCCTTGTTAGATATGAGAGGAATGAGCGAGCTCAGTGGCACTGTGCACGTGAAAAGAGGCCCAGAATAACTTCGCAGCAACTGTGCCACCTATTCTACAGTCTGATGCAAAACCCAAAAGAACAAAACAAACCTGGAAACAAACCAACCCACTGAACACCAACAATCAACGTCACTTCCCTTGCCCCCCCCAAAAAACCCACTAAACCAAACCAAAACCACTAAAAAGTGCAGTGGCCTTGGTTTAAATCACATTGTAGTGGGATTAGAAAATCATTATTATCTCCCTTTTAGGTTTATCACACCACTAATTATTCTCAGTAGAATAGATGAGAAAACAATCTAAAACTTTTCCTGCTGGAACCTGCTCCTGACCAGGCTTAACAGGCTCAGTATAATTATCAACAACTTTTGCTTTGCTGGTTCCAGAAAGAATTGTTACTGGGAGTGCGTTGGAGGTGGAACTGCACACACAAAGACTCCTGGCTGCCCACACTGCTGCACAGGTGGAGATGGAATGATGTCTCTGCAGGACTTTGGAAAGAAGTTAATGGCAAACAAATACCTAGGATTTAATAGTTGCATAGACACAATTTAGGGCAGTTCCAAAGTGTCTGACCTGGGCAAATACATACCTGGGCAGATTTGGGTCATGGAGCAGGCTACCCATATAAGCAGGGAAGGGTAACAACAACCTCAGACCCTTTGCTGTGAGGACAGCTCCATACAGCTCAATGCTGTTCCACTGAAAGCATCCTTTGCAGCTGGAACTTCAGCAGCACAAAGCTTTGTACCTGCTAGACTGCCACCTCAAGGATGAGAAAATGGGAAGATCAAAATTTCCATGTTCTGTGGGAATTAAGAACTATCTGGCATTTGACTATTCAAATTCTAGGCTTTAATTAGAACTGCACTTGAAACCAGAGGGATATGTGTGAGTGTTGACTCAGTGTGGTGGACTGGATCACCACCAGCAGCAAGGCAATAATTGTCCTTCTAGAGATTTGATTACGTGGGCATGTCAGGAGTCATACTTCATTTATGGGCTGCATGACAATTTACAGCTCAGAAGTACAAGACAGAGAGCTGTGTAAGCAAGAGCCTCAGGATGGCCTTTTCCCATCCTGTGGCTGAGCAAGCAGCCACATCAAGGTCCTCTGCAATGACTTGATGAGCAACTGGAACTTGGTAACATAAATTAATGAAGTACAGGATGTTACTCACCAGGTGAGTTTTCCCAAGACATCTACACTGCTAATTATAAGACTTAATTAATAATATTGGGGATTGTGATTTCTCACAGTTTTATGTTTCTACTTTGCTATATTTTAAGGAAATCCACATTGAACAGGCAAACAGAAAGATAAGAAACCAACACTTCAGGTCCCCATTAAGCAGAATACTGAACTGTATGCAGTTTGCTTCTATGAACTAGGGAAGACCACAATACTACAATACAAACAGACCTATTTTTCCAGTTTCTGGTCGGGCACTTTGTTTCAGCATTCACTCTTATGTACTGTAAAGAGCTACTAAAACATGATCACTCTGATCTTCTTGCCTACAACGAAGGAAAAGGCATTTCCCCAAATCCTTGCTTTGCTAAATTGTCCAGTCCACTGTCAAATAAGCAAAGGAGAAAGCTCTCATTTCTAAAGCCACAGAATGGAATACAATGCGATACAATGCGATACAATACAATACAATACAATACAATACAATACAATACAATAAATCAGGTTGGAAGAGACCTTCAAGATCGAGTTCAACCCATCATCCAACACCACCTAATCAACTAAACCACGGCAGCAAGCACTCTATCAAGTCTCCTCCTAAAAACCTTCAGTGATGGTGACTCCACCACCTCCCCAGACAGGACATTCCAATGGGCAATCACTCTCTCTGTGCAGAACTTCTTCCTCACCTCCAAACCTCCCCTGGCGCAGCTTGAGACTGTGTCCTCTTGTTCTGGTGCTGCTTGCCTGGGAGAAGAGACAACCTCTGCCTGTCCACAACCTCCCTTCAGGTAGTTGTAGACAGCAAGAAGGTCACCCCTCAGTCTCCTCTTCTCCAGGCTAAGCAGCCCCAGCTCCCTCAGCCTCTCCTCATAGGGCTTGTGTTCCAAACCCCTCACCAACCTTGTTGCCCTTCTCTGGACATGCTCCAGCAAGACAACATCCTTCCTAAACTGAGGGGCCCAGAACTGGACACAGGACTCGAGGTGTGGCCTAACCAGTGCAGTGTACAGGGGCACAATGACCTCCCTGCTCTTGCTGGCCACACTGTTCCTGATGCAGGCCAGGATGCCATTGGCCTTCTTGGCCACCTGGGCACACTGCAGGCTCATGTTCAGCCTCCCATCAACCAGCACCCCCAGGTCCCTCTCTGCCTGGCCGCTCTCCAGCCACTCTGACCCCAGCCTGTAGCACTGCATGGGGTTGCTGTGGCCAATGTGCAGAACCCGGCACGTGGATGTGTTCAATCTCATGCCCTTGGACTCTGCCCATCTGTCCAGCCTGTCGAGGTCCCTCTGCAAAGCCTCTCTACCCTCCAGCACATCAACTCCTGCCCCCAGCTTGGTGTCGTCTGCAAATTTACTGATGATGGACTCAATGCCCTCATCCAGATCATCAATAAAGATGTTGAAAAGCATGGGGCCCAGCACTGATCCTTGGGGCACACCACTAGTGACACGCTGCCAGCTGGATGTGGCACCATTCACCACCACTCTCTGGGCTCAGCCTCCAGCCAGGTCCTAACCCAGCGCAGAGTGCTGCTGTCCGAGCCAGGGGCTGCCAGCTGGGCCAGGAGTTTGCTGTGGGGGACGGTGTCAAAGGCCTTGCTGAGGTCCAGGCAGACTACATCCACAGGCCTCCCCACATCCACCAGGCAGTCACCTGGGCATAGAAGGAGATCAGGTTGGTGAGGCAGGACCTGCCCTTCCTGAATACATGCTGGCTGGGCCTGATCCCTTGGCCATCCTGTAAGTGCTGTGTGATCGCACTCAAGATGACCTGCTCCATAACCTTGCCTGGCACTGAGGTCAGGATGACAGGCCTATAATTCCCTGGCTCGACCAACCGTCCCTTCTTGTGGATGGGCACCACGTTGGCAGCTTCCAGTCTTCTGGGACCTCTCCAGTGAGCCAGGACTGTTGAAAAATGATGGAGAGTGGCTTGGCCAGCTCATCTGCCAGCTCTCTCGGCACCCTAGGATGGATCCCATCGGGTCCCATGGACTTGTGGGGATCGAAGCCGCTAAGGAGATCTTTAACTACCTCCTCCTGGAACACAGGGGAGTTATGCTGCTCCCTGGCTCCTTCTGCCAGCTCTGCAGGCCAGCTGTCTGGAAGACATTCTGTCCTGCTAGTATAAATTGAGGCAAAGAAGGTGTTAAGTACTCTGCCTTTTCCTCATCCTCTGTTACAACGTTCCCCTTCGTGTCCACTAAGGATTGGAGGTTGTCCTTGCCCTTCCTCTTGCTATTAATGTATTTATAGAAGGATTTTTTGTTGTGCTTCACAGCAGAGGCCAGGCTAAGCTCTAAATGGGCTTTCGCCTCCCTAATTTTCTTCCTACAAGCCTAGCAACATCCTTAAACGTTCTATGGGTTGCCTCACCTTTCTTCCCATGAAACCAAGGCATCTAAATCAGAGCTTTAAAGTAGACAACCGTATTTGCAACTAACCCCAACTCCATCTAGCCAGACATTGGCTCTGGTAGCACTGAATTGCAGAGCTCAGCTGCAGGTTCCTGGCTGGAAGAGCTGCAATAACGAGAAGCTGTTCAAGGGAATAAACAGAAAGAAGCAGATATGAGTAGCTAAAGCAGCCTTTGTTTACAGAAGTTCTATGAATCACAGCAAAAGAAGCAATGTTAAGTGAAGTGAAGCTGCCAACTAACAGATTAATTACAATGGTCTAACTGTGGAGTCACCACAGCCATTACTGTCTCAGCTGGAGCCAGAGGGACCAGTCGAAGATAAACTGAATAGTGATAGTTGATGAAGCATTTGGATAATGTAGGGCAGAAGGTCAAGAAGAAAATTGATCAAGCCTTTTATTAATAACTGTTTATTTGAAGAAGGTAATTCACTGCACTATGATTATCCTAAGAAAAAACACCAACATGACTAAAAAGATGTCTTCCTTCTTACATTCCACTAGCTTGATGACTGTGAAATCTGCAGTTTGTCCTCCTAAAGGTAGGAATTCAACATCCTCACCAAGGAACTGGAGGAAAAGTGTGCTCAGAAAGGGAGCCTGTGTAAGCCAAGAGAGGAAACCTCCCAGTCACTGCTCCCAGCGGACATGCCATGGCAGCAGCAAACTCGGGAAAGGATGATCACATTTTACTCTCTGATGTTACTGCACCTCCAACAGTAACCACACAAGTTCGTGACCCAGGTGTAGCCTTTTCCCCCACATATTGCAGAGCAAACAGAAGGGTCTGTCAGGTACACTGTATGGAGTCAAGTGCTGACCATGGTGTTTGCACCAGAATGCCAGAAGCCAATCATTTAATTCATTCTATGACTTATATTCTGCTGCAGAAATAAACTTCAAAGTACATGAACCACAAACATGCATTCCCCTAGCATCTGAATAGGAAAGGAAAAGTACTTGTAGAGAGGGTTGTATATGGAGGGCAATGAAATGTGAAATATAACCAGCTGCCTTCCTCAGGAATGGGCAGAACAAGTTAAGGAACTAACCAGCTGCCTTCCTCAGGAGTGGGCAGAACAATTGTTAAAGCAACTGCAGATGTGGTTTGATTCATACTTTCTTAGTGCAGGACAGAGCATGCATGAAGTAAGGTTTGTGCCTTCCTATTAAACAGCAAAAGGTCAGGCTGCATTCCCCTAATGACTTACTAAAAGTTGCCACGAGGAACTGAAGAAGGCTGATTTTGAAATTATTGGGGAATTCACAGCTATTCATATTAAAAATAACTCCAAGGCATGAACAAATAAGGATGAGCAAGCACATCTCTACCACAGCCTGCAAAGGAACATCACACAGATTAGCAGGGCAAGGTATGAAGATTTCTGGGGAAACAGGAAGTTGAAGAGCACCCTTTCAATAAAACCAGGCTGTCTCAGAGTTTAAAATGGTACTTCCCCAAGGTTTATAAGTAATCACCTGAAGAGCATTGGTGAGTCTGCTTGCCTCCAATTTCTTCTTAGCCTCTCTGGCTCACTGCACCTGAGAGTTTATCTCCCTTGAGAACTTATTATGCAGTAAATAAGGCTGTAAATTTACAGGGGACTCTGCACTTACTCCACTTGCAGACATTGTTAATGTGTCATAAGAACCCTCTGTAAGAGTCTCCTTGCCCTTCTCAAACATGAGCAGCGCTGGGCACAGACAATCTACATGGGGAATCAGGGTGGGTGGCTGAATAGTTGCAAATGTTGCAGCCTAGAGGCCTTGTGGGTCTATCAACAGCAACTGCTGAAGACAGACACTGAAGACAGTTTTAAAAGTATTTTTTTAAAAATAATTCCTTACCAAAAGCTCACAGCTGCTTGCTCATGCTGCACTGAACAGAAAGGAAAATTTCACTTAGCATTCCTATGAGGACTTCAGCTGGCATTTGATAGATCATAACACAGCCTGGATAAGCCTTTGGAGCTTGCATTCCTTCATTTCTTTTATTAAAGCACCAGCTTGCAAATGCACTATAGAATTCCATCTTCTGTGGTGAAAAAAGGCCAACGACAACGAAAAGCACAGCATCAGTAACTGTCCCAAGCCCAAGAGTGCTCCTATCAGTTATAGCTGCTGAGAAAAAAAAAAAAAAAACAGAAAGCAGAACAAATTTCACAAGAACAAGTGGAAAATTATCCAGAGAAAGGCAGCATTCACTATTAACACACACGAGTGTCTCCCCATCCTTTCTGAAGTGCCCTTCACTACATTGAGATCCATGGCAATGACAACACCAAGAGCCCTTTCTTCTGTTGTGGCTGTTGCAAAGGACCAACTTGTGGAATCAGAGCCAGGAATCTGATTTGGAGGTTGTTTAGGTTTTTTCCCATTATTATCTGGACAAGTTGAATTTTCCAGTCTGTTAATGCTAATGATTTAAGCTTTTTGAGAACACCAACAAGAAACACCAGAGCAGCACCACATTAGCACTCCCCAGTCTGCATGACTTTATGACCTTACTGCTGATACTTGACCTTAAATTAAAGGGTTTTCTTTCCCAGTATTTCAATATGCCCTGTCAATCTGAAAACAGAAAATGATACCTCTGCCCATGGAAACAGATACACAGACATGTACATGAGTAGAATTGTTTGAGGATAATTCCACTCCCAACATTATTTGTAGCATTTCTTAAAGCAGGATGTGAATACATTCAGCTGAAGGCTTTCCAATACAATTTGCAAGGAGTTATGAGAATTGGATGTGTTTTTCCTCTTATAACATACACTCCATCACTTCTCCAAAGCTATTGCCACTCTGTAATGAATATTTCTGATTACTTAGAACAGAATGAGGGTCAGGGAGCACTAGAAATTGAACTCGGGCAGAGCAGAGCTGCATCCCGAGATACAGTGCCAGCAGGCAAAGTCTGAGATTTCTTTCATTCTGTCGTTCACGACCTCAGCCCTGACCCATCTGTAAATGTCAGAGGTAAATACATCTGCTCCCAACACAGTCCAAGGGCTTAGACAACTAAATACCATGTAATAATAATAATACAATACACCAGGTTGGAAGAGACCTTCAAGATCATCGCGTCCAACCCATCAAACAATCCAACCCACCCAACAACTAGACCATACAGCCAAGCACCCCATCAAGTCTTCTCCTGAACACCTCCAGTGAAGGTGACTCCACCACCTCCATGGGCAGCCGATTCCAATGGCAAATCACTCTCTCCGTGTAGAACTTCTTCCTAACATCCAGCCTAAACCTGCCCTGGCGCAGCCTGAAACTGTGTCCTCTTGTTCTGGTGCTGGCTGCCTGGGAGAAGAGGCCAACCTCTGCCTGGCTACAACCTCCCTTCAGGTAGTTGTAGAGAGCAATAAGGTCACCCCTCAGTCTCCTCTTCTCCAGGCTAAGCAACCCCAGCTCCCTCAGCCTCTCCTCATAGGGCTTGTGTTCCAAACCCCTCACCAACCTTGTTGCCCTTCTCTGGACACGTTCCAGCAAGTCAACATCCTTCCTAAACTGAGGGGCCCAGAACTGGACACAGTACTCAAGGTGCGGCCTAACCAGTGCAGTGTACAGGGGGAGAATGACCTCCCTGCTCCTGCTGGCCACACTGTTCCTGATGCAAGCCAGGATGCCATTGGCCTTCTTGGCTGCCTGGGCACACTGCAGGCTCATGTTCAGCCTCCCATCAACCAGTACCCCCAGGTCCCTCTCTGCCTGGCCACTCTCCAGCCACTCTGACCCCAGCCTGTAGCACTGCCTGGGGTTGCTGTGGCCAATGTGCAGAATCCGGCACTTGGATGTGTTAAATCTCATGCCATTGGACTCTGCCCATCTGTCCAGCCTGTCGAGGTCCCTCTGCAAAGCCTCTCTGCCCTCCAGCAGATCAACTCCTGCCCCCAGCTTGGTGTCATCTGCAAATTTACTGATGATGGACTCAATGCCCTCATCCAGATCATCAATAAAGATGTTGAAGAGCATGGGGCCCAGTACTGATCCCTGGGGCACACCACTAGTGACAGGCCGCCAGCTGGATGTGGCGCCATTCACCATTACTCTCTGGGCTCGGCCCTCCAGCCAGTTCCTAACCCAACGCAGTGTGCTCCTGTCCAAGCCATGGGCTGCCAGCTTGGCCAGGAGTTTGCTGTGGGGGACGGTGTCATCATGTAGCTGAAGGTGACTGAGTATGTCCAGCAGCTGCACATGCACTAAACCACAACCCACAAACCTGGTGTCTGGAATTTGAAGAGTATTTCTCTCCCCCCAGCACAGACCTGGTGGAATTTACTTCACCATTATGTCATTACCCATGCCTGTACTCACCCAACAATTATTAACCAAAGCTCCACGCTGGTTAAAAAATGCACAACAAACTGTGAACTGAGGCAGCAGTGCCAGCAGGAGCACCTGCAGTAACATATCATATAGCAAATTACCTTGTCCAGAGTGATGGGGTAAGGACAGTAGTGTATCCCTGAGTACCCTGTGTGCACTTGCCCCAGGAGCACCTGTAAAAGGAAATGAAGGGGGAACTGTTTTGGATTAGACTAGGAAAGGGGCTGAGCCAAACACAAACAGAACAGCTCTAAGGAATCGGCGCTCACACACATTCCTGTGACTTCTGCTTTGCAACTGATCACTCCTTAACAGCAGTAGGGACACACACAGTCTGAGAAAGGAAGAGAGGAGACATTAAGAAGAAGAAAATGTGGTCTAAAACTATTGGAAGCCATAGCAGTCAAAAAGCAGATGGCTGCAGATTGTTTTATAAGAGCTAGTTTCCAAGGGGCTTTGTATAATAGGGAAGTGATCTGCAGCCAGCAGGCCCTGATTGCTTTCACTCTGCGGCTTCAAGATAAGCATCTCAACAACTTTTCCACAAAATTCTGAGGATGCTTTTCGATATAGTATGAATCATGGAAAATGCTCTAATGCCTGTGTGTTAGCATACACTTCTCATTCCCTATTTTAACTAACATCTCCCCCTCCTTTTTCATAAAGTCTTTGACAAGTTACAAATGGCATAGAGCTAATAAAAGGAATTGGTATGGCAGCTGTTGGTATAGCAGGTGTTGGATTTGGTATGGCAGGATGGTAGGCATCCACATACCCCTAGCTAGGCTATTTTATCTACTACAGCACACACACAACCTATTCTACCGAGCTCCACCTGAAGGAAATCCCTACCCAGCCTGGAAAAAAAGACAAGAGCACTAAGGGATGTATTACCCTTTAAAAGGGTGTTCAGGGAGAGGAAACCTAATGATTTCTTCAAATTCCTGAAGTCAGCAGAGTTTTTTCCTAGTATTAAATGGATTAATGCAAAGCTACCAGTGCAATCAAAACTGTAAACCAGTCCTGGCTTCTTTCTATTCTTGCCCACCTCTGTAAGTCCCAACACACTGATTCTCCACCTGTGATTCTTTTGCTACAGTGACAATATTCAGAACAGCACCTGCAGAACTAGATAAAGGGTACCCAGGGCACCCCACTCAACTGAGATGCCAAAATCCCCACCCAGACAACTACAGACTTAGATAAATCATTGCTGCAGGGGGAAAGGAAAGCTACTTCCTCCCATTCTCAAACATCTTTAAGCAAAATCTCTATTGGCAAAAAGGTTAAGTCAGACAAAAATAGTTTTATTTAAATCATTACAAAAAATAGATTTCTTTGTGGAGGTACACAGCTGACAGACACCAAACTGAGCTTCCCATATGCCAGACAATATATTTTAAAACTGCAGGCTCTGAAATCAGTCAGAAGATGTTCCAAAACCACAGTAGGCAAAACACAAGACTGGAATTAGCTCTACAATAGAGAGCCAAATAAAAACCACGTTGCAATGGCAGACTTGATTAATGCCTTATGAAATAAGCCACAGAAACACAAGGCTGCATTCCCCCTTTGGGTCCACACTGGGACGCAGATTCAACTGCGTATTTACAATGTCTTTGTTGTAATCCAGTATCACAGTAGTATCACAGTATTACTAAGGTTGGAAGAGACCTCGAAGATCATCGAGTCCAACCTGTAACCACAGACCTCACGACTAGACCATGGCACCAAGTGCCTCATCCAGTCCCCTCTTGAATGCCTCCAGGGACGGCGACTCAACCACCTCCCCGGGCAGCCCATTCCAATGGCGAATGACTCTCGGTGAAGAACTTTCTCCTCACCTTGAGCCTAAACTTCCCCTGGCGCAGCTTGAGACTGTGTCCCCTTGTTCTGGTGCTGGTTGCTAGGGAGATCCCTCATCATACCGACATTTGAGAGCCCAGGATCTGCAGTGGTCCCAACATCTTCCTGACTAGAGAACTCCTAAGTCTGCGGATTAAAAGCCTCTCAGCTTTTAATGGAACCGATGCAGACTGCTGTGTCTCTGCTGCATTTCGGTATTTCAGTAACCAGGAGAGTTTGCCTGTGCTTGATGTTCAGATGGCACAGCAGCTCCTCACCAGCGCTTTGATTTAGAATCATTTGGCCATTTCCAACCTAGTGGATGCATTATCACGTGAATGGAAAGCCTGGTTAATGCTGTGAGCACAGCACACACGGAATGGATGTGGTTCGGCTCGGGGGAGCCTTTAGAGATTTATCACAGCTATCAGATCTTGTGAGTCACAAAGTATTAGGAACTAAATCCACAAGGCACACAGGTTCTGCCCTGAGCATTTTCAGTGAGTTAAAAGACACCTCTCAGACAAAAGCAATTAGTGACTATGTTCAGAAATTGGTAACACCATCTTGATAGGGAGCTGAAGAAGCCAGGGGGTTCCATTTGAATATTTTTGATGTACTGAATTTTAGTTAATGGTAAATCTCTTTCTGCAGGAGTTCTGAAGCTATCTAACTATATCCATGTCTCATGACCTCCGAAAAACAGTTGAGATTAAAATTTTCAATTTTTTGTCAACAAAAATAGCAGCATCAGTCCCAACCAAGCTTTTGAATCAGTCACTTTCCTTCCAGACCTGCACCCTGTGAGGTCAGATGCATTTTGTTTTCCATCTGTACAAGCCCAAATACAACAGAGAAAAAGGCAACCTCACACTTCAAGTGTTGCACCCGAGTCAAAAAAAACAGAGACCAGCTTCTCTGTAAAAAGGTTGCTGCTTGCAGAGGCTACATCCTCCCATGCTTCTGAACACTAAACGACTTCTGGCTATCAGGACACTCCTTGCAAAGGAGTTGTTAATGAGCTACGACTGCAAGTGGGTTAGGCAATGAGATGCAGGCCCTTGCCTCTGCATGGATGACACAGTTATATCTGCCCACGGCTCCTCACAGTGCTGTCTTTAGTTTAATGTCCAGATACACAAACACAGATCATTTTTTGGTAAGCTGCACTTTGCAGTGCAGAGCGATTTGATGTCTCTCAAGGTGGATAATAGCATGAATAATTCATTAAGCTCACTGGAGTTAATGTTGTTGTACTCAAGGTTAAGTATTCCCCCATCCCCATATAAGGAATTACCCGATTGCTTACCTGAAAAATGAACTTTCTTTAGAAAGCCATTGTGTAAACAATAGGATATGTCTGACCAGGGCCATTTGTAACCTAATCCATCAAGGTACCAGCAAATAACCACATCCTGAACAAGATTTCTGCTTTCCCAGCTCTGTTACAACTCTTTGTACCACACACACCCATTTAGTAAAAATACCCCTGCTCTGAGACACTCTTTACTCTTCACAGTCCCTCTGCCAATGATAAAGGTGATTTTATGTATTAAGGACTATAATATAAAACAAAAGCAAACCCAAGGGGTTACATCCAAAGCGGTCATGAGCTTAGCAGAGGTGACTAAAACTACCAGGGGTACAGCAATAGCTCTTTAGCAGACTGTAGTGCTCAGAGTATCCTTGGACAAACTCCGGGGGACAATCCCTCTAACAAACAAGGCCATGGAAAGAAGCCAAGCTTGGTTGGCTGGTGGTGATTTAATCAGCAGCAGACAGCCAGCTGTGTTCAGCTGCAGCTAAGGGAAGGATTTCACTGTGTCCTCTATGAGCAAGTCCTCCCGCACAGGAAAATCAAACCCTGCAGGGAAAAAACAAGCTGCTTCCTGACAAGTGCAGCCCTCTAGCTCTCTAACTTGCTGGAACCCAGCAGGAGACAAGGAGCATGTTGAACCACTCTGAAGGGACTCAGCATCTTCAAGAGAATCACCCAGGCCTCTCCAAGTGAAAGTACAGTGCAGATTGTTTGGGATAACTCATTTTCAGAGGATGCAAAGAAAGCCACTGCAGCATTCGGTGGACTCTAGGTAGCTTCCACTCTCAGATCCTTCAGCAGCTCTCAGTCTAGATGCACATTAAGCCCATTTCCCTGCGTGTTTAATTGCCTGCCTGCCTACAAAGATTTGTTGAGAGACAGTGCAGCAGATGATGAAGCTCCTGCCTCGCCTGCTGCAAGGTGAGGCTTTGCAAGCATGGCTACACCACAGCATGCTCCATGTTAGAATGATGCTGCTCCTAACCACACTGACAGAACAAACAGAGCCTGCTAGCACACTGAATGCTTTTCTATCATTAGTGTGCCAAAGGTGGTAAATAATTCTGAGAAACTCTTTCAGCTTTACTCTGTTCACCCACCATACTGTGAGGGGTGCCTATAACTGATAGCTACCTGGTCCCTACCATTGCAGCGGTCCTGCCTATTCAGCTGGCTTGCAGCTCTCTTATTTCTTGCTTCAGCAAATGATAACACATTCTTAATTTGTCTGCAAATGACATTTACTGCATAAAGCAGAAAGCTACACCACAGAAAATGGTTATACAATAGCCTGAACAAGCCTAAGTGCCAGCTACCAGGCACTGGCGTAGGTAAAATAAATTAGCCAGGTTTCAGTTCTACTGATGAAATAATTGTCCATGATGTGGAGCTGCACTCACTCATGAAGGGACACTGATCTCCAAAGCAAGCCTCACTTCAGGCCCCAAGTATCCTGTAGCCACATTAACAAAGAATGAATTCCTTGTGGGGAACTGCAGAAAGAGGGAATGATTTCCTAACCCGAGCAAAGACACAGGACACAGGTCTGACTGGGGATCTCACAGCAACCTGGAGCAAAATAAAAGCTTTGTAACAGCCTGTTGTTACAGGAGGCAGGGAGTGACTGTTCTACAGCTTCTTGAAGAACTGTTAGCCGCCACAGTTGGGAACTCTTCCTTTGGAACCTGTGTCTGTACAGGTTCTGCTTTCCTCACCGAACCTGCATACAGCCTGAATGCTATGGAGAGCTGGGCAGAATCTAACCTGAAATTACAGGTGCTAGTTTCACAGTTCCAGCAGGCAGATCTGAAAACAGCAGGTTACAGGTGTTTTAATCTTGACTCATAACCAGAAAGTAACACCCCCAGGTGAACTGAAATCCTGCATGTAGCTAACACAGCAGCTGCTGCCCCAACACAGGGCCCATGAACAGAGACAACAGGGCTATGCCTCTGGACTTCCACTCACAGAACTCACCTAGAGTTCCATGAAGCTAAAAGCATTTTCTCATACTTAAAACACCATAGATCTGTCTGAGATTTCTACAACATATCAGGACAGTTTAATTGCAAGTGTAAGGAGACAGAGTACAGTGCCCTGTGCCTGTCTCTGTGAGCACCCTGGAGAAAATGGCACAGTCATGGCACAAGGCAGAGGGAACCTGAATGCCCCAATGAAACTACAGGAAAAGCAAACAGAGCAAATGAAGATTTATAGGACAAGAGGCACTTTGGGTCCCTGGCAAGCCACTGAGTCCTCAACTCCAGCTTCCATTGTCATCTTTGCTATCCAGATTGCACAGTAGATGGCTTCATAATGCTGGCAGGAGTGCTGTGCCTGGCTAACATCTGCAGCTGGACACTAAGTTCAATCAGTGCTGTCTCTTGCCAAAACCCAGCAAAACATTCTCCATGGCTGTTACTCCAGACACACTCCGACCCACTCTGAATGAGGGGGCTGAGATTTGGGTTGGGGTTTTTGTTTGTTTGTTTGGCTTTTGTTTGGTTGGTTTTCATAAAATGCTTCTTCTGCACCTATAAATCTCATGCCTGTAACTTTTTCTTAGGATGATTTTGGTCTCAGACATCAGTGACAACTATAGAGGCATCAGGAAGCTGATGATGGCAGAGCTGCCATTGCTGGATTAATGTTTCAGAATAATGAGAAGGAGTGATGTCAAACAACAGATTGGCAAAATGAGGGATGTCAGCACAGCTCTGAAAACACACGTGAAGAACGAGTTCTTCATTCCTTTCCACTGGCAGCACTATTCTTAGCTTTTCTGCTTCTGGAACTATAGGCTTAATCTTACTTCAAATCTCTACCTCTTCCATGATTTCACTTGAAAATATAGCTATAGAGGGCAGACTGGCACAATGGTGAGGGGTTTGTCAATGAGTTACTTAATATTTGCTTCTAAACCAAAACATCCCTTAAAAAAAACAAATAAATTATCTTTTCTTAATTGCTAGGGAAATTCCAACTGTTAAATATATCAACAAGAGAAACGGAATAAAGCTCCTTAACATTTAACATCCTTTTCTGGTATTGCCTTGATCCAGACATCATTTGAAAATGGTTATCTAGGGAATTGCAATAAACATTTATGATGAATGCTTAAAAATAGGAACATGAAGAAAATATTGGAGGGAAACAGACATACTGACCTCTCCAATTAATTCCTGAAGATCCCTGTCATTTTCCCTGCTTGACAAGTCTCCTGTAAATAACTACCCAACAATTTTCCCACGATGTGACACCATTTTCATTCTCTCCTAACTCATTCATGAGACTTAAGCTTAGCACTATAATTTTTAACATGGTATCTTATATTAATGGCTCCTAAACCCCAATTAAAACACTCTGAACTATTTTTACCTTCCTGGGCAAAGCAAGTACTTTCTTTCTTATCATCTGAGGCAGTATGGAAAACAAATCTGATACAGCACCAAGGACAAGCCAGCAACACGATTTTTTCTCACCTGCCTCATCTGGAAAATGAGATCTTGTTTTAAGTTATCATTCATATTGATGACTGCCTGGTGAGAGGCCGTGTATCTGCCTGCAGACCAGAGAGGCAGGCAACTGTCTCCTGTGTTTTCCAGCACAAGCCCTGACATCTCAGTGCATTACCTCGAGAGACACAGCTAAAGGGGCATCTGAAATAAAGCAAAACCACAGCATCCAGCTCCACGGAATGGGGAAAGCTGTCATGCACCCTTCCGGAATATCCTTACTTGTATACCGAGATCAGCCTTGAAGGACACAAACGAGATGAAGCTCTCAGAGGTGGTGACAGGATCTCAGCCTCCCCATTTCTGCACTCTTGTTTATTTTCCACAAAAACAAATAATTTTGCACTTTCTTGCCTAATCCTGCTGCAAACCCTTTCACTGTCACATTTCACAGGATTTATGAACATTCCCAACATGGCAAGACTACACATTCTCTCATTACTGCTTTAGAGCTAGCTGAAAGACTTGTCAGAGCCGTGCCAGTTTGCAGGTCCTGCTCCTCCTTCAGCACGTGCAGTCAGTTTAATAGCTCTGTTGGCCACCTTGGTGCTGTTCCCTGACCAGATAGAACAGCCATGGCATAATCTGCACACTTTTGCCATTTCCACTGTGAAACGGAAGTGTCCCACTTTTATCAACACTTAGAATTTCCATAAACAAATGAATATGCTCCATTAACAAAGATCATTCCCTATCTCTAATACCCACCTTATTGGTCCTGCAGACAGCTGTTAAATTCTCAGCTTCCTCTTAAGACCAAGAGTTATTCAGCCAGCTTCAGAATGAAAGTACTTTGGCTAGATCCCTTTTACACCTTCTCTCAATTGGCTTGTTAGTGGCTCCTAACCTTTAATGAAACCCAACCCCCCTCAAATTCAATGCTGAGAAGCATTTGATATTTTCAGAGAAAACAAACCCAAACTGCAGAGAAGCAGAGAGATGACTTTCCCCTGCCTCTAGTGAGACGCACATATGGTACCCATGCACTGATGCATGGCAGTGTCTCCATGGGAGTAAAGGAAGCCTCTGCGGCACTGATGTGCTATTCACAAGCATATCCTTTGTAATATTCTGCTAACATACTGAGAAAGTTTCTCACACTGAGGGTCTCTAATCTCAGCCTCTCTTCCCTTCTCTCCTCCTTTCATGGATCTTACAGAAGCAGAAGAGGCATCTTGGGAAATCATCTTTCTCCATGGACATTTGTGCTGGTTTTTCAGTCAGACACCTCCAAGCCTCTATTTGCCTAAAGCAGCAGAGGCCTGAGGCTGTGCCTCTGCTGGTATTGGGGCAAGCCAGCCCAAGAACAGCTGGGCTGTGTGGACCAAGCATCAGCACTGCTCAGTGCTGGCAGAGCCCATGCACTATGGAGCCCTTTACAAGGCTGGACAGAGACTGCAGTGCTGTAAAACACTGTTTTCAAGGCAGCTCTAACTCTACATGTTTCTTTATATATACAGAGAGACATAAACTTAAGTGTCTGTAGAAAATAGATTTAAATTTAATCTATGAAGTTTAAATTTTAATTTGTGAAATACATTCTACAGAGTTTGAGAAACTATTTTATATTACTAATGCATAAGAAATTGAATAAAGGTCAGCTAAAAGAGATTAAAAGCTTTTGGTTTTCTTATCTTTAATCCATCTGCTGTTCTCTTGCAGACAAATACATTTAATCAAAGATGATGATACCATTAAGGTTTGTTACAGGGAGAAATGAAATTCAGCAGCTCCACTCTGAAATGTCCTATATTGGACTGAAAAGGCAGCTTCTGAGCTTATAAATTACTGGTATGAGAAAAAAAAGAGAAAAAAAGCAGCATTCTTTAAAGCCAACACTTAAATGTTAAACTGACAGTTTCCTCCTCATTTTGTTCCTGGAATCATTAGAGAGCTGGCACATTCTTAACGAATTACCTGTTGAAAACAAACTTCCCTTTTGTGCCTTCACACTTGTTGCTTTGTGGCATTTCCACTGAGCCGTGTGGCCAAACCATGAACACCTCCTGTGGAAGTGCCCTGGACAGACTGAATGCAGAGGGCTCAATAGATTCCTCTTCAACAGAAGCCTCCTAATTTTTTCATCAGCTGCTGAACTCGTGTGTCCTGTGCCGAAGCGCAGCCCTGCAGGAGCAGGTTAGCAGAGAACAACAGAAGCAGGCATGATGTACAAGGGGTGTTTACAATCTCCTCCTTCCCAGCTCCTCTGTGGTGCAAGCAGTGCAGTCTCCAGTGAAACATGCATCTCTTACCACTGAGGGTACATTTATTATTCACCAGCCTCTCCTGCAGGCTTTCAGTATTTTTATCACATCTTTCGTTGTTGCAATGCTTGATTATTTTATGACTAGACTTGAAAATTGCATGGCTCAGATTTTTGTCTTGTATCTCTAAATACACCAGAAAGAGGCAATTCTTTCATATGAAGTTATTTATACAGTGGTGAAGCTGTGATTTGACAGAATGATCAAAACCCAAGGGGCTATGGATCATGCCCTGTCAACCCCACAGAGGAAAACTTATCTTCATTCTGCATAACCCCATGCAGAAATCTCTCCTCATTATTTCTGGCAGGGAGGTACCCACCCAGGTGGCTCCTTGCCTGCTTTGAAAGAAGGACTGCAAAACTATCTGCTCCTGAGGTGCCTCCATTTTTCATCCCCAGTGTGTGGACAGGGATGCCACCCTCTGTATTGCACCTGGGACACAGAGCCCAGTCCTCCTGGAGGAGTAGCCCCCATTTGCTGGGGAGACAAAAGGGATCCCAGCTCTTGGCATTTCCTGAAAACACTCTGGGCCACTTTGAGCCTCCCTTGCCAGGGTAGTTGGACTAAAGAATCCATTCACTGAGTGATGGGGGTTTGAGAGAGTTGTAAAAACTACAACTTCTGCCACAGAAGTGTCTCAAATGTTTTGTCACAGAAATTAATAGCTTGCTACAAGTTCTCTGCTTGACTTTCTTTCCCCTCAATTAAAATGAATGGAAATTATGATGAGAACATATCTGAAGAAAAGATACCCTAGTGTTAGAAATGAACCCCCAGATGAATGATTTGACTTACAAAAGCCTGCTGGAAATCATCAGAGACCTGGAACAGTTGTCACAGAGTTGCTAACATTTGGGCTCACTAACAGTATCTGCAGGGTCCCAGTGTTTCTTCTCTGCTGCTAATTAAGCCACAGACAGTACTAGGAGGATACTCCACTGAGTCCAACCAGGTTGACTGCAACAGTGTGCCAGTATATTAATGGAAATGGAATGTGCTCAGCCCTTGAGCTACAATGCCAGCTTGAAGTTCAGCAGATTTCTGTGGGTATTTTAACAGTTCTTATGCAAAGGAATAAAAAAAAATAAAAAAAATAATAGAATGTTTGAGTCAGAAGGGAGCCTTACAGGTCATCTAGTTCCAAACCCCCCAAGCCACGGGAGGGGCAGGTTCCACCAAGCCAGGTCACTCAAAGCCTGATCCAGCCTGGCATTAAACACTTCCAGGGACAGGGCACCCACAGCTTCTCTGGGGAGCCTCTTTCAGTGTCTCAGCACCCTCATGACACAAGCAGGCGTGGGACAGCTTGTTTTAAGAACAGGAACTTCGTCCTGTCCTCTTCAGAGCAGCCTGTGAAACTACTGCAAAGTACTGACATCTCCAGGGACTTGTTGCTACAAATGAGGAACAAACAACACACCAGTTTCAGGACATAACCGGTTAAAATTCCACTAACTAACGAGGAAAGAACTTTGGTGGGCAGTTCATCCCAAGGATCACCAAGAAGAGCAAGTGCTGCAAGTTGGTACCATCTGGGACATGCTGGCTGCAGTCCCTGCTGCCGCCCAGCTCCATGGCACTGCCTCACTCCTGCCCCTGGCTCTGGTGGCAAAAAGCCAAACCACGGTGCAAACTCCACGTGACCTCTGCACAGCGCCAGGTACCTTTCTGCATGTTCACTCTCTCCTGAATACAGAGCTCAACAGTTCTATCCTGCTAGCAGTTGCTTAGGCAAGGGTAGGAGTTTCTGCAGCACTGTTTTCCTATATGTAGCAGACAAATGCTCACAAGCCTACCATTAAAAATAGCTCAATTATAAATTTCTAGCAAATTAGGTTTCCTGGCTGAACACAAATAACCTGGTATTAAAATTCAGCATAGCAGAGGCTGTTTACAGAGCTCACTTTATAAAGGTGTCAGGCAATTGGGACTCCAGCCTGTAAAAAAACACTGGGTACAGCTACAAGGAAACAGCTGCCATTCTTCCAGTCTTTTTCAGACTGAATTTCAATCTGATGACGATTTACAATGAAATTCACTGACTAAAACTAATGCCACTGCCCACCTGTATTCACCTCAGCTCATGGCTGTTTATACTGGGAAAATTAAGTCTCACAAAAGAAGTTTGAAAACGTGCCTCTGGTGTTTGCTCTGTTAGATGTTATCTGTGGACAAAACTTTGCTTATCTCCAGGTCTCCTCTGCTTTTCTGACTGCAATCTCATCGCACTTGTCCTTGGGATCTCATGCCTGCTATGACCTCCAGCTTGTTAAATATTCAGCAGAAACTTTATGGACTTTCCTGTAACCTTGATTAAAAGCCTATGGGGAGCCTGAACAGTGAAAAAAATGCCTTTATTTGAGAAAAAGCTTGAGCACTCTGTGCTGATTTCTCTTTCACTAATAGTGTTTATAATCAGCAGTCACTGGCACAGACTTGAGGCCAGAGTTAAAAATGATGAGTCAAACTCACCTATTTAATAATTATTGTGCCATCATGCCAAAGTGGAGTCTGCACTGCAGCTTCATTTGACCAAGTGGAATCTGTGGGAGTGATGCTGAGGGGAGTGGAAAGGACAGATGCCAGTAAATGAGTCTTTCAAAGAAAACAGAGAAATAGTATCCATAGCACTACAGAATTTCATCTCTTTGTCCCCCCTTGAGAAGGAACCCAATCAGGGTTTGGAAGAGGTGAGTTTCTGGGTGGTTGGGTAACTCCATGCCTACTGCAAAGTTCTGCTCTCTCTGGTACTCCAGGTCAGGCTGGGGGTTTGCCAGTGCCTTGGATATGTTTCCACACCTCAAGCCCTGCAGGCACTCTGGGTCAACCACTTCATTCCTGCAGGCAAACTTTTGCAGGGAAACAGACACCCAAATTAGGGCTCTCCAGCATTTGCTTTCTGTTAGAACAATTAAAATACACAGCCAGGTGAAAAGCAGCTCAAGGAAATGCCTGAGCTTCCCCACTACTGTCGAGCATCTCTAGGCACTGGTGAGAGGTTTTAGATAGCAGACACCCACCCCTCTCAGTAATCAGCTTGTCACTCTCTATTCCTGTGCTTGGTCTTTTTGTTCCTCCTTCAATAATGGACAGAGATCTTTTCTTTGGTAATTGTCAGGTGATTAAAGACCCATCAGGTAATTTTGTACTTAACTATTATATCCTTCCTGCTTTAGGCTTCAAAATAATTTGTTCTGAGTGATAGCCCTGTTTCTGATCAAGACCCACTCACTAAGTGGAAGATGTCAAATTTTATTGTGCCTTTACAACTATACCAGTATGAGATGCAGCAATTTTCTTCATCAGAGTTTGGGAATTATCTCAATATGGGAGGAAAAGACAGCATAAAAGGCAAGCAGTGTCAGAAATTAAAACTGTGTTTGAGTCTTAAGTAGAGCTTCTGCAGGAGCTCCTGAACTGTCAAACACAATTCTCAATCACACATCAAAAGATTTGCCACATGATGCTAAGATGGGTTCATGGAGGCAGACTGCACTGTGCAACATCTGCAGTGGAACAAAAAATCAAAGCAGCCCTTGATTAATAAGCCTGAATAACAATTTAGATATAAAATAATGCTAAACTTTTTGGTCATAAAAGTGTTTCTCAGCTATTAATCAGTGCTTTATTTTCAGTCCTCCTTTAATTATACAATTAACAGAAGGATGAGCAAGGCACACATTTTAACTCTGGCCCAAGGCTAAAGAGAAATAAAAGAACTGTGACAAGCCTCAGGAAATCCTGCCTCTTTGTGCCATTCGATTACCACAGCTCCCAACAGTCCCTAATAAACCAGCAAACACACGTTGTCTTTCATCAGTGCAGTCATTTCACTTCCCTTCAACCGAGGGGACTCGGAAGCTGTGCTGCACACAACTGCAGAGATGTACACAGACACTAAACCACAGCCACACCAGCACAGCATCACAGACACTAAACCATAATGACACCAACCCAGCATTGCCTTCTGAGGGCACCATCCCTCTGCTGCAGTCATCGGGATCCTTGAGTAAGGCGCGACCCACTAGAGAGGCTTTAACAGCTATATTCTTTCTAAAGTACTCTTTAATTAATGCTGTCTAGAGCACTAATTATGAAAGCTTGTGAAGCCTAAAGCCTGAGATCACTTATGCACATACTTAATTCTGCTCATTTGGGGTACCCCACTGAATTGGAAGTGCTCAGTGTGCAACTGTGCTGGGAATGCACATCAGCTGTCGCAGGTGAAAGCTGAACCCTGAGCTTTACGCTTACATCCATGCTGGATGTGAAAGCACTTCGCTCTTTGCTATTTCCAGTTACAGGACTGTCTTTCATGGGCCTATTTCTTTCCCCAGAAAAGTGTGGAACTGCTCCCTGACAGCCTCTTTGAAAAAGTGTTGAATTAAGCAAAAGTGAGCCATGAGTCAGTGTGATGGGAGATGCATGTGTCTGTACAGACACCTGTTCAGATGCACACAGCATTTGTCCATATTATGAAGGCAGAGAAATATGCAGAGATGTGCATAATACACAAGCAGAGCTCCCACACAGTGAAAAAGACTGAAATTGGAAATCAGAAGCCAAATTACCTAGTGTCAATGGAAAACTAAATCTCTTAAAGCCCAGAATACTCACAGTTCTAGCTCATTTATTTTAAAATTATAAACATTTTAAAACAGATTTCTGCCTAATTAACAGTTGTAAACAGAGAAAAGTCTTAAAAGGTCAGTCAGGCTTCTCATTTCTAAGCAGCCATTCAAGCTTTGCCTACTTTCCCCTCCACTTTAACTATAAACATTCCAATGTCCCGGGGGAGTTCTGACGCATGCTTTGAAACGTGGACTAAGAGCTGCTAAAGAAATCTCACTACAATTGCTGCTCTTTTCATAAAAGAATTCCCCTACATTTCTGTACTTTATTTAGAAGGAGAGACCCTCACTGAAGAAGCAAAGTGGAACCCCCACGCCTCAGTCGTGTCTGAATTTTACGTTCTGGCCTCCTCCTGTTCTCATCAATCCTTCCCAGTGTTTGGCCTGGTTGCACCACCTCTGGTGCACACATGCTGGCTGGTCAGCCAGGGGGCAAAGATCAAACACATTGCCTCGTCTTGGCTGCTGGCAGGTCCAGCAGTGCCTTTGGAGGCAGTGTTTGGCCAAGTGGGCATCAAGGTCCCCTTTGTAGACTTGTTAGATCTATGGAGCTAAACTCCATCGCTGTATGCCAGAGACCCATTCTGCTCCCGGCAAAACTAGGCTGTCTGTGCATGAGCCCAAAGATCACTCACTGACAACTGTGCCAGTGCCAGCTGGAGCCTTGACACAGCTCCAGCGTGCTCCCCAGCTCTTTGTTCTAACCAAGGCAGTCCTGAGGAGCAAGTGGAACACTAGTCTTTATTCAGAGCAGTAACTGCAGTATGTATTAAAGATTTAAATAAAAGAATGAGAGACTTCTCTCTCTGGACCATTCTGTCCACCCCCTGACCAAACAAAATGTTGTGTAGCAAAATGAGGTTTGATCAACTGACCATGATGCTGTGTACGGAAAAGACACCCAATGAAGCCTGTGTAAGATGTCTGATTTCCACTGTCCTCTCCTCTGCAGGTCTGACTCTGAAACCTCAGCAGGCTCTAAGTGTAAATTATGGGCACACTGGTACTAGTCACATACCTTAGGTGTAGTACAGAACACGTGTAAACCCCTCCCTCGTTGTGAAATAAGTGAAAACCCAAAGCAACCAATTTCAGGATGTCCAAAAGTAACATTTATTCACATGTAAAAGCTCGCTGGGGGAAGGGCTCTGAGCAGGGGATTTCTCTACAGCTAACTCACTGTGTCACTGATGGAACCATTCCACTGACTGCAGGACAGCACAGAGCACAGGCACTGCAGTGCAGGCTGATACCTTCCCCTTCTCCTGCACCACATCACCCATGCCTCCTACTGACTGCAAGGCAAGGGGCATTTTGAACACACTCAGACTGAAGCCAGCATAAAATAACCATGGTGCAGAAAGGTACACATGGATCTGAGCAGTCCCCATAATAAGGAACACTTCTGCTGCAGATTTGGCTTCAATCACAGAGGGTTCTCACTGCCAGGAGACCCTGAAATCCACATCACAGCAGGATGGACTCCAGAAAGCAGCACAGTTCCATGCACTTTGTCCTGTACATGCCACACAATGTCTAGAGCATCTGGGCTTTGTCATACAGGCTTTGGGGATTGCTAGGAAATAAAGCCACTGTCAACAGCTTGTGTCAGGTACCACTGTGATGGGTCCATAATACAAACCCACAGATGCAGATCAACACTCTTCACTCTCTGTGGAGAGAGACATCAAAAAGCAGGTGCTGCAAGATGAAAGAACAGACTTTGAACTTCAATACCCAACTGCACTAAATATGTGCACCTCTTGAACAGAGTAAACATTATGAAACAAGTTTATCTTCCTGCCACAGACTGCCTTATCCACATGATCCCCAAGGATCAGAATTTGAGCCTCCAGGTCAAACACGTATTTTAAAGCCTTACCATGCACCAGGACTTAGCCACAGAGAGCTTCTCAAAGTATAGAGTACTCCAAGGTAACTATAATACACAGAGCATGCAGGGGCTCCCAGTGCTGCCCTCTCTGTGCAGCATATTCATTAACTCACCCCACGTGCTCTGGTTTTCCACAGCATAGGAGTCATCAGTAAACATCTGATGACACAAGAACTCCTGCTGCTGCTACACCAGCATCAACACAAGGCCCTTCTGCATTTTTAACAGCAAGTCCTTGAAAAACTAACTGCTGTGGATCTGATAACAAGACAATCCATAAAACCTTATCCTGATCTTGCAGTCCTATCTGAAGCCTGTACTGCTTGCTCAGTGTTACTGACCAAAGGATGCTACCTCAGCACTAACATGCACTGGTAAAACGCAGAGAAAATTTGTTTCTGAGGGCATCTGAATTTGATGGGAAGTTAGAAGCAGCCTGTGTAGAGTGGTGCAATCTAGAAAGACTAGACTCCATGATAGCCTGTGGAGATGTGGCCAAACCACACTAGGCAGAGGCCAGAAGAATCTGTAGGGCAAATGTTTTCCCTTGAGCAATAAATGTGATTTAGTATGCTGATATGGCTGGAGCCTGCAAGACAAGCACAGCTCTGCAGACCCTATCAAACACAAATCTCCTTTCTCCTGATACAACACAATCATCTAGACTCAATTTCATGCATGGATTCAGTTGATGCCTGGAAATACAAATCTGAGGCCTCTGTTCAATCCAAGCTTTTCTATTTCTGTGCCATCTTTTGAGCTACTCCCCCAGCGGGGTGGGATGGAAGACTGTGACATTAACAAGCAACAAGGTTTTGCTCCAGCCACAGATTTGTTTGGAGGGCACCCATGGGGCCCTGAGAGCAGGAAACCAGGCACACCCTCTGTCCATCAGCACATGGCCTCCTGAAGGGTACAGGTAACTTCTCAGTCTGCCATAAAGAGTTCGTATGAACAACATCTTTCACTGCCTGGAGTGGAAATGGACACTTTTCTTCAAGTCACAGTTCACACATACATCTCATATGTCCCTTGGTCCTAAATCCCAGGCTAGAAAGAGAAAACCCTAGAAAGAGCTTTCCAGCAGACTGCTGCTATGACAAAGGTATCACCAGCTCCCTCCAACTGCAGAGGTGAGTGCCAAGAATTACACTACATAGCCCTGCAGAGCTACTGCTGCCTTCAGCCTTACAGTTACTGTGCAGGCATGCCCCTGGACAGGACTGCAAGCACATTTCACACAAGGTGTGCTGTGCTTGGAGCAGCATCTGTCCCCGTGGGGGTGTGAAAGGCACTGCTGGTGCTAATTAAGGACCATTGAGCCTTTTCTCATCTCACTGAAAAATGATGCACATTTGCAGTCCCTCTCTGCGGCTGCTTTACAAAGTGCAACAGTGGCTGAGGAGCTGAGAGAATTCGAATGTGACATTATCATCTGATCTACAGCACTTCCTTGAACTTCCTAATCTTGCTGCAGGAGCTCTCATGCAGGCTGAGCACCATCGTCATGAGATAACTACACATTATAAAGCAGCACAGGCTAAAGCCAGACACAGCACTCAGCTTTCTGAGCTCTTGCAAGTTTCAATGTTAAAATGAAAACAGAATACACTTCAAAACCATTTTCACTGATCAACTGTGCTGGATTTACATCTAGCAGTAGTTTCTTTTTTCAGAGACTGGAAAATATCTGTCTGTATAGTACTCACTGACTTGCAGAACCTCAGTGTAAGAGATGATTTGAAATTTAGATTAATACATTGCTTAATTTTCTGAGTCCCAGAACACAGAGTTCTGGACTCATGCCTACACCATCCCTGCAAGTGATGTGCACTGCATCACCAGCATGTGGTGATGTGTTGAACAGTTTGAAAACTGTCAAGGTAGCTTCAGGTTCCAGGGGAAAGATGCCCACCTTTCAAGGGCCCAGGACAGTAAATTTGAAATATATTCACAGACCTGGAGCCAAACTATGCTGCATCCCTTGGAAATACAGCCCAGGATCAGTGTGTGTTGTAGACGGACAACTCCATCTTCAGGTTTTCTTGGTAAGTCACAGGCTTAACACCCCCACTAACACAGCCAGGTTTCCGTTGGGGTTGTGTGGCCGCAATGGGCTTCTGTCTATTTGCACAACCTCTTCCGCTACTCCAAAGCCCTTCATGCCTAATGTATTTGCATTTCTTCATAGAAGATTTTAACTCCTGTAGATCAATCACTGTATTTATCCACTGCACTTCATGGTGAGGTTGGGCTGTGAAGTGCCTGTTACACTGCTGTGCAGTGTCCTAGTTTGTACCTTAGCATTTGCAGGGACTCATGACTTGCTACTCACCACTCCGCAGTACTTGGAGGCTGAAAGCACCTCCCCACAAGCCTATGTCATGGATAACTTCCAGCCCCATGCCAACAGATGGGCCCCAAAGCCAGGCTAGAAAAATGTCTTCAGCAGGCAGAGCAGCACCAGAGTCACACTGACTGATACCAGAGACTCACCCAATAGTTGACACATTTTCAGACAAGACCTTGGGTTAAACCCCAGGGCCTCTCTGAAAGGAGCAAGTTAAGTTCAAAATGTTTGGTGAAAAGTAGGTTGCAGCCTGATGGTTTTGAGGCTGACATGACCAAGCTGATGAAAGAGGAGAGAAGCAGCACTGTCTGAGCAAACTGCTCTGCCCATAGTTTCACAGCTCTTTTCTCAGTCATTCATCTGCCTGCTCTATTTAATCAGGGCTGCAAATTGCCTAGTTCAGTCAGGATTGTGTTTTTTCTCCCCAGACAAACCTAGTGCAATCAATGCAGCATTATTGTTACATATTACAGAGCTTACACATGGCACCAGAATAATTTTCACATCAAATACACCAACTCTTCCAGAACAAAGCTCTCAACAGCAATGTACAAATACAGTTTACAATAGACACTTCTCCTGACATGAGCAGAAGTTAAATAAACTCCTGACACAATGGGAATAAAAACACCAGTTCCAAAAAGGACTCCAGAAAAAGTTCTCTTATAAATCCTGACAGGAAAGTGGCATCTCCCTTCTCAGATGAAGCTCTCCTCTGGGAACAGGAATTTGTTGAAATAGAAGCACAAAGTTTGGGGTTTATCCTCAGGGGTTTACAAGATCTGCTACACATGGTGCTGTGCTGTCTGGCCAGCAGCATCACACCCTGTCCTCTCAGACTGGGTTTGTTGTCATTTTTCTCTCTTCAGTGCCTGAAACGATTCCTTGCACCTTACCAGGACTCAGATAGCGAGCAAGCCGAAGGTCAACTCTGGGCATATGGATAGCTTGCACAGCCCTCGCTGGGAGTTAGAGATTTGAAGAGTTCCAGTTGTGGCAGGTTCTCCCAGTTGCATCAGTAACCTAGCAAATCTCATTGGTTTGTTTACCAAATGCAATCACTCCTTGCCCACGGGACGTGCAGAGATGTTGCTTATTTTTGTGCAGCCCATCTCATGTCACTGGTTGCCAGTTTTTGAATCTCCAGGAAGAACTCGTGCAGATGCTAAGCAGGAAGGAGGTGTGCTTAGGAACAAGGATCATGTCAGAGCAGAATCGTAACAGAGGCAAAATTCAAGTATGTTCCAGAAATATTATTGATACTTGAGTGAAAATCTGATTTGTCTGCCAAGGGATTGTTGTTGAGGGGAAAAAACCAAACTTGCTTTCTTTCCTCTCCTTGTTACTATGGACATCTGAATAAAGATAGCATATTTGTACTGGAACCATCTTCTGCTGTTGTGGGGAAAAAACAACCCTTGCCCTCTGCATTAAAATATGTGCCTCTGTAAGGAGTCATGCTTGCAACCAAGACAACAATTGGATTCAAGTACATGTGGCACAAAGAGCTGAGAAAATCTTGCCTCCATACAAATACTGCAACAATGGAGGACAAACAAGTCCCAGACACATCGACACTGACAGCAGATGTTCAGAAGCTCTCTACAGTGTATTTTGATGGAGTCACAGGGTTTTTTCCTCCCTTTTTACAAATCTCTTTCTTCTAAGCTGCTCTTTACAGCAGCTTAGGTTGCAGGAGAAATGCTGACTTTAACCTCAAGATCCCTGTTCTTGCTGGTCTGTGCCATAAGCTTATTATTTAAAAGCAATTCCTTGTATTTAACATCTCACCCCAGCATGCAAAATGGCTGTGGATTACAATACATTTGCTAGGGGCAAAGGATAGAGCAACTGAGAATTAGAAATGCTGAACACCTGGCTGGGTCACAGCTTCACTTCCAGCTTCTGGAGCAGAAAACTCTTTCTGTTGCACACACACACCCCACCACCACCCCCAGTCTAATCTATGTGCTTATTTCGGCACTGTCAAAGACTGCTCAGCACAGGATGTTAGATCCAGTGTCTGTCACTGTAAACAGTAAGATAAAGTATTTGTTTAGAGTGTCATCAATTTTTGAAGTACAAATGCAAGATAATTCTTTATATGTAGTTCTGGACTAGGTATTCTGGAGCTTCATCAGTGTTGCAGCTGAGAAACGATCTTCTTGTCTTCCAGTGCAGGCAGCTGTCTGGATCTGGTTTCTAAATTCATAGCTGGAACCATCTGTAACTCAGCTTGCTAACCATTGCCCTAAAAATCCATGACTGTTTCTTACATAGAGTCTATACTAACCAAATAACCCAGTAAACTACTTAGGTAGTGCCAGTTCCAGGTGAGTAATACAGTGAGTAACCTATGCCCAGCCGTCAGGGGCCACCACAGGCACTCTCTGCGGTGCTGCCCAGCATGCAGAGCACTGGGGTAGGGCGCACACCCCCGTGCTGTGCTCCTGGGGGAAACGGGGCAATGACCGCAAGGTCAGCTTGGGGAAAAGCCCCTAAGAATAGCTGCTAGCAAGAGCATTAAAGCAGCTCTGTTCTTTGGTGTCAGCATTTCTTTGGGAGATTGTCAGGGAGGGTTGGGTGATGGAGGTGTGGTTGGCAGCTTTGCACACACGCTGCACCCCAGTGTGATGCTGCAGAGCACTCAGCTCTCAGAAGCAGGGCAGCTCTATCACAGAGTTCAGCATTTCTGTTTTCATGGCCATGAAACAAGACTGAGCCCCTCCTCCCCCCTTCACAGACTTGTTAACCTTCTGTCTTGATGAAAACTAGCAGCTACAACTTCTTTTAAACAAATTCTGAGTGTTTACTGGCTCGAGCACTCCTCTATTGCTGTCAGAAAGAAGTGCAGCACAGCTGGTTTGAACAAACTCCTGGTTCTATTCCCTGACTTTTGACTGTCACTATGCATATGAGAGTTACTTCAGCCTGCAAAGCACGCTTTAACAAGAAATATTAATGTCCCTCCACACACATCATCTTTTCTCCTTCTTCGGCAAGAAGAAGTGTTGTACCAGCTAGAAAACATCTTCTTACTAGTACTTTAATTTCTCCTGAGCTCACAAGAGTAGAAACACAAAGCTGATAGCAGAGGTTAACGATGGATGCACAGAGTAGAACTGCATTTCCCTGTGTGTTTCTAAAGGAAAACAAATCCTCAAATTCAGTATTTATTAAGACCAAAGAAAGAACTGTGAGGTGTGGGTTTGTTTTTTTTTTTAATTATTGAGACATCCTTAGTGGCTGCATTAATATCTTCAGGTCTATAAACCTTGTAATGATTTGCTCCTAACCCAGAGCAAGGTCAGGGCATTTCCTTCTTTCCCTGCTCCCTTGCCTTTCCTGGCCTCTGTGGTAGCACTGTTTGCCAGAGTGGTCTTTATGCCAGTGCACTGAACTACACAAGGCAGACAGAGGTGTCCCTGGCAGCTGTAAGCATGCAGTGTGAATCTTTGCTCTCAGCTGCAGGGGGTCTCTGGTTGTGAGATGCCTGTCACAGCCTGGGCTCTGCTAGAAACAAACACACCTGAAACGCTCCTTGAAGGCCTCTCTGTACATCCCTCGTCTTAGCTCAGACACAAAATCTCCTGCTGCATGAAGCCTTAGTGAGTCAGTGTCCTTTTACAGCGGCAGGCAGCTTCAGATAAACCAAGGGTACTCATTAGGCTTACCCACAGCTAAGAGCTCCCCTTAGAGCCCTGCTAACTTACAGGAGCTGGCACTAGCAGCAAAGGAAGCCCTGCCAATGTCATGGCTCCCTCTTTGGTGCTTGCTTCTGCTGTGCCAGTTACAGGATGACAGAGAGAACAACATTTCTGAGGCTGTGACATGTATTTGGCACTCTGCTGCATTCTGACACAAAGTAAGGGCCAGGAGTCACACAATGATCCAGGCACAAAGTCCCTCTGAAGAAATGGCCCTGCTGTATCAAAAAGAAAAATATTTCAGAGGAAAAAAAAGAAAAAAAGACTTGTCCTGTCCCAACTCCAGAATAATTCACAGCACTGCACTTTTGAAACCTTTTTGTAGCTTAGGTGCAAACAAAATCATAATACAAGAATGAGGAGAAAGTACTTTATGCTTTCCTCAAAGGCTAACCATGATGTCAACAGGAATGCATGCATGGAAAACTATAATTCATCACCCAAGCTGATTATTCATCAGTTAATATGCTTTACAGCCTTCAATCATCTAAACTCCTCTTTACGATGCAGCCACTCATGCCCCACACACGGACATAACCCAAAGGGGCTTCACAGGCAGGACAAGGCAGGATGAAGGGTCTGCTCTATTTACAGCTCTCCTCTGCTTCACAGGGTTGTGGCTATCTACCAGCACAGGAGCAGCACGAAGCAATGCTGATGGCTAAAGGGTGGACAGCAAGAGATTCTTGTGATCTCCACAAAAAAGAGAACTCAGGAGCTAATTTTAGAGACAGGAGAGCTCCAGCCCAGCAAACTCTTCAAGCAGCAGTATTTGACCCCGCTGACAAAATGAGTGTGGATAAAGAAAAGCCTTAATAGCCATTCTAATAAGATAAAAACAATCTCTGCTTCCACGCTTTGCAAAGTGCTCTCTCTCACCATTCCTGTCTCCTTTCTTGCCACTGTTTTTCTTTACATGAAGCCCTGCTGAGGAGGAAAGGTAGAGGTTGTCTTTCTGTGTCTAAGCAGCTCTTTGGTGTGTGATTAGCATGTCACACGAGTAGAGCCTTTCTTGCTGGAGCCCTGCTTGCCTTCCTTTAAAGCAGTAGGCAAGGGCTAGGCTTTGTAAGGTCTCATCCCATAGAGGACACATCTTCTGGGACACGGGGTTTGGAACATCAGCCAAAACACACAGACAAAAGAGCAGCTATTGAAAAGTGCCATTGTTCTTCCTGATGGTTCACAGAAACAGCTATTTTGTGTGAGAGGACCTTACAAAATCAGGTAACCAATTCATTTCCTGTGAAGAGCACCTTAGCTGGATGGATCTCTTGCTGCTTCCTGCTGTTATTTAGAGAGCATTTTCATTTGGTGCACCAAGGCTTGAAGTAGAGCTTTAAGCATTGCAAGGCCAAGCATTGCAACAGCAAGGCATGTCAGAAAGCATGACAAAGGGCAGATGCTGTTAACTCCCGCTTCATCTTACTATCCCACCTCATTATCTCATCTAAGCCAAGCTATTCAGGATGCAGCTGTGTTGCTCACCCTGACAAAAGTAACAGAAATCCAAGCATATATTTTTCATTAATCACAGTGAAATCAAGCAGTAAATTACGATCTTCAAATGAAATCATAACCATGCAACTTTTCACATGGCTTAAATGATATAAAGTACCAAACCAAGGGTTTTTCTGTAGTTCTGGGTCTGAACTAGATTCTAACAAACACCTCAGTATTTTGTATTGCTAAAAGCTCCTCTTAGTGCCACTGATTATCCTGCCTTGAAAAAGAGAAAACAAATTGCATCATCTGTGTTTTCCTGTTTTTGCACATAAGGAAGAATTGGAAGTTGGAGACAAAATGAGACAGGCAGAGGAAGGACATCAAATGAATTGCTGTGTGGCTCCTATGTAATGGGAACACAAACACTGCACAAACTTTATGGTGCTGTGTGGGTGGCCTGATCTAAACCAGAAGCACAGAAAGCTCCTTGTCAAGAGCTGGGCACAAGTCTCGCTGGAGCAGGGTGACTTTGCCGCCTGCGCTCCAGCTGCCGCCTGGCACTTGCGCCCAGTCTCCACACTTGTCACCTGCAGCCCCGCTGGACGAGATAAGGCCTTGCTTTGCTTGTAGAGGTCTGCTTCCCTCTGATAAAATTCCATCTCATCCATAACTAGATTTAAGATCTGTAGGATACACTCATCTTCAGAGCTGTCACCAGAAGGGAACTCTATCAAGGACTTCAGCTTTCACAGGCTCCAGATAAACCTCCCACTGCAATCTGTGCCCTTTGCGACTTCCCAAGCTATCCTAACCATCAAAGTCCTAATGCACTCCTGGATACAGGGTGCCCCAAATTAGATTCCATTTACCAGCCAAACTTCAGGGCCCTTATTCACTGCAAATATGACAGCAAGTCAGACCTAAAAGGAGTCTGGAAAAGCAGAGGGAAGAAATTTGCTCTCCATTATACCCCTGCCCCACCAGGCTGCCTGCTTACTGATAGGTTTTAAAACTTTTGTAAACCTGAAACAGAAAAAACCCAGGATTATCCATTACGATGTCAGCTTAAGTGATAACATAAAGATATATCACAGAACATCTGCCACTAAATCACTGTTTATAGATGACAGATCTCATCTGTTATTAAAAAAAAATAATAAACACTTTATAGCCTTCCTTATTACTTCACAAGGAACAGTTGATTTCTGATCTCCAAGGTGGAGCTACTGTGCCTAATCTTTTCAAACAGGGTAACTTCTGTCAGCAGCCCCAGTCTGGAAGGCGTCCACAAGCTCATTAACATTGCATCAATGCCTTCACACCAGCCCATGGCCTGGAAAATCCAACAGATTCTCCCCATTGATTTTGCTCATCAATCCCCATTGATTTTGCATGGAAGAACACAGCACATCTCAGCAAAAGGGCTTTTATCTTTTCTTCAAACAGCAAAAAATGTACTCAAGGTATTACAGTGCAGCAGCAACAATAAAAAGAAATCTTCAATTTACATCTTGGAGAATTTGTGGAGAGTGCTCCTTGTTCACAGAGAGTATAAGGTTTTGAACCAGCCAGTGTCTGTCGTGCTGTGTGTGACTGCCAGGCTCTGGACAGAGCCTCTTTGCTTTTGCATTTTTCAGTTAATTTGCCTCGTCCATTCCCCGCTTTGTGTCAGCTGCCTTCACAACTCTCAAGTCAGCACTCGGGCATCCAATTACAAAATCACTGAATTATTTCTGAATATGCAATCTGTATCCTCTTAGGTACAAGCAAAACTTTGCAAAAGCCACTCATCTGTATCACTGAATTCACCTCTCCAGTCTGACCTCTTCTCTGCTCTTCAGTCATCACCAAGTCAAGGGTTTCATCAAGTTTTGTTTCCTAGGAGTTTCTGTTGGGCTGTTCACTGATGGTCTGGGACTGCACAGCTGTTTTATTTGAGAAACAGCTCACTAAAACACGTGGGAAACCCACACAGTGCTCAGCCCTGGGACATTCCATGCCCTCAGACGTTTGCCATGCAGATGGAAAGCTGCTGGTCCAAAGGGGACACACTTTAAAACATGAACGTGGAGCACAGCCTGATCCTGATCTCTGCCAGGTGCCCATCCTTGCGATGC
This sequence comes from Picus viridis, assembly GCA_033816785.1. Classification (NCBI taxonomy): domain Eukaryota; kingdom Metazoa; phylum Chordata; class Aves; order Piciformes; family Picidae; genus Picus; species Picus viridis. The sequence goes on along the minus strand of CM066580.1, from coordinate 24,459,499 downwards.
AGCAGCCAGGCAGTGCTGGCTGTGGTGGCTGTGTGAGATTCATGGGGGTGCTGTCAGAAGGTCACCACAGAGGCTGGCACAGTCCCCAAGTCAGCCTGTACAGTCTCCCACCTACCCACCAGCTAATTCAATTAAAGGTAGAAGATCAATCAAATGCTATTGCCTCAGAAAGATTAATTACCTCAGCACTTTCTGAATTAATTATTAGTGTTCAGCTGTGGGGATAAAAAAACCCAGTTCAGCAGGAGTGAAAGGACCCAACGGGCAGATGTGGTAGCCTGGGATGTATTTAGCCCAAGATTTATTATCTTTAACTAATGACAGTGTCTTCGTTTTTCCACTCAAATTAAACCTAAGTGCTATAGTGTGTTTATAACTCAGCAACAACTGAAGTAAAATATTATTGATACACTTCAACCTCATTGGGAAACTAAAAGCACACAAGACAAGAACAAAAGAAAGAGAAGATCTTGTTTTTTAAGAAAGAAACCCTTCCTGCTGGCAAGCACTGCTAGCCCCAGCTCTGGGACAGGGAACAAGACAGTGAAATTGTCATTTTATTTTCTCTTGTGCCCCAGCATGAGGCCTGAACTCCAGCTGCCAGAGCAGTCTTACTGATGATGTTTAAAGAGTATATTTCAGCAATGGTAGAGTTTTTTATTTTCAGACAAGTCAGCATGGCAAAAACCCACAACCCCTTTCCCCGGGGGAGAGCTGCTCCCACTCCTCAGCTGTCTGCTGTTGCTCTGCAGCCCTGACCCTTTCTTCTTCATATCCACCAGACAGACAGGGCCCTGCAAGCCATCATTCAGGTCATCTTCCCACCATGTCTGTGCAAGGCCAGGCTGCCAGCAGGGATCCCTGGCAGTGCAGACACCTGGCATCAGCTGGGCCAAGCTCCCTGTGGGGCCAAGGGACACAGCACCTGCACCAGCCTGGTGACCAGCCTGCCTCTGGGATTCAAAGCCCAGGGCTAAGGCAGGGCTGAGACTCAGCAAACATGTTCCTTGGTGGCTTTGATATTACCAACACAGAAAAGGAACCTCTTGGATCACAGAACAGACTTGCTGCTGTTACAGGGGACAATTTATTTGTTCTCTCAAATTTCTCAGGCTTCTCTTTAAAGCCAGCTAGCATTCTCATTCCCTGCTTCTCTGCTTCCTCATGGACCTTATTTGAAATCCCCAAATGTCTGGCCTCAGCTGGTTGCATGCAGCAACCCAAAGCTTCACCTTGGCCACCGGAATCTCTCTACCCCTTTTCTCTGCTGTTGCTTGAGAGGACTCCTAGTCTCCAGCCAGCCTTTACTCTGCAGTTCAAACAATCCAGTACAAACCCCTTTTCTCTGTGTATAGGATTCCATTCCCTTGCTGTTAATCACATTACTTTACACCTGTTTCTCAAGTGAGTTTAATGTGGGAAGGCAACATTATTCATAATATTCCCACTGTGGCATCATCGAAGCCTTGGCTGTTGGGTTTTTCCTTCCTTTATTTCTTCCCCAGTATCAGGAGTAACTCAGGGTCTGCTCAGTCACATCAGGCACTGGTGATTTATAGTTCATCTTTGTAATGCTCAGTTGTTTTTTTCTCTATGTCATTTTCAACTGGTGATTTATGTACCAGTTACATACACCCTTTCCTATGAGAAAGACTCTCAACTATTAGATTCCATCCCACTGCTATTACTAGAAATCCTTACCAAAATCCAATTCTTGTGTCATCCCCACCTCCTCCTCTGTGTTTGCAGCGATATTTGGCTCAGAGACAGCAGAATATTTCATTGACATGTTCCTGCTTTGCAATGCCAAGCTCAGTGAAGAATAGAATAGGATAGGATAGGATAGGATAGGATAGGATAGGATAGGATAGGATAGGATAGGATAGGATAGAATAGAATAGAATAGACCAGACCAGACCAGGTTGGAAGAGACCTTAGAGATCATCGCGTCCAACCCATCATCCAACACCACCTAATCAACTAAACCATGGCACCAAGCACCCCATCAAGTCCCCTCCTGAACACCTTCAGTGACGGTGACTCCACCACCTCCCCAGACAGGACATTCCAATGGGTAATCACTCTCTCTGTGTAGAATTTCTTCCTCACCTTCAGCCTAAACCTGCCCTGGCACAGCCTGAAGCTGTGTCCTCTTGTTCTGGTGCTGCTTGCCTGGGAGAAGAGACCAACCTCTGCCTGTCCACAACCTCCCTTCAGGTAGTTGTAGACAGCAATAAGGTCTCCCCTGAGCCTCTTCTTCTCCAGGCTAAGCAACCCCAGCTCCCTCAGCCTCTCCTCATAGGGCTGTGTTCCGAACCGCTCACCAACTTCGTTGCCCTTCTCTGGACACGCTCCAGCAAGACAACATCCTTCCTAAACTGAGGGGCCCAGAACTGGACACAGGACTCGAGGTGTGGCCTAACCAGTGCAGTGTCCAGGGGCACAATGACCTCCCTGCTCCTGCTGGCCACACTGTTCCTGATGCAGGCCAGGATGCCATTGGCCCTCCTGGCTGCCTGGGCACACTGCAGGCTCATGTTCAGCCTCCCATCAACCAGCACCCCCAGGTCCCTCTCTGCCTGGCCGCTCTCCAGCCACTCTGACCCCAGCCTGTAGCACTGCATGGGGTTGCTGTGGCCAATGTGCAGAACCCGGCACGTGGATGTGTTCAATCTCATGCCCTTGGACTCTGCCCATCTGTCCAGCCTGTCGAGGTCCCTCTGCAAAGCCTCTCTACCCTCCAGCACATCAACTCCTGCCCCCAGCTTGGTGTCGTCTGCAAATTTACTGATGATGGACTCAATGCCCTCATCCAGATCATCAATAAAGATGTTGAAGAGCATGGGGCCCAGCACTGATCCTTGGGGCACACCACTAGTGACACGCTGCCAGCTGGATGTGGCACCATTCACCACCACTCTCTGGGCTCGGCCCTCCAGCCAGTTCCTAACCCAACACAGTGTGCTCCTGTCCAAGCCAGGGGCTGCCAGCTTGGCCAGGAGTTTGCTGTGGGGACGGTGTCAAAGGCCTTGCTGAAGTCCAGCTAGACTACATCCACAGCCTGCCCCACATCCACCAGGCAGTCACCTGATCATAGAAGGAGATCAGGTTGGTCAGGCAGGACCTGCCCTTCCTGGATCCATGCTGGCTAGGCCTGAGCCCCTGGCCATCCTGTAAGTGCTGTGTGATCGCACCCAAGATGACCTGTTCCATAATCTTGCCTGGCACTGTGGTCAGACATAACCATGGAGATCTTCCCATTCCTCTGTGTCTTTTCTTTCTTAATTACTGATGCTCCACCTTAATGTCATAATAACAGTTATTAGTTCTTAAATCTATATAGATTCCCCAGTCTTAAAAATCCATGTCACTGAAGTGAGGTAGCAGAGCTTATCTAGTGCCATTCTTGGGACACCTGTGGCACCATTCCTTGTTTTCTGCTTGCACACATCTTTGTTTCTCGACCTGTGCTGGATTCTATGGTTCTGCTCTGGCAGGGGTTGGACTCCATCATCTCCAGAGGTCACTTCAAACCCCTAACATCCTATGATCCCGTGAATATTTTCCAGCAGTGAAGCTTGACTGAGCACTTCTTTTGTCTTGACACTTTGTCTCTTAGAATTACAGATAAATAAGGCAAACACTATCACTTTTCATATTATGTGAGGCAGATTATCTCCTCTCCTCCACACCAATGCACTGAACCTGCTCTGATTCTTGGTTCCATTATCATTGTTCTTCATCAGCCTGTCCTTTCTCTCATCAACATCAAACTTATCAAAAATTAAGGCAAGATGAAAGTGTTCATTTCATTTTGGGGAAGAAATATGTGCTATCTTTAATCATGAACAGATGTCATCCTGGCTGCAAACCTCCTTCTTATATGGCTAAGTACCACAGATTATAGTATTAGGTCTTCTTAAGACTAATTCTCTTGAAGTCTGATGATCACCTAAAGCCAGCATAAGCTTTGCCCCAGCGATTCATTCACTTGTTTGCTGTCCAGAAGCAGTGCCTCATCTGAGGAATGCAACCAGGGAATTAAGAACAGAATAGAATAGAATAGAATAGAATAGAATAGAATAGAATAAATAGAATAGAATAGAATAGTAATACAAGAGAATTGTAATACAATACAATACAATTAACCAGGTTGGAAGAGACCTTTGAAACCATCGAGTCCAACCTATCACCCAACACCATCTAATCAACTAAACCATGTCACAAAGCACCCCATGCAGTCTCTTCCTAAACACCTCCAGCGATGGTGACTCCACCAGTTTCCTGGGCAGCACATTCCCATGGCCAAGCTCTCTTTCTAATTACTTTTTAATTACTCTTTCTAATTTCATTCTCAATTCATCCATTTTAAAAGAACTCTTCCCCTCTCATAGGTCAGGTTGAACCCAGATGAATTTTTCTACCCTGTTGATGAATTCTTCTACCCTGTTCACCCAAGCAGCTCTACAAACACTTGTGCTGCCACAAGAGAAGGTGCACCTGAGAGATACAAACCAGTAGCACCAGCAGCACCAGCTCAAGTAACCACGAAGTGACAGTACTAATAGCTTGCTCTTAGGCCACCCTTTCTGATTTCCATGGCAGCTCTCTTGCCTTACCAGTCACCAATTCACACTCACTATCATTCTGGAGACCCCTCTCTTCAGGCACCAGTTTTCTCCTATTCAACCCTCTGAAATCTCAGCGTGATTTGCTCATTAACTGCTTCTTTAATCTGCAACTAGCTTGCTTTATATTGCCATTTTGGGTTTACAAAATAATTAAAATTAATTAATTGCATATTGCTTTCAGGTTTTCTGGGTCATTTCCCCCCAAAAGATGCAATCACATTCCCCTTGCTCTGCTTCCTTTCTTAGCTGAACTGGGCATATCCCACCTTTGCCAAACACAAGTAAGAAACATCATAGAATCATTCTGCTTGGACAAGACCTTTAAGATCATTGAGTCCAACCATTAACTGATTTTAATGGTGCTAAACCATGTCCCCCAGCACCACATCTCTGTGCCTCAGTGTTTGAAAACCCTTTTAGTCAAGACATTTCTCCTGGTGTCTGCCTCCCCCGGTGCAATCTGAGGCCACTTCTTCTCATCCTATCACTTGTTCCTAGGAAGAAGAGGTCAACCCCCGCTTGGCTGCAACCTCCTTTCAGGGAGTTGTAGAGGACAATGAGGTTTCCCCTAAGCCTCCTTTTCTCCATGCTAAACAACCCCAGGTCCCTTGGCTGCTCCTCACCAGCCCTGTGCTCCAGACCCTTCACCACCTCCAGCCCCTCAGTGTCCTTCTTGGAGTGAGGGCCCCAAAACTGAACCCAGTACTGAAGGTGTGGCCTCACCAGTGCAAAGTACAGGGGGACAACCCCTTTCCTGGTTCTACTTGTCACACTATTGCTGATCCAGGACAGGATGCTGGTGGCCTACTTGGCCAATTAACACACCCAGGTCTTTCTAATTTTATTGTCTAGAGAGATGAGTCTCTGAGAACAAGAGAAGTATGCAAATGTGTCACTAATGCCCCACATGTGTGAAATAACCAAGCATGGATGGGGTTAACTTGCACCCTTAACCCCGTTGGTCAACATCACTGCTCACAGGCAGTAAAGCAGCCCCACCCGGGCACAGTTTGCTGGGGAGGTTCTCCCAGAGAGAATTTGTTACTGCTTGCCTGTGTTTGCAATGTGCTTTTTACATAGACATAATACAGGGGACAAAGGGGGGGGAGAGGAGGTGATATGGTTAAAATCCTTGGCATAGGAGCATCTTTATTAGTTTGAGCAATTTAGGAGCAGAAGATATATGAATGCCATGCACATTATGCTGTTACTTAAGGCTAATGTTCTCTGCAGACCTGCGTGCACTTTTATGTTGCTATTTACTCAGTGTGACACTTCATTGGCATCTCTTCCTCATGACACAGCTAGCACATGGCACTTTATGCTTTTCTTAAGGAGGCAACTAAAGGAAGAGAAGACAAATCATTTTAAATAACCTATTTCTAATTTTAATTAGTACAGTCAATTAATTTTAGAGGAGTACATATAAAGTGTTCATAGGTTTCTAGCCACTATATTTGTACAGTTATTCTTTCACCTTTGCTTTAGTCCTGTATTGAAAGTGAGTTTTGGAGGCTTCCTCTCACCACTACTTCTCAGTGGCTTTTAAGTTGTGCTCATTTGTTGCAGTGTTTTGCAGCAAATGCGTTGATATTGTTGCTAAATTAAGAGTTTCCAAGATACAGCAACTTCTAATATTAGAGAAACAAGACCTAAGAACTGTAATCAGGAAAAACAAGAAGGAGAAAAGACTTCTGAACATTTCCCTGCATGATGTGGCAGCTGTCACCAGCTCCCACAAGCCACTTAACGTCTCAGCAGGATCTCGCTTTTACTGAAGTTGTTTCATCCCATCACTGTGTCTCCTTGGTCGGCAAAGCTGAACTACATCACCATCGGATGATTAATCAGGCCTAGTGTTTTAGACAATGTTTCAGATCAAGACAGGCCAGATACTGAAATTCTTAAGACAAGATGAAGGGCCGTGCTTCTTCTGTTGTGTGCATCCTACTCAGATTCCCTGACCACATATTCCTGCCTCTCTTCACCTCAGCAGAATTTTGGTCCCCAAAACAAGGATAGAGCTACTTTGAATATCTCATGATGGAAGAAAGCAAGCACCAATCGAGAACCTAGCAGCATGGTTGCAGAGGGAACTGTAAAGTCAGAATGGTTTTCACTATTTTAGTACTGACCAGATGTGTGTCACATGCAGAAATTAACTTCAGGCTATGCACTTTCACAGATCAGCACATAAGCCAGGCTCTTACCTACAGGAAGTCACTTGGCAGCAGCACACTGAATAAAAATGTGCTTCTCACTCAGATGTATGAGAGCACACAGCAGACACGTTCTCCTATCTGCTTTCTTTCCTGCCACTAGATGTTGCCATTAATGTTAGCACAAAGCACTGAAAGGGCTGCAGCCTGTGCTCTGCATGCTGAGCATCAGGCTGCATTGTGTCAATGAAACGATGGCACTAAGGCACAGGCTAGACAGGCAAAAATCTTCACAGAACATAAATGCTAATTAAATTGTGATTTCAAGTTTAAAACTCAACTGTCAGGTAATTAGACAGGTGATTAAACTTTCTTCAACTTCACACTTGAAAAGGTATCAGATGCCTGCTCGGGTGCCTCACAGTGATGTGTGCCAATGATATTCAGATGTCAAAGCTGGATTACTTCAGGGCAACATTCTAGAAGCATCATGATTCACATTTATTCTGAAATTCCAAAAGCACTGAACAATCAAAAACCTGAGCCTCTTTGTAAACAGCAAGCCAGGAAGCACATGCCTGACCCAACAGCTCCTGTCCCATGCTCTCTGCAGGAATGGAGCCAATGTACGTCATGCTCACCTCAGTGAAGCACAAATAGCAGAGTCAGAAACAACAAGACTTAAAAGCAACACCAGATCACGAGCAGGCACAGCAAAAGCAGCAAAACCAATATACATCTTGGTGTTTCTTTGGGGGAATATTTGTAGGCCTTTAAGAGCTTCATTCTGTGAAGAATTCAGTTTGACTGCCTAGAATATTCTTAAGGATATATCACAGCCTCAAATATATAAACAGAAACAAAAGCAAACTCCAAGTAATATTTGCAACACAGGATCCAAAAGCTCTGATGGTTGTTGTCAGCTGTCTATCAGTTCAGAAGCAATAATCTTCTGGCATTATTTCAGGAATCATATCCATTCTCTGATTTGTAAGTCTGAAAGTGAGGGTCCCCAGGGAACAGTGTACAAACTAAAAGCAAAGAAGAGAAGAGACCTCATCCATGCAGAAGAGCCCCTCAGCCTCTCTCAGGCAGCACTGTGGTGCCAAGCCTCTGGTGTCAGAGGCAATGCTGTATTTGCCAGGGCAGAGACCAAACTACCTTCTCACAGAGCTGTTTCAGGTGTACAGGACTTTAATTCACTCTTCATGATACACTGAAGTAGCTGAAATACACCTTTTGGGCCACATTTTGCCCAGAACAGAGGTATTTGCAAATCACTTACTAGGCTGCTAAGAAGGCCTTGGAGGCTTGCAGATGTTCTGATGTCTCTTTATCCACAGCACAGTTCAGTTCAATCTGGATAAAGAGCCCCACAACAATTAACAACTGAGTGAAGCAGAGTGGGGTCTCTGAGTAGCTGCCACAGCCCAGCAGAGAAAGCAGCCTCAGTGTGCACAGCCCTGGCATGCTCCTGAGCTCACTCTGGCCTTGCCCGACTGTCGCCAGTGCCACTGCACACCAGCCACAGCAGCGGGAGTGAGGTGACAAAAGCTTTGGAGACTGCTACTACATACCACAGCTCAAGAATTCCTTATTTCTGGAGACTGCTGTGTCTTCAGAGACCTACTCCTACTCCTTCATGGACCTACTCCTCAGCCAGAATTTTTCCCAGTAAAACAAACCACACCAGGCAGCACTGTTGGATCAGGAACCGCATTCAAAAGCATGAAGTGCCTCACGCAATACCTACAGCTGGTAGGGCATCAGTGTCAACCTCATCAGAACGCTCCTCTCTGGACAGCACAGCAGAGCCATAAGCACAGCAGGGCATCAGTGAACTCCCCACAGCCCAAGGGCGTTGTTGCCAGTGGTCAGACTTTGCGTTTTTAGAAACAGAAGGCTCCTGCAGCCACATTAAAATCAATCTGCAGTTTTCATTATGCCTGGGGAAGAAGCCTGCTTTTGCTACTGGAATGATTTCAGAGCTAGGGTGACCAGAGCTCATCACTTACTGGACTCCGGGTCCGAGTTGCCGTCTCCCTCTGTCCGGCTGTTGGGCGACGCTTGCTCATAGTACTCGTCCTGGGGAAGCCGAGGGGCAGCGGGTGCGAGGCGCTAGCACCACTCGTGGGTTCATGGTCTCCGAGCCCACTGTCACTGCAGCTTTCCTGGGAGCCATCTGGCAGGTGAAATGTGACACGGCGCTGAGGCTACAAGGAAGGAAGAAAATTATATGGTTTCCACTACAGTCTCAGTAATTGCTTAATGCAAGCAATTTAGGAAACGTAGGACTTCAGCTCTGTGCTGCAGAGGCATTATCTCGAGCTGTGCACAATTCCAGCCCTTCAGGAGCAGGCAGCCTGCTCTCAGACCTGCTTCACCTGACAGCGCCACTTCCTTCTGCCTCAAAAATGTGAGCCCTGATGCAAAATGAAAGGCATCTCAAACTAAAGAGATGCTGTCAGACTTCACAAACCTTTGGATGCCTTTTGTATACTGACTTGGAGATTTCAATCACCTTTTGAGGTTCAATTTATCTCACTGCTCAGTTTTCTACTTCTCAGAAAACATTTTCATTCCCATTAAAAGCTGTTCCACACTTTTGGGCCTAAAAATGGGACACACTTCTAATGTTGTTGGGTTCTTCTAAGACAGACAACAATTGCAATAGGTTTTTCATATTGATTAATGAATTAGAAACAGATTCCACTACACTCCTTCAGACATTTCATGATAGCCCTTTGATTGCTGTTACACTACAGACTTGTCACACAACTGGGAGACAGGGAGTTCCAATACAATACGATACACCAGGTTGAAAGAGACCTTCAAGATCATCACATCCAACCCACCTAAAGAACTAAACCATGGCACCAAGCACCGCATCAAGCCTCTTCCTGAACACCTCCAATGAAGGTGACTCCACCACCTCCACGGGCAGCCCATTCCAATGGGTAATCACTCTCTCTGTATAGAACTTCTTCCTAACATCCAGCCTAAACCTGGCACAGCCTGAGACTGTGTCCTCTTGTTCTTGATGTATTTATAGAAGGACTTTTTGTTGTCCTTCACAGCAGAGGCCAGTCTAAGTTCTAAATGGGCTTTTGCCTCCCTAATTTTCTTCCAGGAGAGCATCATAGCACAGCTGTGAAAGGAAGGGCCAAGCTGAAGGAAGTACCTGGGGCATCAGGCAAAGGGACAATTTTTCCATCACCTAAGTGACTCTTCATGTCAACTGGCATGTAAATCTGTCTCTAAAAGAAAACATGAGCAAAGAAATAAGCAGCTCTCCTGCTTGTTTCCATGCATCTTATTGCCAAGTTTGAAAACACAAAGACTCAAAAATGAAATTAAAATCCCACAATAACAATTTTAAATGTTCTTAGCTTGATGTTTCTCAAAATACCATTTGAAAGGTCTAGTTCCAGAGCTGCTGGGATTAGTAAAGCTGCAGATCAGATTTTTGATGCAATGATGCAGAAGGGAAAAAAAAATATACTGTGTTTATAATACAGCAGATGTCAGAGGTCCCTAGCCATTTGGTTCCCACAGACAGCTGCTGCAGAGCATGGTACAGCCAGGAAAAAGGCAACTGCAACTTTACCTGTGCAACTGGGAAAACTTCCCAAAAGCTACCAGCAACAAATTCATAGCTTTCCCAGAAACCCTGCTCTGGTGTTTCACCATTGCTGCTGGAGAGGCTTCCTCCCAGTGTCTAACCTGTGACAAAACAAATCACTTCTCAGTCCCATCCATCATGGCCTGGTTATTCATTCCCACTCATCTCTCTGGCATTGGGCACTGTAGTCTCCTTCAGAATAAACAGACCTTATTATTTCAGTCTGTCATGTGCCTTCTGTTGGCTCCCTGCTCCCCTGCTCACTCCTCTGTGCGCTGCTCAGAACTCCATACAGAGCCTCAGCAGAGATCTCCAAAACAGGGCACTGAGTAGAAGGATCATCCCACGACTCCTGCAGGCTCCACTACTGCCTTGCCTTTTTCATGGTAGCACAGCACGTTTTTCTTGCCAGTCACCATAATGCCCAGTCCTTTTCTAATGATCTTTTGCTAGTTGTCCCCTTTCTGGTTATTGCTGTTGATTACTAGAGCCTAAGTGCTGTGGCACTTTGCATTCATCCTTCCTGCCATTCTATTTTTCCAGATGATTTCATATGCTTATCATCAAGCTCACTTTGCCTTCCAGTTCTGCTTTTCTGTTTACCAAATATGCAGATTTTAGACTGTCCCTCATTAGGCAGATCTTTAATAAAAATTGGAACAGATCAAGTCAAGACATTAGATGAGCTCTGAAAACCTGAACACAGAATGACTCTCTGCCACACAGGATGGAAAGGGGAGAAGACATCCCTCTTGTAACTGAAAGCCCAGTAAGAAAAAAATCAGACAGTGAAAGGTTCACAACACCCCCCCCACACACACTTCCACTTCTGGAAGAATTTATCAACTTTCAATCTTGCAGTGTCCTGGTTTCATTGGGGCTAAACCCCAGGCCAGCCATGGCCTGCCTGAGTCAGGCAGGATAGCTGAGCTGGCTGCAGGAGTAACCCAGACCATGAGCATCACACTCCGTGCAAGAGGAAGCTTGCTGGGGACAGGAGCTCCTCCTGCCCCTGCTCCTCCTGCTATACACTTGCTGGGTTGAGTATAACTTGATATGCTTTGTAAGGGCACTGGTATTAGTTTGGCTGCTTCATTAGATCGGTTTTCATTTCAACCCATGGGTCTCCTCTCCTTTTCCCAGTCCCCTTTTTGCCTGGAAAGAGGTCACTGGGTGATGGAACAACTGCAATTTCTCTGCATGGCAGTGCTGCCCTTCTCTTAACTGAGGCAGCCATCAGACAACGATCTGGAACAAGCCATCCTAACAAACTTTTGGCAAAAGCTGGGACTTCTCTTCTGCCCCAATGACCTTGGAAATTTCCTCCTGAGGCATTTAAATTTCAATTCATACGATTATAAAATATCCTCAGACACCAGCTGCTTTGCTATTTATCTCCAAAGGAACTTAGCACTGATAGTAACAGAGTAACAAGGATTATGGTTTGTTTTATTTATTTGACTGACAGTTCATACATTTTTTTTCCAAAGCAAGAGAAGTGCAAGCGAGGCTGCTCTGCATTCTCAGTGGCTCCAGAAAACGCTGATGTAGGACCTCGAAATAGAGACAATTAGACTGGGAAGGGAGAATGGAGTGAAAACTGAAGGGGAAAAGTAGAGCAGTATGTAGGTTCTCTGACGTATTTAGCAGTATTAAATTAGTCTTTACTGGTACGAAGAAAAGAAAAAGCATTTTGCTTGCAGAGCTGTCGTGATGCCGACACAAGCCCTGTCTGAGGCCTCACCTGGTGCCCAGGGTGTGTGGTAAAAGCAACGTCCAGAGGGAACAAAGCACGGCAGAGAGCCCCAAACCTTTCACTCTCACCACTGAAATTTATACCAAGACTGATCAAAGCCCCAGACCACTTCTGTTCAATCTTTCACTGCAATAATTAGACTGTGGCATTGGGAATAATAAAAGATGAGTCTAAGTAAATAGCTTTGGATACATTGAAGGGATGATCTCTGGAATTATACACCAGGGGTTAGCCAATTTATAATCAAAAACTGAAAAAAGGTAATGGAAAAAGCAGCAGACATCAACTGCAGAACATTAAACCATTAACCTTATTATCTTCATTCACTGAAGCAAATTAATATCCTTTTAAAAGGAGATCATAAAGAAAAAAAAATTAGTATTTCATTTATGCTGAATGATATTATTTAGATGATAGTTTTGTCTTAAACCAGACATTATTTAGGAGATGCTGTGTGATAGGATTACTTCAGCAGTCTTCTCCACTTGTGGGATCCAGTGAATAAAGAAGTAGGCACCAACATTTTTTTAACATTTAAAACCTAGTTTTTCTATTAATGTTCCAAATTGCTTAAGTCTTTCAAATGCTAGGGAGGTATGAAATGCATGCCTTAAATAACCAGACAGCAGCTCTCCTCTCTCAGGAGCAGTACTCAACTGTGAAAGAAAGCCCCTAACCAAACTGCAATCTCCAGCCCAAATCCCTGTATACCCAACTCTCACCTTTTGTTCCAAAACAACAATATTTTGTTTCATGCACTTTGAGGCACACAGGACCCAGCCACTATCCATGCAAGATTCTCAGAATAACATGTAAACAAACAGCTTGAAAGGCTGCAGCCAGCAGCTCAGTGAGAAGCAAGTCTTTGTGCTGAGACCGGAGAAGGACTTGCTAGAATTTCTATTTCTCCTTTCCCTAAACTCGGGGGTGTGCACAGCACAGCTGCTTTGGCCCAAGCAGCTGTAAGTCTGTATTTGATATACTTACTGAAGGTCAGACCATTACATTTAAGCTCTTACTATGTTGTTTTGATTACTCCCTAATGGATGAAATACATAATGTAGCTCATTATCATTTCCCCCTCAGATTAGACTAGCTTCTAAATATTTACCAACAATGCTCGTATTTGCTCTTGGACTGTCCGTAAAGCAGCTGAACACTCTTGTTCACCATTGCTACACACAACTAGAAGAACATCACTAATCACTATTGTAATCATCCTCTATGGATTAGCAGTTGTTTATTGCTCCTGCAGTATGGCCTGCAGTGACCCTGCACAGGACTGGGCCTGGGCTTTTTAGGGAGCAAATCAAGGAACCTGCCCGCTGGGGTGGGGAGAGGGGAGAGGAAGTGTGGATCCGTGACAACATCCAGGTGATTTTAGAAGCCCAAGCTTAGTGGACCTTAAACCCTGCAGTTTCCCTATCTCACTTGAGAAAGCAATGCTCTCAGTGCCATTGGCCCCAACTGTCACCCTGTGCAGCTCAGCTTGTCACTTCAGCTCTATCAGCTGCTGCTGTCCTGTCTTCATTGACTACATCCCAGCTTCTGGTTGTCTGTATGTTGAATCAAACAGACCTGCTCTTTTCATGCTTTACCATATTTATCCTTTTAAATATTGGCAAAAATTACATTTCCTGCTATTTAGAACTGCAGGCATCAAATATAATCCTTTGGACATTCGTGCTACAAACTTGTGTAGCTTTCACATCTCTAATAAAGGGTATCTTGCATCCTCACTACTTACTACCACAGCATCTGGCTTCCGTCTAAAGGAGAGGAAGCTTTGACAAATGTGATTCTGTTTCTCACTGTGCTTAACAACCCAACTGTCCCACAGGAGCTGGAGATGTGGAAGGAGTTTGAGTCTTTCTCTTGTTAAATTTTTTTAAAATTTAAATAACTTCTCCCACTTAATTAATTAATTCATATGCAGGAAGCTTAATCTATTAGTTTCAAAAGAGCAACTAAAAGCTTGGTTGCCTGCCCGGAGAAAGGCAGGCTCCACCTAGATGACTGTCCCAGACAGATTGTAGCTTTGCAGTGCAAGAACTGCTACTTGCACGGCAAAGCAGTAAAACAGATGGTGCCCCTCTACTTGCTCCAGTGGAAATTACTTAACAACGTCAGATCTTCCAGTTGGAGTCCCTCAGATAAAGAGCTGGCTCGAGGGGGGACAAACAGTCTTGCCAGAGTATGTCCTCACAGCCACGTCGGCTCGGGGTGCCTTTTGAAAAGCATCCTGACACACCCCACAGGCAATCCCTGCAGGCATGGCAAACTGCACCCACCTGCGAGGTGGAAATGGCAAACATTTCAGATATTGGCTATTGCGAAAGACAGGTCTGAGGAACTCTCTTTCATCTGGGTAAGCAACAGAAATCTTTGAGCACTACCTGCTGTAAGAAGCAAATTTTCAGTGCAGTACCCAACCAAGCCAAGGCTCCCCTCTACCTCTGGCAGCACAGAGGGCACTAAATTGGCAAATGAAAATGTTCTAAACCTGGAAGGCTACAAACTTTTGATTAAGAACCTCAGTGGGTATCTCTTTTCAGACTCTCATCTCTGTTGTACCACAGTATCTCTCATATGACATTTCCTGGCAACACTTAACAATTAAATTGTATTTTCTGAGCTTCTTGAAGTAACAACAAAAAGTTGAAATAAAAAGAAAAAAAGGCAAATAAACCTGCAAATAACACTTAAAGCATGTCAAACATTTTATTTAGCTTTTGAAAGGCAGTTATTGTGTGCTAACTAGATGTCAAACGATAGCTGAAAGCATGCTTTTGAAAGTTTAATTCCTGCGAGGCTGCAGTTTGACGTGTGATTAAATAGAAATTACACATGAAAGTTGCACTATGGCTGTGCTGTTGCTAAGGCTGAGGAATAGGCAATCTCAACTCTTGCTTTTTTTAGTATAGTCTCCACTCTCCAGGTTATCATCTCTGATGTTATTATCTTGAATGCTTGATTCCTGATAGGCAAATCCATTTCAGTTAAAAGAACATAATCATAAATAATAATACAGAAACATTTTGGTAATATTTGACATCGCTTCTGACTGCTGGCCCAACACCAGGGGTCTCTTTTAGCAGGAATATTGATTGGGTGTTCTCAGAGTTGTGAATATTTCTTTCAAAACAACATCAGTGCTTACCTGGTGTTTGCTTTGAAATGGAGCAGAATTTGTTCTGTCAGAAATGTGCACAGCACTCTACCTCTGATTTCACTCTGCTAATTTATATGTTTCAGTTGTGGCTCAGATAAATGGATCTCATCTTTCTTCATGAGTAAGGTATAGATTTATGGAATAATAAATGTTGTTCCAGTGAATTACTTACTGACCTCCAGCTTCTACTTTTACATCACAGCAGTCAAGGCTAAGCCATTAAGTTCAAGCATGATGAGGTTATTAGAGCTACAGAGATCTAGAAGAAATCTCAGGAACCTTGACCCGATTGCCATTTGTGATCTTTTTCTCTTCAGTTCTTCATTTTAATCAATTTTTATGTCATTCATTGTAGACCTCAAAAGCTGTGGGGACCGCCCATTGCTCCTTTCCCCCAGGGAGCAGCGAGACCTTGCTACACCCTGGGATGGTAAAGAAGCAGGGTTTCTGCACTGAGAGTCAACACGGAAATTAATGGCTCAGATTGGAACTGATGATAGGTAAAATGGAGGGAAGACATTAGTATATTCTATGCAGCTGTCAAAAAATGCATCCTGTCCTTTCTGGAGAAGAGAAAGTATAGATGAAAAGTCACCCTTTTACCCAACATGGGCCCTCAGGAAACTCAAGACTTACTTAAGAGTACAGGGAAAGCCTTCTCTTTTCTGTTTTCTCTACCACTATTTCCTTGCAACATTTATCTTTTTGGCCTTTAGCAAACATCCTCTAACCACCCAGATTACCCATCCTTATTTTTTAATGTACAGTGTGTTTGCCATCTGAGGTCACCTATCTAAAATACATTCTCATAGCAACTGTAATTAATCCACTCTTAGGCTAAGGAAGAGGCAAGGGAACACAAAGAATCCCTGCTGGCCTGTGTGAAATAAAGCTGTAGGCTAGAATTCACCAGCATCCATGCAGTTCAGGCTGTGTTTGCTTTGCACTTCACTATGTGACTTCAATCAGCACTGAACAGTGGACTCCAGTCATCCAGGACAATCTTTGCTGGACCATGACTTTTGCCAAAACAGCTATCACTAAGAAGAGCCCAAGGAAGCTTCCAGGCTCAAAATACATACCCTTGAGATTGCCTTCCAACAGTCAGGTAAAGGTTTAGCTCATGTGAAGTTACTCCATGCACTGAGAGGGCTGGCACACTTGGTCTCAGCCTTCTGCTGTTGTAACTGGGAGAGATACTGTGTGATAAATGCCCTGGTGAGCACTGCTGCGACGCCTTGGGTTTATTACACGTATCTGAAAGATCCATTTTTCTCTTCAAGGTGTTTTATGCAAAACCATGATGTTCTGTTTGATTACAGTCAGAAATTTCTGGCTAGCACCAAGAGTTTTGTTGTAGATACTAGCAGGTTGATAGTGAGTAAGATTTTAGCTGTTATACAGCAGAATACACCAACAGCCAAAATTACCAAGCTGAGTCGAGCTACATGCTACTAACATTCTTAACGGGATGCCTGAAACACCTGTTTGCAAATGGGAAACACCTGAGAACTGCAGTGCTGTGGTGGATCACTGATAGCATCCTTTGCTCCTGCAGAGCAGTGTCTATGCAACTGTCCTTTCAGGTAAGCAGACCTCACCACTCGTGTGGTTTCAGTAAAGCAGAGCATGAGGCTGTCACCCTTGCCCTGTCCCTCACCTCCTTCCAGCTCCTGTTCACATTCCCTGCAGCCGTTCTTGGGACTACCCATTGGTGATTACTCATGCATCTTCACAGAGCAAAACATACACCAGAAATTCCTGAAGGTATGCAGCATCCCTTTGTTTCTATACAGAAACAGAGGGCAAGGGGAACCGAGGGGCTGCAGCTGAAGCGTGAGGAAAGTTGCTCGCTCCCAAAGCAAGCTGAGAGCTGCTGTGTGCAGGTGAGAGCAGGCAAGCTGCCTGCATTCAGACCCCTGCGCCTGCAGCTGCCCCAGTGCCAACCTTGCTGTGACTGACAGCCATGGCATTTGTGCTGTGAAATCACAATGAGAGTGCAGCAGTGGAGCTGTAAGTCAAGGTCCAGTTCTGTGAGGTTCAGGCACCTGTCACCAGGGACCCTGCTTTATACAGCACAGAAGCACAGACTTGTGACCTTGGGTTGCTCTCCCAACAAACAGCTACTGAGGTGAGCAGGAAAACAGCTTAAGTCAAGCCATGCACACTAAGTAGAAACCAAGACAGAAGTGAAACTGCTTGCTTAGTGACTACAGGAGTCGAGAGAAAGGTACTGATGCAAAAACATAAAAAGCCCCAAGAGGAAACAGCAGAGGAGTCAGCAGAGGTGAAGCAGAGGCGCTTCCAGTGAGGCCCTAGGGCCAGCTCTTCCTCACGGGACTGTCAGTTGTGCAGAGAGCACCCGCAGCCTCTGGCAGCAGCACTGAGCAGACCAAAGGTCTGCTTAAGAGCAACTCAGCCCAACCATTTACTGTCTAAACCCAAAAATACCTTTACTGCATACTCACTAACAGCATAACCCTGATGCTGAGCCCCTGCATCATTGCAATGCCCCAGTAAATGTGCCCCAGACAGCAGAGAAATAGAAGTGCTGGGGAAGGCACAGCAAATGTCTCTTCTGCAACTCCCTCAGCGCATTCAGTGGCTACCTCTTTCCTCACCTGCCACACAGGTTAACACAGCTACCACCTTTACTCCAGGATTGTTCAAACTCCACGTAAAGCTTGGTTAAATCAGGGGTAAATAGTGTTTTCCATACAAGCCACACTGACTGTGCAACCTGTATATCCACAACACTTTTTGCAGCTCTGACACCAAGCTGATGATCAGCAAAGGCAACTGCTTGCTCTAGCTGATCCAGAAAGTGTGATGGTCACATGCAGTCAGGCAAGAACAAGACTCAAAGGTCTACACTTTCTTCTTGCTGCTCAGGAGACTGTGAACTGCTCCACATAGCTGAGAACCAACAGGAGGAACTTTGAAATAAACCAGCTGGAAAAGCATGTGTGTGAAAGGGTAGGAAGACCAATGGCCAGAGAGCTGGTGTGAGGCCCGTGGGCAGTAGGGAAAGGCTGCGGGCACAGGCGTGCCCCACGCACAACACATCCCTGCACCCCACTGCCACTCCTGCCTCAATGATGCCAGTGAATGTCAGCGCTGCCTGCTCTGAAGCCATCGCTCTGCAGAAACGTTCCCCGCTCAGGAACTCAATGTAATTCTTTCCTAGGCGTACAGCATCTGTGCTTTGCACAGAAAAAAAAGCACTTCAGCCCTTTCCCAGGCACAACCTGTAAGTATAAACTTGCAGCATTAATTATGTTCCTTCTCCTACTGTTTTTAATTAATTTGACCTTTGGTCCTACTTTTGTCAATTCAGGAGGCATGCTGCAATCAGAAGAAAGCTGGGGTGTAAATAGCCTGTTCTGCAAGTCACTAAAACTAAATGAGTAAGCAATGGAGGAAAATCTATAGCATGCAATTAGTATTATCCTTTTCAGGGGTTTGGGTGTTGGGGTTTTTTTGTTTGTTTTTGGTTTACTTCATGGAACTCATTAATTACTTTTACTTGGTAAAATTGAAGCTAGGAACCCTCCTACACCTTAGGCATATTATAGTCTACCTTTGCACAAAAGAAACTCTTTTGATGTGCTGGAAATCTTCGTAACAGATGCTGCAGAAAGAAGCATGTAAGCTGGCAGAGGCAATTGCAAGAGGGAGAGTGAACGTAAATGACAGATGAAAGAAATTCCCATGCCATTCAGATCAATATACACAAAAGTGCTGCAGCAACCACAGCACAGAGAGAAAGGGAATTCATCAAACTTGTTTTTCAGATTATTTGTCCTGTTCCAAAGGCACCCTCTGAGTTCTTAAGCAATGGTCTTCCTTTACCCAATTAATACCACATTAAGATACACTCCTGCAGGGGCTCTTTCCTCATGCTGCTGAAGTTTTCAGTGCACTCAGATAATGGAGGGAGGAAGTGAAGAGCCTAGCTTCTTGCTTCTGCCATTTGGCAAGCCTGGACCTGCAGCACTTCATAATTTTCTAAATACTTAAGCCAGAATTAATTACCCTTGCTATTACTGCAGGAGTGTGGATCACATATTGGAACATGAAGGGAATGTGTGATAGAGCATTTATTGTACTCAGTGCATGCAGTGGGTGTGCAAGGCACTTAAACCATTAGAAGCAACAGGCTTCTCCGCTTCAATTATATCTCAGTATGATCATCAGACGTCTACAGAATCAGCTTTGCTCATTTTGTGCCTCTTTGTTGTTGCCTAATTAAACACTTTCATGACCCTTCTTTACACCAGAGACTAATCACTGTTTTAAAACAAATCCTGCTTTATTTAAAATCATATTGGTTCTTGCTGAAGAACTGGAGGAAGGTAAATGCTTGTGGTTAAACAGCTTCCACTTCAACAGCCCTGGAACTGTATTTTCATTTGGAGCCAGAAATCAAGGCACATCATGGACTTCAGCAACTGCCTCCACTGGAGTGCCTTCTATGGTCTCCTGGCGGTTCTATGTGGTGTTGAGGAACCAAAAACATCTGCAGCTGCTGCTACAGCTAACTGTTCACAGTGTTTGAAAACCTGTTTATGCAGATGGGGGTGAATGCAGGAGGGGGGGTGGGAAGGGGAGGAATGACTGCAGAACTCGTAGTCGATGCAGCAGTAGAAATACAACCTGTAGTGTGTGAGGCACTGAGACATTCTGAGTTACGTAACAAAGGAAACACACAACACGGTGTTTGCAAGGGGGAATCAAAGCCAGGAGGAGAGGAAGCTTCACTTCCAGAAAACTGGATTCAGACCTTTGTGCAGAACACAAACGAGTGACTTTGATCTCATTGTGGTGTGTCAAAACCAAAAAACAACCACCTACCCAGCCTCCCCCAAAACCACTGCTTGTCTGAGATTCAGTGGAACAGCATTACACTGTTGAGGCAGGCTTCACCATTTGGAATACAGCTGGCAGCGCTGCTTTGGTTTCAAAGCATTTGCTGTGAAACCAGAAGTGAAGCAGCAGCCTGAAGCAGCCCAACTGACTCTTCTCACAAGTTCAAAAGGCTATGGCTGTGCTGCCACAGGAGCTGGACAGACAGGGATGTATTTACTGCAGAAATGTGCTGTCACATCTTAACTGAACAGCAGCAAGGCCAGCACAGATTTCAGGCAGTGCCCATGCAGCAAGGTGGCAGGAACGCAAATGCCATTGTGAGCAGCGAAAGAAAAGGAATCCTGAGTTACACTTTGTCCCTTCCACCTGTGTCTCCAGAATTGCCTCTGAGACTCAGGCCCACGATATGTTCTTTGATTTCTCAACAGAAATGATGACCAGTGCCAAGAGCCTCTGATGAAAGACACCAGGCAGCTGTGGAAGTCATTTCCCTAGCCAGGGGGAAATAATTTCATCTTGCACTGCACTGGCCTTGTGCTGGCTTGCTGTAACCCCAGACGAAAAATTCACTTGCTGTAATTGTTTACATCCCTCCCTCAAAAGCCATACCCAATTTTCCCCCTCCTCCCCAGTTAAAGACTGTAAATCCAGTGGGCAGAGAGTACAGTTTAATTCCCAGCTGACTCCCCAGGGACCCAGAGAAGAAAGAGAAGACGAACAACAACTACAGGGAGATGCGTCTCCAGCTCCAGTCAATCATGTGCCTGCCACTCCACAAGCACATAACCCTACTGTCGTAATAGACAAAGTTCCTAATCAGTGAGGCACTCTCACACTTGCTAGGTAGAGATCAAGCATTTTTGCATCCCCTGGGCTGTGCATTCCAGTAAATCTCCATCTCCCAGCAGTGCAAATGTACCATAACCACCACAGACTGACAACAGATGCTAGCAATTGAGAAAACAGCCTATAGTGTAACAGTAGTTTCACATATAGATCATTCTTCACTCAAACAAGCTTTAGAAAGCTGAATTCAGTTTCAGAACAACAGAACAGACAAGACAGATGTTAAGCTGTCATGACAAAGCCACGAACCAAAGTGCAAACAGCTATGTCTCCTTGATTCTTGTGACGGAAGGTTAGGCTAAGTCAGTGGCAGAATACAAAACTGAAATCAGGAGTCCTGAACAAGAGAAACACTGCTGGGCAAGTGGCAATTCCATTTCATGTTCTCCATCTAGCATGGCTCCTCAGGGAAAAAGCTCTTCTCTCCAAACATACAAAATCAAGGCACTTACATTCCAGCGACGCACAGAAACACAAACACACCCAGAGCATCACTTCAAGCCATACCAAAGACAGACAATGCACCACAAACCTAAAAGAAAGTGACTCAAAACCTGTTTTCTGCCCGGTTTGGCCAGTACTAGTGGGTATTCACTGCAGCCTGTTTTGGTGGAGCCATATGGATTAAAAAATGCCATTAGCAATATCATCTAACACTAAACCTCTGTGAGCAAGTGAGAGAACCATAATGATCTTATTTGCTCTAACAAGACAGCAAAACTGGTGACTGTAGCAGCAGCCTTCTGCCAGACATTCCATCTGTGAGTTCATCAATGGAAATCTTCAAATTAGAGCTGAGAAGCCCATGGTTAAGAAAGGACTGCCTTGACAAGAAAAGTCCCTGCTTAAACCTCTACAGGTTCATGAGGCTTAAGATTGAGTCATTACAATTACCTGCTACCAGTTCTAAATGTGCTTCTTTCTTCTCCTGAAGCTGCATTGACAAGGTTGCTCCTGCCAGCATTTGCCACTCATGCCACAAGAAGGCTGAGCTTTGGAATGAGCTCTGAGCACAGAGCCTGGAATCTGTCACATCCAACAGCTTCCCACCTCTGCAGTATAAAGTGGAATTCAGATGAGAAGCAGAGATGTTCCTTTCAACACCTAAGTCAATCTTACCATCTGCTTAGACCTTTAAAATGCTGCAAGGTAGTACCAGCGTGCTCCTGGCAGATGCATTACCTACATGCGGAAGACCTGATCCAAAGCACTCTGGGGTATTTCTCCCCCAGCCCTACCTCCCTCCAAATAACAAGATAAACACCCCAGTAAAATCCAGCTTTGTAACCTAAGGCACTGTAATAGTGGCCAGTTTGAAGATGCAGAGAACAAAGCTAAGTCTTGACAATCCCAAGAAGCTTCCATCAGCAAAGCCAGGCATCCTGGGAGGGGAAGCAGGCACGATGTAAAGAGGAAACATCAGCAGGGAAGTATTCAGCCAATTACCTGTGCCAGGCTTGCGAGTCAACACTGACACAGTTTGTATCCAACCATCAGGAGTAACACTCCAAAAAATGACCACAGCTTTTTTTTTTTCCCCCCAGAAGAGTCCCTTTAAGCAAAGCACTGCTAAAGAGCAGCATTGGAGAGCTTCTTCAGGAATACCACCAGAGAAGCTTCATGAAGCTCCATCCTGTTAAATGAACGCAAAAATCATAGAATGGCTTGAGTTGGAACAGATCTGAAAGGTATCTATGTCCAACCCCGCTGCAGGGACACCTCCCATACAACAGGCTGCTCAAAGTCTTACGCAGCCTGGTCTGAAACACTTCCAGGGATAAAGTATCCACAACTTCTCTGTGCAACCCCTTTCCAATGTCTCACCATCCTCATTGTAAAGAACTTCTTCCTAATGTCGAATCTAAATCTAGCCTACTGTAGCTTAAAACCACTGCCCCTTGTCCTGAAATCACATGCCCCTACAAGCAGTCCCTCTCCATCTGTCCTGTAGGCTCCCTGCAAGTACTGGAGGCCACTCTAAGGTCTCCCCTTATTATTGTTCTGTTGCTCATTCTAGACAGTCAAACAGAACACCCGAGCTCTGTTCAGCTCTACATCTGCTCCAGTTTGGCTGTTTCATTTGCCAGGCTGCAAAGGCAGGCCGGCAGCGGGGTGCATCGTGCCTGCACACGGAGGCAAAACAGCAAAGGCCACATCTCTAACAGCCCAGAAGTAAACAAACTGAACCACAGGCACCTCGATACAAATCCACCCCAGCCAAAGTGCATCAGATCAAACTCGAGCACCTGTCTGCAGCGGCTGCATCCCGTCCCACACGCAGCTAGCCCCAGATGCTCTCCGACAGCGCCTGAGCACCCGAAGCACTGCCACGCCCACGGCCAGCAGCCCGCCCGCCTCAACACACCAGATGCTTCAGCGGAATCATTTCATAGGCACCCAAACGTTCTGCTTCCTTTTAGACAACAACCTGTGCAAAGCTTTCTGATGCACCTTGCACTCCACCTCCCCTCAGCAGCAGGCCAGCCGAGACCCCTGGCTGCCTGCTGGAGGAGGGCACAGGGCACAGCACCAGCTACCCCCAGCCCCTGCACCGAGGCGCTGCCGAGCTGCGCTGTGGGGTGCGAGGCTCTCAGCAGGGAACTGCAACCCTCCTTAGCTCTTGCACCAGCACTTTGTCCTGCGCTGTGCTCTCCTGCAACTCACCACGAGCAGCACATGGATTTGTCAGGTTTTCTGCCATTTTAAAGCCTTTAAAAAAAAATAATAATAAAAAAAAAAAAAAAATCCCCACAAGAATGCAAACAGGAAGAAAACAAAATTCTACCTCTGGAAATTTATTTGCAATTTGCCTGTTCTTGGGCAGTTTCCAGAAACATTTAGTGGTACTGTGATTAAGTCCAAAACAGGAACCAGAATGGATCCATCTAATTTCCAAGCTGCTGAGCACAATGTTCTCAAATTTTCATTCTTTTGTTAATGCAAAAGAAGTGTATTACTGTCTAGAGTTTAACTTCTACACTAGTTTGAGGATACTCTTGATAATTCCAGTGAGAAAAAATCATTAATTTGGTTTCCTGAGAGTTTCAGTGACGGAGTAATATTGAGATCTCGAGAATCTCTTGCCAAGTGAAAGGCCATTTGTGAGAGTTATTTTAAACTGTAAGAAGCTCAGCTGATTTAAAATAATAAAACTAACAGGGTCAAATGGTGCTGTTAATGATGGCTGATCACCTTCCCCAGACTGTTCTTCACCCCTGGTCCGAATTCCACACCGCCCAGACAAGGACAATGTGCATTCGTCTCCCTGCTTTGACTTTCTTCTCTCGAAAGGTACTACTGAATTAGAAGACTCCCACTAGAATCCTTGTAAGACTCCCACTAAAGTCCTTGTGATACTTGGTGCTGGGCAAGAAAGCCCAAGGTTGGGTTTCCCCCTGATGAGTCTGATTTGCAGCTCAGCAATCTAGCACAGGCTCTGCAGAGTGCTGCCTTAGCTCCCGCCCATGCTGGGAGCCTGCCTGTTTGATTGATTCGCTGGGGTGAGGGAGGACCAGACAATTAACTTCAGAAATGGGAGGTGGAAGCAGTCAATGTCTCCTCAGTGCATGTTAACGCCTGACAAAGGTTCCCACTGAGACACCCCTACCAAAGGCAGAAGGTTCAATTATTGCAACTTATATTTTAAGTGTAATGATTTGTGTTAGCCAAGCAAGCTGAAAACTTGAGCAAAACAATCGATGGCTGTTTTCCCATCCATGAACACAAAGCATTGGCGGTGGGGGCTTAGGGGGTGGGTGCTTGTGTTTTTGTTTTATCCGTGAGTTTGCTTGATCGTTTGTTTGTTTTTAATTTCAGTTCACCAGAATGGCAATTCAGACAACAGCCAATTTTCCAGCCCTGGAAGACACATCCAAAGGCAGTGAACAACAACACCGAGCTTCTGCAGGAAACTGAGGCAAAACCAAACCCAGAAAACTCATGAAAATCCAAGCTTCAAACCGTACTTTACCTTGGCTTTGCATCATTCCATTTAAACGACTCAAAAACCCTCAGAAGCACAAAGCCCCAACATACTCCTCCCCCACCTTTAATCCACATCACTATACTTGTACAGCTTTATCCTGCCATCAGAAAACCCTCAAAGCTTGCTGCTCGTCAGGTCAGTGCTCATGCCTAGCCCTCTGCAGTGGGTTCCAGCCGTGGACAGCTCAACACAGACTGCCTGCTTTGAGTCAGTACTTTGCCAGCAGGATTTCAGTGCAATACAGACACAGTAAATCCCTACAGACATAGGGCAGAGTGGGAGCTGTGGCTCTAATCTGGCCTGCACAGCACTGCTGGCAGCACAAGCATGCTCCCTCACCCCTGGGTATTTTGCAAGGGAGATTGATTCTGCCTCGAACGATAAAAATGCTACAACACAGGAGCAGTGCTGCCATAAAGCAGAAGCCATGGGACTGGAGCTCCAGCAGTACACCAGGAGGCGACCAAGTCCCTCATGAGTTGCACAGGAGATCCCAGGTTCCTTTCTTTACAAGACCTGGGTTACCCCTGGAAATATTGTCAAGTTGCTCCATCAAACCCAAGCATATTCCCCTGCCTCTCCCAGCAGCAGAAGGGGTGTGAAAGAAGGTGCCTGCATGCCAAGAAGGACTATAGCAGAGAGAAGAAAGGTGTCACTCCTAAACAATAGGCACGGATTATCTCTTACCAATTAGATGATTTTTGTAAGAAAACAAATGAGATTTAGAAGTGGGGGTGGGGCACAACACAGCCTTAATTTATACCTATAAAATGCTTAAGTTCAAAGAGACATTTATCTTCCCTGATTAGCTGACACCATGATCCATGTCTATGAATAAAATGTGTGTTAGACATCAGTTTCTCTGCTGTGTTTGTACTCTGTTGATACTTCTGACGCACCTCTGTAATTCGTCTGTTAAAGCCACAAAGCCTGCAGCACTGCACACGCCTGCATGGATGGAGCTACAGCAGGCTTCACGGGAGGCAAAGAAACTGTAATGCTGACATGTGGGAGAGCATGCTGCGCTGTTACACAAAATCCTGCTTTTGAAAACACCAAGTAAAGCAAGATCTTTTTTTTAAGGTGGAAAGGAAAGCTCTTCCAGAAGACTGCAGGACTGAATGAGTGACCTCCTCGCTACAAAGAGCAGACAAATTCAAACGTGACTACAGGGCTGCCCCAAGTAGTTTGCTGCTTCTCTTTTTCAGTCCTCAGTTACACAAAGGTTGCTCACGCTCTGATCCACCCCTAAGATCAATGTAATGACCAATATATTGGCCAGCCATACTTCTTAATAAATGAATCTTCACTAAGCAATCTCTTAAATCCTTCAAGAGCTGGGCTGCCACTTGTGAGTGCTAATGAGAAGTCAGCAGTAATTCCACAAACAATCATTTGTGACTGAACTGCAACCTCTGCTTTGCATTCATCACTTGCTACACACTAGGGCTCAAACCAGACCACTACGAAGAACAAATAGCTCATCTCAGGATGGAAAATTTCCTGTAGCACAGCAGCAGACATCAGCCTCCGAAGCTGAGCAGAAATCTTCACACACTGACCTTTGACAAAGCACAGGAGCTACAGACAGGGGAGCTACAGACTGGAGGAAGCCAGCTGGTGCGACATCTCTGCTTGCCCAGTAAGAGCATAAAACCAGCACCTGGTGCTTCTCAAGAGCTACAGCTTACTCAATAAGACAGACAGAGGAATAATTTAGGGACAGGCTGACAGTTTAACTCACTCAAAAAGGCTGATTCTAGATTTGGGTCACTCGCTGCAATCACAGGCATTACTGTCAGGGCACAGGCACAGCAATGCAATAACAGCCTGCTGCCACCCGGCCTCTTCACTGGTACATCCTCATTATGCCCTCAAATCTTATTTATCAGAATCACTGACCCAGCCTAATCCACCAAACAGGGCCCTTAAGAGCTTGGACAAATACATGAAAGCCTACAACATATGAAGAAAGGAGAAAGTTTCAGAGATACAACAGGAATGATTTTCTTCTCTCTCTCTGTTGATTTTTTTCCTGACTGAAAACAAATGAGCAGAATCACAAAGCCCCACAGCAACCTTCCCAGCAAAGTCACTACAGAGAAGCCTTAGCACGCAGCTTGTGAAATGGGAGACTGTGGGCATTTAAATTGTGCTCCAGTCTGTATCCAATCAGCATCCCAATTAACTGCCTTCTGGCATATTTAGCTTTTTGACACCAAGAGAGACTCTTTGGAGCTTGTGAGAAGATGAACCATACCACATTGGCATCAAATTGCATGTTTTGGTAGTGAAGTACACAGGAGAGACTGCCCACAGATGGAGTGGGATTCATTAGGAAAAGCATTTCTACATACAATTTGATTAGCAATCAAGGAAGAGGAGGGAAAAGATGGGTGCTGAAAATCACCAAGGAGCAAGCACTGCTGCACTGCATACTGGGAGTCAGATACACACTCTGTGCAAATTACCTGTGCTCCAGACTTTCTCCTCCGTGAGCTGTGCTCAACACCTGGCCCAGACACAGCCTATTGCCCCTGCCCAAAACTCCACATTTAAGGATGCAGGGAAGGCACATGGACATTTCATCCCCATGAATCCTTTTTAAGAGGGATGAGCTATCATTTTCCAGCATTCAGGTATCTCACTTTGGTACCTCTCAGGAGTCATCCTCTGTAACTCAGACTTGTGTGTTGTGTAGCCTGGCAGCCCACGGAACACAGTGATACCATTGTTGCCAGAGGCTTGGTGCTAAGCTGTGCATAAACCTCAGGTGTTGTCAAGGCTTTGCCTGGACCCAGCTTGGCCAGGCTGAGGTGTGTTTTGCTCTTCTCAAGTGTTTGTTTTGCTTGTAACAGCAATTCTTAGGCTGCTGCAACTGTTTCCCCGCTACTGGTATGGGGAAGCAGCCAGTGTTTTATATACACACATGGAAATATATGAAAGGACTAAATGCAGCTGTTCTAGGCAAAATGAACTATGGCTGCAGATAAAATGCAGCAGAGAGGAATGCAGGCAAGGAATGACAGCAGGGTCCTTAAAAAGTGCAGGCACAGGATGACACTGGGGGCCCAAGAGCTATAAAAAGCCATCTCATTAGTGGTGAATGACCCCCGGGAGCTGGGTAACACCAGCTAACTTTCAGGTTTAACAGAGAACAAAGAACAAGTGCCCTGAATTATTCTAAATGTCCTGTGGTGAAAACTGTGCAGGAGGACATTTAGCAAGCACATAGGGATGACCCCAGCTGGACTGAAAGGAGAGGGAGAAGAAACCATCAATATCAGCATCGCATTTCTGGCAAAGGGCTCAAATGTGCGCAGCTGAGGGATTCTCTCCTCCCTCCAGAAGGAAGCTATTGAGCAGTGAGAGAGTGAAAAAGTAACCCCTGAGAAAGGGACAGACAACAGGAAGTTTGCATGCATTAAGAGTATATAACTCAAATTACAAGTGTATCATTGAATTGGGACTAACTATAGTTCTTTAAACTACTGAGACTTCAAGGACACTAACACAACTCTCTGCTTCTCCACAGAAGCAGTGCTTGCTTTTGTCTGCAGGAGCGTTCTGATGGCAAAACGATGGAGAGGGTGAGCAGCCGCCTCCGCAATTTGGATGCAACAAACCAGTAACAGTGGCAGTGTTCAAGACGATGTTTGTGAAAGGAACTGGGAGAGATGCTTACTCCCTTGAGTGACTATGAAAAGTGTCACATTAAACCTCTGAGCATACCCTGCATCTATTCTCTTTGCAGAAGAGGGAACGGAGAAATTGAACTGAGAAACTGGAAAAGGAGAATATTGATCTCGCTCCTCACAAGGTTAATTAGAGTAGTTCCTCCTTCCTGAGAGCTTGGCTTCAGCATGCTTCCCAGATTAACTCAAATACTATGTACCTTGAGATGCTGAAAGACAAGTATGAATGCCTGGTTATCTCCTGAAGGAAACAACAGGGAAAATGTAAACTACCAAACACCATTTATAACAAGTGCAAAAAGCGGAAGTCATCATGCTGATGCTTGTAGAAAGGTAATTAGATTTAATTAGTACATCAGGACCTTTCCCCCTGCTTAATTTTTCATCCCTCATTTGCAAAGCCATCCCTTAACACCTCTCCCACAAATGCAGTGGCTGTCTCAGAGCCCCTGCTGCTGCCGCCAAATTTTTGCGGTTTACTGTTCAGAACCCCCTCAAATTTTGGCAAGCAACAGCATGAGCAAGGGGAGATGAAAAGCAGCAAGCCTCCCTGCAATGATAATCTCTGGATTCTTAACAGGTATCTCAAAAACCTGGAAATATTTCCTTTTCAGACCCTGCAAGAAGGGCAATTCTGATAGCTGATAGGCAGAACTTGGAGTGAACAGTTCACTGGAGGTCTGACCGTTCCTCCATTTGCTGGAGGCTGCTCCAAATTCAATGTTGTGAAGCCTAGCACTTGGCCAAACCCCCACAATTGGCTATGCTAGGCAGTGGCCTAATCCCTTAATCAACAGCCTTTCAAGCTGTCCTGACAGACCACAGCAAGAGAGGTAGTGTAACTGGTGAGATGCAACTCCAGCACTGGAGTTCCATCACCAAAGCCTTGTGCAGCAGTCAAGGGGGAATCACCTCAGCCTTCTGAGCTGTGGTAGGAGCACATCAGAGCAACCTCCAGCTCACTGCTGCCATTTCTGCAGTAACAGGCATCAGTATCCAGGGCCTTCTCTGCTTCACCTTCCACACGTAACCCCAACACCAAAAGAGTCGAAAATGTACTTGCTGCAGAAAAGCAGCAGGAGGGAGCTGAGACAAGACAGGGGCAGGGGGTAGGGAAAGGACAGGGATTGGCTTCTTTCCCAGGCAATACCCCAGTGCCACCTGTGGCACTGCAGCGCAGCCTGCCCTTGCTGGATCACTCCTCCCTTGCACTGCTGAAATCTGGGCTGGGATGTGAGCCAGGCCTGTGGACTGACACAACTCTGAACCTTCAGCGTGTGTTGGTACCCAATACAGGACACTTATCTTTCCAAACCCACATGTTGTCTTACAATGACCATTTAGAAACAACATGGAGAGATGATGATTTTTCAGCTGAAACACAAAGAAACTACATGTTAGTGGAGCTGCCAGAAACTGTAAGGGAAGGGCTGATAGAAAGCTGGAAATCAGAAATACAATGAGATATCCATTCCTGACCCAGGGTTCTTTTAATAGTAACAGCAGCAATGGCACATCATCAGACACTGCTTTTTGGCATTGCACAAACCTCAGCAAGACCCCAAAGGACAACTCATTGCTTTGCTTTACTTTGAACAAATGACCTTTGTGAGAGACAATGAACAGAAACTGAATCCCTACAAGTCTTCCTGCTAAGTACCAGGACTGGAATACAACTAACACAGGCCAGGACAGCAATCCTATCTTGTTAGGACCAGCATCCCAATACTAATTCAGTAATCACCTGAATGAAATGACTGCTCCCTACCTCCTGTAACTTTTATTTCTCTATGCAACAAAAGTAAAGATTATGTATAAAAATTCTAGTAAAGGGTCTTTACCTCTTTGCAGTCACATCTTGCCTAGAGGGTAAGAAACTTGGAATATTTAACTGAGCAGACAACCAGACAGAGGAAAAAATAAGCATCTAAGCCAGGCACAAGCTGGCATCTGTCTGAAGGAAATGCTGAACAGGAAATTCTGAGTGATAAAAGCCTTCAGATAAGCAGAAAGGGAGGCTGAATTTGTCATGCTGTTCATTGAGCCCAGTCCTGTGAGCCATGCTCTGGAAGGTTCTCTCCTCAATGCATGCTGAGGCATGACCGACCTGATGCTCACTGCAGCCTTTCAGCTGCTTGTTGTCTGACTGATGTCACATTATTTATTGCTTGTGTGAGGGTGGTGGCAAAGCACTAAACTGTCCTTTGGGGAGCAGTCTGACACATGCTGAAAGATGCCTGCATGATCCAGCAGGTTCTGTCCTGCAGCAGTGTTCCTGCCGTGTGCATGGGCTGCACAGAGAAAGGAGACAGGAAATCGTCCCTGCAGTGCTGTAAAAACACACTGAGCTCAACGGGGATATTAGAAAGTGGAAAGAGATTACTCAGGCAAAAATGAAACCACAGATATGCTCTGTTTCTGTGGGACTTGATCCAAAGGGTTGATGACCTCGGCCAGCTCTGAGCATGGGATAGTAAAGCCATACAAACAGTCCTTGCTCGTCACAAGTCAGGGATCTCCCTTCCTTTTCCAGCACAGCATTTGAGAGACTTTTCTTAAATCATGGCAGCAGCCAGCCCATCCAATTACACTGCAATAGTTTGTTGTAGCTACCTGGTATACAATCTAAGAAAAGAACAAAAACAATGGGGAACACTTCATTCCGCCTCAACGTGCCAGGATCTATGGAACGCTATTTTGAACAAGGTGCAAGGTAATAGTACATTTTTATTACAAAATGAATACCTCAGGAGTAGAAATCTATTACTAGCATTTGCAACATAATTTGTTGCTGCAGGTTGCTAGTTTTGCTTTTGGCTTTGTTTGTTTTAATGTCTAAAATTTAGACTCTTTAAAAAGCAATTTGCTTTCAGATGAATTTCCAAACACTTTATCAGCTTTTAAGAACAAATCCTCAGGGTGTTCCTTCATAAAGAGACACCAGAGTTTTCCTCTTTCAACCTGAATCGTAGGAAGAGGAGCTGACTAAACACAAGAGCCTGAACAAAGACAGAAAGCTCCTGGAGACTTCTCCCCAGCTCCTTACCACAGCAAAAGAC
This sequence comes from Picus viridis, assembly GCA_033816785.1. NCBI lineage: Eukaryota > Metazoa > Chordata > Aves > Piciformes > Picidae > Picus > Picus viridis. The sequence continues at coordinate 24,427,705 of CM066580.1, read as the reverse complement.
AGACACAGAAAGCTTTCTGAGGACTAACACTGTTTATGGATTCTGAGCTCTGATGTGATAATGAAGAGGAATATCTCTCCCCTTCTGCTCAATACTGGGTGGGTGCTCATCTAAGAAAGAAAATTATGTTCTTCTGATTGTTCTCATTAGACAAAGGGCTCAGCATGGTGGTCATGTATGGCTGGTCAAAAGGTCCTGTGGTCCTTCTGCTCATTCTCATCCATGGCGCAGAGCACCAGAGCTGACATGTAGAAGCAGAGCCAAGCAGCCTATGGTTGTTTATTTCTGTTGGTTTGTGTTAATTACAATGCATCAACTATATGTTCCACCAAAAGATCTGAAATATGGCCAGGCCAACTATCTCTACAAAGGAAGCCATTTTCTTCAAGGATGCTCAGACATGAGTTCAGCTGAGCTGACAGAATACAGCCCATGCCAAATGCCATTCCAGAAAACACAGCTGTGCTATGGCATCAAAGGAATATTACAGATAAGGGGAGAATCTTAGAGCCTTCCCTACGAGAAAGGCGATCATAACGCTGAGAACTAAGGACCACCAATTTCCCTTTCAGTTTGCAGTCGAGCAGACTCCAGCTGCACTTATTCTTGTCACTGTAGCTCGTTAGTGTCCCTGTTCAACAGGAAATTAATTTGAACTATGACAGCACCACCTATAACAGTTATTTCAGTCAAAGGGAAGTGCTGAATCCTGAGTGGACAATGCTGAGATAAGGGGCATCAAGTATATTCAGTGCATAACCTCACATTAATAGTCAGATAATCTTGCTTGAATGAGAAACAAACACTGAAAACCAGTACTGGATCTACACAGTGATTGAATTTAAAACACAATCAAAGCACTGGAAGCAGGCCTTTCTTTATGAGTCAAGTCCCTCACATCACAGGAAATCAAATTGTACATGGGCATTACAGAGGGATCTGCAGAACAGCTGCTCCACGAGGCACTGCACAAAGAGGCCACTGGATACACCCCAAACACCCAGGAACCAACTCCACTGCTGCTATCCAAAAAACACAAAAACCCTTGTCTGCAAATCTCCAAACTAATCTGGTGGATACAGTTTGGGAAAGGTAAGCCTGGAACAGTGCCCTTGAATTCTGTGTCCCAATCAATTCCTAAGCTCACACTATAGATAACACCTTTCAGTGATGTCTCATCAAACAAATTAGATCTGACCCGTGAAACCTGTATGTTAGCTGGAACTGATGAAAATATTAATGCACTTGCTTTACTCACCCCCCAACTGCCTGAAGTAACAACTCCTTTTGAGACCAAGAGCTACTTTACTCTAAGCTCTGACCCACGGACAACAGACCTGAACCAAATCTATGTGGATTACAGTTAGCAAAGAGCAGCATTCTGCATTAAGCAAATGCTCTAATTAAAACCCAGAGTGGTAGAATGTGACCTCTGCTTATTAGGCACCGGTATTAGACACTGCTGTGTTGTGAAAAGGAAGAATCCCTGCACAGATATAAGTCAGCACAGGAAAAACTTAATGGGCAGCTGCTGCTGGGCATCCTGAAACTCTGTCAGGTATCACAGAGCCTAAAACTCCTACCAGAGTTAACTTAAAAAACTGTGGCTGTTTATAGGTGGAGATAAGCCTTGTCTAGTGCTGAGCATTACACCCTCAATACTTACGTTGCTGTGTCAGAATTATAACTCAGTTTTAACAAAAGGGCATTCAACAGATTGCAAACCAGAGGAGCAGAGGTTCAAGCTTAATTCTGGGTCTCAGACTGGGTACCTTGTTACTTTGTCAGAACGTGTTTAAAGCTAAAATCCCACCTAGATTTTTAGAGAACCAAAAGCTGTCCTGGTGAGGCAGATGAGAATAGCAGATGAGTCACAGTAAGTGACTGACACTTAGAAAAAATAGGTCAAAACTTACTCAGGAACCTAAATCTTGCAATTGAATTTGCACATCTAATTTGACGCACTGTCCTGCGTATAGCCCAGGGCTTTGATTTACGTGGAAGCCACAGCTCCCACTGATAAACCACAGCTACACCACTGCTGCTCAAACGAGTGGTGCAACAAGATGGACTTTGGGACTCAATTGTGCTCTTCTTCAGACGTGCCCACTGTGTCTCCGGCATGTGAGGCCATGGGCACACGCGAATCTACCTGCAGAAGAGGATAAGCCATGTCTGTATCAGCAAAGAGTAGCTTGAAAGGACTGGCAAGAAATCGTTCTGCATGGTGAATCCAAACTAACCAAATCATAGAAGCCCATGCTTCCCACTCATTGAGGGAAAACAGAAAGGGCCAACAGCTGGTGTACAGCCTGTGTTTTCATAGGCACAAAACACTTTGACACAGAGAATGGGATTTCTTGGAAACAACCCCCCTGCCAAAGAAGGCAATCCGAATTGCACCTTGCCCCCAGGTCTGTGCAGAAAGTAAATTAAGTTCTAGTGCATCAAAGATCCACAGAAAGAGCAGTTTGAATTTTGCTCTGCTTGCTATTCAGATTATCTCCCAGGGATGGTTTCCCTCATGGATCAAAGGGTGACCGTTCGCTGGGAGCGCTGACATGGAAAATGTCTTGGGATACGCTTACGCCACGGCGAGCCCTGCGCAGGCTCTGCTCTCGTGAGCGACTGACTTGGAGGCTCTGCTCATGCCTAGAGCACAGTGTGCAGCCGCAGGGCCTGCACCAGCAGCCACCCATCTTCTCCTGGTGCTCTGCCAGCGTGCTTAGACAGCAGGCAACAAGACCAGCACTGCCTTGGCTTCTAGTGAGACTAGCTGCATGCAAGAGCCTGAGAGTCTGCTGTCCTGAGGACTGAGCCAAGAACAGCAACCAGGGGTTGGATTTGCAGAGACTTCGGGTAGCTGAGGTTACCGCACTGGAGATGCTGGCCAGGGAGCCACAAGTTCTTCTCAGGGCAAAGATGCCCATCTCCAGAATCACACAGCCACTGTCATCATAGAATGAATCATAGAACAGTAGGGGTTGGAAGGGAACTCCAGGGATCATCCAGACCACACACCCCTCTGCCAAAGCAGGACCACCCAGGGTAGTCTGCACAGGAATGCACCCAGGTGGGTTTTGAATGTATCCAGAGAAGGAGACATTCAGTGTCCACAGACTCCACAACCTCTCCAGGCAGCCTGCTCCAGTGCTCAGTCACCCTCACTGTACAGAAGTTTTTCCTCATCTTGAGGTGAAACCTTCTGTGTTCAATTTTATCTTCTATGTTTTAATTTCTTCCTGCTCCTATTCTCCATGTGGCATACAGCACAGAGCAGTGCCACTAATTGTGTCTGTTCCAACTGCTGTTGATTACAAGCGTGCCACAATCTCTTCCCTGCAAAACTCCATCTGACTGAAGCTTTAATGCAGCACAACACAATTCCTTTTGATGGAACCTACTGGCACTGCCCCAGACCTAGTCAAGCATGGAGCAAACAAGCAGCCTGTAATTTGCTGATGCAGTAATGAAGTATGAATGATCCTTACAGATTAGCAGGCAATCAGGGGGAGTCTGGCTGTATGCTAAGTGCCTCTCTGCTGGCAAACGTGGGATTTGCTTCGCAGTGCTAATAAGGACAAAAACAACAACATGGTGGCTCCTGCCGCCTTCATTAAAGCAAGGCTTCAATCAAAAGCGAAGAAACACCTTGCACACAATGCTAGAACACAGGATGACATTTTAGAAGGCCTCCATCTCAACTAGCAAATTGAGCACTGCATCTGTTAACAAGTACACAGCAGAACTCTGTACCTAAATGCAGATTAATAGCACATACAGCTGCTGGACAATACGAACACAAAGCAGCAGAGAGAGGGGAAAGCAAGTGAATGATTTGTGATGTCTGTGCTTTATTTATGAGGCTGGACTGGCTGTGGGACAGGCTTGTTTTCCTGACAGTGAGCATGCAAAATTCACCACCCTGCCTGCATTTTAGCATTCTAACTTTCTTCACTTTATCTCCCTAGATACAGGTCTTTTTTCAGGGATAATATTGCAGAAAAATTTTAGCTATCTGCATTTGAAGAAAACAATTGAAATGCTAAATGAGGAAGTTTTCCTGTTGGTGGTACCAAGAGAAAAGGGCAGGAGAAACTCCTACATCACGCTTTTAACTTTCACTAATCAGGTTTGCGGCACTGATCTTTACATTAGGAGCCCTGGTGTCAGTCAGACTTTCCACTGCTTTCCCTAAAAAGGAAAGACAATATGCAGAGAAGTCAAACCTGCAGTGGTATACCATCTGACCTTGAGAAGCTGAAAGTTTTCTCTCTGAAATCTGTCTGAGCTCAACATAAACAGATTTCAAAGACCAGAACGATGGAAGGACTCAAACTGAGAGAGGCATTTCTGACCTGACCTGTACAAACGTGTCAAGAAATGGCACTTTGTCTGTAGTTACCCGTTAGAAACTGCAGGAAGAGGTTTCAGAGATCAGTAGAGTGAGTAGAGAATCAGAAAACCACATTTCAAAACATTCTTCTTTCCAAATCAAATAGTTCCGTAAATCAAGTTTTTAAAAGCATTTTGCGTAAGCAAAACGAGGTAAAAATGAAGGCAGATGTCAATTAATCTAAAAAATGGGTTCAGTTTTCTAAGTGAAAGAGAAGGGCAATCTATCCAGTAAAGCTTAAACGTGTTTCCACAAACAAACAAAAAAGAAACTTCCACCTCTTCTGTTTCAAGTTCTTCACAGTTTGAAAAGCCATTTTCAAAAACATTTATTCAATCCTGATATGTTCCTCTGGGAAAACACGATGCAAAAGTACCAAATGTATTCTCTGCGATTTCCACTTCAGAGGACTTTATCAGGCACAGTGGAGGCACCGCGGGTCCTGCCTTCCCAAACCATAAAACTTCCAAAGCTCCCAGACACAGCCAGGAGACGCTGGGCAATTTGGATTCGCCACACGGCAGCTGAATTGAGTGTGAAAGCGGCGATTACTGCCCAGCGCACACAGCGCTGCTGCCAGCGTCCGCAGCGGGCACTGCTAACAGCAGCGGTGCTGCTGAGCATGGCGGAGCCCTCTCAGGGGCTGCCGTGCGCCGGCACCCGGTGAGATAAGCCTCCAGAGGGAAATCAATCTGGCACGCCCACGGAAAACGGGGAGCATGTGGTAATTGCTGCTTGTAAAAACATGATTACACGACGCGACCTAACACAAAAAGCAGTTGTTAGCACTAGGTGATTATTATTTGCCTGGCCACCAGCCTTTCTCCTGCTACAAAAGCGTCCATGCCCGACGCTTACTTTCAGATAGGCAAAAATGTAAACAAAGACCAATCCTCCTTCTGTATCTTTGGCTAAAGGGTTGATCAGCATTGTCTAGAATGGGAAATGGTCTACAAACTTGTAATTATAAGATTAAAAGACCAAAAAGTATATTATTGCCTTAAAAAAAAAAAAAGTAAATCAAATTAGTTAACAGCATGAAGAATTCACTAAAACATATTTGGGGGTTTTCAGCCAACCCTGATCTCACTCCTATTCACCTTTGACAAAGCACCTCGAGTCAGGATACTGCATTTCCAAATATGAACGCGGTGGACTAATAAACCTGCTAATCTAGATCCCAGTGAAGTCACAGGTTGTTATTTAATGGATGAAGCATCGGAGAACTCAGCTCCTAAGCGATGCTGAGGCGGTTCATGGGAATAGGTGGCTGCCAAACCTACAAGTTCATCTTGTGAGCCTTCCAGAGTGAGAAACTCAATGCCCCTGTGCAGATAGACTTCCCAGTTCGGGAAAACTTCAGAAGCAGGTGGATAAAGGAGCTTTTCCGTATCCTGTTCCCGGTGCTGTACAGAACCACACTGTGTTTCTGTATACTTCTCAAAGACTTCTCTTGCACTTCAGATGAAAACTTCATTGTTAATGCTAATAATTTCTGACACTCTCCATTAGTGCAGCTTCTCTGCAGTTCAGACACTAATCACATGTGCACCCCTCCTTGCCTGTCATCCCTCTCTCCCACAGCAGATACTACACTTACAGAAGCCCACAGCTGCCGTCCTCAGTGCTGCATCTGGAACTTCACATCCTGAACCTGATCCATACTCATGCTTTCCTAGGCAGTTAAAAAATGGAATCTTTCACATTGAATACAAAATTCAGTACTGATAGCTTCATCAAACCCACATTTCCAGTACTTCCCAATGTTTCAGTGAATGATTTTGTAATTTGCTTATTTCCTTTTCCTGTGCAATTTCCTAGTTTGCAAAGCAACATTTGCCTCATTCACACCGCCCGAAAATGTTACCACTTCAAACCCTTCCTATTTGCCAGGTAACAGCTAAGCTCGTTGACCTGAAGAAATAACTGACAGTGGACATAGGTTCCTGTCCCTCCCAGCAAGAGACTGAAATATCACACACAACCCTTCTATTCCCTTAGATGACACTCAGCAACCTCTTAGTAAATCACAGATTTTACTTCTTCCCTAGGTAATATTCCTGTCGCTTCAAGCCACGTGCCTCAGATCAAAAGATCATTTTAATACCCTGCCACATGCACATGCAGTTGCTTCAGGACCAGTTGTCTTCACTCAAAACCACTGAGGATACTGCACAGCTAAGAGAGACAAAGATGCATTCTAGCTCCATCTTATGCTTTCCCACATCCTGTTCCACAACAAACACTGCTACAGGGGCCACTTTTTCTGGTACATCCTCTTAAGTTGCTGAATTCAGGCAAACAAAGCAGATGGTTCCAGAATAGTGTTGGATTCCTGTGAAAATGTACTTTTTGATGAATATTGTTACTATCTAGCACGGGGCTCATATGTATTGTCATTAACTTGAGCCAGACAGATTGGAAATAAAACCTCCCATGGTGAAGTAGGAAAAATGCAAAAGTGTCTTCGTTTTTCCTGACATTAAAAATTTGAGGAAAACAGGAGAAAGAAAGTATGTGGGATAAAGGTTAAAGCCAGTCTTGTAGAATTCAAGATGATTTTAGGTTCTGAATTGCAGAAGGATCTGATTAGGCATTATTGTTTCCTACAGTCTGGAGAACAATAGAGCTGTGATCATTGTAAATAAACATTTTGCTTTGTATGTTGGTTAAAAGCTGGGAATCAACTGCCAGACTTTGCTTCTCCCTTCTGAACTGCAAACTGCATGGGTTCAAAGCTCCTACCAACCCACGGCAGAAGCGCAGATACCAGTTTCCTATGCCTCTAGTCACAGAAATGTTTTGTGACAAAACAGAGAATAGTCGAGGCAGCTGCAGGGAAGAAAGAAGTAGGTTTGATACCCTAGTGAAAGGATGACCTCCAAAGTGTCTCAGGACATTCCCATACCTACCTACAGCTCGAGCTTCCAGTGGAAGCCCCTCCAAGATTATCTTCCTGTCAGTGCACAAAGCAAGACACAGCCGGTTTCCTGGTACAGAGTGACACTGAAGCTGATGGGATAAACAGGCATGGCCTCAGGGCGCTTAGGTACTTGACCTGTGCCTCAGCTTGGCTCCAGATGATTACTATTGATGCTATGAAGAAGTGGTTGTGTCAAAGTGTAGCACGTTCCCCATTTCCAGTGCAAGCGTCGATACTCCTCTCAAAGTGCTGAGGAGCTATAGCTCTCCCACCACCTCCTGCTTTCCAGCACAGAGTAAGGGCATGTCCCATTTTCAGTCCCCCCGCCCCAAGTCTTTAAATGAAGAATGAGAGAAACTGAAAAAACCACAGGTGAACATTAACTTTGTTGGCCAAACTGAAGTATAATAAATTATTTCTGTCAATTCAAACACAACAGGGATTTCCCCAAGCTTTAGGAGGGAAACTAAAAACAGTTCAAATCTATGTGGATATCAAAGACTAACTCAGTGAACCAATGACACAGAAGGTTCTAAAGCTCTCAGCTGATGAACAATATACTAACAGCAGTGGAGTGCTCCTCATCCCAGGAGAGGGGGACTATATCTGAATATAAATACAAACCCCAAACCTTCCAACACTGGTATGACCCAACCCACATTTCCCTTTTTTTCTCTTATCAAAGAAAAAATCTTGGCTGTGACACAGATCCAAAGTTATCCAGGAAGAGCTTTTACTGTCCATTAAATTCTTGCTGTCATAGCTAAGCTGCTAGGGAAGTTAAATCATGTTCAGTTATAGTACCAGAAGTAAATATTCTCATGAACTACATTTTTTTGAATACTAAGGAATGAAAAACAGCAGAGCAGCCCTGATGTTAGGAGAAGAGCACAAAATGCCAAACCACAAATCACTGAAAGAAGAGGGCAAAGACAGAGCCCAGTATTGCCCAGCTTGAGAGACCGGCGTGCAAAGCGACTGAGGAGCTGGAAAGCACTTGGTTAGCTGTGAAGGGAGTGAAAAATGTCTTTTGTTTTGTGTAAAGGGTCTCTGAGCTTTCGACAGCCACACAGCCACAGAATGCTATTGTCTTTCTTTCCCCTTATTTCAGTTTTCTGAAGTATTTCTGAAAGAAACCTAAGTGCTGTAAGCAAACCTTTAATCAAGATGTTAATACAAATTAGACAGGTGGGCAAGCCAAGGAGTTATTAGGAACTCCAACTGTTAAATTTCCTTTGAAGTGCTGGGATTCAGCAGACCTGCACTATAAACCCAGAGATGAAGTGATAAATTTGGTAAATTGAAAACACAGGCACACTAAGCTCCCAGTTATTTAAGTGGTTACCTGAGGGATTTAGGGAAGAAATTGGTTAGTTTATGAAAGGAAGTGGAACAACACAAGGAGAATAGGGAACCTGACTGTGCTCCAGTCACGGGGGCCTCATCTGCCACAGCTAAAGACCCTGACTGGAAATGTTAGGGTGCAGCAGAGTTGTCCAGAGCCAGCCTTCCTCTTACAACTTAACTGCTTCTTTCCAGTATCAACTGCATCTGCTTACAATTGCTGTCACAGCCTTGACTCCACTGATATTTTGGTTTCTCCTTGAGCTTCAGAATCAGATGCTTTGCTGACTGTAAATAGCAAACATGAAAGAATAATTATTAATCTAATTATCAAACTTATCAGGAATGTAAACCCCAGCAACTCTTCAACAAAACCTACTTCACAAAATTAAAGCTTCCCACGAGATCCATAGACATTGACATGTTTTGATCTGGAAAGGAATGTAAAAATCATGCACATGACAGCAAGTGACACAACCCAGGAACGACTCACTGCTTGGGAAGGGAAGGTATGGAAAGAGAGCAAAGTTCCAGAACAACAGCGAGGGTGGCAGCCTAAGTCTTGTGCATCAAAGGTAACTCCTGAAATCTAGGAGCAAGCACTGCACAGGGCCCTGTTTGTGCACAACTGACTGCTGCTGTAACCTGTGCTCAGCAGATGATTGCTCCACGTCCTGGCTAAGAAGGACTATAAGTTGATGCATGTCTTCTCTTACTACCAAAAAAGCCTCCCAAGGGGCTATAAGAAGGCATGAAAAATCAGGAAGGAGTTTGAAGGTGAAAAAAGAAACCCATGTGCAGAAGGCAGAGGGAAAGGACTAAGAGGAGGATTGATCTTGAAAAAGAAATGAACAAAAACTTAGCACTGGCAAAAGGCAGAGTAAGAAGACACATGAAGGTACTGGAGAAAAGTAGAAGAAATAGGAGAAAACTTAAATAGGGGAAACAGAATGTTGGAGAAAGAGGTATGGGAAGAGAAATTGAAGAGGGCAACATGTAAGCTCATTATTTATGTTTATTTTTCCTAGAAGCTTAGCTGCCAAAATCATGGACCTCACTTGCTTGATGGTATCACACTCAGAAGATTTGTAGTTAAGTCTCAAGTGACTAAAGAAGCCAAACTTGCTGATTTTTGAATGATCACTGCTGTGCCAACATCTCTGATACTGGCAAAGACAGTGACTGATGACAGTGCATTGCCAGGTCTCCACTGCTGGCAGCACTGGGTTTTTGAAACTTGCATCTAGGGTGTAAGGAACTATTTATAAGCAATTAATGTCACATTTCACATTAAATATTGCATTAAATCAAACTGCATGAATATGCAATGCAATATAATTTGCCATCATCACTTCTGAAATGCATTAATAGGTAATTTCTGTGAAAGAGTTATTTCAATCATTACTTATTGAATACTATTCACCCATTATTGCCAGAAGTAAGGTGCAAGTGTTAGCTATTAAAAGTGTATCTCCCTTCAAAGGATATTCCTTGTGCAGAAGGGCACAGTGAGAAGCAGCTATGCAGCTAATTAAAACCCACCACATGTGCACACACCAAAAGCTACACTCATCTGATAGAACAGCTGTAGTGCTTGGGAACATCAGAACCTCCTCCCAGCACATACACTGATGGGTGGTCCAGTGGTACCCAGTTTGATGCCAGGACCCCATGGGTTCAAAGCATTCAGGTGCCTGTACACACATTGCACCTCAAGGCAGCCTGCACTTAAATCCTTTTTATTTGAAGGCTGGGAAAAGTAATAGTCCAGAAACATAACTCCACAGAGTATGGAAGTAAAAGCTATGGCTCTTACTGCTGTAATTAAACTATCATGACTGCCAACGATATTTTTTCCCAATTTTATAAAGCCTGTGAAGGTTAAAAAGAAGAGGACTAGAGTATTTTACCAGTGAGGGAAAGCTTTAAAGCAGTGATCTGTTGCAATAGACCATTCAGGTAAATACACACACGCTGCAAACAGATTGGTAAGACTGAGGAGAGTGAGGGAGTAAAACAAAAGGCAGCACAGAGACAAAACTGCTGTTTCTACAGAGCTCAAAGAAATTATAGAGCCAAATTTTCTGCAGTTAATGTCGTGTTATTCACCACCCCTTCCTCTGTGCCTTGTGACACCACTGCAATGCTACTCCTCTTCATCACTTTGGACAATGATTTGCTTGGCCTCTCTGGCTCTGCTTTCAGCCAAGAAGGAAAAGAATCTGCAAAATCCACTCTGAGCAAAAAAGGTGAAACACTTTCATGCAGTAACACAAGTGTGGTGTGCTGAGTGCTTCCTGATGGTAGACACCTGATATGAAGATCATTGTAGCAGGAGTGGAGAGAGGCTGAGTTTGGAAGAGAAGAGGATGAGCAGGCCAGTGCCTGAGTGGAGAACCACAGTGTAATGGCAGAGGAATCTCATCTGAAAAGGACTTAGGATTCTGTTATCACAAGCTTTAAGCAGTATAAACTTTGAGGCGTAAGATAAAGTACAGATGTTTTGCTCCAACATGAATCTCCATCTGGGCTGTTCACTGACATTAAACAGACATTTCTATTTTATAGGAGACTATGACTGCCTGATAAGAGAGACATGACCTTTCCTTTTCCTCTCTCTTTTCCTCAGCAGAAATGGTCTACTTCAAAATGTCACGGAAGTGTAAGAACTTAATCTCAAATCTGTCACAGAACCAATAGATTCATTGCCAGCTCAGTATCTTTTTCCCCCATTCTTAACGTGTGGTAAATAGCAAATCAGCCTCTGCCCTCCCAGTTGCACCCACTCCAGAGCTTACTCTCCACAGCACTGCAGGACGTAAATGACAGTATTTTAGATGAGCTGCAGATTCCCTTTTACATTATTTAGGCTACTGAAATAAGTTCACCTGCCCACAGCAATCCCTCGTTCATGCACGCAATGAACTATTTTCTTTGAACCAGTGTGTGAGATCGTGTTTGGGATGAGATTATTAAATCTGTCAGATGCTGCCTATTTACTTCAGAACACACCAAAAAATTGGAAATCCTTCTGGACAGCGGTCCTGAAATCCTCCAGAATGTAGCAGTCTAGTACACAACCTAGCAGCACACAGCAGCCAGTTTTCCATAGGCAGGTGTTTGCTGCTGACTGCAGCATAGGGACACAGACTGCTTAGGCATCTGAGCATAGTTTTCAGACTGCAAGAGAGAAAGCCACAACCAGCGTGTTCAAGCCTCTCCTGCAGTCCTGCATCTGAGACTCTGTTTCTTCCATAGCCTACTTCACAGTGAACTGCACTGCCTTCAGTTTAAGTCTTGTAAGTAGACAGGACTGGAAGATATTAAACTTAGTTGTCCACTTACCGTCTCTCCATGACAACCTGTATTTTGCTGAGTTCTTATTTATAGAGCAAAGTTAATGAATTATACTTGAATTCTCCATCTGAATGCTCTGGCAAGATCCATCTACTTTTTCTCATTATTTTGAAATACCTTCTTCTTCAGGATGGAGGCAATTTAAATTCATTTTAGGAAGAAAGTGGACATATAAAGGATGTATAAAGAACAGATAATTAATTTGATTTTACCAGCCAGCTTTTCTTTTTGCAAATGGTACTATTAAGACAAGCAGAATCCTTGACTTCCATTTCCCAGTAAGCCTTGATTAAAACAGAGCTGTAATACCTGCCTTTTAGTTGACTGTGGCTGCTGGAGAGACGTGGCGTTATTACAGACATTACCTGCTCAAAAGAGATCAGCAGAGTATCTGAAATGTTAGGAGCGTAAGTTACAGTGACAGTTCAGCCTCACAATGAGCTGTGTCCTCTGCTTCTGCCCAGGTGGCCTCGGTTACCACTGCCTTTCACAGGTAGTCAAGAGAACTCTGACTTTGTGAGACTGCATCTCAAACAAATGCAATCGAACACTGATGTGTGAGGTAGCACCCAGTTCAAGGACACAACTGCTTCAGCACATGTCACTACAGCACCTCTTTAACACCGTTGAACCTGCAAAATCTTCTGCTTAATTGCTATGCACAAGTAATACAATAAAGCCAGGAAAAGATACAAGGAATGTTAAGTATGTCTTAATGTAATTTAAAACCATTCTGTTGGAATTTCTTTTCAGGAAAACTCTTCAAAGCCCAGGCTTGGGCTCAAACCTGTTAACTGCTCTGACTTTTAGTGGGAGCAAAACAAAAAGATCAGAAAAAAGCTGCTAAGGGACGAGTTCTGCCCCTCGCCCAGCAAGGAGCACAGGCTGACGGCTGAGCACGCTGCAGCACATTTCAGATGAGCTGCTCCCTTCCAGCAGGCTGTCAGTTCTTTGCCAACAGCCACCCTGCACGTGTCTCTGAAGCTGCCCTGCTCCAGCGCTGCGTAAGCTGCATCTCAGCGAAGCTTTGAGGCACGCAGCACCACGATGGAATTGCACAGGAAGTGGGAAAACACACGGGCCAGCATTACGAGGCAGTAAAACATTATTATGCAGTGGAAAGCATCCAACTCTTAAAACAGCCCAGCCTTATTTATGTGCTAGCCTGCAAATTCAATTACAGGATTGAAAATTAGCTACAGCTTTTCTACTTAAAAGTGCTTGTACTCATTTTGGTACAGAGTCCTTTCTGTCTCTATGCCTAAATTATTCTATTAAACACAGGAACACAGCCACAATCTTCTGCAGCTGCAAATCCTGCTCAGGGCTCTCCTAATGTGGACTGGCCAGATTAATATGTAACCCATCTCCTCTGAAACATCAGCATCGCATTTACCATTAACTTGAGAAAGAAATGGCAAAGGAAGGAGAGGGGACATCCGTGGGTACATGCCCGAGAGGGTTAGGCAGGCAGATTGCAGCTAGAATGGTGCCACCAAGAGGGAAGAGAGTCTGCGCGGTCTGCAAAGTGCCTAAAGAAAAACCTGTAGGCGCTCCCTCTGAGTACAGTTTTATTTACATATTCCCATTTAAAGGCTCAGAATCAATGTTTGCAGGCGGAATCATTGATCTATTTCTTCCTTCTCCTTCCCAGCATGCTTTGAAAATCTTTAGGGTTGTAGAACTGTTATAATTTCACTTGGCTAGCAAAATAAAATCAGCCAAAGAGGGAATTTTGCAATTGTGTATCTTTAAAGCTCCGCTGTGGAAAAACAAAATAAGGCCAGGATCAAGCTGGGTAAAATTTGTATTTTCTGTAACTTTCAAGTGACAATTTCCAGCTAAGAATGACCACGTTTTGGGACACCTATGGTGTCACAATTTAACGAGCTCAGATTACAAGATCTCAAACTCTGCAGCCAGCTTCCTCAACCAGTGGATGCACTCTGCCTGGCCTCACTGCCCTATGGCATCCTGGAATAGGTTTTGCTGCAAAGGCTTAGCAAACAAAAAGACTAAGCCTGCTAATAAAGCCTCACTGTATGGATTATAAACTCAGCTTGTAATAGGATTATGCTTTGGGAAATTTCTTAAAGAAATGAAGTTCCTGGTGCAGCAAGTTTGGAGAAAACCCAAAGAACTCACAGATGTTCACCTTAACAAACAACAGATTGAGAATATCTTCTGAAATTCAAAAGGAAAAGTTTGCCTATGTTGTCAAAATTAGGTTTTGATCTTTTCAAGCCTCATGCTCATGTGAATAATCAATTAATAATTGATTAAAGGCTTCTTCCACATGTATCATGTTGGTACAACTTATTATTTATTTATTTTCCCCTGAGGACTCAATAGATCAATGTGTGAATAGGTTCCTCTTGGGTACCTTAATGTACAATACCTACCCCTGATGGGAGAAATTCCATTGTCACAGCTAAGCAATAGTAACCTCTGGGGCACAAGGATCCCTTTTCAGAAAGATTTTGTCACGTCCCCCTGTCTGTGCTAAGTACCAGGTGCAGGAGGAATTTTACCTTCCTCTCAACATGGAAAGAAGGATGCATTTGTTCTGCATTAGCCTTGCATCTGTTGCAGTAACCACTGCAAAGGCCATCCCCTTCCCAATGAGATGTGAAAGCAGCATCCCACAGAACTGCACCGTCTGCATCCTGACGTAAGGAATGAAAGCTAACCACGTCTGTGCATTTAATGCTCAAGAAACTCAAAATGCAGGGCTGGAACAAGGCCACGACCAAACAAGCACAGAATTGTATCATTTCCCTGCTGCTCCCTAAACTGGAGTGGGGACTGTGGACCAGTCCTGTAGTCAGTGCCTGCCATACTGAATTACCAGCAACAAACACCATGGAGCTTAATGAGCTCCCTGAGGGCGGCAGGAGGCACTGGGATCCTGCCTGCTCACAGGGAGCACTGCCTCAGACAGGAGGCACTGCTGTGATTTCAGTGGGTTAACCACTCACATCAGCATGCTCAGCATTCAGCCATGCAGCACAGCAAGGCATGGTGACAAAACATTTTGCTATAAATAATTACATCCTTGTTGCAATAAGAAATTATATCCCTTACATGAGTCTGGCCTAGAAAGTGAAGTGAGGATGCAGTCTGCTGCTGACTGAGTCAGGGAAGAACCCACAGAACAAAACCAGCACTCTGGTTGCATCAGCTGCAGGGCAGTGAAATGCCAATCAAGGCCATCAAAAAGGAGCACATACAATTTTGCATTTCTGGGTTAATGTGGCCTACCAGGGGTTAATCCACAATGCTTAGGTTTAACGAACACAGAGGCAGTTCTCTCTGTAAACTCCGTCTGTGCAGTTTCACACTTCAGAGTAAAGACAGGAGGAGTTTTAAAAGTCTCTACAAAAGTAGCCCACAGGTTGGTACTTTCTTGCATAAAACTCAAACCACAAAGCAGCCAAGAACAGTCTGAATGCTGGTTTGTAACCGAATCAGATTCCAGAAGCTGGGTTATAGAAAAAAGTGAACAGGAAGTCCCTTTGAAGACAGGTAAGACTGCAACAGACTATGCTGAAGAAAGGACTCAGATTTCACTAAACTTAGGCAAATTACAAAGCAAACTGCACATCCAAAGCTGTGAAGAGTCACAGGAAAACTCCCTTTGAAATATTCTTCCACTGCCTGCTCCTTTTGGCAGCAATATGGAATATGCCTCATTTGCTCACAAGAGTTCAAGCCCTGACCCTTAGCATGGAGCACCGTGCAAAGGAAGGGCACTGGAGCCAGCGTGATGCCCGGGGTCTCATTTGCTCATCAGCCTCTGCAATACAGCAGAAGATGAAATTTCCTGAGGAGCAGCACCCACAGCACCTCAGCACGCTTCACTCACTATTAGAGGCTTACATCAAATTGGCAGCAAATTGAACTGGGACAGCTAGGGCAAGCCTGCCCAAGCCCTCTCCTGAAGGGTCTGCAACCCCACAGCCTCTACTAATGCAGCTCATTAGTCAGGGGGTTAAAGGACACAGTTTCTGTTTTCCTCACCCAGTCAGGTTTGAAGAGAGATGTTTCAGGAGTGCCTGAAGCTCACCAGAGCCATCCCCTGCCAGGGATGTCACCCGCTGCAAGGCAGGTGAACAACTCTGTTGTCACGATTTAATGCAGAGCTGTTGGGTGCAAGGTTTCTTAACAGCTTTCTTCCAGCACTACTGAAAATATTTCTTGGCAAAAACCAGAAGGTGAAGTAAATTTCACATCCACACTTGGAAGTGCATGGAATATACAAATAAAACTAATCCATGCTGGCTAGGAACTCAATAGCTCTTGGGTGGAAACGCAACCTGTGCCCACAGGAATCTCACTACAACGTAAATAGTATTTTAGGATAAGTTACATCATCACTGCCCCCTCAATAACATTCTCCAAAGTTGTGAAAGAAGGTTTTGGATTTATAGCACTGTATTTATTAGCAGGCTATAACATAAGTGAATTTATGCCACCATAAAAGCAGCCAAAAGACTCCATGCAAAATCAGCGCCACCTTGCCAGCACTTCAACATCAGAGCTCATTCCCCAGGGGACTCAGAAAGTAAGAATTCATTACTAGTCCAGTTCTCTTACACTGAAATCCCACATTTTTCCAATGACAATCTAAGCTTCACAGAAGTCCACCTTTACTGTAGCTTAGCTGGGGTTTAACACCAGTAATTTAACTCAGAGCTGTAAAGTCACATGCAGAACATTTCACAAAGCCATTCCTCACACATCAATCCATTAAAAACATACCAGGTAAGGGCAGACTCTAACAAGCCTTTCATCTCTAAAATAATAATTTCAAACTTGACCAAAAATTTAAAAAAGGCATCTTGTTCAGATAGAGAATATTCTGAAACCTAGACAAAGACAAAATGGAATCATGTGCTTTGGGAGGCTGATAAGAGGGTGTGGAACAAGGCATTATTGTCCACCTGGCTTTTGCAGCCCCAGAAAAATCCATTCAGCAAATTCAAATGCATATTAGCTCATAATGGAAACTACTCAGATACTCCTCAAGATCCAGCACAAGCACTGAGAGAGAAATCCTGCTCAACTGCCTGCACTTGGACAAGGCACTGAATGGAAATACATCAGCAGAGAAATGTGTTTAATAGCTTCATTAATTCTGTTTATACAAACCCCTTAACGAAATTGAATATTAATGTTATTTTCTGCAAGACATCCCAACAAACCTAATCCTCAGGTGAGTAGCAGCTAATTAAAAAGTTGTGTGGATGAGAATTGGGTTACCCTTCCCTTTGTCAGCAGACTTGCACATCCAAGCATGGATTTCCTGTACTTACTTAGATTGAAAGTGATTTAATTATGAAGCAGAATGTCACTGCAATGTAAGTGTGATGTGCTGGGAGAGAAGATGCAGTTGGAGCTATGTACAAGTGTCAATCCATGGACCACATAAATATAATCTGCAGCTGTGAAAGTCTATGTCTTTGAAGTGTCATAAACCCAGCAGAGAAGTGATGAAGACCTGCAGTAAAACTAAGAAAATAGAAACTAAATTTTGACAGAATTGGCCACATTTGCCACTCGCAGGCAACTATTCCTCTTCTCTTTGAAAATTACTTGGGACACACGGGAATAAAAGGAATAGAGCTGCTGAGTATTGAAGGGTTGAGTCCAGACAATAAGACTCAAGCTGCCCTTTATCTTCTCTGGAGAGACCCTCTGAGATTATGGGATGCAGTGAAGTCAGTCTATCAGTCAGTGAAGTCCCCTCTGAAGTCAGCAAATGATTTAGACAAAGCCCAGCTATCAGGCTCTGGTCAGAAGAACACTTCTCTGGTGTTTTATTACCCTGATGAGAATGGCTCTATCCATTTTATGCATCTGAATACCCCAAAGTGGCACTGACACAAGGGGAGCTTCCCTTTTGCTGCTCACAAGACTTTGGAAAGAACAAAACTACTGTATAAAACCAAACCAGACCACACTTTCTGCTCTACCACACCGGGTCTTTTCCTAAACCTGAAGAACAGCTGAATTATGGCTACTCAGAGCATAGCTGGGATGAATCAGTACTTCTTTGCCACCCTGAGATGCCAGAGAGAAATGCAGAGAGACGAAAGCACTGGATGTCTGCCGGGATGATAGTTTGTTGTTCGCTTCGGAGTGGAGCTCAGCAGGGCAGTGCGTGCACACGCTGGCTTGCTTTGGAAAGTTGGGGCTGGTGTTCACGTCCCTGGAAGGGAGCTCTCACATGCTTACCAATGATCTACCTGGAAAACACAGCTCAGGGCAGCGAGGGGGCAAGGCAAATTGCCTGTTAAGCACCACAACCACCCTAACAAAAGAGGGAATTTCTTTTTTCCGTGTTTTTGAGTGTGAAAGATCAAATCCCCAGCAACCATGAACCATCCGGTTCTGAATCTGCGGTGAAATCGGAATTAGGTGGTGACTAAGGACCTCACACATTTAACAGACTCTGAATGAGACAGTCTGACCTTGACATGGTCCAGCTGAAGCTCAGGCTCAGTCATGTGAGGCTGACTTGCACCTGGAGCTGTGGTTTGTGCGCTTCCTGAGGAGGACCAGGGGTGACCTCATTGCCCTCTACAACTACCTGAAGGGTGGTTGTGGACAGGAGGGGGTTGGTCTCTTCTCCCAGGCAACCAGCACCAGAACAAGGGGACACAGTCTCAAGCTGTGCCAGGGGAGGTTTAGACTCGAGGTGAGGAGGAAGTTCTTCACTGAGCGAGTCATTCGTCATTGGAATGGGCTGCCCGGGGAGGTGGTGGAGTCGCCGTCCCTGGAGGTGTTCAAGGGGAGATTGGACATGGCACTTGGTGCCATGGTCTAGTTGTGAGGTCTGTTGGGACGGGTTGGACTTGATGATCCTTGGGGTCTCTTCCAACCTTGGTTATACTGTGATACTGTGCTACAGCAGCTCAGACATGAGCCATTGCTCCAGCGAGAGGTTAGACAAGGACATAATTAAAGGTCCTGCTAACTGCAAGAAAAATCAAAATCTTCTTCCATGATTAAGTATCTCCTGCCCCAATTTTTAAGACAAAGTGTCCAGCTTGCCTAGTTACAGGCAAGATTTTTTCTTGTAAGCTTGCAAGTGTAGTATTGCAGCATTTCTCTTGGATGCGCAGCTTTGGACTCCTCGGATGGCGCACACTGGCACATCTAACTGGGATACAAAGCTCTCCTGCTCCTCAACACCCCTTCCTCAGCCACTGCTTCTGTCAGTCCCATCAGGCTGTGTACTGCTAGCATCATTCTAACATCTGGGAGCAGGAGAACGTCCACAGGTAACAGCCAATGTATTATAACACACTAAAGGCCCAACTGAGACAGCTCCAGACACATTTTGGAGAGGTCTTTAGAGGTCACCTACCCCTTGCTCCAAACCAGGCATTTTTCCCCCCATGCTTTAAAGGCTTTTCAGCACAGGCTTTTACAAGAAAGCAGACAATACAGTAAATTAGAGGACATAAAAACTATACTCAAATGCTATAAATGCCCCTTTCTAAAACTGAGAACAAACCAAAGCAAAGCCAGACCAGTAAATCCTGTTTCCAATGAGATGTCAACCTCTGCCCACTTCCCTCCCTGCTATATTTTACAACTCAACTTGCCATCCATGCCAAAATAAAGTTATTTATGCCACTGGAAATTTCTTTTTTTCTCCTAAACTGAACAGAATTGAAAGGATGTGAGAGTAGTTTTGATTTCTCTGAATCAAAGGCATGATTAAAAATTAAACCCAATGCTCCATTTCCCACATTTTCCCGTTAGATCCATATGATGTGTGACACAGGCAAGACTGGTTGGCGTGTCTGTGCCTCCAGAGAGTCTGCTCCCATCATTCACAAGCTCTGGGCACAGACCTGTTCAGCCCAGGAGGAACATAGGGAAGGCTTGCAGGCAGCATGGGGTATGTGAAGACACTGAAGCAGGCTGCCTAGGTGCTTTGTACAGCAGTCCAGCGTGCAGTCAGCAGGCTGCAGCATCACAGATGAGAAATGAGAAATTTTGAGGGCAATTGAGCATAATGAATTTTCACAGTGGATCAACACAAAGTCATTTAGAATGGGTGTTTCTGAAGCACTGATACAATGAACACATTTACAGTGTTCAATGGCCCAAAAATCCACCCTTTCACCTGTGGCACAGCTACTGCTGTGAGTGGATTCTCAGCTGCTGTGTCTAATGCATATTTCTATGCAGTGTGCACAGACAGACCTGCAGGTACACACTCAGGCACACCTCCAGTGCACCAATTAGCTCGCTGTCACGCTACGAAAGAAAATGTTTATTGAAACAGAAAAGTTTCGCCCAGCTTTAGAAGCCCTGATGCTTTTTGACTCTTGCCAGCTGCAAGGTCAACTCCTTGGAAATGGCAAACCTCACTTCAAGGATACAAAATACATCAAAGTACCAAGCACCAGGAATCTGCTTATCTTAAAGGGATGCCATTATCCTCTCTAGCTCTCCAGTCACAGCCCAGTACCACTGCTCTGAGTCCTTAGCATGGGCACAGCGGGACAGGGAGACTCCAGCCACCAGTTAAAGATTCTGCAGCCGTTTGGCACTTGTCTCTTACGCTGTTGGGAGGAAAGAGCTTTCTACTGTTCACTTGCAGAGGAGCTGCACACCAACCACAGGAGCTTCCTTTCGCAAGCAAAGCAGTGGAGGACCCATTGCAGAGTCACTGAAGCTGTTCTCAGAGGACAGAGCAGGTCTAGCCATATGTCATTACCAAACCATAAGCTAGTAAGTGATCATTATGTGACCAATTTGAAGAGCAGGTGAATCCTCATCACCCTGATGCCCATCAGAAGAGGATGTCTGTCCCATCCAGCCATCAGAAGGCTGCTGATGGGACAAGTAGTAATGACAGTATTGTGGGTGCTAAAAAATAACAACTACTAACAAATAAAGGCAGTTTGTAACATAGGGAGCCAGAAAACGGATACTTAGCTTGACAGCTACAAGCTCCCAGTGCCACTCCTCGCTCCAACATACATCTGGAGGTTGATAACACAAGTTTTAAGCCATTAACAAAATACCCTGTTTGTTGATGGACACCTATTGAAAAAGTCTTGTGACCCCAGTGGCATCAACAGTGACAGCAAACAACACTTCAGGGACCACTAATTCTCTGCAGCTATTTTCAGGAGTGCTAGTATCTGGCTCTTTCCTATTTTATAGATCTTCTACCACTTAGTGGAGCCAGGAACAAGGCAGTGAACAGCCCTAAATCTTTCAATTAGTAAGGCTGTTGCAGTAGCTGCCAAAGGTGGTTCCCACGAAGGTATCTCCTGACCTGCACAAGCCAGTTTGTGAAGTCCCTAAAGGCCTTAAAGACCCAGTGTCCCCAGGATATCAATAGGCAGTCACTCCTTGCATCCCTGTACACTTAACAGCCCGATGCAAATCCTCAGTGCTAAGGAGAAAATGAACCTGAGTGCATCTCAGCAACAGGCAAACGCAGGCTGCCAGAGGCAATCTGGCCAGGAACAGGAAAGCAGAACTTCATCTGCAGAGCTGTTAGCTTTGTGACTTTGGAATCAGACAGCTGAAATGTGACAGGGAAGGCAGCTGAGGAGGCACAAAGTGCATAGATTAAGATGCCATCATTTGCAGCAAATGCAGCATTCACTGCCACTGCCACTCCATGCCTGGGAGGATATTTTAAGAGATCTGAACAACCTCCATCAGGGTTTTCTTCTGCTTTGCTCTCATCCCAACCATTGCTTTTTTCCACACTGCCAAGTATCTGTTGATTTGTTCTAGCTTCTGTGCTCGAACAAACTGGAAACAAATCCTCAAGTAAGAAGCTCTTGGGTTTGGTTTTGTTTGTTGCTTTTTTTCCTGAACAGCTTATGCTGATGATGAATGTGTTTTAGACAAGGCTGAGGGGGCAAAGAGAACAATTTTGGTTGAAAGCAAGCTCTGGAGCTCAACTAGTCAGAGCATATCCACCTAGAACATGTTGCCCTGAGACACAGCCAGTTGGTTTGTGTAATTCCAGAGAATTTCTGGGTAATGGCTGCTGGAGTTTGTCCACACTGATAGTGCCTCCATCTCTTCCCTGCTCTTTTCTAAGGCACCCACAGACAGCAGTAAGATCTTCCCTTCACCTCCTCTTCTCCATGTTGAATAAACCCAGCAGTCTCATCCTCTCCTCACCAGACATGTACACCAGCTTGCTCTTTAGCTTGGCTGGCCTCCACTTTATTTGCTTCAGTGAGTGAATGACAGTAAGGTGAATGATAACTAATTTTCACTGGGTTCCTAAAGGTTGTTCCCAAGCAAGCATAAGCACCCATCCCAGGGCAGCTGCACCACCACATATATATGCATGCTACCTGCTCAGATCTTGCTGTTTTGATCTGCTTTGCTGACAAACACCTTTACAAACTGCAGGCTCCAAGTTACTAAGGTTAAATTTCCTGAAGAAATCCAAGTGAAGCAGCAAGCTCTCCTATGCTATACTGCACTAGGTCTCCTTAGCCTGGTAAGGTTACCTTCCTCTGCAGCACATCTGGTCACCTAAAACATCTGTGACTGTGATTTCAGCTGCTGCCTTGAGTCAAAGCTTCACATTGAAGACTATCTACAAAGTCTTCAGCTACAAAGAATTCACAGCAGAATGTCTTACAATGGACTGGGGTCCAAGGAAAGCAAGCAAATGCAAGGAGACAAAGGCACTGCAGGATCTAACTGCAGTTAGCAGCTTTTCTATTTGTGCAGAACTCCTTTTTCCAGAGAGCACAGCACAATCAGCAGCCACCTGTCCTCCTCTCCAGCTATTATGGCTGATGTTGCAGACAGGGCAAATGGGAAAGAGCGACATACAAAAATGACCATTGTTTTATGTTGCCATAGAGCCAGGAGACAACAGAGCAGCACTGCAAGGCAGGCTGAACTGGTGGAGCTGGCGGGTGCATGGATTGGAAATGGGCTGGCAGTTAGGAGGCTTGGAAGACAAAACCAAACTGCTACAACTTTCAGAATTATGCTACTACTGTCAGCACATTGCAGCCACCTTGGAGCTCTGGCAGCAGTTTGCAGCTGGCAAGTGAGGAGGATCTGCCCTGGTAGGGATACTGTAGTTTCTCTCCCAGCTAACCACTTTTTTTCTCAGTATGGAAAGGGATCAAACCCCTTTTACCTCAAGGACCTGACCTTGCACAGGAGACCCAGAGGAAAAGATGAAGCATTCTTAGAATGAAGGTGGCAAACATTATTTCCTTTCTGGTACCAAAGAAGCTTTCACAGAAAGGTTCTCTACATGGGTGAAGCACTGAAGAACCATCTGCTGCCTCCAGTTGTTCCTGCTGGATCAGCCCTGGCAGAGGCCTGGGCTGGGGCAGGCACTTCTCTCCCTGTAGCTCTCTGGTCCCCTGCCAAAACCTGTAGGAACTGCAGTTTTGGGCTGTCCACAGCATCTGCTGACAGAGGCCCTGACGGAGAATATCAGCTTTAAAAAAAGGAAAGTCTCACATTGTTGTAATCTTCCAAGCAGGCTGGCAAGGGATTGAATGGAGTTTGGAGGCTTCCAGGGACAAGAGAGCACACGGTACAGCGAGGACTTGGGGCACGCTGTAGATGGTGAGGTTGAGGTTTGATTTCCTGCTCTGGTGCTTTGTCAAACGGGTTGTGATAAAGAGGTACAGGATCCAGAGATGTCAGACAAATACAGCAGAGCTTGGACATGCTTTGTGATAAAACAACAGTAACAAGTCTAGTGACAACAGCTGCACGCACAACTGTGTTTCCAAGGCAACAACTCACAGTCCTTGCAGCTATAAAACCCCACGCGCCGCAGGGGAGGTGGGAAAGGAGGGAGGCTCCAGCACACAAATGCGGACTGAAGCAGGGGAGCAGCAGGAGCACTAAATGATGAAACTCAAGCTGCTTTTAACAGCTGCAGCCTGGGAGGACCTGGGCAATGTTTTGGTGCAGTCCTGGCCTCCAGGTCTGTCACACCAGTGTCCCTTTGCCTCCCAGGCTCCAGACTGGCTGCTCACCAATGCCGCGGAAACACCACAGCCTCTGTCCTGCTGCTTGCTTGCAACTCTGCCCAGGGGATTTGCAGGCTCACTCGAGTGTCTAGCCCCAGTGCTCTGGGATAAACTAATCCTTGGTGTGCCCCAAGGACCAGTGCTGGGGCCCATGCTCTTCAACATCTTTATTGATGATCTGGATGAGGGCATTGAGTCCATCATCAGTAAGTTTGCAGACGACACCAAGCTGGGGGCAGGAGTTGATCTGCTGGAGGGCAGAGAGGCTTTGCAGAGGGACCTCGACAGGCTGGACAGATGGGCAGAGTCCAAGGGCATGAGATTGAACACATCCAAGTGCTGGGTTCTGCACATTGGCCACAACAACCCCAGGCACTGCTACAGGCTGGGGTCCGAGTGGCTGGAGAGCAGCCAGGCAGAGAGGGACCTGGGGGTACTGGTTGATTGTAGGCTGAACATGAGCCTGCAGTGTGCCCAGGCAGCTAGGAAGGCCAATGGCATCCTGGCCTGCATCAGGAACAGTGTGGACAGCAGGAGCAGGGAAGTCATTGTGCCCCTGTACACTGCACTGGTTAGGCCGCACCTCGAGTCCTGTGTCCAGTTCTGGGCCCCTCAGTTTAGAAAGGATGTTGACTTGCTGGAATGTGTCCAGAGAAGGGCAACAAAGTTGGGGAGGGGTCTGGAGCACAGCCCTATGAGGAGAGGCTGAGGGAGCTGGGGTTGCTTAGCCTGGAGAGGAGGAGGCTCAGGGGTGACCTTATTGCTCTCTACAACTCCCTGAAGGGAGGTTGTGGACAGGTGGGGGTTGGTCTCTTCTCCCAGGCATCCAGCACCAGAACAAGAGGACACAGTCTCAGGCTGTACCAGGGGAAGTTCAGACTGGATGTTAGGAGGAAGTTCTACACAGAGAGAGTGATTGCCCATTGGAATGGGCTGCCTGGGGAGGTGGTGGAGTCACCATCATTGGAGGTGTTCAGGAGGAGACTTGATAGGGTGCTTGGTGCCATGGTTTAGCTGATTAGGTGGTGTTGGATGATAGGTTGGATGTGATGATCTCGAAGGTCTCTTCCAACCTGGTTTATTCTATTCTATTAGTTTGTAAGCACTGCAAGGAAAAGAAACCCCCTTGTTTTCCTTTCAGTAAGATTGTTGTGCTTATGTGACAATAAAATTTAAAGCTTGGTATTTAAAGAGCAATGTTTGTCCTGCTTGAACTCATACATGAACATACTAAATTATTCAAAACTTGCAGGTTCACAAACAGAACTTCCCAGCTTCTGAATACCTGCAGCTGCCCAGTGCCCTGCACCTGAGCAGTCAGAGGGAAGTTGGGCCATGCAGTAAAGGCAACTGCCTGCACCATCCCTAAGGGTCTCTAGAGTGTCTGGCTACAAAAGGCCCCTTCAGTGACCGCAGAAGCTAACTGCAGCACAGGCTCAGTGCTGAGCAGCACAAGATTCTTTTGGACACACTGGGCTCTATGTCCTGCAGCTGGATATGTGTGCATGCAAATCATAAACAGGGGAAGGTAACTGTAGGGATCTAAACCCATGTCATTAAACGCCATGGAATCATAGAAGTGTCTTCCAGCCAAACAATTCTAAAATCATCAGGTCCAACACTGAGTCCAACACTGCCAGGTTGCCACTAAACCATGTCCCTCAGCATGGCTTTTCAATACCTCCAGGGACAGGGACTCCACCACATGTAGAGGCATCTGGTAAGAACTGCTAAACAAAAAGGCAGCAGGCATGACTTTCCTCAAAAGCATCTGAATCTGAATGCAGTGTGAGCACAGGGAAGCGGTAAAGTCCAGTTAAGGAATGTAATAGATATATAACCACTGGCCCTGGCAGTTGGTACAGATCCAAATCAGAACCATAGAAAGGTTTGGGTTGTAAGGGACCTTAATATCATCTAGTTCCAAACTCCTGCCATGGGTAGGGTCAAGTCCTACTAGCCCATATTGCTCAAGGACCGATGCAACCTGGCTCTGAACATCTCCAGGACCAAAGCTTCCAAAACATCTCTGGGCAGCCTGTTCCAGCACCTCACCACCCTCCTGGGTGGGCAGGTAAACAGGCACTAAATGGCTTTACATGCTGGTAAACAGGAGCCTCCTGTGTTCCAGCTGTGTGAATGCAGGGCAGTAGGACTGAAGTCAAGTTACTCAGCACCTAAAGAGAAGTGGAAGGAGCCCTTGGTTCAATGCTTCAGCAGAACCCTTAGCCATGTTTCTGGGGACCCACTGGATCCATTCTATGTTCAGTCCTTTCTGAAAGCACGACTCCCCTCGTGCCTTACTCATCAGTGCAGTGTTACCAATGCTCAACTTCATCCATTTGCATTTTTTGAACATAATAAAGTTTGCAGTTAAATCCCAGTTCTCCCTCCCCTTCCCACCACCATTTCCTGCTACTTGAAGGTGCTCAGGACACACAAACAGTGCAGCCTGATCATGGAGCACATTTCTGCTGTCTTAGTAATGTTTCCTGTATAGGTGCTGATCAAAGACTAAGTGACAAACTCTATAGCCTGATTCTGCTTCCTTCTCTCATCAAATGAGTATAAATAAGAGATGACTACAAACATCTCTGCAGACATAACTGGGGAATTTTTAGATCAAGATCATTGTTTTTTTTTCTTTGTTATTTTTGTGAGTAAAAGCAGATTCTGATTGCAAGGGAAGACTTTACAAAGACAGCTTTAGATTGACTAATGTGAGCTGTGATCTCTTCCACAGCTTTTTCTGTTCACATCCATTTCCGTTTCAACAGTGAAATCTGAGCCACCGGGAATGACTCATGACTTCAGGAATCATGACAGTGGCCGGGCCAGTGTTTGCAGCCTACTCAAGTGCTCCTTTTGGAGGTTAATAGGCTTCAGAGGGACATTTGCAGGTTCACAGGATGTTAGGGGCTGGAAGGGACCTCTTGAGATCATCAAGTCCAACCCCTGCTAGAGCAGGAGCATATAACCATAGAATGTAGTGCAGGTCACACAGAAATGCATCCAGATGGGTCCTGAAACCCTCCAGAGAAGGAGACTCCACAACTTCTCTGGGGAGCCTGCTCCAGGGCTCCATGACCCTTACAGTAAAAATGTTTCTCCTCATGTTGAGGTGGAACCTCCTGTGCTGTAGTTTATATCCAGCACAAGTACATTCCCTGCTGTATACATCACATACAACTACTCTGGGGTGAAGGCAAGCAAGCTCTGCTGAAGGGAGCTCATCTGCACCAGCTAACCCAGTGACTGGCATCAATCACTCACTCCTGTTAAAATGCTGAATCTGTTGCATGCTACATCATAACCCCTGCACGTGATCTTGAAGGTCTCTTCCAACCTGGTTTATTCCATTTTGCTCAGTGAGACACGAGTCTATAAAAGACAACATGGACACAGACTTAATGGATCATGTCACAGTCTGCACTGTGTCATTTTCTCCCGTCTTTGTTATAAATGGGACTGATGTGAGTGTGGTGTCCAGGCCCCCGTGTGCCTTTGTCTCCAGACACACTGCAGTCAGTACTTCTGTATTTCCACACAATCCAGAGCTCAGCCTGGTCATACTGAAGCTAAAAAGTTCCTATAGCGGCAGAGGACTTGGACTCACTCTTCCCAGGAAAGATCAGCATTCCAGAATACACAAACTGCCCGTGGAGCCCCACCTCCCCTCACAGAAAGCAGAGTTATTTTCTGCTGAAGTACTGTTAGCAGCTCAACAGAAGGGAAAATATCAATAGGGTCTTAAAGAATCATAGCAGCCCCTGTGTAACAATGCTTTTGTCTTGGATGATGAAGCTAATTGTTCTCTGCTTTCTAAAATGCCTCTGTGTCTCCTATAGATTTTTCCATATATTATTTTTCATCCCCTTCTACTGGACAATGCAAAGCTTTCTTAGTTGCAGTCTATAAATGAAAATATAAAAGTCTATCTTCACACTACCAGCCAGGGGCTCTAATGCAGTCCTTGTAGTGCAATACATCATGGGGCTATGGCTTTTCTTTGGCTTTATTCTCTCCCTTACACCACTACCAAGGTGTCTAAATCAAACCTAACGCCTGCAGACTTTCCCCTCGTATTTTCCTTTCCCAAAGGAGCAGATGTCGCTCTGCCTGTCACGCACCCAGCCTACACAACAGCGAGCAGCAGCCTCACAGGACTGGGGAGAAAAGGACAGAGTCACAGTGGCACAGCCTCCTGTTGTGCAGGACAATTATTTGTGTTGACATTTGTTCTTTTGTATGCACAAAAAGAAGAGATGATGTGTGCAATTGCCCACATCCCTCAAAGGGAAGGAAGCCAACTCACCCCAAATACAGAAATCCAAGCAAGAGTAACTGCTTCCAAAATTCTAGAATTAAATAGCCCTAGGCCTTCCTAGCAGCATCTGCACAGACTGAACTAGATTAGATGCTAAATCACTTTCACAATTCAGATATTTGATCTTTTATCTCTTTAATAGGTTCCCAATTTCTTTTCTCTTTACAACTGCAACAGCAATTACAAGCACAACAAATACTGATATGACATAAACCCAAGTAATTGGTCCTCACACTGCTTTTAAATACGTAATAGACATTTAGACACCACCACTGTTGTGAATAACAGCATGAATGGTAGGGCCATGGACAAGAGGTGGCTGAAGTGTCAGGCATAAGTCCTCAGCAATAAGGACAGATTCATAGGATTGAAAAAGACAGATTACAGGGAGTGGAAGGTAAGCATTTTTTCTCCCAGCACTGAACAACAAACTGCTTCACAGGTACCTATGCACATGATTTCTTCAGGGAAACCTCCAGACACGCTCACAAGTGCTGAACAAATGCGAGATGATTTTCAGACACGAGGCACTGCGATACCTGCGCACACACCCCAACCCTGAGCACAGCCCTCCTCAGCAGCTCACCGCAACTCAAGCTGCAAGGGCTGGGAGCCTTCTTCCTCTGCTCTTGCACGTGGCACGTTCATGCATACCTGCTCATCTGTGGCTCTGCTAATTTCAGCTAATAATTAGTGTTCCAAGATACATCAGGGATGAAATCAGCTGGGATGCTTGATTTATGTCTGTTATTTCAGGTAATGAATATAGTCTAGCAGGTACGGACCAGATTCTTTTTTTAAAGGAGAGTATTACAAAATAAGGTAAAATGTAGGTGAGTTCCATGAACATGTAGTAGAAATGCACTTTTGTACTTAAGAAAAACTCAGTACCCTCTCTATTTCAGCTCACACCATCCTGTGACTTGACCTCCTCAGCAGAAAGTCACATCCTGAAGCATGCCCTCATATAGAATACTGCCAACTTACACGAACTTCCACAGCAATTTACACGTGAAATGCAATTTAAAATACAATGCACTTTTCATTTGATCTTCTCATTGCTCCTGGTAAGCCATGCACTCTTGTTTATTTACTATGAGTGGAGATGGAACCAGAAAACAAGAGCCTGAACAATGAGTTACTTTACCACTGCTTTGCAAATGAAGTCTGTTTGCTTCCATCTGTTTTGTTGTTCTCTACACTGAAGAGTACACAGTCATCGTCTGCCCATGTGCTGATTATTTCACAGACAGGTTATTTAATGGATCAGAGACAAACCCAAACAAGAATAGGGAAAGCATCACTTAGTGGACACGGGCACTTACTCAACATATACTCAGCAGCAACAAAAATGTGCTTCAACAGACATGCCAACACCTGCACAAACCCCATCACAACCTCCTCATGGACACAGAAAGATGAGGATTTTGCTCAAACACATTATGGTTCTTTAATGTTCTTTGCAAAGCCTTATTGCAAGCTACATCCATCAGAAGCTGTCTTGTTTAAAATCAAACCCGCAGTTCCAAAGGCAGGCCAGCACGTGGGCAATAGCTGTGCAATTCAGCACCCATTAACCTTCCAGCTGCAGCACTGCTAAGTGCGGAGGAGGATCAGTTCCTCTTCCAGAAGCAGCATAACGATGTGATCAGATTTATAGTGTTAAAATCCATGTGATGAAAGCAAAGCAGCTAAACCCCGGTAATTCATTTGGAGCCTACATACAACAGCATTGTTATAAGCTGTCTCGAGAGGCTCATAGCTGTGAGCAGCAGATTCCAGCCTCCCAGCACATCTTCTATCCATGTGCCCACGGCTGGCCTCTGTGACCTCCCAGCACTGCTTCCTTGCAGTGGTATCTTGAGGCTTACGATCGCTCCGGTGGCTGCCACGAGCAAACAAAGACATCTGCTGCAACCCACTCTGGACAAGAGTCCCTGCACTTAATTATCCTAACATGAGCTTTTGTCTGCTTCTCTGAAGGTCTGCCAGCAGTGAACCTCAAAGATTTCAATTTTCATCCTGCCAACAGCACTTCTTTCTCATGGTTCATATTCTGGCTAGCAGTCATGCCTTGCACCACGCCAGCTTCCCAAGTGGTTTACCTGCGAGTGTTCAGAACCCCCAACATCCGACACATTGAGCTGACAGCGCTGCTTGTTGCTTCCAAACTGGCAGTTGTGCACAGACACTGCTTTATTGTTACAGCTGAAATCTCTTTGAGGACTTCAGTGAATGCTAAACCAATTTCGCTGTGTAAGGTCTTTTCCTTACACCATTTTACTTCCTCTGCCACACAAAGGAAAGGCTGTAGACTGAACACATTCTTGCCTCATACGGTCCCCATGCCCATTCACTTGCTGTGGTGACAGGAATTACACACACGCATATATACACACACCTCTTTACATTTGTGATGCACAGCATCGATATTTATAGGCATAGATGAAAAAATAAGGAATAATGTTTCCAGGCAGTCACTGAATCACTCTCCAATTGCTGGTGCTGTGTCATGTAGCTCCCAATAATTCAGTAGAGCTATATCCTGATACAGAAAATCTTTATTTGCAATGGATAAGGACAATTTCCTCTCATTAATCTGTTGCAGCTTCTAGCCTATAAATCTTGCCACCTTGTGCCACTTGCGGATCATCTTGCCTTTGATACTTGGACAAAACACGTAATTACTGTCTCCCTGCTGCATTCCTGCCTGTCTGTGGCTGCTGGGGCTTGAATATTCCATGCAAATTCCACAAAGTCCATGGCATCCCAGAAATGAAGCCAGTCAGAGCTATTTGCCACTTCATAAGGTCTGAGAAGTTTCAGGACTGGAGCTCAGCTTGGGCTGCCAGGCAGTTACAAATGCAGCTGCTGAAAGCAGTTCTTGTAGCTGGACTCCAGGAGGTCTGTGAGGCTTAGATGAGGGCTTAAATTTGTGCATTTGTGTTAAAAATGCATTCCCATCATCCCAACTGTTTTGTGGCAATGCCTGGTGAGTACACACGAGACAGAGTTGAGACATTCACCTTTTAGTTGTTTTACAAATAAGAATAACAAGAAAAAAGGGCTCTAGTACAGAATTCCTGAGAGTGCGCCAACAACTCCAGTGGGACTGCCATTCATCTTTGCATCTACAAGGATTACAAAGCAAAGCCTCTGAATGAATCCCATTGTCAGTTTCCCTGTATCCTCCACACTGCTCTCTGCACCTCCAGTCTATCATCTGCATTAAGATTGATTCATAAGTTTCAGCAGTCTCTTGGCTCTGGGACTTCTCTTTTGTCCAACCCAAGGACTGCCCTTAAGTGCAGTACTGTGGTTTTCAAAGAACTATGTCTGTGCCTTCTGTTTATGCTTCCTTACCTCCTTCTTGTGGCTCTCTGAATTCCCTGTAGCTGTTTTTCAAAGGAGGCTCTCTGCGTTTTCTCTTCATCACTCCCATTCTAACTCGCAGACAGCAGTGTAACACTGATCTGTAATCTACATCACAGTATCACAGTATTACCAAGGTTGGAAGAGACCTCAAAGATCATCGAGTCCAACCTGTAACCACAAACCTCACGACTAGACCATGGCACCAAGTGCCACATCCAGTCCCCTCTTGAACGCCTCCAGGGACGGCAACTCAACCACCTCCCCGGGCAGCCCATTCCAACGGCGAATGACTCTCTCGGTGAAGAACTTTCTCCTTACCTCGAGCCTAAACTTCCCCTGGTGCAGCTTGAGACTGTGTCCCCTTGTTCTGGTGCTGGTTGCTAGGGAGAAGAGGCCAACCCCTTCCTGGCTACAACCACCTTTCAGGTAGTTGTAGAGAGCAATGAGGTTGCCCCTGAGCCTCCTCTTCTCCAGGCTAAGCAACCCCAGCTCCCTCAGCCTCTCCTCATAGGGCTTGTGCTCAAGGCCTCTCCCCAGCCTTGTTGCCCTTCTCTGGACACGTTCAAGTGTCTTAACGTCCTTCTTAAACTGAGGGGCCCAGAACTGGACACAGGACTCAAGGTGTGGCCTAACCAAAGCAGAGTACAGGGGCACAATGACCTCCCTGCTCCTGCTGGCCACACCATTCCTAAGGCAGGCCAGGATGCCGTTGGCCTTCTTGGCCACCTGGGCACACTGCTGGCTCATGTTCAGGCGGCTGTCGATCAGCACCCCCAGGTCCCTCTCTGTCCTGCCGCTCTCCAGGCACTCCGACCCCAGCCTGTAGCTCTGCATGGGGTTGTTGTGGCCAAAGTGCAGCACCTGGCACTTGGACTTGTTGAATTCCATCCCATTGGACTCTGCCCATCTGTCCAGCCGATCGAAGTCCCTCTGCAGAGCCCTTCAGCCCTCTAACTGACCAACATCTGCTCCTAACTTGGTGTCATCTGCACATTTGCTGATGACTGTCTCAATCCCCTCATCCAGATCGTCAATGAAGACATTGAACAGGATGGGGGCCAGCACTGATCCCTGGGGGATGCCACTGGTGACTGGCCTCCAGCTGGAGGTGGCACCATTGACCACCACTCTCTGGGCCCGGCCCTCCAGCCAGTTCCCAACCCAGCGCAGAGTGTTGCTGCCCAAGCCAGGGGCTGACAGCTTAGCCAGCAGTTTGCTGTGGGGGACGGTGTCAAGGGCCTTGCTGAAGTCCAGGTAGACCACATCCACAGGCCTCCCCACATCCACCAGGCAGGTCACCTGATCATAGATGGAGATCAGGTTAGAGAGGCAGGACCTGCCCTTCCTGAATCCATGTTGGCTGGACCTGAGCCCTTGGCCATCATGCAGGTGCGCAGTTATTGCCGCCAGGATATCCCCAGGATCTCCCCATGCAGCTAAGATCATTCTGAATCCTGTTCTCTCAGAACTGTCTTTTCTGATCTAGCTTCTTTAGAGGCAAAACCATTGCACATTAGCGTCAATATTGCTTCCACTAATCTTGAGTAACAAATATTTCCCTTCCTTTATCACTACCCCCATTCTTCCCATAACAAAATTGCTTCTGTAGTTTGGGATACAACTTTTCCATCACTGTTTCCTTTTTCCTCTCTTACTGCCAGTAATTCACTCTAAAAATAAAATCAAGTCTTGAGCACAGAGATCTCAAAACTCACTGTTAATTGCTGCATTATTAATTGCTAAGTCAGCCAGTGGCAACAGGGAATCCAGCCGCAGTCTCTGGAGAGCCCCAAGGATTTTTTTATCAGCTGGTCTGTCTGCTTGCTTTGTGTGTGAAAGCAGGCTGTGTTGCTTTCCTGAAGACACACAAGTGGTGATAGAACACAAAGAAACTCCACAGAATGGACTCAGCACACTCTGAGAGAAGCACACTTTAATTAGATTATGTCACCAGCCTTGCTTAGTAATGACTATTGAAGGCACAGAAGAAGAACGCTCAGCCACAATTATAGCACCTGACAGACCAACAAATTAAGTGCTAGATACCTCCGTGTTTACCCAGCTTTGCCTCTCCTCTCTTTCTCCTGATGCAATACTTACAATGCTCCACACAGATTCATGCATGTGCAGCATGACAATTGATTGGCAGGAGGTGATTTTTTTCCTGACTGATGCCAGTATGATCCTCACACAGCCTTTTATTGATCCCTGAAACAAATATCATCCTGTGCGGGTTTCGTTAGACAGGCTCGCTCTCATTAATTACTGCTCACTCAAATCTTTTAGTGTTTCATTAAGGTGAACAAATTGCAAGAATTAAATAAACACTCCATGTCAGCTGCCACTGTGGCATTCTCATTCCTGGTCTTCAATTCCCCAGAATGCCAAGGAGAAAAGGTGGGGGTTCCCCTCCTTCCTGTTTTTTTTAGTATCTCTGACATGAAGTCACAACAAAGTGATGCACTGCACTGTAAGAATTGACTAAACCAAGTTGGAAAATAGTCTGAAAGATTTTGCTGACTATATCCCAAATCCTTCTGGACTTCAGGGAGACTTCTACCTCACCGCAACAACTACATGCAGTTTTATCATCTTCTGTCCACTGGAACAGAGTGAGTTGCTTTCCTCTCTTCACAGGGGAGGGGATGAGGGACAAACCAGCAAACCCCAACTGTTATGGAGATTCCAAAATGAGTGATACTACATTGCTCTGATAAAAACATTGGAAAATTGGGTTTGCACCAAACAAACACACACAATAATAAAAAGTGCCTTTCTAATTTCCTTACAAATGAAATAAACATTTTTTCCTCCTGACAGGTCAGATATGGAAATACAAAAAATAAAGGAAAAGTAAAAATATACTCATTCCCTACACTGGGTATAACTGATGATGGAAGGCTGCAGAACACTAAACCTTGCAATCTGAACATTCCCTGCAGTCAGGAATATCCAACAGAAGCTCAAGGTTCAAGATGATTAATAGCAGCCAGGGCACTTTTCCCCAACGACTCCTTTGCTCTGTGTGTTATCAGGCTGCTGGAAAAGTCTACATCTCCCTAAGCATTTTAGCAGCTTTCTCAGTCTCAATGTAATGATTCCCACACCTCTTTTCACTGCACTGTCCTCCAGTCACTAACAGATTTCCTTACATCCTGCAGTGAACCATTAAGTAAACAGAAAGCAGCAGAACTCAGAGGAGGCTGGGGTTCTTCAGAATTTTCCTGAAACCAGAAAGCTGAAAATAATTCAGCTGCAGCTTAAGTACCTTTCCTTCCTCTCCTTTTCACTTCTGTACTAGGTTGCCTTCCCCAGAACACAACCTTTGCCAAGAGAAACCTCAAAACCATCGAGAGCTAAGCTGCAATAGCTAATGCCCTAGGAAGGGACCTGGACAAAAGTCCACCTTCCTTTTTCAAGATCACCACCCTCTGTGTGATGCTTATGCCAAAGAGAGGGAAAGACAAACCCAGAGCTAATTTAGGGGCTGGGAGGGCACTCTACTTTGCAACAAAGAACCTTTTATTTTCAGGAGAATAAGGCACAAACACCAAGAATTACACTGGTGACCACCACTATCAGTTGAGAGCTGCAAGAACTAACAGCAATAGTAGCACACATAGATGAACTGGAAACC
This sequence comes from Picus viridis, assembly GCA_033816785.1. Taxonomy (NCBI): domain Eukaryota; kingdom Metazoa; phylum Chordata; class Aves; order Piciformes; family Picidae; genus Picus; species Picus viridis. The sequence goes on along the minus strand of CM066580.1, from coordinate 24,392,338 downwards.
AAAGGAGCACAACTACAAAGTGAGGATGAAAATAGTGAATTTTTCATCCTCCCTTCTTCCTCTAACCCCTTTCGCTCACCTTTCTCCTCAGTTTTCTATCTTCTTCTCATCTTTATCTGAAAAGGACCTATCAGCTATTATGTGGCTGACTGGTAGTGATGAGCCTGCCAAAATGTGACAGCCTTATCTACAGCACAGCCCTGCAAATTGCCAACCATTGATCCAGCAGTCTGTGCCAGCTGATCAGTGCAAAGCTGTTTTGATTTCTTTTCTTCTGGGAAAGAAATTAACTTCTCTGCCAGCAGCCACCATCCTGCCAGTGCTATTCCCTAGCCAAACAAAGAGCCTGAAAATGAGACTTTAGTTAGATGAATTAACAGGAGATCCGTGTCGCTTCAGGTTTTGCTGTGCAATGGCTGTTGCGTCCCATTCTGAACTGTGAGGCAAAGCAATGCACTCTATCACAATACTCTCCTCAGGTATCATGCACTTCCACGTACTCAGTTTAGCACTGCCACATGTCCATGATCTTAGACCACAGCATCTTTGCAAAGCAGCCTTCCTCTATTATCACAATCACAGTTCAGTCTGCAGCAGTTCCAGCTGGTTATGTCCCATTGCAAGGAGGAACAATATTTTCCTTAGTTTCCTCTCCCCAGATGATGTCCTTGCACATTCATGTGAAAAGCTCAATTTACTTACCTTTGAAAACAGAAAAATCAAAACCCTACCAAGGCAATCTTGTGGGTCTGTTCTCACGTGCCATGCTGCAGTTTGTCTACATTTGTGCCTCATTCTGTGGCAGCTTTACAGAAATAATGTGTACGTGCTTCAGCACCCAGCACCGACCGCAGGCACCAAACAAAGGCCTTCTTGGACTCATCTATCAAATCAGGCCACTCATAGCCTCCCTCTGTTCAACTCTGAGATCTCACTACGGCTGCATGGGCAGAGCTCCATGGACAAATTCTCAGTTCTCTTTGAAAAAACTAACCAGTGACTGTGATGAATGAAATAATAGTCTAAAGGTTGAGAAAGGAGGACTTGATGGCACTGGAATCAGAAGAGATTTGGAACTGAGAGGATATGGTGCCAGTCCTAAAGCTTTGACTCTTGCTTTAACTAACAGCAGGATTAAGTAGAAAAATCTAATCCGAAATATTTTGTCTCTCTTTGCAACAATTGATTGTCTAAACTCTTAGATACATTTGGCTTTCTTTGCCTTTTGTTGTTGTTGTTTGGTTTGGGTGTGTGGTGGGGTAGGAAGGTTCCCCCCACACAACAAAAGAATCCACAGCTAACTCAGCCGGAGAAGCAGATGTTTGGTTTTTGGTCTTGTTTGGTTTTTTTTTCTGCTTCTTCCTTTTGTAAGATCATTTCCTTTCTTAAGTATCTCTCTATTTGGTGAAACCTTCTGCAGAGGCATGCTGTTATTTGATTTCATGTTACCTCTGCAGACACTTTCAGATCATGTTCTGTTTCATTCTGAATTCCTGAAATGCCTTCTGGATCTTTTGATTGACGTCACTGCAACACTTTGTTAAGTCAGAATGTTTATCAACCTACACATCGCTGCAAAACTGTCATTCATTAAACCCTTCCTGTCTTCACACATCAGGGTTACATGTATCAGGACACCCACCCCTTCTTCCCAGCTGCAAAAGATTTGTTGCCTCTTCACCCAAAATACTTCATGTTGATGGACATCTGGCTCCAGACAAGTCTGAATCTGTATAGCCAGCTCCAAAATGCAACATCAGGACGGAGCTCACACCTCTCCTTACATCAGGGAAAGATGTAAAATATGCATCATGGCAGCTGAGCTCTTTGGTGGGAACTGGCTTTGTCACACTTTATACCACTTCCCTCTGCCTGCTGCGTTACCTTCACTGAACTTCAGGGCATGGGATAAATCAAAGGGGACACAGGCAGACAGCAGTCCGCAGGCAACCATGGAGTCACATTACTTGAGCCTTCTGCAAATACAAGGCACCATGCAAGTCCTGAAGCATATTAAATGCTTTTCATCTTGGTTCCTCTATGCAGATGAGAGGGAGATCTCATTCATGTCCTTCTGGGAAGAACATATTTAGCACTGCTGCAACACTGTTTCTAACTCCTCTTTTACATTTTCTTCGTGCTTCCCATCCCACCCCTCTTTCATTACCCATGGAAAACCACACAAACACACAAAGATACTGAAGCAACAGAAACCACTCCACGAATGAAAAGCCATGCGGAAGAAGAATGAATTAGTAGAAGATTAGTGTACTAATTAGCAAGCATAGCTAAGTCACATTGGTAACTCACAAGCTCAACCTCCCTCCAGACCCTTTGGTAAGAAGCACAGACTGTCAAATCTTTTGCAACTGTACAAGTTCCATCACTTATGCTTGACCACTCTGTAATGCTAGGTGGAGAAAACCTCATCCACACCTACATAAAACACTTGTGAAGGACTTAACTGAAAGGGCACAAGTAGCTGAGAGTATCCAGTTAACCAAAATCAAATGAGCCTTTAAGCGCTAGCTTAGACTAGCACAGCGTTACTGATTTCTCATGGTGGTATTTTCTTCTGGCTATTGGAGAAGCACCAGGTTAAAACTCCATGGGAACATCACTGCAAGACTTGTAATTTCTCATCAAGACTTTATTTGCTGACTGCAGATGTGATGGGGTGTGCTTGAGGGATGGTGAATCCAAGTAAACTGCAATTACATGAGTTGTCTTACACTTCCTTTCCACTACTTTCTGCATTGGTCTCAACCTTGCCAAAACTTTTTAGCCAGCCAGAAAACTCTGACTGAAATAAAAAGTCACTGACTGACTACAAGCAACTTGCAGAAGAAAGACTCAGTCCAAACCAGTGGCAGGAAGAGAGGAGAGCAGCAGAACCCAAACCAACATTTCAGGGTCTGAAGGTCTAACGGCCTATTGGCAGGAACAGGCAAGCCCAGTGAACAGCAAAATACAGACAGGAGAGTGCAGCTCTGAGCTCAGCTCTGGGATCACCCACTGCCTACTTAGAAAATTAATACCTGCTGAAAGTCTGGGTCAGGAACTTTCACAAATCACATATCAAACATGCCATTTAATGCTGCTTAGTTCTTTGCAAAGCCTTATTATACCAATTATTTAACACAACAACAAAGCAATTAGGAAAATAAATTAAAAGAATGGTGAGCAGGTTTCAGACACGAGTGAGAATATCATCAATCCATGACTCCAACACAAAGAACTAGAAAAATTATTCACTTAGTATCATTTTTTAATGATATTATACTTTGGGGGAAAAAAATACCCTGAGACAGACTAGAAAGCTAAAGAGCTAGAAAAAAATGGTGTGCAACAGAGATGCAACCGGCCAGCTTCCTTGCTCTTTCAGTTTCAGGCCTGTGATCTCTCTGTAGCCTAGGGGTTCTCCCTTGGCATACCAAGCCACTCGAGGTGTATGTGACTTCAGCATGCTTGTAGCCTCCACGCACATCACAGCTCTTCAGTGTGAGGTCATGGACAAAGTCCACAACACTCTGCACGCTGCACCACCACACTGTTTGGTGTCTCTGAGTGCCTAACAAAGGCAGCAAAGAGATCCTCCTCCTGCTGTCATGCCTTGAGTCCTGAGCTGGTGCAAATTCCTGAGACCTGCCTCTAGGGTATTGATCCCAGTCAGTTCTGGGGCAAGACAGAAGCAGCAGTTATTAACCTTCATGTGTGATGATGTCTGCTGCGTTTTCCTGCGATCACAGGATCAGAAAAGCAGAAACAGGCAAGGAATATTGAGTCACTTTATTTGCACACAGACAGGAAAAATACCTTTTGGTTCCTCCAAAGGCGTAACATATCTTAAGAAAACACTTGATATAAGCTACTTGGAAATCCACCAGTTCTTCTTTACACTGAACTTGACCATGAAGAAAGAAGATGGTTCCTACCTCATTTTTATTAGCTTTACCCTTAGCATTATTCTGTCTACAGCCACGAGGAACTCTCTAGTTTTTTGTTTCTGCAATGTCTGTGTTGCTCTTCAGGATTAATTCCCATACACACTGGCTTTGACTGCACACACATACACCTCCACAAAAACACACTCATGCACAGCAGGCTGCTGGCAGTGAGAATTCAACCACAAAAATGAAATTAGGAAGATAAGACTTTTAATTAGTTTAACACTGGCATATCTTTCTCTTTGCTCCCACTGCACCCGTGAGCTCCTAATGAAGCTCTGGGAACACAGATAACTGCAGGGGCTCTCCAGTGGGCTCCCAGAGCAGCCTGCTGAAAGAACAGAGCTTCTCTCCATTACAACTTCTGTGAACAGGCTGGAGAAGATAAGTGTCCCAGGGTCATGAGCCTGGGCTTCTCCTGGAACTGCCAGGGGAGGGATGGGCAGCAGCTGAAGGCAGTGCAGGGCTCCGTGTGGGAAAAGGCCTGCCAGAGACATGGCCTGCTCCAAGAGCATGATGTGGTAGCCTTGGAGAGGCTAGCTGGGAGAAGGGGAGTTGTTACAGAGAGCTGACCCCTGCCAGCTGCTGCCCATTTCTAACCCTCATCACCCACTGGAGCACCAAGCCTGCCAGAGCTCTCCGGGGCCACAGGACAATGGTCCTGCCATGATGGAGCCAGCCCCTGATTTACAAGGCTCTTGTAAGCCATTATTCTGCTGAACACAAACTGGAAAGGATTTTTACATTCCAGAAAGATGAATGCACCACCTGTGCTTAAAACACTGCTGGCGTGGTCTCTGCTAAGAAAGGTCTGTTTAAGATACAGATCTAATTATCATTCATTCAGTTCTGAAGCTGAGTTAGATGTTTCGAGCTTTGCCTGTCTTTGAAGGCCAGCCCCACCCACCTCAGTGCCCTGGCTGATCAGGGTTATTTCTCCCACCAAGAGTCAGGGGTGGATGTGCTGCTCTGTTAATACCACAAGGCAGCTTTCATTGTGCTCATCCACAGTTTTTCCACAAATTCACATCATAAAATGATGCAAATTTTCAGCACTGCCTGCTAATTAGTTTACACCCTGAAGCAGGGAGATTAGTAAACAATATCTTACGTAATTAATAATTTTATTTACATGCTGTAAATATCTAATCCTTGCCAAATCTAAGATATTTAATTGAAGAGGGGCTATGTTCTGTTAAACACCACATCTCCTAGCATAGCTTTCATTCATCTTCCCTTCTAACATTTGAGACGTGACCAGAGTGCAGCGATGGGATACGAGGCAGAGCACTTCCATAAGAGAAACACTGCAGAGCACCATTTCTGTCCAGCTCCTGCAAACCAGAAGTTGACCTGGACAAGTCACAGCAGCAACATGATGAGGGCCAGAGGATGGCTTTCAAGCTAGCTGCTGTTTGCATCGTCTCTGTTGTGAAGCTGTTTCATCTTTACTGGTTGGAAAGCATTTAACCATTTGGTACAAAACCGGTCATGCACCAAACAGCACCTGCTAAAACCAAATGGCTAAGCTTTGATACAAGATTCTGCAACTGGAGGTAGGGAGGTTCAGGCTGGACATGAGGAGGAGGTTCTTCACCCTGAGAGTGGTGAAGCCCTGGAATGGGTTATCCAGGGACGTGGTTGAGGCCCTGTCCCTGGAGGTGTTTAAGACCAGGCTGGATGAGGAGGAGGCTAGGAGGCCTGCCTGGATGAACAAGGAGCTGCTGGACACACTATCACTTAAAAAGAAACTCTACAGGCAGTGGAGGGAAGGACAGATAGATAGGTATATAAGGAAGCTGCCCGAGCAGCAAGAGGCCTGGTTAGGAAAGCCAAAGCAGAGTTTGAACTGAATCTAGCCAGGGGGTTAAAGGGAGCACTAAGAATTTCTATAGGTATGTTAATGGCAAAAATAAGACTAGGGAAGGTGTGGGCCCCCTCAGAAAGGAAAGTGGTGAATTAGCCACAAGTGATGTGGAAAAGGCTGAGGTACTCAATCACTTCTTTACCTCAGTCTTCACTGCAAGGGCCTCCAGCCACACTCCTGGTGTCATGGAAGACAATGCCAGGGACGGGGAGGACGAACTGCCCATCATAAGTGAAGCTCAGGTTCGTGATCACCTGAAGAACCTGAAAGTGTTCAAGTCCAAGGGACCCGACGGGATACACCCACGGGTGCTGAGAGAACTGGCAGATGAGGTTGCCAAGCCCCTCTCTATTATATTCCAGAAGTCATGGCAGAGTGGGGAAGTCCCCACAGACTGGAAAAGGGGAAACATTACTCCCATTTTCAAAAAGGGTAAGAAGGAGGAACCAGGGAACTCCAGGCCAGTCAGTCTCACCTCTGTGCCCAGAAAGATCATGGAGCAGATCCTCCTGGAGGCACTACTGACTCAGAAGAACAGTGAAGAGGTGATTGGGAATAATCAGCATGGCTTTGCAAAGGGCAAATCCTGCCTGACAAACCTGGTGGCCTTCTATGAGCAGGTGACAGCATTAATAGATGAGGGGCGAGCAACTGATGTCATTTACCTGGACCTGAGCAAAGCCTTCGACACTGTCCCGCACCACATCCTGGTCTCCAAGCTGGTGACACATGGGTTTGATGGGTGGACCACTAGATGGATACAGAACTGGCTTGATGGCTGCACCCAAAGAGTGGCTGTCAACGGGTCCATGTCCCAGTGGAGGCCAGGGACAAGCGGAGTCCCTCAGGGATCAGTCCTGGGACCTGTCTTGTTCAACATCTTTCTGGGTGCCATGGACAGTGGCATCGAGTGCACCCTCAGCAAGTTTGCTGATGACACCAAGCTGTGTGGTGCAGTGGACACGCTGGAGGGAAGGGATGCCATCCAGAGGGACCTGGACAGGCTGGAGAGGTGGGCACAAGCCAACCTCATGAGCTTCAACAAGACCAAGTGCAGGGTCCTGCATCTGGGTCGAGGCAATCCCAGGCACAAATCCAGGCTGGGCAGTGACTGGCTGGAGAGCAGCCCTGAGGAGAGAGACTTGGGGGTGCTGGGGGAGGAGAAGCTCAACATGAGCTCTCAATGTGTGCTTGCAGCCTGGAAAGCCAATCAGATCCTGGGCTGCATCAGGAGAAGTGTGACCAGCAGGGCAAGGGAGGTGCTTCTCCCCCTCTACTCAGCTCTGGTGAGACCCCACCTGGAGTACTGCCTCCAGTTCTGGAGCCCCTATTACAGGAGGGATGTGGACGTGCTGGAGCGTGTCCAGAGAAGGGCTACGAGGATGATCAGAGGGCTGGAGCACCTCTCCTATGAGGACAGACTGAAGGAGTTGGGGCTGTTCAGTCTGGAGAAGAGAAGGCTCCCAGGTGATCTCATTGTGGCCTTCCAGTATCTGAAGGGGGCCTACAAGAAGGCTGGGGAGGGACTTCTCAGGATCTCAGGTAGTGATAGGACTAGGGGGAATGGAGTGAAGCTGGAGGTGGGGAGATTCAGGCTAGATGTGAGGAAGAAGTTCTTCACCATGAGAGTGGTGAAGCCCTGGAATGGATTATCCAGGGAGGTGGTTGGGGCCCTGTCCCTCGAGGTGTTAAAGAGCAGGCTGGACGAGGCCCTGGCCAGCCTGATCTAGTGTAGGGTGTCCCTGCCCATGGCAGGGGGGTTGGAACTAGATGATCCTTGTGGTCCCTTCCAACCCTGACTGATTCTATGATTCTATGAGGCTCTGGCCAGCCTGATCTAGTGTGGGGTGTCCCTGCCCATGGCAGGGGGTTGGAGCTAGATGATCCTTGTGGTCCCTTCCAACCCTGACTGACACTATGATACTATGAACTGATGGTGCTGTCCTGGAAGAACGCTGCATAGCACACAGTAAACGCTGATTTTCAATTTCAGTTGGTTAGAGCTGTGCAAAATATGCAATTACTCCCAAAGCCATTGATTTCTATGTGAGGCCCTGGGTCAGCTGGTTAGTTACATAACATTCAGCTCCAGCCCTCTACATATTAGTCTTCTCCCAAATTTTGAAGGAGGGAGAGAAAAGGTAAGAAATAAACAGGGTTTGACCAAGCTCAGGGGAAATATGACACATATCAATAGCAGGGAAGTAAATCCATCTTAAAATTACCAGCGGGTGTGGCACGTGAGGTTTATGTCCATCTTTTCCTCTGGAATGTATAGAGCTCGCAGTGTTTCTGCTTACACCTGCCCATGTGGTTGGACCTGTTCCTCTCCTGAGTAAGCTACAATGGTTCCCTTTTAGCTAGAAAATGCCTGCAAAGGAGCAGGTTTGGTGATTTCCGTGAACAATAGTGAAAGATTCCTGCATGGCAGAAAATCCACTGATTGGGAATAGGCCAGCATCAAGCACTTATATCAGTAATATCTTCTTGGCTGCAATTTAGAACATAATTTATGACAAATAACCAAATCTCTTTGATATGAAAAGATAATGTGCTACTGAGGTGAGCTATCATAGTTAGACAAGCCTGAAGTCTGAAGCGGTGCAATTTCTGAGAAGGTAATGGCACAGTTTTGTAACTCCAACAGACAGGCAAGAGAGAAGGTTGAGTACCAATGAGAAACCCTTAAACCAGGAGTACACATTGCAGTTACCTTCTGTGTCCAAAACCAAGCTGCCTTCTTGTATAGCAGTTGACGTTTCTGAGGCCCACAATTTAAAATATTTATGAAGCCAGACAATTAAGAACAAATCATTTAGATTTGGTATTAAATCTGTTCCTCTGAGAAACAGCATTTTGCATTTTAACAACTACTTCCACCTTACTACTCATAAGTTACCATAAAACAATGGCAATTATTTGCCATAGCAACTACAACAATATGCAATTTAAACATAGTTTTGAGGTCCATTCCATTAGGCAGCAGAGCTAACCTACAATGAAAATCCCTGTCCTTTCAATCAAACAGAATGTGTTTGACAACAAGGAGAGAAGCTTATCGGTCCTCAGTTTGCAAAAACACTTCATCTGCTTTTCTCCAAATCAGAGTGTATTTCTGTTATTGATTATAGTAAAGCAGATCCAAGCACTTAGTTCAGTAGGAAAACACAGGGTCAGTAATTTGGATGGTTGCCACTTATCTTAAAACACAAACAAACCAACCTCAAGGTAGAGGTCTATTTATATAGAAATACTTAGAGGCAACAGTTTAAAGTAAAAACCTTCAGGGCTTTCCAGCCATGCCCATGAGCACGCAGGGACACTCACATTAATCCATTATTTCACCACCAGTGGCAAAGCCAGGAGAAACACATCTGAAAAATAAGAGAGTCTTGACTTTTCTCTCAGAACTTTCCATTTTAGCTTCAGACATGACCAAATTTTCTCCCTGCTCCACACAAGCTCCTTAAGAGGAAGGAAATCCATTTTATCACAAATGGATCAGAAAGCCTGATCCAGGTGTTTTCAGGTTTTCTCCACGATTACACAAATGTGAGGCAGTCACTGCAGGTGTAAGGGCTGGAGGGGTGCTGTGGTGCCAGAGCATATCATATGCATCGAGCATTGCACACCTGAGACAAGCCTTTAGAGCCACCATGAGAATTTCCTGATGGAAACTGAACAACAAGAGTAGAAGACGCTCCAAAGCCCTTAGAGATTAGGAAAATAAAATGAAGGATTGAAGGAACATAGAAGATTGGGAGAAGGCAGGCAGATTTGATGGCAATTAATAAACAGGTTGGAAAAAGAGAAAGCAAAAAGCCAAGGACACCCAGCAGCTCAACCCTGGAGACAGAGCCAGGAAGAGAGCTGAGCAGAGTGTTGTGCCTGTTTTGAGGACTGACAGCCAAGGTGTGCAGCAGCAACCCAAGGACGAGAAGGTGCACCAGAGTTACTGAGTGCCTGTGACAAACAACTGGAGCTCTCCACATGCTGTCCCGTGATGCTGCTGAGGAAGCCCTCACTGGCATTACAGAGGAAAACTGAAGTGCTCATCCTAGCATTTTCTAGTTAGTTCCTAGTGTGAGCCCACAAATGGGCTCGTTTGGGGTGAACGACAGCAGAGGAGGCCTGCTTTGCCTGGAGCCTACACTCTCAGAAGGTTAGGAGCTTCTCAGGTCTCACACTGGAGAAGGAGCACCCTCAAGATTTGGGGCAGGCTCTTCTATCACGAAAAACAAAACCAAAACATACACAACTTCAAAGTGTTTGTGCAAACACAAAGTAAAATATGAGATGAATTTCAGCAGATACAAAACTATGCTACCCTTTACACATCCAACATAAATCCACCAGGAAGCAGACACAAAACCCCCACTTTGTGTGGCTCTACAATTTTCCCCAGGTTCAAGTGAACACAATCCTACTGCAGTCCAAGCAACCCTGCTGCCATCCACATACTGAGCTGGGCACCACACGGTCCCAGAACAGTCACTGCATGTTGCTGGACCAACTTCACGCATCCATGGGAATCCTTTTAGCCTGAGTTTGATAAGAGCTGCCTACGACCTGCGACGTACAACCAGTCAGAGTGCCTGGCACAGATCACTGCACCACTCCTCTCCAGGGTGAGCATATTTATGAGTGTCGTGCATTGCGCTGGCAGCAGTTCCATCTTTGCATATCAATAGTTAACAAGCTTTAATAACAGCGCCACTTTCCGCAGGCATTAGATCAATCTGGGGGAAATGTCTTCCTAGAGAATCGTGCATTTCCACCAGACATTGGACTGTAATGGAGTTAAATTATTTAAATGTACTTACAAATACAAGCAAGGCACTGAGACCATGTACCGGTATTATAAGCTGATGTGGTAACAATACAGAGTGTGCTCCTGTGAGGCGTGCTAGGAATGCAAAAGATCCTTCCTTGCATGCAGAGGAGCTTCCAAACTCTGGGCCCAGAAAACTTCCAGCTTTTTCATTTTCTTTTGTGATATTTCAACACATCTCTTGTACATATTCAGGTATGGTGAGCCAATGAGTTGACCAGGCTTGATTTAAAGCAAAAAAACCTCAGCCAACAACAGCAGAAAGCCCAGAATGGACAAAACCAGCAGCAAAACCTACTGCAGAGGAAGGTGAATGACAGCTGACAGAGAGCTGCACAAAGACTTTTGCACACACCCCCCCCGGAAACAACTAAATTTTATTTCCCATACAAAAAGCACCATGACGACACAGTGCAATTGGCAGCCAAGGGAAGCCATAATCATAATACAGCCATTGGACTTCCAGTCCGTGCTATTATACCCTGTTGAACAGAGATGCATTTTCCTTTGAGTACAGAGTTTAGTACAAGAGAAGCAGACTGAGGAAAAGATTTTGAGCATGGCTAGGAAAAAAAAAAAAAAAAAAAAAAAAGAAGAAAAAAAAAAAAGCCAAGAAAGGCCCAGCAGGCTGACTTCAGTGGTGATCAGCTAGTAAGTCAAACTCTGGAGCCTGAGGGTAAGTGGTACAAGGCAAGGACCAGGCTATAATAAAGATGAACAGAAAATGGACGATAGGCTAAATAATAAGCACTTGGAGTCTCTTGCCTGTATTGTAATCAGCTGTTCCCTTTGTACTCAGTCCCAGTGATCAAATCAAAAGCCACACAAGACACCTGAATGTTATTTTACTGCAGCTAAACTGTTTCCACATCTCAAACTCCCTGTTCAAGAGGGACCCACTACAGCCACAGCCCATCTGGGAGCCCAGTCTTTGTTTTTGGTGGTTTCATTTGGCTTTTGGGCCTCCAAAGAGATCTTTGACACAGTGCTTCCATTTCCTCCATGTGCTTGATATGTATGAAGGCTTCCAAATAGCAAAGCCTTCAATTTTTAACTCAAAATACCTCCTATTTAATATTTTCCTTGGGTCTCTGCTTCTAGAGAGATGTGATTACATGACACTCAGAGATTTAAGGGATTGCAGAAGGACTTAGTATATGAATCTTAATCAAAGCTGTAAAGCAAATGCAGAAAAATCTTCCTAAAATATTCAATGCAAATGTTATGATTTTCAGTGCAGTCATGATCCCCAAACAAAGGGGACTGGAAAAGGTGGATGAAAGGCCCCTAACTCTGGAAAAAAGGAAAGGGACAATTCATTCATTATTAAAAAAAAAAACGGTTTTCCACACTGCCAGATGGAAGGTTCTACACAACTCATGTAGCACAGGGCTCATGAGGAGTTCCAACAGAAAGACCTGCAAGGGTACCCATCCCCTCAGCCTGCAGAAGAAACACGCTCCCAATTCTGTCATTTTCTCTTTATCTGCTGGTTTCTTAGGACCAGTTCTTCCTTGAAGGACACTTAACTGTTAATTGTTCTTATCCAGACCAAGAAGGAAGTGCACCAGAAGTGTCTGCCAGGATGTTTTCCAAGAGAGCTTTAACCTCTGAGCTCCAACTACTTCCTTCTCTCTGGATCACCCTCCTGCTTGGGCTGAGTTTGGATCTACAATAACACAATACAATGCACCAGGTTGGAAGAGACCTTCAAGATCATTGCGTCCAACCCATCAACCAATCCAACCCACCTAAACAACTAAACCATGGCACCAAGCACCCCATCAAGTCTCCTCCTGAACACCTCCAATGAAGGTGACTCCACCACCTCCACGGGTAGCCGATTCCAATGGGCAATCACTCTCTCTGTATAGAACTTCTTCCTAACATCCAGCCTAAACCTGGCACAGCCTGAGACTGTGTCCTCTTGTTCTGGTACTGGCTGCCTGGGAGAAGAGACCAACCTCTGCCTGGCTACAACCTCCCTTCAGGTAGTTGTAGAGAGCAATAAGGTCACCCCGAGTCTCCTCTTCTCCAGGCTAAGAAGGTGCAGAAGCCAGAAGCCACTCTTTTTCCTGAGGGGGTGTCTGGTGTTCCTGACAGCAGGACTCTGACCATGTAATTTTCTCATGCTGCTTCATAGGTTCACAGCTTCAAGGAACAGCCTAAATAAAGGACTGCTAAAAAGCAAAGTCCTTGCCTGGTCAGGATACACTGGTTTGATGTCTTCTCTTTCCAAAGCCAGCAGATGTCATTGTCTCCTAATCTTCTTTTTCTTATCAGGAGTGATACATTTAACTCACATGTTCTTATTCATAATCAGGGAGAGTTACAAGTCATCCAGACAATTTTATCTTGGCTAGAAATGAGGGAAATTGGCTGACTTGCCACTTCAGCTCTTTCCAGAGGATTCCACCGTGTCGAGGGAGTCTCAGTTCATGCAGACTGCTCTGCAGGGTCTCTGCCTACACATACTGCAATGTTAAACCTCTCCTTACTTGATTATAATTCTGTACCTTCTGGCTTCAGGTCCTCACTCAGGTGGGAATCCGTCCCTTCCCATGCAAATGGTAAGCAGCCCTTATGTTCTGTAGGTGTTGTACTGGCTTGATGGCAAAAGGCAGCTGCACAGCAAATGGTCTGTGTGTAGCTCTTGCCAGTCTTCCTCTGGTGATAACCTTGAGATCAAAGGAATTAAATTTGAGAGGGGTTGGCATTTGTTCCTTAGGAGGTTTTCTGGAAAGGTAAGAACTCTCCATCCATGTTTACATTCAATAAAGAAGAGCATGAGGGTACAAAGCCTCTTGTTAGAAGCAGAAGAATGAAATAGAAATGAAAGTATAGGCCATAAGTACAGAAAAGTCTTTTTTAAAAGGGGGCAAAAGTAACATTTTTTACCCGCTGAGCCTGACTTTGTCCCCCCATTCAGGGGTATGGATTTTTACACATCCATTTTTTAAACTATTTATGCTTTCAGTCCCACAGAGCTCAGCTCACACAAGCAGTGCCTTTGATTTTCTTTTCATCATTGGTATGTTCCTATTTCATTTACTCTGAGAGCATCAATGCTGGGTTTAGTTCCTGATTTGCAATATAGCCAAGTTCTCACCAACAATCACAAAGCCACGCTGCCACATTGCTGAGGCTGCCTCCACTGGAGAAGTCAGTCACAATCAGTTACCAGTAACAATACAGCTTTGATTGGAAGTCAAAAAGCTATAAAAGCTTGGATGGTGATTCACATACCTGCTTTAGACATAATGTTGTCCTGCTTCATACAAATGATCCTTCAGACTTCAAGCACTCCTACAGAAGCAGCCCCTACAGAAATCAATTCCCTAATAAAAAAATACTCTTCTGCAACGAATGAATGCAGAAGAGGTTCGCTCATTATCACTCCAATCATTGCTATCATTTCAAGGATTTTGTTAATATTGCTCCATTCCACTGCTTTTCTAGGAGCTGGCAGGCCAGCAGTTCATGTTGCTGCAGCAGGCAGAATTCACAGTTGGAAAGAAGTACCATTGTTGAAAGAAACAGCCCAGAAAACCTTGCACGGAACACGGATGGCAAGATACAATGCTGCTGGTCTGGGCGGTGAACTCTAAGATCTGGAGCCTCCCCAGGTAAATTAGTATTAGCAGCATTTTACCATGAGTAAAGACAGTCCCCCAAAACCTAGGTTTGTGATTGAGACACAGAAGTAAGAAGCAGGATTTCCAAGCTTCTCACTGAAGAGATGTGTTTGGGTGAAGTCAATCAGACTCACAATCAGAAAAGATGGAGATTCCATGGCCATTTACATTTCACAACTACCTCAGAATGAAATTCAGCCGTGCATGGGGTAGTCATGCGTGTCATGAGCACCTCAGCTTGGACTTCTGCCTAACACATTTCTTTAGACAGACTGCAAATGGGACACAGGACTCGGGAGTGGAATGAACTGTCACATGCCAGAGTTGATACCATTTTCCTCCGTGATTCCCTACAGAATGCACCTTGTGTCTTAGACCTCACTGCCATTTGAGAAGAGTCTACCAAAAAGCCTGCCTCGACATGACACAAGAAGGAAGACTGGAGTTGATCGTTCCAGCAGGTATCTAAATACCACAGATGGATGAGAACTCCTGAGGTTAAATGACTACATTATTTGGGACAGCACTTATGGGTTCTTAACCTATTGCAATTACAGCTTGCACAAGCAATCTTTTTCTAATAAGTCATTCTCTTAATTTGTCTCCAGCCCACTGCAGTGCTAATAGAAATGCTAAACGCTGAAGAGAAGATGATTTTTCTCACAGACATTTATTCATTTGGAAACTCCTATTGTATCAGTTCTCTCACCAAGTGTGGGTGCTGTTCTCTTCTACACACGATAGCTACATCGAGGTAAGAATAGGCATAGGATTTGCCTTGCAAAATCTGTTGCACCACCAAATGATGTTTTAATTTCTGTTTTGATGAAAGCAGAACTTTGGGTGTGCTCTAACACTAGCTATTACTGCAACTGCAGATATACCTGATCAACACAACAGAGTCCGCTAACTCACTGGGCTGTCTGCGTGACCCTGGCTGAGCCTTAGAAACCTCCGAGGCTGTCACTTGGGTTGCCGTAACATGGGCTGTGTGAGCATGTGCTCGTGTGTATTACTGAATGAGGTACAAGAAGGAGCTCTACAATGCTGGAATAAATAAATGAAGTTAGATTAGACTGAGATTAGCTGCAGTTCAATCACGTTAAATGCATACTGGGGAGAATAATTGAACCAAACACGGAACCTGCCAGAAAAGATGAAAGAATCCACGTGGCTGAATGTGCATCAGATCCAGAGGATTACTTCGAAACACATCCAGCTATGGGTGTCCAATTTCATATCTAAGGAAGGAGATTCTGCCATGGACCAAACCCAGCACTGTTCTCCTCCCACTGCCAAGAACTGGGAAGACTACACGTCCCCTGGAATTGATTAAGCACTTTTGGTTTTGAGCCTCCCCTCAGTTCAGCAGAGTAGAACCAAAGCATCAAGCAGAACTAGTGCACAGTAAGAGCAAGCACCTTTGTATCACAAACCATCCAGTTAGCAGTCATGTAGTTGCTCTTCCCATCCACACAGATAATTAACCATGGATGCTTACAGACATGGGCACCGGAGTCTCAACTTCATGTTAAATGACTTCATATGGTGAGTGTCCAAGGTTTATGAAAAGCTAAGTGAATTAAGAGTAGGTATCACCTCTGCAGCAAGTTCATGAGAGTCTGCAGTACAGAGAACAAAACCTTTCTGATCCAGAAAGACACAGAAGAGACGCCCCAGCTCTGATGGCACATTTTGGAAGCAGGAAAGCTAAAATAAATATTTCTTAAGCTATCCATGAGCCTTCATACTGTGCTTTGCCAGCTCCCCAAAATGTTTTCAGCAGTTCAGTATCTCTCACAGGGATTTCAGCTGAGATGGGGAATACAGTGCCTGATGTGGAAGGCTAACATTTCATACCCAAATCCACTGAGCAACAGCTCTGCTCCTGCACAGCACTGGGGAGAAATTACAATGCATTAGGAACATGCAATCCAAAAGAAAAGTATAAAATTGATAGTCTAGAAAATACCCTGTGTAAAACACCAAACTATGTGTATAAAAAGAGGAAAGCTCTCATATAAAACTACACACTATAAACTTCTAGCTGAAGGTGAACCTTCACCTGAGAAACCTGGTCTGTCAGCAACATGCCAGCGTTTGCTGCAGTCAAACAAGCACTTAGAAAGCAGTCCTAGTTTACTGCAAACACAGCCCTCAGTATTTTATTTTATAAGGACAAAACCATAATTTGAATGTCAAAGCTTCTGGTCTGAGGAAAGACTGTCAAAGATCCTGGACACTAATACACAGGCAGAGTTATTTTGAAGTTTGCTTGTGCATTGTCAGGATGTTCATGTGTCTCCTTATTCACAACCTCAGAATGTCTCTGTCCCTAAAATGTTCTGCTCATGTCTGGTTCTTTCTCTTCATCATGATCTAAATTCTCTGTGACATTGCAATGTCACTCAATAACTCCATCAACAGATGGAGAGTATGATGTTCTGTTAACATTCTAATGGATGGAAGAGAAAATAATTCCTATTTTGTGATATGCTTGAAAGTATGCATCTCAAAGGCCCTACAGGAACTCCCAGTGTTCTTATTTTTCTAATCTTTAAATAAGACAAAAATATGGAGAATTCTTCTTTCACTGGAGAAACAGAATCTACACATCAGCAAAGCAGCCAGAAGTTAACTTGCAGGGCCTGAAGCCCCCTAACTGTCACTTGCCTTGCAAAGAATGACAAAGACACAGAGAAAACACATCCAGGCTAGCAGGCTAGTCAGGCTTGGTAGTTTGGTTTTCCTTCACACTGCCAAGGCCGCTAGGATGGAGTACCAGCTCCCAGGTACTTTCCCACAGCTAGCTGCCCACACACTCAGGGAAACTGGCCTCCCAGGAACAATTAACTCCAAAGAGCTTGATGTGCCTGTGTACTGATGTGGATTCATCTCAGCAGAAACCAATCTCCTGTACTGCTTCCTGACTGAAGAGTGGTCAAGTGGGTAGACTCTATGCCACATATGGGGTAAATCCTGCTTCTCTGGAGTATTTCTTCTGGTACCTCTACAAACCCGTGCATCACATCAGGAGAGGTGCTAAGCCCATTGTGTTAGAAAGTAATTTGATTCAAGGTACTTGTAATGGAAACTTCCTGAAGTGACAAACCAAGCTTCAGGCAGTGCAGCAAAAGCAGCAAATGGTGAAAAACACATTTGGAAGCATGGATTCCATCTGGCTGGACAGGAACAAGAATCAAGGCCATGCTAAGGACACGGTATTTCAGACATGAGGGAAGTGTATTAACTGAGTGACTCCACTCTTCCCACACCAATCTTTCAACTCAGACATTTTTTATTTCAGGAGAGGCAGACAAAAATCATCTAAGAAAGAGGACTGAAGAAAGCCATGGAAGTCACAGGCAGCACCTGCTCACTGTCACTGAGACCTGCCATTAGCACCTTCTCCTTTATCCTTCAGACAGTTCCCTCCACATACCACCACTCATGGCTGAAGTAAAACGTTAAGCTCAGCATCCTTTGCAATGCAGAAGTTTCCTATCACTTTGTTCTCTTTCTTAAATTTTCAATACCAAATCTCTGTTTCAACTTGCTAGATATTAATTTCTCCATGAAGTACCTGACCTAACCTCACAGAATAAGCTACCACTGCTGGAGATTCTTGTGGCTGAACCCTTCTTAAAGACAACACTCAGGTGACTCCATGCATCATTTTCCTGGCAGTGAGGGTATCCAGGAAGCCTTGTCCTGAAGAACGGGACCCTTCTCTGGATGACTGGAGTGCTACAGCAGATTCAAGGGACAGGATTCAGGTGATAAATCTATTGGAACATCTAAGTTAAGCACTCAGTTTAGACCCTAATAGATGCTTTCATACTTTGCCTTCTTTGATCCCAAGTATCCCCTAGCTACTACCCTTGAAGGCAGCACATAGATTAAGCTCAGCAGGATAGACTTAAGTAAGTTGCTGTCAGCAATGTGTTATCATGTGACACTTGAGTCTAGGAATTCTTCCAGTTGTCAATGACAGCTCAGTGATAAACTTTCCTCTCAGCCATAATGTCCCCCTGATGCATCTTATTTTCCCATTTGCTTTTATGTTTAGCAAAATGCAAACAAACAGAAATATACTGCATAGAATATTACTGACAGGAGCACTTCTTCCACAGGCACTGACACAGACAAGACACACGTTTGTCTTTCAGCAAACACAGCGAGGTCTGAATGAATACTCCTGCCAAGTTCAGATCCCTGGAACAGACTGCACACAGATCCTTTCTCCCCCTTATTTCAAGCTCCATAATAATGTATGTTTTTATATCCTGAAAGGTTTTTTAGCCCATTTTGACTATCCTTGCTTTTCAGCAGTTGTTTTCCTTCAGTTACACCCCTTTGACCAGAAAGGTTAAAGAACCAGGAGGCTTTTTTTAAGCTGGTATGGAGGACCTCACAGAAAGCATGCAAGAGCCCTACTAATTAAGGTAACTAATGCAGACAAGTGTGTTCCGCTGCCTCAGCATTATCTTGCTGACCCAAAAAAGTTGTTTGTTAAGACATCTAAGCCCCATGCAAATTATAACAATAGCAGACTAAGTAGAATCACATTTAAGACACAAGTTGAAGCATCTTTTTCTTCCCTCCAAAATCCTGGGAGCAAAGAGAAGAATCTCAGTGCCCAGTAGCTCACATCAGACACACCTAACCAACCTGGTCAATACTGTCTGAAGCACTGTAATGAAGGTGCAGAACTCCTAGGTCTTTACTGTCAAGAATACCACCCCCGCCCCCAAAGGGAAAGAAAAGGCAGCAAAAGAAGTCACACCATTTTCTGGCAGCAAACCCGAGAGGTAGCAATAATGATGTGTTACACAATTCAGGCTACAATAAATGTTTTCTTTGAACAAATCTGTCAAGCCTACATCAGAGGTTTATGTAGCACAGAAGAAATACTGTATGCACAGAAATGGTTTCTTTCAACAGGCCATTTGTTTAAGTGGTCAGCAGTCCCGTTTATTGCTTACAGCCTCTTTGAAGAATGTAGGAGAGATCACTCAGTGCTGCACACACGCTCACGCACACCTGTGCAAAGAAATCCGGAGTTGCCTTCAGCAGATTTCCTTTACTGTGTGAGGTTCACATGTCTCCACCCAGAGGAGGCTATCTTTGGTAAGAACACAGAATAAACAGGGCTGTACATACCCAGATGAACCTTAAGGACACTTAAGGAAATCTGCTATGCTTCATTTGCTATGCTGTCCAGCCTAGGATATCAAAGTCATATAACACCTTCTCAAAGGCTTTAGGAATAGGAGACTATTATAGCATGGAAAAACTGGGGTATTACTGAGGAAAGCACAGCAGGAAAACTCCTGGCAAAATCAAGCAACTTACAAATGAATCATCTGGCAGCATTCATGCTCTGAAACCTTCTGCCGGAGAACCCTCCCTCTGGAATACACACAACTGCAGGCAGAGACAGAGCTTTATCCTTTCAAACAGCTCCTAGGAAGGGCACAAATAAAAATACTAAGCCTACATAATTTGTGATTTTGGTGTTTCCAGAACACATCTATATTTTGAGCTCACCATATTATTACTGCTATGAGATGGATGAGGGCAGGAGAAGGAGAGATGTTTTCCAGCTGGTACTCCAATAACTCAATAGGTAATTCCAGTATTACATCTCAGAGCTCTAACACCTATCAGAGAAACACAGGGGCAGAAAGCAAGCTGAGAGGAGAAGCCTTGTCCACCTCACTGCTGACTGCTACAGATCTATACCTTTACCTCCTGTATCTGAAGCTACACACTGCTGCCCATCTCTTGACTACTACTGATGATCTGACCCTTTCCTAAGACTTTTCAGCACACTGGGCTGGTAGAAAGGCTGGGTGTGCTCCCCGGTCCTTCCCCTAGCTTTAGCTCAGCCATTACATCAGTATATAGGGTAGCATTACTCATGGTCTTCTCTCACTGGAAAAAAGGAAAAGAAAAGAAAAAGAGATAAAGCAGCAGCAACAACCTCTTAAACTAGTATCTTAGTACTAGAACCAGAGAAGTGAAACCAAAGAGGTTTTACCCTTCAAGAAGCAGAACAGGCGGGGTCCAAACTAGATAATTGGACATTCAAAGCTCTCAGAATTGTAGGGAATCTTACACTCAACCCCCCAAAATTAAATATTCTACTTCAAGC
Organism: Picus viridis; assembly: GCA_033816785.1. Lineage (NCBI taxonomy): Eukaryota > Metazoa > Chordata > Aves > Piciformes > Picidae > Picus > Picus viridis. The sequence goes on along the minus strand of CM066580.1, from coordinate 24,371,901 downwards.
AGACACAGAATCCAATTAAAAGGGAAAATGAAATAAGTTTGTGAAACTGAAAATCAAACTCATGGAAATGTTGATACCCCTAGAGTAAGGAGAAATTATTTAACAAAAAGAAATGAAGTGAATGAATGGCCTGAAAGGAATAAATCTTGTCAGTCTTTCACTTGGTGTCAGTGTTCAAAGAGCAGCCAGGAGAGGGAGCTGGAAGAAGAGCTCCATGTGTTCCATTGACACTGGCTGCAGCCTGTTAAGAGCACTGGACAGACAGGCTGCTGCTCGCTCGTGCCTACCAAAACTCTCCCCTTACAGAGCTGCAGTCCTATGACAGAAAGAAATAAATCTATGAAGACCTGATTTTACATCACACACCTGACTTTCGGCAAGTGCTCTGAGCTTCCAGCACTTCAAGCACCATAACAAACTGACAGCTTCAGAATTGGTTATTCCACTCATAGACTGTGTCCTCCTCCTGTGAAAAGAGACTTTGGTTGTAGCTGCTGAGCGTGAGTAGGGCTTGGGCTCATCTAGTTTTTGTGTGGAGAGAGAGATTTTTCTGTATTGTTTCACCAAGCATCCTGTTCATTGCCTATTCTGCCCACCACACAAACCACATTTTCTCCTGTCCCCCTCTCCAAATTAAACTTGGTGATGCAATTCTCCTTGCACTTCTGCTACTGTTAAGTCTATGACTGAGGGCAGGTAAGGAGTGAGGACACAGACTACCGGCCCTACCACCTTCCTAGCAAATGTAGTACTAACCAAAAGCCACCTCTAGTCCTCTGAAGCTCTTTTCAAATACTAGTTCACAGTGAGGTCTTCCCTTTACATTGTGGATATGTGTGTGTGTATTTACATGATATGTGTAGGAACCATGCATCTTTGTGGTGAGTAAACTTGAACAGTCTCACAGACACTGGACCAAGCTCTTCTTCATACATGTGCAATATGGGGATGGAACCTCATACTCCTTGACAAGAGTAGTTTCTAAAGCTTCAGCTGTTGAAGGGTTTCTGTATTCAATGGAAATTACAGAAAGGATGTTTGGGGCTGGCAGCAGGGTGAAGCATATCAAGCCCTGTATAAGCTATGCAGATAGAGTCATATGGAGGAGTGAAACTGTAGTGCCTAGCCAAGATCTACAGTTTTCCAAATACAGCAGAAAGTGTTTAAATATTAACAGCCAGACATCTGAAACAAACTGTGTTGGATAAAACCTCCCCTGGCTGTAAATATTTGAACTGTTTCCAGGTAGGGAACATACTCATCTAATCAGTTCAGAAGCACAGACTAGCTGCTGCTGAATGCATAGGTCCCTCAGCAATCTGTGCTTTCTGTCTTCTGAGTCAGACCTTGCCTGGGGTTCAGCACGACCGTTTGGAAGGAGATTGGTGGTCAGTATAACGAAAGGCTTAGACAACAGCTCAAATGGGAAAAGTTACTTTAACTGCATTAAAATCCATGGATGGCTGAACTATCATCCTATCCTTACCAAAAAAAAAATTACACAGTTTTGCTCTTTATATGATGTAATGACCTTAAGCCAGTGGTGTGCTCTTTTCCTACATACCAAGCCAGCATCAGGCCAGTGCAGTAGCCTAAACACTGTGCAAACCAAATGTTTTAACAGGATGTTGAACAAGATTCTGTACAAGGAAAGACTGAGGGAGCTGGGGCTCTTCAGCTTAGAGGAGACTGAGAGGTGACCTCATCAATGTTCATAAATATGTGCAGGGTGATTCCCAGAGGCTGGAGCCAGGCTCTGCTGGGTGGTGCCCAATGCCAGCACAAGGGGCAGTGGTGGAAGCTGAGGCAGAGGAAGTTTCATGTAAATACAAGGAAAAATTATTTCCCTGTGAGGGTGACAGAGCCCTGGAACAGGCTGCCCAGGGGAGTTGTGGAGTCTCCCTCTCTGGAGATATTCAAGACCTGCCTGGATGTGTTCCTGTGTAATCTGTTGTAGGTGATCCTGTTCAGGCAGGAGGGTTGAACTGGATGAGCTTTTGAGGTCCCTCCCAGCCCCTGAAATTCTGTGATTCTGTGAAGATGCTTCCTGTAAGGTTGACATGTCCCAGCTGAAGCTTAAGGACATAACTGTCTCTGTATCCTCTCTCAGCAGGCAGATGAAGATGTAAAATTATTCACCTTTTTGACTTGCTGTTTTACACAAAGATTAGAATCCAAATGAGTGGTGGTGCCCAGCCTGCAGGTAGTTAGGTTTCAGTGAAGCATTGGGGCTGCTACTGTCAGTGCAGTCACCATCATTTACAATGCATCACAGCACTATACTCCTGGCTTGAGTAATCACAGTTCTGGAGCACACTTTCATCCATTGAAACTGGAATTTCGTATATTTGATGTTTCAGTAGAAACCAACATACAAATGTCTAGTTCCATGAGAGAAAAAAAGGATTTCAATTAGTTGCTGTTTAAAACTGCTAGGAAGTGTCCAAGCCACAAAGAGACACATCACTGCAAGATTAATACATGACACCCAAATCCATACCATACACCTATAGGAGACAGGCTAGCAGCACTTCATCCGTCAAAGCATTTGCATGTTTGAAATTGCACAGGCAGGCAGAATGTAATGCCTGATGAGAGCTGACAGGCAAGGGATTAACAAGAATAGAGACAAGTAATTCCACCGTAGGTTTTACCTGCAGCTGACACAGGTAGAAGTATTCAATGAATTATTCCAAAGAGATGAGGAGAGTGACTGAGTCCTCCACCCATCTCACATCAGCTTAGGCACTGCTTGATAGCTCTTGGCACCTGGTAGCATCCTGGATAAATCCTAAATGGGATTGCTGTATCATGCCCATAGAAGCAGGAATTAGTTTTAAGCAGGTGAAATGCAAACTGACTTTCCAGTCCCCCACTGTGGGATCTTGGCATGGAATACACATGTGAAGCCATTTGCTAACAGTACTTTGATTTACATCATGGCACTTCTTTTGCAGGACAAGGGAGACACAGTTTAGCAACCTGCTCAGGACTGTGTAACAATTCCCTGACAAGGAGCCCCAGCAGGCTGCCTTGCTGGCATTGTGCTTCTCTTGGAGGACCACCCTCTCATTCCCCTGGCTACCTCTGGGCATTACCCAGTATTCCTTTTGTGAATCCGGGGGCTACAACGAGCGTTAGTTTGCCTCTGGACCAGAGATAACATTTCTGAATAGAGCCTTGTAGCATGGAGCATTTAGTTTTCTTGTAACATCACTACTGAGCTAGCTGCACACATCCTAGGACATCAATTCCAGATACCCTCCCAAAGACCAGATGAGAACCAAAGGACTCCATTCATTAGCTGCCCAAAAATGCTGGGGAGAAGGGATAGAAAATTGCCTACATCTGTGACAGTGGAAAGCAGAAATACAAAGCACTTAAATATGAAAATACAAGCAAATACTTACACCAGTTAAAAATGAGCGTGGCAAAGCCATTTTTGTTTTCAAAACACAGCTAGGCCTGTTGAATATCAGAGGGATTGGATCTTTGCACAGCCTTGCAAAGGCACTGAATGAATATTGTCACTTGATATTTAGGTAACATTTTCATTTGCTTGCTGTGTTCTCCTGGTTCTCTCCCAGGAAGAACGCAAACTGCTTTTCTGGGCTGTTGCAGTGCAGTGCCTGAATATTCTATATGCTCTACAGATGGAGCTGTGTATTAACAGAGCTGGGCTTGCACAAACAGCTCAATCAACCTAACAGGAGGATTAATCACCATAGGCCTGATTTCCCATAAATGCTGGGGAGAAAGACAAGGACTTACAAGAAGACCCCTTTCAGCCCTCACAGGAGCTGTGTGCTCTTCAACCTCTTGAGACACTTGGACCTCCAATGAAGTAGGAAACACTTCATCTTTTCCTGGTTGGCATCCACCTAAGTACCCTGAAAGCACTATGAAAGGAGCTGGGGCATTAACCTGCTTCCTGGCATTGATTTTACTCCTGTTCACTGTGCATGTTCTAAACGCCCCCTCCCCTTCTCGAAGCACTCCTGTTCTGAAGATGCTTCATTTTACAACTTCCCGCTCAAAGGAAGCATTTGATATCTGTGTGCATGTCTGCTACACTGCTCCTCCAGCAGCTGCCTGAGCCATGCTGCTAACTGAATAGCACCTTCGATAGATTTGTGCTGGTGGTGCTTCAGAAGGAATCCTGGCTGCCTGAATGCTGTTACAGCAACACACATTAAGGTCCTTATCTGGCTGAAGGGTGAATAATTACAAACACACAAGCAGATTGATTTCCCCCTCTGCTCTGCACCTTTGTAAGGTTAAGCTGGAATGATGTAAGTTTAACTGCATAAAGTATTTGACATTGTCCCCCAAGACATTCTGGTCACCATACCGGAAAAGCATGGACTTGAGAGGAAGCCACTGGCTGGGTAAGGAATTGCCTGGATGGCTGCCCTCAGAGAGCTGTGGTCAATGGCTCAGTGTCCAAAAGGAGACCAAGGACAAGTGGTGTCCCTCAGGGGTGGGTACTGGGACCAGGGCTGTTTAATAACCCTGTTGGCCACACAGAGAGTTGGACTGACACAGGAGTGCCATAAAGCATCACAAACTTACTCCAAAGATCATTCTGAGAAACTGGAAGACAATTTGAGGAAAGAAAGCATGAGAGGAATCTTTCAGCTGCTACATCCCTGAGCTAAAATAAAAAGAGACTCTTGAAACTTTGTGTAAGGTTCTCACCAGGCAGTCAGTGCTGCCCAAACAGGGTGACATTACAAAAGAAACTGTAGAGCAGAGGATCCATCCAGTGGCCCTTCACAATAGCTGCATTCCCTCCCACTTTGCCTCACACTCAGCTGCTTTGCTTTGCTGTATGAACACAATAAATTTCCTGCTTCAGAAAGAGGATGTAGCAGGGAGCCTGGCTGACCACAAAAGTCTACAGCATTAAGCTCTAGCTTCCTATTTAACAAATCATGTTTGACAATCCTTAGGAGCTACTTAGCAGAATCATAAATAGTACTTTTATAAATAGGAATTATTTATTTAATACGTTTTCTTTATCAAGACATTCAATATAACTACAGAGGAATAAAATTCTGTAGTTTGAAGCCACAGATGTGGCATTCTTGAAAGGTTTGTTTCATTTAGACCACAAAATACAGAAGAGTCCTGAAGGATGTGTCCTGTGATGAGCACAAGCGGTACTGCAGCCACTTGGCTTACACCGAGCCCCACAACTCCACAGGAGAGTCTGGACCCCCGCAGCAAGGGCACGGAGCGCTGCCGAGAATGCACCGTGAGGTGGAACGCAGTCAGGGCCGGGAGGGAGCCACTGAAAGAGATAACTTCCTAGGGTACAGTAAGGCCGTGACACGGTTCGTGGGATGGCTGAGGCAGAAAAGCCGCAGTGTGCACCCGGCAGGGAGGTGGGGAGCCGGCACTCGAGCATGCGTTCGCCGGAGCCCTCAGCGGGCTCTGTGCACCCCGGCGTCCGCAGCAGCGCTCCGGCCAGCGGCAGGCAGCGGCTTCCACGGCCCCAGCTCCTGGGCCGCCGCTGCACTCCCCCGCTCGCCTCGGCGACAGGCACCGCTTTGTACCTGCATCTCAGGCAAACACGGAGTGCTGCGAACCCTGGTCCTCCGAGAGCCCTCCTGCCAGCTCCTGTTTAGCTCTTGGCCATTTGCTGCGGACCCGAGGGCGATTTAGGGGTAGACATCAGTGAGGGAGGGAAAGAGGCCGGGAGCGGAGCGGGAGCCTCACCACCGCGGGATCCACAGGGCACTGGAACTGAGGGAACAAAGACTTATCCTCGGTAAGAGCTGCACCTCCGAGAAATAGCCACACACGGAAAAAGAGTCTCAGAAGGCCAAAAGCTCAGCTCTGCCTATAAACCCCACTGAGACAGCCCTGAAAGACCTCTGTACACATAGGTACAGCACGTGTCCAATTCAGTCCCCTGTGGCTTTTTTACCTGACAAATATGTGCTTGTTTCTGCGACAGTCACTGCTCTCTTCTCTAACACCCTTGCTGGCAGAAAATTGAAACTTGTATTAATTAAGGAAAGTTCGTCAGTTCAACAGATTCATTAACCTTTTTTTGGAAATGAGCACCAAATTAATCAGCATCTTGAAATCAAGTCACAATTTATCTCCCTCTGTAAGATTCTCTGATGTGCATAAAGCAGCATCTATCACTTTGGGAGTACTTATTTCCTACCAGAATTCCCTACTGGTCAGCTCACACCGAAAAAATACTTCTGCCTTTTAACCTTATTTACATAAAAGGCCAATTTAGGCAACCATCTGGGATTTCAAATCTCTTTTCAGACGTGATTACATTGCAAGGACTAGGCTGTGCCCTCCTCTGGCTCCAGCCGTGCCCACTGCAGATGCTGCCTTTCCACCAAATTAGCCCAGTGCCCGCCAACAAACCCCTCCAGATCTGGTGCTTAATCACTGTCAGCCAAATTAGTTCATTTATTTTAAGCTCAATTTTCACCTATCAGGTCTTTATCAAACCACTGGATTTTACTTGCTTGGCCACACCTGAAGCTGTGTCAGGAACATTTTGGTCCAGCTCTTTTTGGTTGGGGATAGGTCCAACAGAGCTATAGCGTTGTGAGGAGTCTGGAGCTACCTACCGGTCCCTCGGGTATTTTATTCACATTTGTCTATAAAAACTCAGTAGTTCTTGTTGATCTTGGCCATTTTCGTTCAGAGCATTACTGAGAAAACCATGACAAACAGATGACTTTGAGTGCATGAAAATCTTATAGTG